>CM073584.1:102778979-103978979 GCA_037074715.1 Magnolia kwangsiensis
TCAATCACTACTACTCTTTCCTGTAGTGTAGTCCATCTGAGATTTTGATCTGCTTCATTCTTTGGATCATGCACTAAAATGAGCGATCAAAAACAGATAAACGGCATGGATGTAAGGAAAATAATCAAGGTGGCCCCACAGTCATGGATCCACCCACATCCAACGGATCCGAGGATCTCCACCGAAGCCGTGCCCGTGTTTTGTTAGGTTTGTAGAGGATACAGAAAAGTGAACATCCTGGAACCTTCCCTTTACACTGCGATAGTTGTGTCGTCAGCACTTTTAAAATCCAACCGTTCCCTCACCGACTCATACCGTTCCATTCACGTAATGATCCGAGCTGTTCATATTACGGGCCCCACTTGCAATGGTCGGTATACCAAAAAAAATCAACGGTTTGGATGAGATATAAACATCATGATGGGCTGTGGAAAAGTTTCAAAGTTGGACGTTTTATCCTCACCGTTTACTCTAATTTGGGCGACGCGGTTTGGGTGTTGGTTGGATCACCAGCCAAACCGCTTTCGAGGATCGGACGGCTGTGGTTCCGCGTAACTTCCCCTTGTACGAAGGACAGACCATTTTTGCGTCTTGTACAACGGGGGCACAGGGCGATTTGCGTCTAGTCAATGAGGTGTGTGGGCCCAACATGGTGTGTATCTTTAATCAAAGCCGTTCATCAAGTGCGTCTCATAAGGATGAAGGAAACCAACAAAAATCATCGTGGTCCAAAACTCATGCAGACCACACCACGTGAACTTAGATATTTAAGTCGTTATTTTGCATCACAACCATTCTTCTGGTCCATATCAGACTTATCTGGCCGACTTTTTTTATTATTTTATTATTTTTTTAATTTTATTTATGTAGGGTGACTTAAGGGATCTTACAAGATGGAAGGAGTGGATTTCACATATACAATATGGTGGGACACACAGCCTGGATGTTTAGGCACTGTGATGTAGAGTATAAGTGTTTTGATTGAATTCACGAAAGATCTGAATCAACGGCTACGTTTCCCCGTACCTTCCTACAGTTGCATGCTTCTTCTTTTTTAAATAATTTTTTAATAATTTTTTTATAAATAGAAGCAACCGTCGCTATTGGTTCTTCATTTTCAGGTGCATGCCATTCTCATCTCTCAGGTGACTTCAATTCTTTATTTATTTATTTATCAATTCTTTAGTTCTTTAATTTATTGCTTGAGATTAATTTTCCTTTTTTTAAAATAATCATACTCAGAATTCATGCCGGCATCTAAGATTGGTGATGTTGGGCTCAACCCCTACAGTGAAGATCTTGTGGAGGCGCCTGACGAGGTCGTGATCAACATTCAGGATCACGTGCAGGCGCATGTCCAAGCTGAGAACAGGAGGCCATCAAGAAGGCACGTATTACAATGGGTGTTTACGACAATGGCCATCAACGGGACCTTGATCTATGATTTCTCAACCAATCCGCTATCCGGGTTCTACATCTTCTGTGTCTATTGTGGTTTGTTCCTGGGACTGCTGCTGTTACTCCTTGCAGCGACACTGCCACGGCTGCCCATCTCGGCTACTGTGGTTAAGAAAATGGTCCGGACCACTTTAGTTCTGCTCTATATTGAACTAGGACTCAAAGTGGCCATCTTAATTCTTTATAAGAAATAATCAGGTAGGCCACATACTTGCATCATGTCACACTCCTAACAGGGAGCTCCTATCTTGATGTATGTATATATTTACTTTCCATCCATCCACTACCTTTCAGTAGAAAGTAAATAAATGATGGTTTGTTTGATTTTTCAATTCATCAGTAAATATTTTATAAATGGGTAATAATTATTTCATTTGGTATTTGCACGACTCTTCATGTGTTTGATTTCACCTACTGCCCTTTGGATGCAAAAAGGGAGAATGTTGCAAAATTTTTATGGGTCCTACTGTGATGTGTGTTGCTTATCCACACCGTTCTTTCATTATGTCAGTTGCATTTATGGCATGAGCCAAAAAATGAGGCATATCCAAATCTCAAGTGGATCACGCTATGATAAAAATTAAATCAAATGCTTACCGTTAAAAACCTCTTGGGGCCACTGTTTCTTTCTGTGTGAGCCACTTGAGTGTTGGATCTGCCTCAGTTTTTGACTCATGCCTTAAATTATTGTGATAAAACGGATGGACAGAATGGATATATAATATACATCACCTATCACCTTAGGGTCTATAAATTTAAATTAACTCTTTTGAATTGATTACCAAGGCAGAAATTACGTTGAATTTTCAATCGGGTGAAATGTTAATAATTACCCATTTCCATGGTATTTATACAAGCTTTGAAAAATTAAGCAAACCTCAAGAAAAAGGGGATGTTTAAAGGTGCGACTTTCTTTAATAAGAGAGTAGATTTTTAATAGAATCTGTTGTACTTCGTTTTTTTTTTCCTTGAAAGTTAGGGATTATTGTGTTTTTGATGTTGTATGCCACTTGTGGAATCCCTAACGAGTTTCTATCTAAATGTGTATATCTATTACAATTAACTGAGTATTAAAGTTTTCTTTTTTCCATATGAATATGAATATTCCTTTTTTTTATTTGATTTTATTATAACTTGATTTGATAAAGCATGCAAATGCCTCTAAGGGCTGTTTGATTTTCTAATCGCGCCTTAATTAATTCAAAGTAAATAGGTTATAATCATTTAATTTTATATTTCCAGTTGGCTTCCCAATGTAATTATGACAGCCGCAGTACGTCACCTCAAATGAGGAGAAAAATGTTAAAATTGTGGGACCCACTATGCTTCATATGTGACAAAAAAAAATGAGGTAAATCTAAAACTCAAGTGTACTGCACCATGAGAAATAATGTAAATTGGACTCTTAGGGTTGAGTGTGTAGGCCCAGAGCTAGTTAGACTATTGATTTTATCATAAAATTGAATTTGATAATGAAAGGTGTGGAATACACCTTGATCATTAGATCATACTGGATGGTGTAAAATCAAATACACTTTGATCATCAGATCATTCTAAATGGTATAAAATCATGCCTAAGAGTTCTAATGGCCCACATGAGTTTTGGACTGTACTGATTTTTGGGACCATCCATCATGGTGTGGCACGTCAGATTGGATGGCATATATACACCATGGTGGATCGGGCACATAATTTGGACAATTTTAATGGTGGGACTTTGCATCTCCACCGTTCCATGTGTTTTAGACCATTTGAGTTTTGAATCGTCCTGATTTTAGGGGACTGGCCCAAACACAGTGTGACACACCTGACGGACAGGGTGGATCTCTTCCACGACCACATGAAGTCATGTGAAGCGGATTGGCAGGTGTATCACACACACCAGCGATATAGCTGGTGTGGGTCCTTACTCTTACCCGGGTGGTAGACTCCAGGGAGTTCAAACACCGGGTCAAGGGTTCGAACACCCATGGTAGTGAAATCCCGCGGTGTGCGTGTGTGCGGGGTGTGTGTTTGTGTGGCGTGAGTGTGTGGGGGTGTGTGTGCGTGTGTTAAAAAAATAAAAAGAAAAAAAAAAAGCGCTGACACTCCAGGAGGTCTGATCTGTACCAACGGTTCAAAGGCGAACAAAGTTAAATGAGCTCCAAAATAATGTATTTATTATATCCACATCATTCATCCATTTTTCGACATAAATTTAGAGCATGAGCCAAAAATGAACTATACCAAATCTCAACTGACCATGTCACAAGTAGCAGCGGGGATAATGATTTTCAACATTGAACATTTGTACGGCCCACAATTTTTATTTTCCATCTAATCCCTTCATAAGGTTGTAAAGACATCGACGATGATGAAAAATAAATATCATATTGATCCAAAATTACTCTGACCTCAAAAGGGTTTCAATGGTGCACCTCAATCCCCCACTTCTTTTTGCAGTGTGTCCCACTTGACTTTAGATCTGTTTTATTTTTTGGCTCAAGCATTATGATGGACATGATGGGACTACTAACCGGTTTAGTATTGATTTTCTGAAGTGATGTCACCGAGATATGTGGGTCCCACCATGATGTATGTGTTGTATTCACACCATCCATCCATTTGAATAGATCATTTTAAGGCGCGAACCAAAGAATGAGCCAGGTCCAAGTCTTTAGTGGCCATCACCATAGAAAATGGAGAGAGTGATGCTCACCATTGAATCCTTCACAAGGTCCACCAAGATGTTTATTTGAGATCAACTTGTACATTAATTTGGTAACACAGGCATTAAAGAAGGAAAACACAAATATCAATGTGATCCAAAACTTTTGTGGTCTTTAAAAGTTTTGAATGGTGTTCCTTACTCTCTCCACTGTGTTTCGTGTTTTTTGCATTGAGGTCTACTCGAGCTTTGGATATAACTCATTCCTTGATCGTGTCCTAAAATAGTCTCCCATCCCATTCTTTGGACTCACATATAACTTGGTGACATGACTTCAGTGTCAAGTCCCGCCAGGAAATTTGTTTTTCCTCTTTATCCAGGTCTTCGTGACCTTATGAACAAATTGGATGGAAAATAAATATTATAGTTATTCTTACGAATTTTTTAACGGTGAAAATCATTATCTCTTCTGCTATTTGTGGTGTAGTCCAAATGATATTTGGATATGATTCATTTTTTGAAAAATACTCTAAATGATCTCTAAAAATGGATGAACGGTGTAGATATAATAAATACATAACTATGGAGCCCATGTAACTTTGATCACCTTTGAACCATTCGTATAACCCGGAGCTCAAGGAGCATAGTACTCGTCTTCGCAGCTATATAGCTGCTGTGTGGTACACCAGCCAACCGGATTTCACAAATTTCGTATTGATACAAAACTTTGGGACCCCAAAAAGGATTTCAATGGTACACGCTTCAATCTGGCATTGCTTTTTGAAGTGTGGTCCGCTTGATAGTTAAATCTGTGCGTATTTATCATCTCAAGCCTTATGATAAGCTTGCCAAATGAATTGATGGCTTGAATATAACTCTTACCTCGTGATCAGACCCACGGAACTTGCTGACCTCAATGCAGGCAATACAGAGGTACACCAGCCAATCCTTCTCAACCTGTCCACATCTAATCTACGTCCCCTCCAAAGTCAATTATGCATGAACATCAACACATCCCCACTAAAGTCAGTCATGTACGGAAGTGGAAGCGATATAGCTGCTATAGGTACGTGTCGGCAAAAAAGAGCATTGACGGTCCTCCAGCGAACGGTTGGAAGGAGATTAAAGTTACATGGCCTCATAGTGATGTATTTATTATATCTAAGGTGTTCATTCATTTTTTGAAATCACTTTAGAACATTATTCAAAAAATGAATCATATCTGGACTACACTACAGATAGCAACAGAAATAATGATTTTCACTATTAAAAAATTTGTAAGGCCCACCATAACATTTATTTTTCATCCAATTAATTCATAAGGTCACAAAAACATGGATGAAGAGTAAAAACAAATTTCATATTGATCCAAAATTTTTATTATCATAAAATTTTTTTTAATAATAAACATTTAATCTCCTTGCAATTTTTTAACTCACCAAATGGATGAATAGTTTGAATATAACACGTACCCCATAATCAGACCCAATGAACTTACTAACGGCACTACCAGCGATATGGCTGGTGTGAGGTACAGCAGCCAATCCTCCTTTCCAACCCGGCCACATATAATCCACGTCCCCACAAAAGTCAGTCACCGACCAACATCATCACGTCTTATTAAAGTGAGTTATGCACGAACGAATCCTGTTCTAATCATGCTAGTCCTTGTTTGTCTTTCCGTAGAAAAACATCAGTAGATCCAAACTTGATATGACTGCTTCCTTTGTATTTTAGCATAAGCCGACAGCAAACGTGACTTTAACCTTTTCTTCTTTCGAGGCAAAGTCATGCGACGCGCTGGCCACTGCACGTGCATAGCGTACATTCAACGACACCCTGGACGGACGCGGATTAGATACTGACAACGTCAGTAGCCAAATAGCTATGAAGCGACGTCACCCAGCCCTGTGGAGCCTACTATGGTGCATGTGTCGTATCCCTACCGTCCAATCATGTGTAGAGAATGGTCTAAGGCATTTGAAAACGAATGAGATAGACCTAAAGTTCAAGTGGACCCATTATTAAAAACCATGGGAGCAGTAACACCTAACGCTGAAATATTTATAGGGCCTACCATGATGAAAGAAATATCAGCTTGACCGAAAACCACCGTGGGCGCTAGAAGTTTTGGGCAATAGATGTCATTGTCCCCGTTGTTTTCTATGGCCGGTCTACTTGAACTTTAGATTTATCCCATTCTTTTTCTGTTACTGTAAAACGTTCTCTACAAATGGATGGACAGTGCGGATACAACACATACATCATGGAGGGTCCACATAGATTGGTGACGTCACTTCCGTAGCAATTTGGCATTTGACCTTGGTTGTCGGTATCTAATCGGATGGAGGCGGATTTCCTGGAAGTGGATTGACTGCTTCCCTACCGCTAGCCATTAGGTGCTCCGTGGGCTCAACATGACGTATGTATCTCTCCATTCCGTACATTCAGTATTAAAGATAATTTCATGGTATGAACTAAAACTGAGGTAGATCAAAATCTATTTTTTAACTTCATCTAGTCTGTATCACACAAGCTATGTGTTGGATATCAAATAAACATTACAGTGGGCTTAGGAGGTTTTTAATGGTAGATGTTCAATCACTGTTGTTTTCGCATGGCGTGATCCACCTGAGATTTTGATCTACCTTATTTTACGGATACAATTTTAAAATTATGTTTAAAAATGGATATACAGTGTGAATAAAACACAGAGATCATGGTGGGACCCACATATCACTGACTACTGGACACCTGGCCCGGGGCATCGTCAGCCAAAACGCGTCCGGATTTCATGGGAAAACCTTTCGCATTGCGAAAAGGCGAAGTGGATTGCATGGTGGGTAACTACGCGTAGCGCGTATTAAGTAGCCCTTATGAGGTCCACCGTAATTTATGTATTCTATCCGCTCGGTTCCATCCATTTTATTAAATAATTTTAGGGCTTCAGCACAAAAAAGAAGCATAAAAAATGTTTAAACGGAACACACCACAAGAAATAGTTGAATTGAACTTCTACTGTTGAAAATTTCTTGTGGGCCATAAAAGTTTTGAATCAAGCTTATATTTATGTTTTGCGTTCATCCATGTCTGTATGATCTTATGAACAGGTTGGATGACAAATAAACATCACTTTGGAGCCTAGCAAGGTTTCAATGGGGGAAATCATTATCTCCACTGTTTCTTGGGGCATGATATCTTTAGATATGCTTCAATTTTGGGTAACACATCTTAAATTAGATGGAAAAATGGATGGACGGATTGGATAGACCACATACATTTAAGGTGGGACCAACTGAATTTACTCAGTAGGATAAGAGCATTGTGAGTAACTCAGCAGGCAGTCCGATTTCGCCTAAAGGATGCTTGTGCGGGCAATTGCGATGTTTGTTAGAAGTTCACCTGTCTATACGTTTTGCAAACTCATTTCAGTATATCAGACCAAAACTAAGGTATATCCAAAACTCAAGTGGTTCAGATGAGAGGAAACAGTGGGGATTCCGGGAGGACAGTTGAAAATTCTTATGGTCATAAAAAGGTTTTATTCAGACTATGTTTTCGGGAAGGGACTCGCTGGTGTACCACACACCATCTTTCAATCTAGCTGGTGTATTGACTTCAACAAGGTTACGTGGATTCCATCACGAGGTATGTGTTATATCAAAACCGTCCATTCATTTGGCGACCTAGTCACCGTAAAATAAGAAAGATCTAAAGATCAAGTAGATTACCCAGCAAAAACCAGTAGGGGATTGAATGCCTACCATTGAAGGCCTTTTGGAAGTCACGTAAGTTTTGGATCAATATGATAATTGTTTTTCCTCTTCATCCAGGTCTTTGTAACCTTGGATGGAAAATGAAAACTATGGTGGTCCCTATGAATGTTTTAACGTTGAAAATCATTATCCCTAGTGCTATTTGTCGTGTGGGCCAGTTGACCTTTGAATATGATTCATTTTTTTGGCTCATTTTGGGGCCATTTAACTTTGATCTCCTTTGAACCGTTAGTACAACTAGGAGCTCGTGGAGCGTAGCCAATAGCCACTCGGCTTCCATGTTTTTGGGTTTTCAGTTCATCTCATTGAGAATAACCTTATAAATGGTTTGGATGGCATATAAACATCAAGGTGGAGCTTAGGAGGGTTTCAACGGTAGAAATTTCTTTCCCTAATTTTTCATCTCACATGACCCACTTGAGTTTTGGACCCACCTCATTTTTAATTTCATGTCTTAAAATGAGCTTTAAAAATGGATGCACGGGTTTGATTTTTCACAAACATGCTCCACCCAACAGCGGCTGCCCACTGTCACAGAGCAAATCAGGTGCTAGGCCTCACTCAAGACCGGGTGGCCCTTGCCGTGGGGCCTACCTTGATGTATGTATTCTACATCCGCGCTGTCCATCTGCTTTTACTAGATCATTTTAGGGCATGATCTCCAAATGAAACAGATTTAAAGATCAGGTGGACCATACCATAGGAAACAGAAACAGTGGTGATTGAATGCCTAGCCAATGAAAATTTTTTAAGGGCCATGGTAATGTTTCTGTATTGTTTATCTGCCATCTAACCTATTGATAAGGTCACGTGAACCTGAACAAAATAGAAAGAAAGAAAGAAAGAGAAAAAAAAGAATAAGCTTGTTCCAACACTATCTTGGCTCGTACGTTAATGGGCAATCATCAGTGTTTCCTTTTGTATGGTCCACTTGAAAACTAGATTGCTTCATTTTTTGAGTCATACCCTGAAATAATATGAAAAAAATGGATGGACCGAAAATGTGGGCCCCATGGTAAGGGCCACAACATCTTGGGTGAGGCCGGGCTGAACCTAATCTGCTCCCCATGTGGGGATGGCTTCGATGGATCCCGGGATCTGTGAAGGTGTATGGATCCCTTACAGTGCGGCTCATTGTGATGTATTTGCCTTACATTCATGCTGTCCATGCATTTTGAGACCTCATTTTAGGACATAGTCCAAAGAATGAAGTAGATCCAAATCTCAAGCTGATATTTGTGTGGTCCTTTCACCCAAGTCTTTGTGACCTTATCATCAGGTTGGATGGAAAATAAACATTCCATGGCTCCTAAGAAGTTTTCAGTAGTGGGTATTCAATTACCATTGTTGTTTGTGGTGTGGTTTGCCTGATATTTGGATTTGCTTCATTTTTGGGATCATTTCCTAAAACAAGTTATCAAAACAGAAGGACAACATGGAAATAAGGAGATCATTTCCTAAGACTTGCTATCAAAACAGAAGGACAGCATGGATATAAGGAACGTACATCACAGTGTGCCCCATAGTCAAGGATCTATCCACTTCAATGGATATGGAGATCCACCCTAACAATGCCCGTCCTTGCCTCACCTGAGAAGGTGCAGCCCTTACGGTCAACCTTGATCATTTTAGGATATGAGTCAAAAAATCAAGAAGATCCAAATCTCAGGTAGACCATACTATAGGAAACATCGGTGATTGAATGCCCTACCATTAAAAACTTCCCAAGGCCCATGTAATGTTTTTGTAAGTTTATTTTCCATCCAACCTATTGATAAGGTCAGACAAACCTATATTAAGGGGAAAAACATATCAGCTTGATCCAATTTTGTGGCCCATTAATGGTTAATCACCCATATTTCTTATGGTATGGTCCACCCGAGAACTGAATCTTCTTCATTTTTGGCTCATGCACTAAGGGGCTACTTGATTCACTTTTCCAACTGGTGAATGCTAACAAATGAGTCATCATCATTATTTGCCTTCTGCATCTAACTATATATACTTATCAGTTGAAATTGTACCGGAATGGGAGTGTTTGGTAGCATGTTTTGATTATTGTAAATAGTCATCATTATTTCAATATACTGGTTTGGTTTTTATGTGAAATGTTTCATCATAAGACAATGGCCCCATCTACCCTAGTTGAGCATGTGGACACCTTAGCTGAGCAAGCAGACGCAAGAGCACGTGTGAAGTGCAGCCTGGTTACTACCCCCGCCAGGACCTAGCTAGGGATAGACGGGTTTGTACAGGGCTCTGTGGGTTCACGGTGATTTGTTAATCTAATTCATGTCGTTCATCTATTTTCGTGGATCACTTTATAGCCTAATCCCATTAAGGAGGAAGATCCAAGGCTCAAGTAGACCACACCACATGTAGCAATGGCGATTGAATTCTTACCCTTCAAAACTTCCAATGGCCCACTGTGATGTTTATTTCTATCCAACCTCTTAATATGGTCCCATAGACATGTATGACCTCGTTGATTCTCTAAATATTAGCTTCAAACAAAACTTCCATGGCTCCCAAGAAGTTCTCAACGGTAAGCTTCAATTCCCCACTTCTTCATGTGGTGTGGTTGATTTCAACTTTCCATCTGCCTCCTTTGGCTCAAAACCCGATATGTCAAAATAGATGAATGGTGTGAATAAAATAAATAAATCATTATGGGCCCCACACCTTATTTGGCATGGCTATTATTCTTTATGTAGGTCCTAGTGGGGGTTGCTACCCAATCCATGCTAGCTTGTGACACCAATATGCATATGAGCTTTTATAAATTTAGGAGTAAACAATTGTGTCATATACCACAACGAATGTTTAAACCATGGGAGCACAACTTCCAATATCCATCTAACAATAACTTTATTTCATCCACCACTACAACTTCAATGGTTCATGGAAATGAGCTTCATAATGACAAGCAATATGCTTCATAGGAATAACACTGTAATATTGTCACCTTCATTTCCAGTGATCTCTGCCATGATAAGATGAAGTTGACGCCTCATATCCTACTGGAATCTGGTGACTAGTATGGTGTATATGAACTTCGTGGCCTTGAAGCGCCTGATATACATTTGGAGGGTTATTATCATTATGTCTGTTTGGAAGTTCATCCATTGGCACGTTCAGATGTTGGGGTATCGCAGTGAATGCCTTCCAGGCACGGATTGCTTTGTCTTGCGACTTGTATGACTTGAAGAGCGCCCTACGGAACCTGTCTACCTTGGCAAGACATTTCTCTCATGTAAAACAAATACCAGGATGTCTTCCCCTGAATACAACGTAGACCTTCTCCATTTTCAATAAGAAAATTTTAATCTTTAGAGAAAAATATACATAATTATAAAATGTGAGAATGCCATATAGAGAGATTACCTATAAGTAAATCTAAGAAGGATATATGTATTGTCTGTTCGCAATATTAATCAATCGTGACATTAAACAGATACATAATAATACCACTATCAAGTTACAAAAAGTTAAAATTAAACTATTATATAAAAGTACTTATCAGTATTTAAATAATCAATGAATAACATAGGTAATAAAGAGGAAAGTAATTAGAGCAAGTATTGAAGGTATGGACATATAAAATACCACAAAAAGTCTAGTATACTTTCATAAACAAATAGTCATCTTCCAAGCAAATTTGTCCATAAGATTACTCATAATAACATAACATATAGTTGTCCAATAAAAAAGCAACCATCAAATGAGTGTATCCTTCGTAAAACAAAAAAGCAATCATATGTAGAAAATAATTTTAGTGATCATGATCACATGCTACTATCCTGAAACAAGTGTTTCACTGATTGTTCTTCATCAACATCTTAAGAATTTTTAGCCTCAATTGGTTCGGAAGGTTAAGGAAAGCGGCATTATATTTTTCCTCCTTAGAAATTATTTGGTCACGCAAAGTACATCGTGCCCATTAAGTCCCTCCAACCACTTCAATTCTGGAATAATAATAGATATTTGTGCGAAAATTTTTCTCTATGATATATTCGTCGCAATCAATTGCAAAGCCTCAGTCATGTCAGTCAAACTGTAACCAATTACATTAGTCGGACGATTACCCATTGATCTCTTTATGGAGTTTGCAGTGTTGTTTGTAATGTTGGAGTTGTTTTTCCTTACTTGCGGGGTCGAATGTGGTATATTCGCGCCTTCATAGCTATCCCATGACCATAGGATGTTTGGGTCACTGTCATCAAAATCATTAGAAGAAAGATCCACGAATATGAAATTAAGGTCCATTATTTATGTCATCGGTTCATTTATATCCCTTAAGCCACCAATACCTATGTGAAAAGTGAAATTTTCAGTTGTGCATCATTTACAAATAGCACGATCGTCTCCAAATATATACTCTAGATCATTGTACATTAGATATGACTTACCATGAACATGTTGCGCGTATGGATGTGACTATTAAGAAAACAATGCCGTCAAAATGACTGATATATAAAAACTATAAATTATGAATAAAAGTTGTTAAATAAGATAATAAATTATTGCTTCTCACCCTTATGTAATCCATCAAAACATTATTAGGTGCGACCACTACCTTCAAATCATCATCCCACCTGAAACCGCTAGCATTGCGCAAATATCAAATTGTAAAGTAATTTTTTTTCACATTGCGTAAGTGATTTATTACGTTTTTGGAAGTGTGTATTATCCCTAATCTATATATAATGTAGTCAATGACGAGTTTGTACATCTATTTCTTAAAACCATGTCCACTCTTCTTGTCTTTTGCAACATGCTCCATAAGGCTATCGACAAGACAGTTGTCCATGTCATCTATCTAGCGAAGTATATTGTCTGGGGAGGGTGCTTCATTTATTGATTTTCCCGTATTCTTCTTTGCAGTCCTTTTTGGTGTTATTACATGACTATTTCCAGTATGCTTTGTGGGGGTTGATAGTTAGGACCTCATGTTCATTGATCCCGTTGAGGAGTATCTTCAACAATCTATAAAATGAGAATTTGCAAAATCGTCAAAACATAAAAGGTCAATATTTTAAAGTTGGGCTAATCATACTAATTTATAGAATATGCAAAACATAACTACAACATTGAGTTATATGCAATCCTTATAATAGTCCAATGAGTAATAAAAGTTCAATAGATCCACCTTACAGTTGCACATTGTGTATGGCAAAAAAAAGACCATGGTTTTTTTAAAAAAAAACTAGATACATATTACAAGAGGGAAAAATAAATTAAACATCGTGAATCATTGAATGTGAATCATTTCACATCCTTTATGCAATGTCTTTATGAAATGAGGACTATGCATCTCTTTCGGCCTGAGTGGCGTTGAGCATAATGCTATCCTCATTGATAACAGAAATCTCTATCAGTGAAGGAGTCACTCTATTAATAACATCTCTTGATGTGCCTTCGTCGTCCATAATTTTTTCATCTCCTAACATACGAATGAAATTGTGAAGGATACAACAAGCAAGTACAATCTTCATTTATATGAATACAGGGTATTATAGATCCATCTTTAGTATGAAAAATCTAGTCTTTAGTACACCAAAGTAACGCTCAATAACGTTTCTGAGTTAAGCAAGCGATAATTGAAAAGCTCTTTCATATTTACGGGATTATGTCATGTACGATATTCATTGAGATGAAAACGTGCAACTCGATATGTAACCATAAATCCAAAGAATGAGCATACCCAACATCAACTGCATAATATTTACCTACAGTGTATGGGGACTGATAGTCAATCAGTAATGACTTTTTGTAATTTAATAGGTAAGGAGTATATGTCATTAGATGATGTTACCTTGTTGTATCGTAAAACGATAATGTGCATTAGTCAAAGCACTTTGTAAGACACGTGCATCCAAAGTGGATCCCTCTAGACCCATAAGTACGTAGACAAACTTCATACCAAAATCACATATGACCATTATATTATGAGAAATGACCCATTTTCGATTATGATAGACACCAATCTCAATCGTTCGAACAAATTTAGGCATATGCATCTCATCTATTGCACTAATGCAATCCTAAATTAAATATTATATATCAAAGTGAAATTTATATTCTGCTATTCAAAATCTGAATGTGTAATATCATGGATAATATAATATACTTACCTAAAAGTAGTTATTCCAATTTGGATTACTAATAATCTCGGTTGGATTTTTTGGATTGGGTTGTTTTACATACTTTGGGTATAAATACACTATTGCATTCAAAATCCGGTTGAAATACCTACTAACGGTTTCACCAAACCTTATGAAGCGATGTCCAATGATTTGATTATAGACATTATATCCTAAAGTATGAAGGAACATCACAAGTTGTTTTTCCATATTTACATGCTTCACACTGGTTAATAATTTCTTATCTCGTAGAATAGAGCATAGGTTGAAAAAAATTGTCTTACTCATTTTTAATTAAGAGATGTAATCATTGTCAAATACCTTAATTATCTCATCAATGATCTGAGCTCGTTCATAATTGGCACGCCTTTGTGGATTTTGAGACAGATAGTTGCAACAATATTCTCTTGTTACAATTGCTACTGTGGTAGATGCAAATATAATGGCAAACAATTTCATCTCCTCTTTTGTCCATTCGTTAGGATCCATTAGTATTCCATATCATATATTAGTCATCCAAATATTCTCTGCCAGATCTATATTTTAAATATAATTGTTATTGTTGTCGGAATGAAAGCCATTAAAAATGTCTACATTCGGAGTACTTGATGGTTTCGATCGCCCGGTTCTCTAGTTTTGGCATTTCCTAGTTTCGTTGCTTGTGTTTTTCCCGTGTGCAGTTAGGCTCATATGATGGGTGCGGTCCCCTTCCTTTTTGTAGGTTCCCTCCTGATCGGTTGTAAATCCTTTTCATCAATAGACAAGTATGATCTCTTTGAAAAAATAAAATAAAAAATGTCTACATTCTAAGAGCTTATTAAATTAATAAATAGTTGTTAAAGGCAAACAATGATTTCACATAACATCTGATTTGAATCTCATCCCTTGCATTGCTTCTGATTGTGACATCAAATGTAAATACGTAAGATGATCATCGTGCATGTCACAATTTATCATGATGCTTGTACCATGTCACAAAAACTCTAAGACTTGATCAAGTCTTCACTCAATTTGACTCAACATATAGATTCATCCATTATAAGTGGATCAATTTTTTGCTATAAAATGGATGGATAGTGTGGATGTCTGAAATGTAGGAGAGTGGGGCCCACGTAACTTTCACATGTCAAGAAATTTTATTGCCCAATCAGGACACATGTAAGATCCACACATCATATCACTAATTTTCCATACCCTTTTAATCAAGGAGACAAAAAACTTGCTAGATCCCCAAACGTGCAAATAATGAGTTATAGAATGCTTTGATCAAGATGATATTTTTGTAATTCCCTTCATCCAGGTATGTGTGGAGGAAAACTTGGGGTGAGACCTGCAATATGGGTGGGACATTGACCGTAGGGGTCCCATCATCATTAATATGACAAATCCACACTTATTATTTATTATTTATTTATTTATTTATTATTATTATTTATATCCAAGGCTCAATTGGGCCACACAATAGGAAACACAGCGAATATGATATCCGTTTAATTCTTGATGCTTTCGTCTGTATGATCTACCTAAAGTTTTGGTTAGAGTTTAGTCTGGACGGTGCCATAAAAATGAGGTTTCATAACAAATGGACGACGTGGATACCTTGCATACCATGTCCGCAGGAATGTTTTCACGGTAGATGTTCAATACCCAATTATTACCTTCCATGTGGCTCACTTGAGTATTGGAGGTAGGTTATTTTTGGTTGCATGTCTAGTAATGAGCTGTTTGAAAATGGGTGAGGGGACAAGATTTCACAGCAAAAATCATGGTGTCCCTAATGCCATTCCCATTGCAGGGACTCTCTGCAAAAGGCTTTCATAGAAAAAGCCTGTCCAAGATCCGGGAGCAGATCAAATGAGAAGATGGATCCACCGAGGTGGATGCGACCTGTGGGCAGTGGGGCTCACGGTGATGTATGTGCTTTCAATCCAAGCCGTTCAACCATTTCCAAAACTCATCTGCATGATCCCAAAAGATGAAGTTAACTCAAATCCTTATGGGGACCACATCACATGAAATTGTTGTGTTTCAATCCACATTAATAAAAACTTCATGGATTCTAGCCGTGTGTTTATAATTTGCAATCCAACCAGTTGACAAGATCACATACGCAGATGAAGAGACCACGTACCCAAATATCATCTTCATCTAGCGAAGTATGCCGCCCACGTGAAGTTATTATTTGTTAATCACCATTGATTCATTTACAATTGCTCCATGTGGGACTTCAGATCTGCTTTATTTTTTATAGAACCATGCCCTTAAATGGAGATTCAACACGGATGGAGTGTTTGGACGTAGTCACATACATCACAGCGGGCCCTACAGTCACGAGTCCCACTACCTCAGCGGATTCGTGGTCTCACCTCATCCGCCACATATATCACAGTGGACCCCACAATCACGGGTCCCACCACCTCGGCAGATCCGTGGTCTCACCTCATCCACTCACATATATCACAGTGGGCCCCATAGTCAAGGGTCCCACTCATCTCGGCGGATCCGGGGTGTGACCCATATTCATAGCATGGAAATAACAAATAATGGTAGATCGTTGTAATTGTAGATCCAAAGGAAGATTTCTCTTACCCGAGTAATTGCGTGAAGAACATCAGTAGAGCTTGTTTGCTTGCCCTTGCTGAAAGGAAATACCCATTTGAAGTATAGAATTCAATTGAAATATACAAAAAGGTTAAAACGAAAAATTTACAGAAATTGCATCCGACATGAGACTGACTTTGATGCTGAGGAAGAGAGCTTGCAAGAGAGGAATTTTATTTTGATTCAGCATTAGGTTTTATAGAAATTTAGAGTATTTGGTGTACCAATTACAGTAGTCATGTGGATCACAAGAAGTATGTCTGCAGTCACTTCATGGCAGATGTGGAATGTCTCATTACATCTTTGAGTATTTTTATTCAATCGACGGATTTCATTACTCAGGCAATACTTCCCTTTGTCATTTAACGGATCTCCCCTTCAGCAAATCCTCTGTGGAAAGGAAAAACAAAAAAAAACAAACGTCCATACATTACATTGAGTAGGTATTTACAGTTAATTACGTTCAGAAATTGAAAAACAAACAGGCCCTAAAATGATACGGAAAAAAATGAATGGATAACACGGATATAGAATACATACATCAAGGTGGTCCCCGTAGTAAGGGCCACACCTAATCTGCACCCACACCTAATCTGCACCCATTGGCATGGACACAGATATACCATGATAGTAAGCTTGTTAGGTCTGCCATGATGTTTGTGCGAAATCCACAATGTCCATTTATTTTTCCAGATTATGTTACAACTTGGGCCTAAAAAATGAGGCAGATCTAAAACAAAGGAGATTGATTTTATGATCAATCATGTGCACAAAATGGACGTGTTACTAAAGAATTAGCCGCTCTTGAGAATCTCATCTTAGAAAGAATGTAAGTTTTTACTGTTTTACATATTACATGGTATTCCAATTCACGAAAACCTATATATATTAGTGGTTAAAAATATATTAGGCATGATAGTGATGTAGAGCGGGTCGCGGACAATTTCATGGCCAAGATGGATCAGAAAAAGCACGGTCGGCGACAAAAGTGATCCAGACCATTGGACCTTAGATCGGGCGTATCTCACAATCCGGAATGAGTTATCCGACGTAAAATATATGATTTTGGTGTAGAACGAGCTACTTTAGCCAACCAACCCCGCTATGCCGGGTTGCGCAGCCCGAATTTGCGAGAAACCCCCTGATCGACGGTCGCTTCCTCGTTTTAATTTTATTTTTACTATAAATAGTAAGTTTTAGTTTGAGTATAACTTTTCATCCGTTGGGCTTTAGGAGTTGTGTCCAACATGAAAAGTGCTTAGGATAATTAGGAGAACGGTTTGGTGAAGCCAAATAGGACACTTACTATTTTTGGCCGAAAACCTTGCGCACTAATAGACATCATGACCGTCTATAAATAGTAAGTTTACTATTTATAATAAGTTGCGAATTCTAGGAGTTTTAGTTGTAGTTTGAGTCTGATTTTTTTCTTATTGCTTGGTTCCCTTATTTAAAGGGTTGTGAACTCAATTTTAGGGATTCATTAATCTATTTCGAATTATTAGAAATTCTTTTATATTTTCTGCTATCTTTCCTCGTGGATTCGAGGAGTCTTTGTGAGGAGTCCAGAGAAGTTCCGTGGATTCGGAATATTTATCATCTCGAGGAAGACGGTGTTCGACCTCATCACGTTCATCCCTGCGTCAGATAGTCACTATCCTTGCCAAACTTACTTCCCAAGAATAAGGCGCTTTTGTTCAAGGAAGATCAATAGCGGAACACATCGTGTTGGCGCAGGAGATGTCGCGTGAGCTTGACCAAAGAGTCCCGCCGTGAGGGGGGGGGGGGGGGGGGTGTGCAACTTTATCCTAAAGCTAGACCTTGAGAAGGCATATGACAGGGTTGGGACCTCCTAAAGCTGGTCCTTCTCAAGCTCAGATTCAATGACAGCTGGGTTGCACTTATAGAAGCCTGTTGGGGCAACAATTGGTTTCCAATCCTCATCAACAGGGAAACGACGGGGTTCTTCAAATCGTCCAGAGGTTTACAATAGAGAGACCCTCTTTCTCCTGCTCTCTTTATCATTGGAAGCCTTCTCCGTCAACCTGAGGCACCTCCTTACTGGCTGCAGCAGCGAGCCCTATAAATTCCCTCGTGGTAACCCGATCATCTCATATCTTTTATATGCAGACGATGTGCTACTCTTCCTCAACGGTGCCTGATCCTCTCTCAGGGCAATCATTATTTTTCTGCATCTATTCCAATCAGTGACGGGTCTAAAGATAAACAACAGAAAAAGTTGCTTCCTCTGCTCCAAAAAAACATTCGGGCGAGCATCAGATCCTTGGAACGCATCTTGGGCTTTCGAAGAGCAGGAAATGGAATCCAGGAATCTAGTACTTGGGGGTCCCTCTTTCAAAAGCTAGGACAAAAGTTGCTGACTTTCAGTTTATCATCGACAAAGTCAACAGGAAAATAAATGGCTGGTCAGCTAGACTGGTTTCCCAAGCTGGCATAGCAACTCTCATCCGCCATATTTTGGGAAGTTTCCCTATCCATATGATGGCAGCAGTGCACATTCCCCGTCAGTGATTGATTGTCTGGAAAGCTACTTCGCCAATTTTTTCTGGGAATGGGCGGATGGAAAACGGAAGTTACATTGGATAGCCTGGAAGAAAATTACAAGATCGGTGGATGAAGGAGGGCTGGGAATAAGAAGTCTGCAGGAGGTTATGGCTGCCTTACGTTTGAAGCTGACTTGGTCTGTAAATTTTGGAGAAAACATCGGACCGTGGGTATCCCTCATGAGGGCCAAGCACCACAGGGATCTCTTGGCGGAAACCCCTTCTACGTTGCAGCAAAATGCATCACCTTTCTGGAGAAAAATCAGAACTTTTCTCCCTATTTTGTCAGAAAATGTTCAGTGGCAGATCAGTTGGGGTGAGCTAAATCTTTGGGAATTTAATTGGACAGGAATGGGCCCTCTTCATCAACTCGTAGACAGGCCTATTGCTGAGGCCCTTCATGATCTCCAAGTGCGGGACTTCTTAGGTATCGCTGGGCCTCTCCCTCCTTCAGCAGTGTATGCTTTCCTCCCTCAAGATGTTATTAATGAAAATTTTCAGCATGGCTTTGCCATATCGGATGCGAAGGATGAATGTTTCTGGCCCCTTGATTCTAATGGTGTCTTCACCGTCAAATCAGCTTGGAAATTACAGAGAGAACCTCACCCAACTGTGCAGTGGACTAACTGGATTTGGGATAGTACCCTCCCCCATAAAATCTCGTTATTCACATGGCGTTTGTTGCAGGGAGCAACCCCGGTTGATGAAAGGATCCAATCTAAGGGTGTGGCGTTGTTCTCCAAATGTCAATGCTGTGAAGGAGTGGACCATCCAAGACATCAATCAGAGTCCATTACCCATCTCTTTCTCGATGGTCATCAGGCTGTTTCCATCTGGAACCACTTCGGCACCTTGTTCGGTGTGTCCTTGCCCCCGCAGCAAACGGTTGGCAATCGTCTCCTCCAATGGTGATGTGCTTCAGCCCCAGGTGGTGCCTTAGCCCTGATCAGAACTAAGCTCCCTATTCTCATTCTCTGGGAGCTTTGGCAAGTGAGAAATCTAGCCAAATACGACAACAAATCGATGCACGTCAGGGCTTCCATTGCCCGAATCAAATGGTGGGCTTCCCAGGTGTTGGGAGAGGAAAATGCCTTCAGCTCAGACATCGACATTCAGAGAGCACTCCCCAGGCCTAGAGCTGTGGACAGTCAGAGAGATAAAGCTGTTGTTGTCAAATGGAAGAGACCACCTCCTGGTTGGGTTAAACTAAATGTGGATGGCTCCGCAAGAGGGAACCCCGGTATTTCGGGTGGTTGGCGGCATTTGCAGAAAGGATGATGGCGCTTTCATGTTCGCATTTGCCATTGGCTACGAGTGGGTTCCAACAACCTCACAGAACTGCGAGCAATTCATGACGGGATGGTGATATGCCTAAAAAGAGGGTTGTCCAAAGTGATTGTTGAATCAGATTCAAAAGTGGTCATTAATCTCCTCATGGGGAAGTCAGGTATCCCGTGGAAATGGAAACCTTGGGCTATCAGGATAAACGCCTTGAAGCAGCTGGGCAGTTTCACCTTCAATCACATTCTGCGAGAAGGTAACGACAGCATGGCTCGAGCTAGCAGGGAGTGGGAACCAGGAGACAGCTCTATACCTTCAGACGTTTTCTCTACCGGAGCAAGTTCGAGGTCAGATTTTCCTAGATAAAGTTGGTGTAGGGACGGTGAGATCTAAACCGTCTAACTCTTAGGCAGTTTTTCGTTGTCAGTTTTTTTTTTTTTTTTTTTTCTATGACTTTTGTAGATAGGTGGTCGAATTGTGACCCCTTACAATAGGCCCCGACGACTTTTTTGCAGCTGGGGCTGCCCGAATGGCCTCCTTGCCTTGTCAGTTGTACAGCCTTTTTGTTGATATCAATATATCTATCTTTCCTATAAAAAAAAAAAAAAAAGGAACTACTGATCTTAATGTTGGTTGCGAAGCACAACGTTCAAAAAGAAAGGAGCTTCATCCCACCATCTGAATCTCTGGAGATAGTATTACTGAAGACAGTGTTAGCCATCTAACTATTTCCAATGTGAATTAACTAACGTAACTTCTTTTTCCGAAAAATCACATTTACCCGGTCCTATCAAAACAAACTTCAAATCAAATTATAACAAGAATTGTCACTTTAATCGTAAGTGGCAAATATCATAATTATGAAAAATCGGTACATTACATAGTTGAATTTAGTTGAAAAATAATAATAATTCCAAAAATAAGGGTTTAAAAGACTTAATATGTGTTGTCTCGGAATCCCTGCTTGCCGACTATAATTCAGATGCTTAGCAGATAGATTTAGCACTCCATTCATTCAACTTCTCGGATCTTGTTAACTTTTAGGACTAAAAATGGAGTGTATCTGGTAATCATGTGTGCCACACAACTTGGAAATCAGCTTAAACCTACTTACCATTGGTGCTTTCCCTGTGGCCAGACCTGACGATCGGTTTGGATCCTCTCAGCGGGTCCCACCGTGATGAAAGCGGTGATGTGTTCGGCGGGTTAGGATCCACTTCCGTTCTGTAACTGAAGGAGGAGCTGGTTGAGAGGAGATATTGACAACGTGTGACAATGCAGCACGTTGCTGTTAACTTTCCTTCTTTTATATATATATATAAAATACTGTCAGTTTTGAACAAAATTTTCAAATGCACATAACTCTCATTCATACTGTCAGTTTTGAACAAAATTTTACCATGGCCTGTTATTTTACCTGCTCTGCCAGCAGATTAAGTTTGAGCCTTGATCTCACCAAGATGGCCAAAGTGCCTTTTTTAATGGGTCACATCTACTTATAATTCAAATCAATGTGTTTTAACGTCCCATGTGAAAACTAACTGATAATTGTAATGTATATTTTATGATATTTCAAATAAATAGTTTATTTTGATATTTTGATGGTCCATTTAGCGAATACAAATATGATAGATGGGTAGATGAAGGGCTAAAATTTAAATAATTTGATAGTTAGGATATTAAATATTGTATTTACATGTTATTATGGATAGTTTTGCACACGGATACATATAAAATAGTTTTTAGATGTGATCTACATTGGGAATGTACATTATTTGATTCTAGGGAATCATTTATGTCTACAGATTATTTAGGTGATAAGTTTGACGGTAGGTTAAGTATAACCATAAGTGACAAATAAGATGAACAAATCAGAATTTTAATTTGATGTATGTACAGGCGGATATGAAGATCAGATAGTTAGTTTAGTATGATTGGGTGTTGCAAATTCAAAGTGGTCAGTCAAATATTTTCATCTAGCGGTGAAAGTTGATTTAACGGTTGTTTTAATGAATGGGTGAGAATACTAAGATATTTGAGGGTCCATCCTATTAATCAATAGTCGACTAGCATATATGAACGAAAAGTGCTCCGTATAGTTTAGATTTAAACTAAACTATAGATAGATAATTAAAATTATTGAATCTATAAGTGTACAATTGAAAAAGTGTAACCGTACCTTCTTACGTATGGGTAAACTCACACTCAAAATTTCAGGTTGTTACACTGTGATTGACGACGAATGTATAATTGCATAAGTGCACAATTTATTTCCTATTCCGGCTGGAAAAGTATATATATTGAGTGTAATTGGGATTAGGGCATGTTGATGATTTTCTAAGACATTCCTAAGGGTTTCAAGGTGATAGATAGAGTAAAAGGAAGATTCGAGGTGTTGTTTGAATCAATAAGATTATATCTCTCTTATAATATTGTTTTCATAATGCATTACTCGTCACTTTGTGCCAAGATTTTTTTTTTTTTCCGTAAGGATTTTTCCACATAAAATTTTGATTGTTCTTGGTTGGATTTATTTGTGCGATTGTGATTACTTTGTTTGATTCCACTCTGCGTGCTTCGTTGAGTCCCAACAGTTTTTAACCCAAGGATCCTTTAATGACAGCCCCTTCAACTCATTATTGTCCTAAGAGATTGTATCCTATATATATTCATCAGGGTGGTTTTTGAATTTCATGATCGGCCGACAAGTGCAGCTGTTGCTTATCTTTTTCACAACCTTCTTGTACTCTCGGTGTGGGACTCAATTAAAGCTCAGTAGGAAAAAAGGGAATGGCCAAGCTTCTTTCAAAGATCTTAATATTTGGCTAAAAAGTCCTCCTAGGTGCAGTTCCCTTAGATGCTTCAGTTCAACGACCATGCATAAATCTCACATCCAAGTATAGTTAATGCAACTTTTTGTTAAGACTTGTTGAAGCATACATGGATGAATCAAACAAAGTAATTACAATCGCATAAGCAAATCTAATAGAGAATACATTGAATTTATGTGGAAATTCCTTGGGAGAAAAAAAACGCATACTAATTCATAGTCCCAAGAGAAAAATCTCATCCTTTTTTTTTTTCTTCTCCAAAACCCTCTCAGCCTCTTCAGCACGATCTTACATTTAAACCTAATCCCAATTACACCCATATATTTAAGGTAAAATAAAAATAGAAATAAATCATGCAGAAATGTACAAAACTACGAGACACATCAACCTGTCACTCCAACTGGTCGATATGCTTCAATTGGTTGGGTCGACTTGTCGACCAAAGTTTTTGAACAGTCAAAAACTTCAAAAACTGTCAAAAGATTTTTGCCAAAAAATCATACTTTTTCGATATTCTTCAATCAGTTAACCAAATTGTCAATCAACCAAAGGTATTTATTTCAGCATAGATTAGAAGCATCTGATTTTCAACACTTTTAGCACTCCAGCCACAGTTTTTTCGTTACATGTGAGGCTCGGAATATCTTTTTTCCCATGCGAGGTAGCTCGTATAGTATGGAAGCACTACAGTCAGATGTTGGAGCTCCATTTTGTTGGAAAGCAGCCTCTACTGACGTGCAACTAATGCAATGGCTTATGATGGCTAGAAATTCTTCTCTTTTTTATTCTCTCAAGGACTTCTAACCCTTCTCATCCTATGGGAATGAGATGGGTGAAAAGAAATAAAATACATCATGAGAATAGTTCCGGAATAGTAAGTCGAGATAGCTAGCGTGTCCCTACTATTCTATATTTTCAAAATCAACTCTAACCTCAGGTGTGCCTGACCCAATATTAGACATTGGACAAAAACATCTGCCCGATTCATGATTCAGGTGAGCCACATCATTTGAGATAATGTACCCGATGATGCATATCCTCTAAACTTTTCCCCGTGATTTTGCTCCTCACCTAAATGAATGGGCCTAATTTTGGGGCCTTAATCAGGCCTAAATTTTTATGTGAAATCTTATGATTCATGTGGATTTTATATAATCATTATGGTGGGCATTGTAAAAAATCAACGGCACATCTCTCTTTTGGCTATTTCCTTCACTTGGGCCCACCTAAATCAAGAGTCGGCCTAATTTTTTAGCCTTATGCCTAACATGAAATGGAATATGTAATGGTTAGTGTGGATTTCATGTACAGACAACACGGTGGGCTTGTAAAAAATCTAGGGTGGGTTCCAAAAATTTTATCCTGTAATCTTATACGTCTAGGCAGATGGTCACCAATTATAGTTACTGCCTCCACCAGGACCTAGCTAGGGACAGACGGTACTGTAGGGCCATCATGAATTATGTGTTTTATTCAAGCCGTCCATCTATTTTTACTGATCATTTCACAGCATGAGCTAAAAAGGAGGTGTATAGAAGGCTCAAGTGGACCACACCACAGGAAGTTGCTTCGGTGACAATTAGGTGGGGCCCACCGTGATGTTTACTTGCCATACAATCTATTCATGAGGTCACATATACTTTATCTTCTGTAGTCCCTAAGAAGTTATCAATGGCTAGGATCAATCGACCGTGATTTTTATTTACCATCCAACCTATTTATAAGGTCACATAAACCTATATTAAGGGAAAACATAAATATTAGTTAGATCCAAAATTTCTATAGCCCAAAAAAGTTTTCAACAGCAGGCGTTTAATACCTTATGCTTCCTGTACGTGGTGTGGTCCATTTGATACTTACATCTGACTCCCTTTTAGGTTCATGCTGTAAAATGATCTATAAAAACAGATGGATGGCATGGATAAAACACATACATCACGATAGGCCCTGCAGAGTATCTGTTATGACCGCACGTCTCCAGCTAGGTCCCTGTGGGAGTAACCAATCCGCGTCCTACCGGATTGCCTGCAAACCTTTCGCTGGAACTTCCTGTCCCGGGAAGTTAGGTAGGGGCTACTAAGATGTTTGTGAGAAATTTACACTATCCATCCGTTGATGCTGGCACATGTCCAAAAATGAGGCAGATCCAAACTTAAAGTGGGCCACATGACAAGGAAAAAGTGGGGCCACCTTAATGATATGTTGTATATCCATGCATTTCATCTGGTTTAGGATGTTTTCCCATAAATTGCGCATATTCAAATCTCAGGTGGACCACATTAATGCCCACTGTAATATTTCTTTTCCATCCAAATCCTTGACGTCAAACAGACCAGATGAAGGGAAAATAAAATGATGAGCTTGATCCAAAACTTTTGTGTCTCATAAAATGCTTTTAATAGTCGTTTGCTACTGTTTTCAGTGGTGTGGTCCACTTGAGATTTGGATGCACTTAAATTTTGACATACGTCCTAACAGTATATGGGAAAATAGATGGACGGCGTGGATATACAAAAAATTCATCAATGTCTCGCCACCAAACTTGGTGATGTATTGATGTCACCTAGTTCTGTGTCACGCGACATACTGCATGTGTTATATCCATGCCATACATTGACATGTCCCTATCTTTTAGGACATAAGGCTCAAAATTGAGATAGATCCAAAGGCCAAATGACCCACAACACTGTGGGTACAATTATTCTTGTTGAAACCTTCTCAGGGCACAACATGATTTTTATCTGCCATGCAGCCTGTTCATGAGGTCATAGGCTTCGATGAAGGTACGCATATTACTTGCGAAAGCCTTTGGAAAGAAGTTACTTGAGCTGGAAACCTAGGTGGGGCTACCGTGGTGTTTGTGATAAATCCACCCGGTCTATTCATTTTGTGAGCTCAGTTTGGACTTATGATAAAAGATAGCCACATCTAATGCTCAAGTGGGTAAAAAACGTAAAGACTAAACGTTCACAGTTAAAATATCCGTGGGGCCACAGAAGCAGGATAATATTTCTATTTTCAGTTCATCCCACCGGGAATGACGTTATGAATGGTATGGAAGGCATGTAAACGTGACTGTTGACACAGGGAGGTTTCAACCATGAGAATTTACCTACCCAACTTTTCCTTTAGTGAGGCCCACTTGAGTCTTGGATCGTGCTTACTTTTGGTCTCAAGTCCTAAAATTAGCTCACAAAATGGATGGACGTGGTGGATGTCTCACAAACATCACAGTGGGTCCCACCTAATTCCCATAGGTGTGGAACGGGTTGGATGACAAATAAACATCACTATGGGCCTAACAAGGTTTCCATGGTGGAAATTATTATTTTCACACTGTTTCCTATGGTATGATCCACTTGAGCTCTGGATTTGCTTCAATTTTGTCCTTAACCCCTTAAATTAGCTGAAAAGAAATAAATGGAGGGTAAGGATAAATCATAGACATTCATCGTGAGCCCAATTGCATTTACTTAGTACAATAAGAGATCGGATTTCCTACTAGCGGACTGAGTGGAGATATCTCGTTTCAATACTTAAGGACTTGGTTATCAAATCCCTAGCGGGAGTGGCTAACATGGAGAGTGTGTATACTAACATGGGTGTGTGCTAACAAGCAAAAAAACAAACAAAAATATAAAAAAATCCGATTTCCTGAAATCGGATTGCGCAAAGAGTTACTTAAGTACGCCCTTGTCCTACTGAGTAAACTTAATTAGGCCCACCTTGAATGTATGTGGTCTATCCACGCCGGCCATCCATTTTTCCGGATAATTTAAAGGGAATCAAAGCATATACAAAAATGAAGTGGATCACCCGATACGCTGAGCTAGTGAGTTACTAGGTAAACCGCTTCCCTTGGATGGAAGGGTTTTATTAGTAGGAATTTAATTAAGATTGTTTCTGGTGGTGTGGCCCACTTGAGATTTGGATCAGCTTCGCTTTTTGAGTCATGTACTAAAATGAGCTTTCAATACGGATGGACGGTGTGGATGTAAGGAAAGTACATCACGGTGGGCCCCGCAGTTAGGCATCCGAAACCGCCGCTGCCAAACAGCCCCGTTCCGCACTTAACGCTGTTACGCAGAAGTAGAAAATGAAGGAGAGAAAAAAGAATAATGGTTAGGGCTTACTTGCCAGAGCAGACAGAGGGAAGAGACGCTGAGAGAGAGAGAGAGAGAGAGAGAGAGAGGGATGGAGACGCTGAGAGAGGGAGAAGGAGACGTTGGGTCAGAGCAGGTAGATGCACTTTCAATGCAGCTGCGTTTCCACCACCCTCTCCCAAATTCGAAATGGATAGCCGTTGCCCGTAACAAAGTAACCTGTGACTTGAAAAACACCTAATTCCTCTGTTATATTTCTTGCAATCTTACCTGATAGAAAGTTACAGGTTGAGACTTTGTTACCTGTAACATTTCTCCCCCAAACACAAACCGTAAGAAAGTCCCCTGTAACTTTCTTACATTTTACACAAGTTACAGGCATCCAAACGGCCCCTAAATTGATGTCTCCAAATGGATGGACGGTGTAAATACAACACATACATCATGGTGGGTCCCACGGAACTTGGTGACGTCACTTTAGAAGCGAGTCTAGCTTCTCTGTCAGTAGCTAATCCGCGTCCTGAAAAAAGGGTACAAAGACACGTGTTTAGCAAGGAATGGTCGCAGCGGTCCGGATCCTCTGCTTGCCACAAACAGGAGCCTCGTTCAATCAAAATTGCTTGACCGCTACCTGCCCGTTTCAAATATTTGAATATTGACATAAATACCCTCCCTTATTCTGCTTTCATATACAGACTCTCCACACCTGCATCCAATGGGATCGAAATTCAAGTCCCTTGTTTACAATCAAAATCTGAAGATAACCCAATTTGCCAAATCTGGCAGAATCGAAGAATCCATCAGAATTTTTGAAAACATGAAGAGCCGGAACACAGTCACTTACAATTCGATGATCTCAGCCTACTCAAAGAATGGCAGAGTCGGTGATGCAAGGCGCCTATTTGATCAAATGCCGTTCAAGAACTTGGTTTCCTGGAATTCCATGATCGCTGGCTACTCTCACAACGACCATGTTCGTGAAGCTGCCCAGCTGTTCGAAGATATGCCTAATAGAGACATCTTTTCGTGGACTCTAATGATAACTTGCTACACCCGCAATGGGGAGCTTGAGAAGGCGAGACATCTCTTCGATTGGATGCCGGATAAGAAAGATCCAGCCTGTTGGAATGCGATGATTGCGGGTTACGCAAAGAACCGGCAGTTCGATGCCGCACGTAGACTATTGGATGAGATGTCGGCTAAGGACTTGATTTCATGGAATTCAATGTTAGCAGGGTACACCCAGAATGAAGAGATGAATTTAGGTTCAAAATTTTTTGAAGAGATGCCCGTCAAAGATGTGGTTTCTTGGAATTTGATGATCGATGGGTTTGTCCAGATTGGCGATTTGGATTCAGCTTTCCAGTTTTTTCAAAAAATTCCTTGTGCTAATGTTGTTTCATGGGTGACATTGTTGAGTGCATACACAAGGAATGGTCAGATTACCAAAGCAAGAGGACTCTTCGATCAGATGCCAGAGAGAAATGTGGTCGCTTGGAATGCCATGATAACGGGTTATGTGCAGATTGGAGAAGTAGAAGAGGGTTATCGGCTTTTCTCTGAAATGCCGGAACGGAATTCTGTCTCATGGACGACAATGGTTAATGGGTATGTTCGTGTTGGGAAGCTTGATGAGGCGAGAGAATTGCTTGAGAGGATGCCTTTCAAAAACGTGGTAGCCCAAACTGCCATGATTTCGGGGTATGTTCAAAGCATGAGGATTGATGATGCTCGACAGATTTTTGAGAAAATTGGGTGCCGGGACTGTGTGTCTTGGAATACTATGATTGCGGGTTACGCCCAGTGTGGAAGAATGGATGAGGCAATGAGATTATTTGAGCGGATGCCAAAGAAGGACATTATTTCATGGAACACTTTGATTGCCGGTTTTGCGCAAGAAGGAAACATGGATAGAGCACTTAGAATTTTCGAGGAGATGGGCACACGGAACACAGTTTCTTGGAATTCTCTTGTTTCAGGCTACACCCAAAATGGGGTTTATGTTGATGCACTTAGGTACTTTCTATTGATGAGGAGAGAAGGTCTAAAACCAGATTGGTCGACATATGCCTGTGGTGTCAGTGCTTGTGCCAGCCTTGCTGCTCTACAGATTGGGAAGCAGCTGCACAATCTCATTTTAAAAAGTGGCTACACAAATGATTTATTCGTGGGGAATGCGTTGATCACCATGTATGCGAAATGTGGAAGGATCTTGTTATCAAAGCAAACGTTTGATGAAATGGATGGTGTTGATATTGTTTCTTGGAATTCCTTGATTGCAGGGTATGCATTGAATGGTTGTGGAAGCGAGGCCATTGGTCTCTTTCAAGAGATGGAGAGTGCTAGGGTGGGGCCAGATGAGATCACCTTCATCGGTGTTTTAGCTGCCTGCAGTCATGCTGGAATGGTTGATGGTGGATTGAAATTATTTGATTCCATGACGAAGGATTACTTCATTGAACCAAATGCAGAACACTATGCTTGTATGGTTGATTTGCTTGGCCGGGCGGGTAGACTGGGAGGAGCCTATAAGCTAGTGATGGGAATGCCAATCGAAGCAAATGCCGGCATATGGGGTGCACTTCTCGGAGCATGCCGCATACACCAGAACCTAGAGCTGGCGAAGTTTGCCGCTGAGAAGCTTTTTGAATTCGAACCACATAAGACTTCGAATTATGTCCTGCTGTCAAACATGCTTGCGGAAGCCGGCCTATGGGATGAGGTAGAGAGAGTGAGGATGTTGATGAAAGGCAGAGGAGTGCAGAAGCAACCTGGGTGCAGCTGGATTGAGGTTAAGAACCAGCTGCGTGCATTCTTTGCTGATGATTGGACGCAGCCACGGACGGCTGAGATCTGCAAAATGTTGAAGGCATTGACTGCGCAGATGAGAAATATGGGGTGCATGCCGGATGTTGATACGTCTCTATTCGACTGTGGGTGATTAGAGATGAATCTCTAACTACGCAGGAGAGGAATTGCTTCAGTTTGCAATAGAGGAATGGCACCATGAAGCAGCTGCTAGATGGCGATCAGGACCGTTGATTCTGTTGGGCGATCATGTGGATAGACCATATCACAGTAAGCAACACGATCAGATTGGGTATCTCTCTATTCGACTGCGGATGATTAGCGACAAATCTGTGACTAGTTTGTGGTGAAAGAAAGAGAGGGAAACTCAACCCACACCGGCATCAACCGAGGAACAAAACAAAATTATTTCATTCCATTTTTAGTTAAATTGTGAAGGATATTAAATTAGTAATGCCGAATCAAAAGGGGTGGAGGGGATCCGGATTTGTGTCTCGTTTTTCGGCTGCCTCGAAACCCTCTCTCTACAGTGCCAGCACCGACTACTTCTCAATGCAACTTTTGACTGCCCTTCATTCAAATCAGTGGTACCTCCTTCCTCAGCTGCTTCTGCAAGCTCTATTTGTTCATCAATCAGGTAATCAAGCAATATATCAGGAGCAAGGCAAAAGGCCGGGTAGAACCATCTCTGTGCTATAAATATAGATTATTCATAAGCACAATGTGGTAAGCCGCCCAACCACAGAAAGCAATTGATAACCATTAAAAAAAAAAACCTCCAAATTCATTATGTGGCTCACATATGGTTGGATAGGCCTGCCTTTTGTGTATCTAACTAGCATGGAGGACAAACCTGATGGACATGTTAGATGGCATGCACATGCCCAAGTGGGCGCTACATCTATACATGGTTCACATTGATTCTTAAGGGAACATGTTTAGTAATCCAGACCATTGGCTTTTTTGGTTGGGTACACTAATGGATTTGAGGTCTAAAGCATTTTTAGGATTGAACAACATTATTCAAGTCTTGACCTACTGAGTCATTCTGAGTCTTCATTGGGTTTTGAGTTGTTCAGTGGTATTCCGATTCAATTACGAGTATCGAGTTCTTGAACTGTGGATGGGATGGTTAGAATTGGCTAACCAAGGTGCTTGTAGAGAATCATTAGCAATAAAAATTGGTTGTTTAACTTGTATATGCTGATGATCTGTTCAACATATCGTGGCTTGCCTGTGAGTGATCTGGTCTAATTTTTATACCAGGTGATCTTCTTAGCACACCTATTTCTCAATGTTTAAACTAGATTGGGGGCTGAGAGCGGGATGATCTAGCTTGAATACGTTTATATGCAAACCATCAACCAACCATCAACCGCAACAATAAATCAGATTCATTCTTAATGGTTTGTTTTCCAAATAGGTTAAGGATCTTCTAGGGTTATATGCAAAGGAGCATCATATTCTAGTCACGAACAAACCTCAACAACTGAGAGAGGTGGAAATCTTTGTTTCATTCAAGGTACAGTTTGTATTAATTATAAAATCACTAACTTGTAAACACTTTACACCATGTTCTTGGATAGAAAAATGGTGTAAAGTGTTTGCAAGTTGTAAAGTTTGCACCAAAAGGTCCAGAATTGTTTAAAATCTATACACCCAACACTTTTTTTTCTTTCAAATTTATAACAGTAATTTCTAGTTCACAAGAGCATGTTACCAGTACCCAAACACAGAAAACTGTTTACTAATTAAACACTTTACCAGTTAGTCAAACATTATTGAATGAAGCAGTTCACCTTAGAAACTCAAATAATTTATATGTGGGATTGAAGAAACATCCTAACAACTCTAGAGCTTTTCATTCTGCCACTAATGTTTAGTAACCTGGATTTTCAATCTATGAAATCTAGAAACTATCTTGGCAAACTGGATTTGGAGGTGTGAAGAAGGCATTTACTGCTCTCCATAAGTAAAAATTTTGAAAAATACATCTGTATTAAATAAGATTTCAAATCCTCGCAAGCTAAGCTTTTAGAGAAGATTTGAGAAGTGGGCAAACACGATATCTTGGCCTGCATCTGGATTTCAATTCAAATTGCCCCAAATTCCAAGCTGCCAAACGACCCCTAAATTTATACTAGGGCAATCAAAGCGACCCACCACAAGATAGACCTAGATTTCATTTCTTTCAACAAGTCAACATATGGCCTAATCACTACGACAGAGAACTGAGACTCAAAATCTAGAGGCCAGGGGTAGATTGGTGTTCAATAGGCAATTTCAACTAAGATATGGACCAAGTTTTCAAACCGATGTTTTCGAATTTCACAGGAGAAAAAAAAAAAAAAACAAGTTTCAGCAATATTAAAAGAAATGGCCATAATAAAGTGCAATAAAAATTATTGAAAAGTTGGGAAAATTCGATAGAACCAACCAAGAGAAAATCAAGCATGATTTTAGGGAAAAAATGCACTCAATGGAAATTTTGGTTTACTTTATGGTAATCATCCATTTTTCTTTTCTGAAAATTCCTCCAAAAGAATGGTTAGGATTGCCAACTCTGTGATTTTTGGCATATGGTTCTTCCAAAGTATTGTGTACATGATTATTGTTTTGAAGCTCGTACACGTTTGCCATATCTACTAAGAGCCGGTCACTGATATATCAAGTGAAAGGAAGTGACAAAAACCATAGTCTAGGCAGATCTGTTTTTGTCTCTTATGCATTCATGCAAATTTGATTAATTTACAGTTTATAGCTAATCCAACAGTTCCTTCCATGTTAAGTGAAAGGAAGTGACAAACCATAGTCTATGCAAATATTCTTATCTTCACATGTGTATTCGTCTGAATTTGGTCTGACTTCTAAAGTTTATGGCTAATCTGCACCATTGGACGTTGAGTGCTTTATGCTAGTTGCCCATGAGTTATGCTCAATCGTTGTTACTAGGTTTCTTGATTAAAATCAAGGAGTTTTATTTCCCTATGAATGCAAGTACATGTGTAGCTATAATCTTGGGCCTTGGATTAAATGTTGTGTTTTATCTTTTGAACAGGTTTCATTTGATTTGACAGAGTATTTGGAACAGCATGCAGAAGTATCTAACTGGGGGATTGGGATCTTTAGTTTTATAAAAAATGCCTTGTTTCAAGATTACCAAGGACTCAAAATTTTCAGACAGGTTTTTTTTTTAAAAAAAAAAAAATATATGTTTCACACTTTGAATTTATTTCTATAAAAGCATCCATCTCTGATGTCCATTTTTTCTTTTGATGTTCGTTCTTTTTAAATAAGCCACAGTTTTTTTTTTTTTTTTTTTTTCATATGGCTTTTTCATTGTTGAAATTCAATGTCTTGAATAGTTTAGTCTAGGAGCTTACTTACATTGATTACAATCTAATGTAGCTTATATTGTTGTATTTTCATGTTAGCAGATGTTGTGTGCTTGTTTCACATGACTCATGCATATGGGATGCAAAGAATATTCCCTACAAAAATCTGCATGATTCTGCTCTTGGATGTGTTGCTAGAGGTAGCTGTGGTGCAGCCCTGCAGATGGCACTATCAGGCTATAGGATCTAACTTTGCAGTCTGATTTAGAGATGAAGAATGCTGGACCTGAAATACCCATGAACCAACAACCCAATTCTCCGAACACTGACCAAGCAGGCACCATAGGTATAGGTCAGTTCTATATATTCAAGGCTTTAGACTTTAGATGCTTGGTGGACCCTGTTTAGATGTATTTACTAGACGGGTGCATAAGTATATTTAGGAGTCAGGACATAGCATAAGTATCTTTAAATATACACACACTCACACACACACACACACACACACACACACACACACACACACACAAGAAAAAGAAAAGAAGAAAAAATCAGTAGAACATTATATAATTCTTATTTGTTTAGTTTGTTTTCATGGTGAAATCCCCTGATTTTCATTGAAGTATGAATCCAGTGACTATCATGTAATACCATATCTTTATTTTTCTACAAGCAGTTTGATTATTTTAAAATCGGTAGAACATTATATATCCTTTCCTAGTCATAATGTAATGTTTTTTTTTTTTTTTTTTTTGGTTATGTTGATGTGTTTAATTCTTGTTTCATTTTTCAGTGACTTCAAAACTACATTGTCATCGTGCAAATCAATGGCAATTCCCAACTGTCCATGTTTATCCCAACTGAATTAAAATTCAGTAATTTTTTAATTGTATTACATCGGGACCTTATAATTCCTGTTGTTGTTAATAAGCAGACTCATTTCTCAGACTGTTATTAGGTGTTTGTACAATTCAGGAGCTGACTCTCATATGAATAGTTCAGTGCATTCCCAACCAACATCAAGGAGCTCAATGCTCATAAGCAATCCCACGGGGTATTTTCGTGTTGCATCTAGCAATAGCTTAAGAAGCTCTTGCCTCTGTTGTTGGTTGTTGTTGATGGGATAGCAACCCTTTCAGGGAGATATTCCCAGTAATATTCCAAGAAACATTAAAATCTGAAAACCTCCTCAGAAATTTCTGAGAATGAGATTCGTCACTATAGAAATAAGAGGATACTGGTTCCCAGGCCATAGCTATTCAGTCGTACTTTGTTTATAATACCAGATTCTTAGCTGTCCATGCAATGACTGTTATATAATTGGACTGCTTCTATTCGGTTTGGATGAGTATAATAATCGAGTGAACCTTCTCATTGTATGTACATTTTATTACCATGGTGGATCCTCTTTAGAAATTGTAGATGCTAATCTAACTCTAGTTGCAGGAACCTTCTATTTAAGGTGCCTTGCCCACTCTTGCTCCCACCTGCGCTTCCCAGGCTCTTAAACTTGCTTCCGTTTTGACAAACACTTCCCTTCTCCTGCCCCTATGCCCCAATCTACACTTTGTGCAACTTGGCTCTCTCACAGATTAGGTAAACCAATTTTTTGATGTGAATATTTGGATGTGTTGTCGAAACAAATTGCAATTATTTGTACTTATAAACTGAAATGACCAAGTTGTAATTTCCTTGCTTCTGAATATACACTTCAAGTCATGGTGTATTGTTTGGGTGTTGATTATGTCAGAAAAATGAATTTGAAACATTTACTTGTGTTTTCTTAAATTGCAAATTTAGTTGTATAAGCAGGCAAATATACGTACCTTTTCTGGAAAGAAAATCTGGATATATGGTAATCATAGGACTCAAGAAAATGGTTGGTAATAAAAATTCTTGGAGGAAAATGAAAATCAAAGAAATGATGCTCATGACAGAGCTCCAAAATATTCAATAAGAAATGATTAGGCAAGTGGGCAGCTAAAGAGTTTGGTAGCTAATGGGAACTGTTCTAAGGATAGGGTCATTCATGTGACAATTATTTGTGATGATTTAAAGAACAAACTTATGTGAACTACAAAACAGTTTTATGTGTTGACTAAAAGGACAGGTTACAAATCCTTTCTTAAAAAGCTAGGCAGTTCATATGAACTTAGAATCTTTGTTTTTATTAAACAATTTTTGTTTTTTCTTAGTTGAAGTCATCAACGTAATATTTTTAATTGGTTTGATTCTCAGAATCCCCTCAAATGGAGTTCAAAATAGCAGCATATTAAGGTATGTCCCTTTCTTAGTTTTTTTCATGTCATAGTTTTAGTACATGAACTGTAATTTTTAATGAATTCCTGCCTGTTGAGTTTTCTCTTTGACAGAGTGAAGAAGAAGAGTGTTAATGTTCGTTTTCCATTCTTCTTTATACTCGGAAGTTGGGTTTAATATTGCTCAAGTCATTAGGGTATAACCCATGTATGGAGAATTTCATGTTTCCATGCTTGGGCTGCCAACCAAAAACTGAGCTCTCAACCTATGGCTGGTCATTATGTGAGCTTTTGTGTTATTTGGATGGCAAAGAACCATCAATTCCGCAAAACAATTGTTAACATTTTTTATAGTTGTTCTTGTTGTTGTTTTTGGGGCATGTTGATGAATAGTTTTTTCATTTTTGATGGTTAAATTCTTCATCACATACCATTGATATCATCATGTCAAGTCAGGAAAATGACTAGAAATTCTTTACTTTTTTTTTTTCCTTGGCTAAAATTTTATCTAAAATGTTTTTAATTGTTGTGTTTCGAATGGTTGCAGGGGAAAAGAAGTGCGTTCTGTGCTGGTGGTGATGTTCTAAATATGGCCTGTTTCATAATCACCAGTAGATGTCTCTTTTCTAGCCTGCGACAAATCCTTTAATGACAAGATATAATACATTGTAATAGACTTTTTTGGGTGATATTAAGTCAATGTACCGAACGTTTTATGAAACTCAGTTTTGGATCTTTGTTTGATGTTTTTTACTCAATTGCTATGGACTATTTCCATTTTTTGGAGAATTGATCATTGTTAATGATAATCGTAATGCTTGGTTTTTTAATTAATCAAATCGTGGGAGCTAATGATCCAGGATGTTTGTCAAGCAGGTACACAGTGAAAGAAACACAGCCATATTTTGCTCTCTCTCTCTCTCCCTCTCTCCCTCCCTCCCTCCCTTTTTGACAGTCTTCTGATTCATTTTGGCTATTGGATTGGAATCTTAGATTTGGTTAGTCATGTATAGGTTGTTTATATGTTGGATCAAATTCGTGCCTTAGGCACTTTTTCGACTTTTGTCGGTGCTTCCCTAATTATTATCAGTGGCCAGCAGAATACGTTGGCAAAAAAAGAGAATGGGTGCCGGAAAAAAAGGTTAAGGTACGGCGGTCAAAAATGCTGGGAAAGGGTGATTAGTGCCGGCAAAAGATTTGCCGACACATCCCTTTGCCAGCGCTTTTGACCGCTGGCAAAGGTCCTTTTTGTTGTAGTGAAGATCACCTGGCACAAAAATGAGCGGGTCTGCTCAGATAACCGTCCTTTTTGTTGTAGTGAAGATCACCTGGCACAAAAAATGAGCGGGTCTGCTCATCGGCTTGATGACGCTGTTAGAATCAATACATAACCAACAGTCTGACTCGACATACAGATGTGGCTCACCTGGTGGCACACCTTTTGGATGGAGTGAATGTGGGACCACCATCACGGTGGGCCCTACACACTGTACTGGTAGAATGAACTTATTCTACAATGGTTTTAGAAGACCTGACCTCTTCTTTATGGTTTCAATTAGTAGTTTGAAACCCGGATCCAATAGTAAGTCAGACCCGAGTTGGAGAGCAAAAGAGGCTGCCTCGCCTTGGAAGCTGGTCCGTTTAGCCTATAACTTTTTTGTTAAAAAAGAAAATGCAATTACTCTCAGCCAAAGCTCAAACTTCACAACTTGTAGTCTGAAAATCAAATATTCTAACTCCTATGCTAATGGAAGATTAGTTGTTTAGTCTTTCTTCTTCTTCTTCTTCTTCTACTTTTAAAAATAAATAAATTTCTATAGCATTTTACAGTAAGCTGATTTTCAGGCCAAAACAGATCAAAGCTGGTCCGACAGATTGGATGTGTGGTGGGACCAAGTTGCCAAAATGGGTCGATATCCGCTCTGGGTTTTAAACATCTGTTTCAATTTAAAATTCCTACGCTGTTGTTGGTTAAGGATGCGTTTGGTTCAACAATAAGAACAAATAATTCACAATTTATGGAGAGAGAGAGAGAGAGAGAGAGAGAGAGAGAGAGAGACCACTCCTGAAAAACTCTGCTCCTGAAATTGCTACCACAGAGCCACTCCCAAGAAAAAAAATAAAAATCTATTAGCCGAAATGCATAGAGAAACTCTAGGATTTGCAATCCAAAGATGAAGCAGAGTTCTGCGCAACTAATTGCACCTATACCAAAGTCGCTCCACATAGCATCATTACAAGCTAGGAGCCAGCATCAAGCTTAATGGGGTATTAGTTTCTACATTCCTAATATACATCAAGGCATCTGCTGTTTTTCTATTGATTTGTAATGTCTAAAATGGGTACTTTTGAGTTATTGCAAGTCCGGCGAGTTGGGTCGAGAATCGACCCCATGCGCGATGCTTGACCCAATTCGGGCTAGAGGCATGTCTGCGTCCCACCAGCTAAGGTATACTGGTTGTTATATCTCTTCTCAGCCGCCTCATTCTTCAACAAACACACAGTTAGAGATCTCTCCTCCCACAACTTTGGAGCTCACAGTTTGACATTATATTTCACTCTCTGATGGAGGTTCTTTTCACCTTTCCCTCACGGTAGTATTTAGCCTTGTAAGTTGGTCTTTGCTGATTCACACTGGGTGTAAGCTAGTGATGCGTTCTGCTACAAAACACTAGTGACGTGTTCGGCTACAAAACACTAGTTTCTCGGAGCCTCTTGCTCACCTCTCTTATCAAAGGGTGTTATTCTATAATGTCTGTACAGCAGGTCCTCTGCTAACCTGAGCAAGCATTCAAATATGTCCCACATTCATTTGCAAAGGTGGTACTTATGGAGTTTGCAAGCATTCAAATATATTTGATCAAGCATTCAAATATGTCCCACATTCATTTGCAAAGGTTGAAGACCACATCAACTGATGTTCCTTGCAAATAGGGCATATCTCGTCAATGGAGTTTGCATGGTCCAACTGACCAATGTTCTGGATTAGTTATTTAACCGTGGGCCCCACTTGTCAAAACCTGTCTGAACAGACTCAGCTCAGTCTACTCAATTGGGTCAGTTATTACCGTGAAACGGTAAACAACTTCACACCAGACTTAGTTGTATCAAGGGCTCTACAATACCTAAAATTTTAGATATAAACATTACCACATTTTTTTGTTAAAGACCCGAAAAAAGACTTGACCAAGCTACACGACTAGACAGATCATGCTACTGTGCGCCTTGCATATACAGGCCAACATGTCATATACAAGACATCTGGGCCATTAATATGATTGGCCCCCACACTGAACTACAAAACTGCTGCTTGAGATAGATGTGGATGTGTATAAACTCCAATGCTAAATATTTAAAACCACCATTAGTTTTACCATGCCAGCCTGTTTAAGACCATGATTCTGCCACTGCAATAGGAGTAGAATTTCCAAAATCCATAAAAGAAAGGACCGGTTTACACAGAGGCAAAGCAGAAGACGGTATAATGTGTCATGGAGTGCACCTGCTGTTATTTCTAGATGAAATGGAGCTGCTGGAGCACTCTCCCATGGAGTGACATTCAGCTGGAGTTTAAACATAACTCAATGCCGAGATCACTAGCTGCACCATTTGTTTTCAATGACTAATTCCCACACCCAACCAAATGGCAAAGAAAAGTTTGCGAAACATAAAAGAGGAAGGTTAAATAGAGATCTGTAACTGATCATAACAATATTCAGCACAATTAGTGTACAAGAACGGGAAGAAACCCTAATCCCTGTTAGGGTTATTTGTATATTAGATGATCGCTGAATGCAGGTGGGTCACCCCTTAATGATGTGGGGATTATCAACTACATTTAACATGTTCAAAGGACACATCTCAAGGCTCATATGAACCACTGCTGCCTATCAAAACTGTGGGCCACAGAAACTACACGACCTGCATATAACCGCTAATGACAAAAACAGAGAATAATCATCCTAGGGTTCTGAAAGTGTAGTGTATCTCATCAAAAGGTGCCACCGTGACGGTTAGGCGGCCATCGGCTATCTGGTCATGCAGCCACAAGCTTTTTAAGTCACCGAGGATCAGATTACAATTCATCATGGGACTCTAACTCTGCACCAGCGTCCGTGTCAGATGAAGCAGAAGGATCTCCTGTAGGTTGTTCAGTTTGGGAAGAGCTGTCCTCAGTAGTAGAGTTGGTGGTGCTTGTGTTCTCCTCTCCACTCTCAGTTTCTTCTTTTGGAGGTTTCTCGATCTTCAGCTTTGGCTTGGGGATTCTGTTGATGCTTGCAACCTATATGAATATGTTTCTCATTTCCATAAGCAAAATTGATAGAATTTGATGAATACAGCTTGTTAATGATGAGATATATGAAATTCAATGGAGCATTTGCAGGGCCCTATAAACTGAATTTCATATGGTTGGTCATTGGGAGATTATACCACGTCTTCCCCAATGGATGGATTCTAACCATTCCACTGGGACCCTGGTTAAGTGTGAGGCATGGGTTTCTCATTCTATGATTTGCATTTTTATGGCTAGGATCATCTGATGGGGGAGTTTGGGGCATGGCTCATCAAATGATATTACTCACGAGATCAACAGCTTAGGGCACACCAGTAACACCATTTCTTTTAGTCAAGCATTACATGATACCCCTCCTCTATTATGGGTTAGTTGTGGGTAGAGGCGAATTTGCATTTACCTTGTCTTGGAGGTTGAACGCCTTGTCATAAACTTCATCTGATGTGAATATCGGTGTGCTTGATGCAGCAGCCCTGTCAAAGAACCACAATACTGAAATTAGCAGAGCTGGTTGTAAACGAGAAAACAAGGTATAATTTAGTCATGATTTAATATTAAAGCTTCACACAAACATACAAAGCCTGGAATACAAAATATAATGAACTTGCAAGTCATGACTCTATTTGAGTGAAAAAAAGCTCTATTTGCAAATGCAAACGTAAGAGCTATATATGCTATGCAACCATTACTTGCATGTTAAAATAGATCTGGTGCTGGATGCTTGGATAGCATGAAATGATCAGGAACTGGCTAAATATTTGTCGATGTAATCTAAATGCCTAAAAGCATAAGCTAAACTACATAACAGTACAAGAGATCCTAAGCATCCCAAGCTTATTTAACAACATATATACTCATTATGATAGAAAATGAAAAATAAAAAAAATGAAGAAGATCCATAACATTCTGATATCTGCTGCTGATAACAAAGCAGATACAAAGAACTGCTACACTGATAATGACTGTTTGGTCTTGGGAATATCAATTTCAGAGATCTTCTGTGTTGTCCAATAGAGTTTTCTATCAACTTATATGAATGAATACAGGGATCCATATCAGCACAATAATATGTGAAAATGTACCATTTAGATGCGCTTGATATCTCAGCATTGATAGTCAAGCGATGCATATCATATTTAACAATAATCCATCTAAGAAGGCACTTTTATTAAAGGAAAGAAAATCCACAGTGCATTACCACTTATAGAGGCTGAGAACATAGCCACATAATGCTGAGTGTCATCGACACCACTAGATGCACAGTGGACTAACAATCACTCTGTTTAGCAATAATCAGGTTACCATCCACCAAAATACTTCCATGCAAAGTCAAAGTGAATTGATACCAGATCTCTCTACAGGAGGGGTTTAATGATTTGATACTACCCAAGTAAGGGATTTTTGCAACCCCTTTACTAGAGTACCTGGAGCTCATTCATAAGTCACCACTGAAAACAGAACAATTTGAGAAAGCCCAAAAGTCAGAGGCACCAGATCCTGATATTCTAATGTTTTCCTGGATTGATCCCTAGCAGTTGCTAGTGTTCTTTGCATGAATCAAGTAGAGATGTTTGCATTTTCCCTACTGGCTCAACTTTTAACTGACTTTAGAACAATCGTCTACACAAGAAAGATCCATCGATGAACAGAAAACTTGTTTGCTTCTTTCTTTCTTTCCCCAATTTTTTTAAAAGAAAATAGCAACATATTCATGATGAGGATTATTAACAACTCTTGCCTAAAATGACTACTCAACACAGCAGATTCTTTCAAACAAAGAGTAGCACATACATCTTTTGTTGGGCTTCCTTCTCTTCTAACCATGTCTTGAGCTTGTCAGCCTCAGTCACAACCTGAAAGCAAATATCATTTATATGTTATCAGTATAAACTTTCGTTATCCAGTGGTAAAACTCTAACATGCTAAATCAAGATTAATCCTTAGATTAAAAATAATAATAATAAATAAGGGGGAAAAAAAGAAGAGGGAAACTTCACAGTTTAGAGCTCATACCTCATCTATTCTGGCTTTAGGTACCCAAGGTTTGTCCTTCTCCCATCCACTTACAATCTGCAGGAGATGAAACAAGTAGAAGTCAAGGCACCAGGCATCTGCAACATCGGAATCTAGGTATTTCCAGCTAAAACAACCAACTGATTAGGTGCCGGTTATAGGACATATGATGGAGAGGAGAAATCAGACTGCAAAAGAGAGTGGGCTGGACTGACTCAGCCGGCAATAGCTCAACCCACTTTGGGCTGGAGCCTAGAAGACCATGGGCTGGACCTAGACCCAAAAAGACAGCAGGCACTGACCAACTCATTCAACACTATTGCGCTGGGCTTGAGCCTGGAATGGATCCTCAGCAAAATGCCCAGGCATTTAGCTCATGGGTTGGAATGACAATCCTTAACCCAACTTGGCCCATTTATACCCCAACACTAAGAATCATGATTCAGCTTATGGAATAGAGGTGATGAATCAATGGGGATATGGAAAAAGCCATTGTGGATTCTGAGTTAAAAGAAGCTATTTTTATTCACTTTCCTAGGTGTTTCCAATTGCTCCTCGTTGTTGCTAGTTGCATGAAATGAGTAACAAAGAAGCATGGTAAAATAAAATTCTAGTCTCAATTTGAAAAGAAAGGGAAAAAAAAATGCTGAATGAAATTTTATCTACAATTCTAAAAATAAGCTGTTAAAATGGAATAACTTCCTATAGGTTGCCCCTCTTGGATGTTCCATGCGGTAAAGAAGATTGGCAGGAAAGTAAAGAAAGATGTGAAAAAATAAAATAAAATTAAAGAACATATTTATCAACTAAATCTGAGTCACAGTTTCCTACAGAAATAATCATGAATAGTAGGTTATTCATCCATAAACAGAGACAAGTCCCAGTTAAATGGATCTCTCAGTGTACTTGTGCTGCTTTAAGTTGTTGATAAATAAACAAAACTTTAGAGCATTTTTGCAATTTCTGAATTACATTGAAAAGTCTTTATTCCTTTCATTTTTTGTTTTTTGTTTTTGTTTTTTTCTGTATGCATTTGTAAAAGGATAAAGTATCTCCCTTTCTTGATTTCTATAACTCAGTCCATGGAATGGGTCTGAATTTGGGCATTTCAATCCCCTTTTGGAATTATCAGTGATGACAAAGAAGCCAAAACGTATCAGCCCACCCATATGCTCCATAAAGCAGTGTTGTATATCATTCATGATAACTCCATACTATCACAGCACGCTACTAGTCACTAGCTTAAGTACCTTTTGTAGCCCAGCCAGAAAATTTTGAGCATGTTTGGATGCCGCAGGGCGTGCACTTAACTCATTCAATCTGCATAAAATAGTCAAACATTGGGATACATTCCCTTCCTAAAAAACGAAGCCTTTTTAGAACTAATTGCAAAGGAACAGACCTGAAGAATATTGGATCACCAATAGCTTTTAGCGTGTCTAGTCGTTCTTGGAACTCGGTTGCAGAAGCATCCTCACCATCAGTATATAGCCATTCTTGCACCTGAAACCATAACATGTGGAAGAATTAAAAAAGTGTTGAACCATAACATGTGGAAGAATTAAAAAAGTGTTGAACCATAACATGTGGAAGAATTAAAAAAGAGTTAAGAATCTATCCGTAATGGCAAAGATAGGTCATTTACAAAGAGATCTGAGAAGAGAAATCGAAAAACAAGGAAAAGACACAGATTACAAGCGAGCAAGTCTCTAATTGATAGCAATGGTCTAAGCCCTGAGAAGCACCAAGCAAAGCTTACCTCCTCAAGTTTCTTTATGAAGGACTGACGCTCCTGTTCAGTTGATATTTTCTGAATGTCTGAAGAATCTTCTAACTGGCAAAAGAAACAGTAGCAACATTGAAAGAAACATCAAGAGAAGTATGTAAGTGAATAAGTCAACTTCAAAGGATCTTGCTACAATCAAAAGAAAGAAAGACAAAACAGGTTACTTGGTCCTAATGAATGGAAACTGTAATGAGTTACAAAATGAGATCGTGTGAAACAAGAAATATCATTTCAAACCCTAGACAGAAGACTCAGTGCATGTTGTTTGCAGATGACAGTTTAGATTGACAAGACGTGGAAAGGCATAAACACAAAGCTAGATTTATGGAGGGGTGCCCTAGAATCAAAGGATTTAAAATTAGTTGGACTAAAACAGAATATATAGATTGTAATTTTAGTAACAATAGGAGTGAAAACGAGGAATTAATTAAAGAGTGCTGACCAAGAAATTTCCCAAAATGACCACTTTTGATACTTTAGGTGAATAGTTCATGAGTGGAAAGATTGAGAAGGATGTTGCCCATGAGATTCAAGCTAGGGGGAAGAAATGGAGATGTGCCCTCTGGAGCTTTATGTGAGTGTCATGCACCACTCAAACTGAAAGGGCAAGGGGAAGGCCCAAAAGGACGTGGATGGAGGTAGTAAGAAAAGACTAGATGAACCATGGTCTAACTGAAGGGATGGCCCTTGATAGAGTGGCATGTCAGAACAGGATTCATGTAGCTGACCCCAAGTAATTTGGATAAGGCTTAGATGATGATTATGACCTGCACAAAGGAAACAATACGATGGGGATTTTAATAAGGCTGGCAAAGGGCAGGGCCTGAGCCTAGCAAAATCAAAATTTTGAACAGGCATGACCTGAAAACCTGCCCCAGGTCCAGCCCATTGCCAGGCCTAGATTTTAAGAACCCTTAACATGGGAGCAACCAAGATGGCAGAGTGAATTTTCTCTCTCAACTATACTTTCCTACCCAAAAAGTCATATCAGTTATGGGTGGAAACGAATGAAATAATGATTCCAGGGTCTCCAAGGATGGTCAGGCTTTTTTTTTTTCCCCTTCTTTTTTGAATGGTCTTAAAGGATGATCAGACAAGCGACAAGAATTTCACAAACTTGAAAACGAGAACAATTCTAAAGATGGAAATATAAATTCTCAGTTCTATACCTCAAATATGATCACAATAAGGACATAAATGAGAGGAATAGCAAACTTAACACAATCCAGAACCATCAACTATTGAAATCTGAAAGTAAGATGAGATACCCAAAATTGTTGACTAAAAAACCACACAACGTGGCAATTGTCATCTCTTCAAAAAGCATACAATTTTATGACTTCGAACCTTTTCTTTTGTGGCATATATGTATTCCTCCAGGTTGTTTTTGAGTTCTGCAGTTCTCCTTCGCTCTGCATCTTTCTTATCCAGTGCCTCCAATCTGATCTTAGCTTCATCAAAAGCTTTTTTTGAAAGAGGCATTCCGGGGCCCACCGTTTTCTCCACTACCTATGCATGGAAGATGAAAATGTTAATGATGCGATAAGATGGCAAAACGGTCGAATCAAAATGAGCCCAACTCACTGCACTCCTATGTCACACAGTACTTGATGGTGGGGGTGAACCCATTTTGTGGTAAGGAACCTCCCCACCAACAGTGAACCTTAACAAGAGGTATGAGGGAAGTGGGAAAGTGTTTGTTTCAGATAGTATATATGTATAGGAAGCAGGAGAAAGGGCAGCATAAGTTTGAAGCAGGAGGTTCCTACAGCAGTGGGAGATCTTGGTACACTATACATTAGGAACACAATTTCCATTAAAAATTGCCTCCAGTCAAACTACAGTTATTTTCTATTACTGAATGATAGTGGTAGAATTCAGCTTCAAAGTAGCCTATCAGCTTTCACCTTCAGTTGTACCCTAAAGGTTCGCTTCTTCAACTTCTTTTCTGTAGCAACGTCTGTAGTACGTTGCTCCTCTACATTGGGGTTTGCTGTGTTATTAGTCTCCCCCTCAATATTCAAGTTGTCTTTGCTCCCATCGGAACTGTTCTCAGGGCTTGCCTCAGCTGACATGTTAAGAGTGGCAGTAGCTGAATTCTCTGCAGTTAAATTTTTTACAGGAACTTCCACCCATTCCGAAATCTCAATGACAGCTTCTGCTCGGTCGAGAGAAAGTATCCCACTTCTGCTCAGAGTGAAATGTAGATTTGCCTTGATGGGAGAAGAAAGGTTGTGAGATGCATACCTGAAAAGGAACATAAAAGATAACGCCATAGCTAAATGTTACCTAACAATGAGCTAAATGTTACCTAACAATGAGTGCCAATGTCTAAACATATCAAGGCAGGATTCAGCTCAGGATTTGTGTAAGTTAATTGCTCACCTTTCACTGGCATCTGTCAAACCAGACACTGCATACTGGGCAAACTTATGAGAAGAAATCCCGGGTGGCAATGCATCCAAACTCTCATAGCTAAGTGAAACTTCAAAATCTTTGTTATGCTTAATAGACCTAAACATCTGTAGAATATGAAGTATATCCATACATGATTAGAAAGAGGCTGAGACTATTTTCTAAGTGTAATTTTAATATTTTTATTGTGGAGGAACACATTCAAATTACGTTGCGCTTACCTTGCTGTTGAGCTTCTTCATTCGTGGTACAAGTAACTGTTTAGTGCTCTCATCTTTCAAAAGATCAGGACCATCTATTTCCATCACGAAACCATATGAAGAACCATCAATCATCCCTAGCTTACGATTTAGCTTGATTCCGTCACTTAAATTAGCAGCATGAAGAGCTGCACCAAGCACTATAGCTTCATCGGCATCAAGGTGCTTGTCCAGATCCTGTCTCCCAAGAAATTCCTGAAGCTTTGCCTGTACGGAGAGAACAAAATTAAAACCGGGCGACATTGTCATCATGGATGAATTGTCAAAAGCTGAAATCCAGGCCCAAGTAAAGCATAAGCATGAGATGAAAATTTTGCGTGGGGCATCAGTTTTAAATTGTAAGGCATGCAAAGAATCACGAATATTCACGCACCCACAGAATGGTTTCAACTGGATCAAGCAGGCCATAAATCCTTGGAAATGAAGTGTTATATATACTAGTGGGTATGGCACGTGTGACGCGCACGCGCGCGCGCACACACACACACAGAGACACGGGGGGTGATGGGGGGTGAGGTTGCAGACTACACTTAGGGGAGGGTGGGTTTGGAGTACACATAGCAACGGGGAGAAAGGGTTGTGCGCCACTCACATGAAAAACTACAATGTAATGAATGCAGGAGAGGGTAAAATCTGAGTCTTTGATTGACTTGCAGGCTTGCAGCAGGAAAAGTCCAAGCCATCCATTGATAAGCACATAAACTTTCAAAATTCCCTAAATACCCTAGAATTTTATTGGGAATCCTTTTTAATGTCATGTTAAATGTCAAATGTTACAACTCTCTTAAAACTAATTGTGTGGGCAAATACGTCTGTTTGCTCCTGTGTTACATGTAGAGATATATGAGTTAGGAATTCTTTAAAACAATAATTCCGGTAAATAAACTAGTTAAAATCACAATATAGCAATATTTACAGTAACAAATATAATATTATATATAAGAAATAATATTAAAGCATGAAAAAAAGTACTTTTCCACTTTTAAAACCTTTTTCTCTTTTTTAACACATTACATAGAAGACAAATTCTGTGTTAAATTAGCAGGCTGTCTCTACTTTTCCATCTCAAATCCCACAACACATAAGTATTTTTATTTTTTTTTAATTGAGATAAAAACTCAATAATAGGAAGAAAAAGCAACATAAAAAGATAACAAAATTAAAAATATTCAATCCAGTTTCCTTGTGTGTGTGCGTGCACGGGCGCATATACAGTCCAGTGACTCACAATTCAGTGTCATAGACTCATATTTTTATGAGCAAGGCTTTTAATGTGCAAAGCTGAATCTATAACACACATGTATAGGATGCATAAGCAAATACATGCCTGGATGTACAAATGTATGTAAGCATGCATGTGTATAGACTGTGTGAATATACATGCATGCATACATCCGAATATCTTTATACATGTGTTTATATGCTTAATCACATGCTTTTTGCTGATAAAGACGGCCAAAATTAGTTTCAGCAACCTAAAGAAACTATTGAAAGGGAAACAACTGTGTTTCCCATTTGGTGTGCTCTTAAAGTTGAATCATATTCCATATCTTCATAAGGGAGAGATAAAAAAACAAAACGAAAAAATATATATATATAAAAAAAATTAAAAAAAATGTAAATCTAATAGTATGCCCTTGCCAAGTTCATTGAAGGCATTGGAAAATCTCTTTTAGAATATACAAGGAGCAACTGTGTAAATGCAAACCAATTTTGATCTCTATGGTGTAAAAAATAAAAAAAATAATTTAAAAAAAAAAAAAACAGAAAGAAAGAAAGAAAGAAAAAGAAAAAAAACAGCACTATCGATGCAAGCCAAGGCCCATCCAAGATCTTTGTATGCCTCAACAAGACATAGACCCATAGCCCACCATAGGGCCAACATGTTCTGATTTTTGGATTGTTTATTTCCAGATTTAAGTGTCTAAATCATGGATTGTATTGTAATTTCCTATTTTTGAGTGATATGGGGGGCTGATTTTAAAATGTGATTGAAGATGTGATTTATGTGATTAAAGATCAGTGTTTTAAATAGCGAATCGCGTGTAGAGTAGCGTTCACCCCTTTGAAGCGTGAAGCATAAGCTACATAGCGTGTAGTGTATGCTACATGCTACTTCTAGATTTTTAATCAAGGTCGTGCTTAGTTGCACCAATTTCATGATATTTTGGACCAAATTAGACTGATTAATAATAAAATTTACCAATATTTCATGATATTTGGTGCAACTAAACTCAACCTAAAATAATATAAGGTAATGATTAAGAGTAAATGTAAAGAAAGCAACGAAAATGATTTAATACTGTTATTTATATTATTTTTACTAAAAGTACTGAAAAATTAACTAATTTTATTGAAAAACAAAATGTAACAAATCATTGAAAGCATTAATTGATTTTAATGTTGTAGTGAAAAATTAATTGTAATGTGAGCTATATAGCGTGTAGCGTAGTCCATGTAGCATGTAGCGTAAGTAAATTATCATGTAGCGTAGGCTACACATGACTGAAGCTATTTTTATGAGCTATGTAGTGTTAAGGCTAAGCTACGCTATGTAGCATAAGCTACACACTACATAGCGTAGTTATTTAAAACACTGTTAAATATATAAAGGGGATGTGATTGATATGATGGAAAATATGGGACTGATTTAAAGATATAATTACTTTCTATGTTTGCTTTTTATTATTACGCTTTTACTATATTAAGGAAGATTAGATTGGTTTGAAATAAATTGTGATTGATTTAAAATCAATCTCTTAGTTGGGGATTTTAATTAAAGATTTATTTAGGATCTATAAAAGAGGGTTGTGGTGTAAAAGTTAGTCATTTGATTTTTTGGTAAGTGTGAGTTTTCATAGAGTTTTTTTTAGGAGAAGAAAGTTGATGCCAATAAAGTTCTTTCCAGGAAATACTTCTTTATTTATTTTTTTACAATTTGGGTATCGAGATCTCATTGACTTGATAATTGGGTTGTACCAACTATTATATATTTTTGGCTCATACAGATTCATCTATAAGACATGCACATAACCAATGAAGACAGTGACCTGCAATTTCGGCACACGAGTTGAACCACCTATCAGCTCCACTGCATATATCTCATCAAGCTTCAACCCGGAATGCTTTAGCACTTCCTTCAAGGGGATAAGAGATTTCTCCCAGAGGTCCCCACATAGTTCTTCAAATTTCTCACGGGTTATAGTACTCCTGGATGATAACAAATAAAGGGATCTATGAGAACATGGCTATTTCCGTCAGTGCATTACAAAACAAGAACAGAAAAGCATTTCAAGGTTTTTTCAGATGAAGAAAAAAGAAAACACAGCAAACAGCATCCTCTTACATCCCCTCTGTTAACTATTACCAATTTGTCAACTGTAAAAGTGATTATTGAACTACTTACGTTTAACAAGACAGGAAGTTGCAAAGAGAAATCATGAAAATCAAATAATCAATGCTACACAAAAACAGGCTGCACAAATGATAGTATTTACATGCATAGAAGAAATCATAATTAAAACTCAACCCAATGAACAAAACGTAAGCAAGAGTAACTAATCCACAGCATAATCACCACAGTTCGATTCATCATTCATCAGCATCAGCATAGCCTTTCTCCCAAGCAATTACGGGTCAGCTTTTAATGTCAGATTGGCAGAAGTTTTTCTACTGGTTTCCACCAGATATCAAACTTCCTCTTCTACCCAAGCTCTGGAACCATCCATGGCAGAAGCTTGCAAAAGATCTTTTCTAAATGTTGGCTGAAAATACACTACAATTTGCATAGCTCATGTGGTAAGAAATCTTAATTACAGAGAGCTGTAGCTTAAGCTGACATAGCAACAACCCAAAAATCTCTACCAGTTCCATTGAGGTTCTGACATCAGTGCCATGAAAAAATAAAAATAAAATAAATCCTTGGTAGTACGATATCATCAAAATGTGAATACACACAGTAAGCCATGTGTTACTATCCGTGTTTAACAGGATAGCAAGGTTTCATTAAAGAATAAGTTTAAAGAGTATAGAAGTCAGATAACCGTAATAGAACACAGAAAGAACAATATATTTTGCCAAACAGAGGGAGTTCATGCAGGGGGAATCGGAATGGTGGATACTCAAAATGGTTATGAAAAAAAGAAGGCATACGCATATGTAACTCCTGAGTCTTGCAATGACTATTACAATGCCTAAAAGAATGATTGATTATTTCAATTTAGGAATTTAGAGAAGGCGGTCGAAATTCTGCCCACCTAAAATCACGATCATCATAGAGAGAATCACTGACTTCGGAGCCACAGTGTTTGCACCTAAAACATCTTTGGGCATTTAACCTTAAGGTGCATCAAAGTGACATTACCATAGTTAAGCACAGAAACGACAATATATATTGTCAAACAGAGGGAAATCATGCAGGGGTAAACAGAATGGTTACAGAAGCACTACCAAGACTCACAAGGATCACCACATGCTTACAAGAATAATTTTTTCATTCTAGGATGTAGAGAAGGGGATCAAACTATGCCCACCTAAAATCACGATCCTCATAGAGAGATTCAACTGATATTGGTGCCACAGAGTTTGCACTCAAAATTTCTTTTGTGCGTTTAACCTGCTTCTTCAACTTAGCCATTGCCTTGGGGGACTTTCTCACATCTACTCCATTTCCAACTTGATTATTGAATTCATCTGCAAAATACTCCACCAAACGTAATTCCATATTCTGGCCACCAAGTTCTGTGTTCCATCTAACATCTTTCACCTGCAAAAAGTTCAAGAGTAAAAAATACTAAAATAAAATTAGCAACAATGCTAACAAATTCGATGTGGGAACCAAGAAGAAAGAAAAAGATCGATAATATAGAACGAAGTACATGTGGAGATAATATCGCAACCACACTGAGGAATACATAGCATGACCGTCATAGAGTGTATAAAAATATACGAAAGAACCCAAGAAATACCAGACATGCAAAGAGTGAGGAAACTGAAGGATAGAGCAACATATAGAGATGAAAAGCCATTACTTTAATATACTAATTAAACTAAAATTATCTTTCAGATTTACAGCTTAGAAGAAAAGATTTGTACAAATGGAATTGCTAGTAAACATCTACAATCTAATGTCAATGAGAAAAGATCTTTAAAGAAACCATCTGCTCATTGTATCACCCTTTGCCTATATTTTCTAATGGCCATGACCATCAGGCATCTTGCTAAGTTTCTATCAAACTAGCAATGCTAAATAACATACAAGATTTGGAAGAGGATCGAAGTACTTGGAAATCATCCAAAATCACAAATATGTTCACTTGTCACATACTGTTACGTAACACCCTCCATTCTTCACTATCTTGCTAAAAAAAAAAAAAGAATGCATTGGCTGCCTTACAACTTCTCCAAAATGAAGCAATACATAAATTGTGATATCAAAAATATTCAAAATCATCATTTCAAGGGTTCGCACAGATCAGTACTCGCCCATGTGAGATGGACATGGGTTTCAAGGAACAAGTGCCAACATGGATGATGGAAATGAACACATGTCTGAGATACTAGCAATTCATTAGTTATGGCACGAGGATAACATAACTAAAAATTAGTCCAATCCACCCATCAAGAAAGCTACTTGAGTACATTAATTTGGACAGACATCCAGTCTTTTCTCTAACAATCGGTTTTTCTCATGCAAGACTGCCTGATGAATGGAGCAGTATGATATTTGGGCCACAACATCCAAACAACAGGCCCTTTCTAATGATGTCCTGGATCTCACAAAAATTTGCCACTTTGGCACATGTGACAGGAAGCCCCACAAAAGAGAGTACACTCAGCACTCCTCGTTCCTAAAAAGAAGAGTACAAATTGTACTCTCATCCTACCCTGTGAATTTCAAGCAAACCTAAGACATAATTCAAAATCTTCAATGGAAAGACCATCCAACTAATCCTACTTGTTCCTACTCTGACTTGACTGCTGTATATTATGAGAATGGAGTGCCTCAAACAACCTCTAAACCAAGAAACTATGAACTATAACCATCTAAGCATCGATAATTTTCAGAAGTAACGACTTGTGTGTATCAATAAAACAGGATATACAATAGGCAACCATTAAATTTAACACCACAGTTTCAATAAGAAACTGAGACCAATCAAAACTCGGTAATAAAATATAGAACCCGAACAGCACCATCATCATGATCATCTTCGCATTTCTCACAGCAATTTGGGGTCGGCCCTTTAAATGGTACATTGGCAGAAGTTCTCAAGGTATTCCATAACAGTAACAGTGGCCGTCATGGCCACTGAAATTAGCATTATGATACGGTCATCACACACACACACACGCGCGCGCGCGCGCGCGCATGCAAATTATAGCCATTACCGGCCATTACAGGGCAATTTTTCATAACGGTTACCACCGTCACCATTACATAACAGCCATTTTGGAATACCTTGGAAGTTCTACGGTCAGCTACACTGGGATCTCATTGCAGCACTCACATGCCAACACGGTCCCACCAAGCATTGAGCCCCAAGACAACTGTGTTACATGCACCCCTCAAAGGGTTGGCTAGGCAAAGTAGGGTCATGGAAGGCAGTTGCCAGGCAAGCCAGTGAGCACAAAGTACCTGCAAACATGGGAATGCTCGAGTAGTCGGCTGCACCAAATACCCAGTAATTACTACAGGGGAAAGTGTCCAGTAGCAAGATACATCTTTTCATTAGAATCTAGAAGAACACAGTCCACCCCTTTCCAACAAGTTAATTTCAAACATTCCCATATCAGTTACAAGAACTTAAGGTTATTTGGACCCCGGGAATTACGAAACAGGGACTTTTTTGAAGGCTGCATTTTGGATTTCTAGAGGAAATAATCAATATCAAGAATGCTTCAGATACGACCTTTTAGGTAATCAGTTTGGGTAGGTAAAGTCAAAAAACTATATCCCACACAATGTAGTTCCATTTTTTCTACCACCCCAAATGCACAGCAGAACATATAACCAGCCTTTCTGCCAAACAATACATTCCACATAGATGATTTTTCAGTACCAATAAAACATGCCCTAAATCATCCAAGTCATGAATTGTCTCAAACAGCGGACTATTCAATCCAGGAAATCATAAGCCCAATCATCATTTCATTCACAATTCCACCCCAATTACCCAATTTGGATTTCCGCCCCAGTTTGAGGAATGAGAAATTTTTTGACGGAAATCTGTTCCCATTTCCAACCCTAATTACGTCATTTGCAACTATGCTGTTAAAAATAAAAATAATAATTAAAAAAAAATTTATTAGTTTGATTCAAGTCAAGATTCACCTGGAATTGATTGACAGAGACTGTCTTTCCATACTCCTTCGTATTATACGCCGAGAAATACACAAGCGCCGCGTATGTAGTCCTCGACCCCATATCATAGATCACAACATGGCGAGACCCATTCGAGAAATCCTTATCAATTCCATACTGGAGGGCAGCACCCGAATGCTCATTGATCAGCGAAAGCACATTAATGCCTGCCAGCTGGGCCGCCTGAACCATACCCCAACGCTCTGCCTGCCCAAAGTATGGTGGGACCGCTACCACGGCGTCTTTGATCACCACCTTCGAATGGAACTCCGCCAAATTCATCCCATACTTAAGAATCATTGCAGTCAATTCCTCGACTGTGTAGACCGTGACTCCATCATCGATCCTGATGCTTGCACCGCCCCTGGGATCCTCCGCCAGATCGAATGGCAAGTACAGTGAATCAATCATGGATTTGACATAGGCAAAGGGCTTGCCGATCATGTCACGGACCTGGGAATAGACCTTCTCCGGGTACCGGGCCACGATTCCGGCGGCCTCCTCGCTGACGAGGCGAGCACCGGCATGGAATGCGATCAATGGCGGGGATTTGCGTTTGGACATCTCGTTGATCGCGATGGAAATCGGGGCCTGGCCCGGCTTGAGGCTAACGACGGCAACCTTCATCCATTCCGAGCCGAGATCGATACTGGAGACCGCCGATTCGGATGGTACCGCGGACAGGAAGATGACTGAGATGAGCAGGAACAGTCGGGACCACCAGATGGACGGTCGAGATTGCATCCTGGGGCCAGATCTGAAGCTCTGTCTCCCTCTCTCACAGAGTCGCTGTGATTGACGAAAGGTTAGAAACGGAACGAAAAGGGCGTTTTTTTATTTATACGGTGGTCTTGAAATGTCCAGTTGAAAAAAGGAGGGAAGAAGAAAACCAATCATATTGAGACACGTGGCGATATGTGACACGTGTAAGTTCTGGAGAAGTCTGGTGCGTTGTGCTCTCGACGGACGTTAGATAGGCTGCGATGTAAGGACGAGGATTTCCTGCGTAGCCTTTCGCAGGAAGTTCCTGCCTGTAAACCTATGTGGGGCCCACTGTGATGTTTGTGAGAAATCCAATACGTCCATCCGTTTTTTGATATCATCGTAGGACTTGAGGCCAAAATTGAGAAGGATCCAAGAGTCAAATGGGTCTCACTAAAAGGAAATATGCGTAGAGAAATTTCTACCGTTGAAACCTACCTAGGGTTGAAACTTATGTTTAATTGTCATCCATACCGTTCACAACGTCATTACTACTGAGATGAACTGGAAAAAAAAAAAAAAAAAAATCCTGATTCAAAACTTCCTTACCACCACAAATACTTCAACTGTGTACGTTCAATACTCATGTTTTCGGCCCCCATGAGTATTCGATCCGGCTTATTTTTGGCCTTAGATCTTACAACGAGATCCAAAAACGTATGGACGGAGTGGATTTCTCACTAATATCACATTAGGGACACCTCAGTTCCCAACGGGGTAATTTCTTACAAAAGGCTTCGGCCGAAATCTGCGTCCGCGATGGAACGTTCGTACGCGGATTGGCTACTCCAGGTTGAGTAGCGAGACTCGCTACATAGGTGGGACGCGGATTGCGTACTACCCCCGCCCGTGCCTAAATCCGAACGGGTAGTTCTGTGGGTGGGTCAACCGTGATACGTCTGTACATTCAAGCTGTCGATTCCTTTTTTCAGATTATTTTAAAGCATGAGTACAAAATAGAGGCAGATCCAACGCTCAAGTGGACCACCTCAAATAATAATCTTGGTTGCATTAAAATGAACAAAGGCATTAAATGTCAGTTGCATTAAATACAAGAGTCATCTGTAGTGTAGTCCACTTGATCATTAGATTTGTTTCATTTTTATTTTTATACCTTAAAATAATTTTAAAAAGATGATAGATGGCTTGGATGTACGATTACATCATGGTGAGCCAGCCCACAGAATTGCCGGTTCGAAGCTAGGGACGGGTGGGGTAGTACGCAATCCGCACCCCGAAAGGCGTCACCAAGTTATATGAGTCCCACCATGATGTATGTGTTGTATTTCCAGCGTTCATACATGTGAAGAGATCACTTTAGACCGGCCATGTTTCAAAGAATGCGATAGATCAAAATTTATAATGTTAATGCCCACCGTTGAAACCTTCCTAACGTCCACTGTTATGTTTATTTGAGATCCAAATTATTTATAAGTTAACATAAACATTAAAGATGGAAAAACACAAATATCAGCTTGATCTAAAACTTTTGTAGAATTTAGAAGTTTTTAATGGCGAGTGTCACTCTCTTCGTGTCACTCTCTTCACTATTTTATATGGTGGGGTCATCAGGGCTTTGGATCTGACTCATTATATGTTTTATGCAATAAAACGCTCTCTTAAAATGGATGGACAGTGTGGATACAAAACATAAATTACGGTGAGACCCACGTAGCTTAGCTTGGTGACTTTACTTCGGTAGGGAGCCTCCCTACTCAACCTGTTAGTAGCTAATCCACGTCCGTAACATTCGGGTTCGACCCGTCCTGGACGCAAGGAACGAGATACGGAGTTTTCATGATTGTACTCGCAGATCAGTACACGCGGGCAAAGACCACACGTGCCGCTGGTGAGATAGAGATCCGAACCGTTCATTGGGTTTTCCATGTTTACATAATATGGAAGAAAAGAGGTTGGCACATTCTATTGTGCGAAATATGTTTAAAATGTGGATGCCAACATTGGATGGACACGTGTCCCGCTTGATGAGTTTCCCGGCCTGTATTTTTAGATGACAACATGCGACAGTGGAGCCGGCCGATGAATTACTTGGATTTAAATGCCAGTGGCAAAGGGTTTGGCCCGGACGCCAATTACTTACTCTGCCAGTAGCCAGTAGCTACTCGACAGTGGAATGTGGGCCCAATGTGCTGTATGTGTTTTATCGCACCATTCCGCCATTTTTCATTGTCATTCCAAGGCATGCTACAAAAAAAATGAAACATATCTAAATCCCAACTCAGGTGAAACCACCGTAGCTTTTATAGGATTTGAGGGGATTTTGAACTCCCTCTGAGAAAACAGCATGCCATCGATGTTGACATCTTTCAAGATCATTGTTTCCTGATACAGGGTCCACTCGATGTTTGGATCTACTACATTTTTTAAAGCTTATGCCTTAAAATGTGCTATTAAAATGGATGAACAGGGTGAATAAGTCACATATATCACAGTGGGCCCAGAAATTAATTTCAGTATTAATAAGGCTTTTTCTAGACCCATTTTTGATAGAATTCCTCACCGATTTTCATCTCAGTGTCTAATAGACAAAGGCCATCATTATGCAATTTCTACACGTAATTACCATGGTAATTTGAAAATCAAATAGCCCCTAAAATACTTGAGGGTTTTAAATCCACAGTGAGAGCTTGGATTACATTTAAAATCCTTACCAGAATTGCATATGTAATATGTGTGTCACTACACTTTTAAACTATTGGGACATGGCCCATTGATGATATCCCAAAGCAACTAGATTATCAATTGCATCATTATAATTACTTTGATATGATGATCAGCAGCGTGCAAACATTGTCCATTTAAATCAACGATTAAAAATCATTGGTTAATCACTCGGACATGATCTTATGCTTGTGGCCCATTCGAGACTCAGAATTTCATCATTTTCAGGCAAAGTATATGTTTCAGCAGGTTTATTACAACCATTTGTGTCAAACATTATGTATGTTCACTAATTAGAGATATTAATTTGATTTACTAATTAAATTCAAACACTTGTAAATATATCATGCATATATATTTTTGGATTAAAGTGGATTCCTAATTCAGGGTGTCAAACACAATAGGAGGATTTCAAATCCAAGGGGTTCTAAATCCACGCTCCCAAGCTGGCTAAGGTTACAAAAGTTTTGGATGAAGCCGATATTTGTGTTTTCATTCATCCAGCCCTATGTGACCTAATCAATAAGTTGGATGACAAATAAACATTACAATGAACCATAGAAAGTTTTTAATCATGTTCAACTACCATTGTTTTCTTGTAACATGGTCCACCTTTGATATGGATCTACCTCATTTTTGGACTCATGGCTTTAAATGACGGAAAATATATGCGTAGGGTATATAAAATACATACATTATGGTAGGGCTCATAGGGTCACCTCATAGCATCAATAGGTAATTTGTAGGCAATCTGTGTTGGCTTAGCCCGGCCTCCGGCACTAAGCTTGGCCTTAGCATACCTCCCCCTTGACAAGCCACAGAGGCCCTATAAATTAAGGATGAGTATATATTAGCTGCCTCACTCAAATCAGTGCAACCCTTACTTTGAAGGCTACCTTAATGCATGTATTTTACATGAACATCATCCATTTACGTTTTGAGATCATCTTAAAGCATAAGCCCAAAAATGAAACAAATCCAAATCTTAAGTGTTCCATACCATAGGAAATATTAGTGATTAAATACCTATGTTAAAAACTTCATACCTCATTGTAATATTTATGTAATGTTTATTAACCATCTAATCTGTAAGGTCACACAAATATAGATGAAAGGCAAAAGGTAAATACAATTTTATGCTCGAGGGCCTATGTTGATATGGTACTTGAAATGTATGACATGCAAAACTATGCTCCTAGACAGTTGCCCATTGTAAAGGGCATACATTCGGTGATAAGTTTCAGTGTCCTAAGAATAATTTGGAAAAGAATTGAATGAATGGTTTTCTATATGCCTCAGTAGTAAGGATCATCGTGTATGCTTAAGTCTACACGCGACTGGATATTGCCTTTGTAGTCGAAATGTTGAGGAGATATCTATCAAATCCAGGAATTTAAAATTAGATCGCTGCAAAGAAAGGGTTACGCTACCTGCAAAGAGCAGAGGATTTTGGACTCACGTGTAAAAGATCTAATCATTTAGAGTTGGTTGAATACTCAAATGCAGATTATGTTGGCTACATTGATACAGAGAAGTCCACATCGAGCTATATATTCATGATGGTTGGTGGAACTGTCTTAGAAAAATGTGAAACAGTTAACCACAACTTTATCTACCATGGAAGTTGAGGTCATTGCTCATCATAAGGCGTTTAATTAGGCATTATGGTAACAATATTTCTTCTCAGGTTTACAGATACTGGAGCATATATCGAAACCATTGAGAATTTTTTATGATAATTTAGCTGTGATTTCTTTTTATAGTAACAATAAGCATTCATTAAGGTTGAGGTATATTGATATTAAATATATTGTTGTAAATAAAAGAGTCCAAAATCGTCAAGAGTATGTGGAGTTCTTCGGCATTAAGTAGATGATTATGGATCCACACTCACTGAAGGGCTCCTTGTCACACCATTTCGGCAGCATGTAACATCCATATGAGTCATTGATCTGCGAATGTTTTTAGTTAGTGGGAGTTATGTTTTACTTTTATGGAAAATGAAAAGATCTCATTTGATAAAGTTTTGATGATTCTCATATAAAGTTTATTTCTACTTCTCTCTAAGTATGAGCAATCTATTTTGAGTAAATAGAACTAAAGTCATGTCTCGAGGGAGATATTTGAAAGTTCCAGGACCTCTTAAGGATATGCACATATCATCACATCACGTTTATAATCCTTACACTAAACTTTCTAGTTCCTAATCTATGTCGTTAAGACTGATAGTATTTGTGATTATGCTTAGTTTTATTTTGCTTAGATTAAATGTTGTGATGGTTACCGTGATCCGATACTAACGATCTTGATGGACTAGATTGTAATAATATTGTCTGTATTATCCAACAATTGCTTAACCATTTAGATGTTTCTTTAAATTAAAACATATTTTCAAAATGTATTTTCAAAGTTTAACATTGACATTAATCAATGTGGCCTAAGTAGGAGAATGTAAGAATTTTATAAGGTGGGCCTTATTAATCAATTGTCTGAATTGTCTTAAGGGTTGGATAGTGTGATTAGGAATACTAGTGGACCTCACTCAGTCATGATACATTTAAAATCATGTAACGGGTGGTGTGTTACAACTGTGATACATATAGTATTTTAGTTGAACTGAGATTACCAAATTCATGTGGAGCCTTAGGGAGAGAAGTTTTGATGGGTTTCAAACTCCTCAATCCTCCAAAACTATATAAACAGGGTTGTGTCCCCAATTCTACATACAACAAAAGTTAGAATTCTCATCTCAAGGCTTCTCTAAGGGTGTAAGGAGAAGAATACTACGACATCAAGCCTACAGTGATGACGTCTCAACAAGGTATGTTATCTAGTTCATCTAATCTTCATACTCAATGCATATCACAATCCCTTTGTAATTTTGCATACTACTGCATTTTATATCAACAAAAAAAAAAGCTCTTCAACCTGAGCTCCTACTAGTCAAATATTTTTATTAGAAGAAATATTAAAAGACAAAATTTTCCTTCCAAACCTAATTACATATGCAAATTAAAACTCTCTCTCTCTCTATGTGTGTGTGTATGAACAAAAATGACATCTACTCTCTATCTAAATCCTAATCCGGCACAATGTGCACATGTTACTTTTCTTTAACCACCAAGTAATGCAAGCTCCATGAAAAACATGAAAATATGGCATGTGCTTAACATCCATACCCATTAGTTAACTCGTTGAGACAAATCATACAATTCTCCCTTGAATCTCTTCCTTCGCCCACCTCTGTCCTCAAAAACCTCCTTAATCAATGATCTCGAAGCAGGCATTGTGCCAAATCATCCACTCCAACCATCCAAATTCCTCGAGCATGTGCTTTCTTGAGAGACCACTTCATCTTCATTACACAACTCCTCCGTCAAATCTTTAATATCCAAGAAAACCTCTAACAAGTTATATCCTGATGCATATAAGTGTTTGATGCATTCGATAGACCGAAAGGCATGATCAACCACTCATACAACTCTTGGTTTAAAATGTTGTTTTCCATTAATCACCGGACCAGATATGAATTTAATGATACCTGCTTCTCAAGTCTAGTTTAGCGCCTATTTGGGCAGTGGTATTAAGGCATATTAGATGGGATTTCATAGCCTTCACATTCAATCCAAACTCAATTTGAAAGTAAATCCTAGGATTTACTTTTTTATGGCTATATTCCAAGTATGGCATTAGAAAACATGGGATAAACTCAATCCACAAACAAGATCTTATATGTGCATTTATTGTAACTTTTATAATTTCATTCACCTTAATCCCACCTAATACAGCTGCCCAAAAAGGTCCTTAAAGAACACATTGGCACACTCTAGCATATCAAGCATCTTGTCCAATCATGGTATCGAGAAACGATATTTAATGAAAACATTATTAATTGCTTGGCTGTTGACACACATGCGTCAACTCCTATCTTTCTTCAACATCAATAAGGGTATCATGACATATGGGCTCATGATGACCCTTACGGATCAATTCCTCCACCTTCCACTAAAGTGTCTCACACTCTTTTGGACTCATCCAATTGTGAGAGCGGTTGGGCAAGCTAGCCCCATAGATGAGGTCTATGAGATATTGGATATCCCATATGGGGGGCAATCCATCGGGTAACTTTTTGGGTCATATTTCTTTGAATTTGTTCAATAATGGTCTTTAACTTGGAGGAATGTTTAATGGCTCATATTCCTCTCCCTTTACCACTACGATGTATACCTCACCGATTTCTTTAAATTTCTCTACGAAATCTTTAATGGTTAAGAGGGAGATCTTCTCTACCTTAAAAGCTTCTGAGTGGTTCTCTAGTATCATAGAGGCAAAGACCATCTTCGGGGTGGTTCCTTGAAAATTTATGTACTTATAGTGGAATAACAAAGTGTGACAAATGATGCACAACTAATGAAAATTTATGTACTTTCCAATGCAAGCTCTTCAAAATAAACTATTTAAATTATGGGTCTTCATGGATGTACCATGCACTTAGACATTAATATTATTTACTTAGCTGACTATTGGATATGTGGACATTTTGATGTAGAGCGGGTCGCGGACAATTTCATGGCCAAGATGGATCAGAAAAGGCACGGTCGGCGACAGAAGTGATCCGGACCATCTGACCTTAGATCGGGCGTATCTCACAATCCGAAATGAGGTATCCGACGTAAAATATATGATTTTGAGGTAGAACGAGCTACTTTAGCCAACCAACGCGCTATGCCGGGTTGCGCAGCCCGGATTTGCGAGAAACCCCCTGATCGACGGTCGTTTACTCATTTTAATTTTATTTTTACTATAAATAGTAAGTTTTAGTTTGAGTATAACTTTTCATCCGTTGGGCTTTAGGAGTTGTGTCCAACATGAAAAGTGCTTAGGATAATTAGGAGAATGGTTTGGTGAAGCCAAATAGGACACTTACTATTTTTGGCCGAAAACCTTGCGCACTAGTAGACATCATGACCGTCTATAAATAATAAGTTTACTATTTATAGTAAGTTGTGAATTCTAGGAGTTTTAGTTGTAGTTTGAGTCTGATTTCTTTCTTATTGCTTGGTTCCCTTATTTAAAGGGTTGTGAACTCGATTTTGGAAATTCATCAATTAATTTTGAATTTATTAGAATTTATTTCTATCTTCCTGCTTTCTTTCCTCGTGGATTCGAGAAGTCTCTGTGAGGAGTCCAGAGAAGTTCCGTGGATTCGGAGTAGTTATCCTTGAGGAAGACGGTGATCGACCTCATCACGTTCATCCCTGCGTCAATTTGGTATCAGAGCGAGGTTTTCCCTCGGGCCGATGGCAAACAACGAAGGTATGAATCAAAATCTTGTGGACGGTGATCCAGGGATTCGTTATCTTTTGGAAAGAATGGAAGCTTTCCATCGGGAGAGTCAGTTGACCATGCAAGGGCTGCAGGCAACCCTCGACCGTCTTGCGGATGGCTACTTCCGCCCCGAGCCCTAGGCGGTGCTCCACCACCTATGGTCACCCCACCACCCATGGTTGTTGTACGACGTGACCCTGATTATCGCAGAGTACTACCAGCGGTAAATCGTAGAGCTACACCAGATGATTCTAGTTCCAGCGACGAGGACATTAATGAGGGTTTTGATCGACGACCAATCCATGGAGGCGATCGTTTAGATCGTGCTGAAAGAGACTATTGAGGTAAGGCTGAACTTCTTAGTTTTAACGGTTTATTACGTATCGAAAATTTTCTCGATTGGCTAGCCGAAGTAGAGAGATATTTCGATTATATGGATGTGCTAGATCATAAAAGGATGAAGTCGGTAGCATTTAAATTAAAATCTGGTGCTTCTGCATGGTGGGAACAATTGCAACTCTCACGAGCCCGCCAGAACAAGGCGCCCATCGCATCATGACCTCGGATGAGACGTCTTCTTTGTTCACGATTTCTCCCCAGTGATTATGAGAAAATATTATTCCAGCAATACCAGAATTGTCGATAAGGAAATCGAACTGTTACAGATTACACTGAAGAATTCCAGCGGTTGGCTACACGAAACGATTTGTCAGAATCTGAGTCACAGAAAGTGGCACGATTTATAGGTGGGTTGCGACCGGTAATTCAGGATCGAGTTCAGATGTACCCAGTCGGGACCGTAGATGAAGCAGTTCAATTGGAAGGAAGGGCAGAAACACAGCTTGCAAGAGCTCCTACTCGTCCCTATCCTTCAAATCGACCCCCTATGACAGGTCCCACACAGGATCCAGTGCTGGCTCGAGGAAAAGATCTGGTAGGAGAACGTCCTCAACCTCCTCCACCCGCGAACCGTGATACGGGGAGCGGACCATTCAGACCTCAACGGGCAGCACCTACAACAGCGGGCCCGAGTAGGAATCTGAATCCTTATGCTCGGTCAAGGCCAAACAGTTGTTACCGCTGTGGCCAACCAGTCCACTTATCAAACACTTGTCCTCAACGTCCATCAGCACACTTGACTATAAACAAAGGGAGCACTGAAGATGAGGCCGCAGAAGAAGATCATGGCTTTGATGAATATGAACAAACCACTGAAGAAATAGCAGGTGGCGATGAAGTGACAGTCGAGGATCGGGGCGAATCTCTTGTTGTGAGGCGACTACTGTATACCCCACGAAAGGAATTACATCTACAGCGGCACAATATATTTCGTGTCGGTGCACTGTCAACGGAAAGGTCTGTGATGTGATCATAAACAGTGGTAGCAGCGAGAACATTATCTCAAGAGTGATGGTGGATAAGTTGCAGCTACCAACGACGAAACATCCTTCCCCGTACTCAATTGGCTGGATAAAAAAAGTGAACGAAACCAAGGTAACTGAACAATGCACTATCTCATTTTCAATTGGTAAACATTATAAGGATTAGATACTTTGTGACGTGGTTGACATGGAAGCTTGCCATATGCTACTCGGTCGACCCTGACAGTCGGACCGTGATGCGACCCTTCTGGGGCGAGACAATGTCTACATATTCGTCAAGGATAGTCGAAAAATAATCCTTGCCCCTATGGAACTAGAGAACCACCCTGAAGCCTCTAAAGTGGAGGGAAGTTCTCTCTTGACCATTCGGGATTTTATGGAGGAATCTAAGGAAACCGGCGAGGTATACGCCGTAGTGGTGAAAGGCGAGGAAGGGGAACCTTCAAATATCCCTCCAAGCCTAAAATTGTTGCTAAACGAATTCAAGGAGGTTTGGCTTGAAGATTTACCTGATGGATTGCCCCCCATGAGGGACATCCAACATCACATAGACCTCGTCCCTGGAGCTAGCCTGCCCAATCGCCCTCATTATCGGATGAGTCTGAAAGAGTATGAAATACTTCAGGGGCAAGTGGAGGAATTGATCCGTAAGGGTCTATTGAGAGAGAGCATGAGCCCATGTGCTGTACCAGCATTATTAACGTCAAAAAAAGATAGAAGCTGGCGCATATGTGTCGACAGCCGAGCAATTAACAAAATTACTATTAAATATCGGTTTCCAATACCATGGTTGGACGACATGCTCGATATGTTAGGAGGGGCTAAAGTATTCTTTAAACTCGATCTAAAGAGCGGGTACCATCAGATTCGTATTCGACCCGGTGATGAATGAAAAACGGCATTCAAGACAAAGGGTTGTATGAGTGGCTGGTCATGTCTTTCGGCCTATCGAACGTACGAAGTACTTTTATGCGTTTGATGAATCAAGTTCTAAAACTGTTCACTGGCCAATTTGTGGTAGTATATTTTGATGACATATTGATATATAGCCAAGATGAGGCGGAGCACAAGAAACATCTCAGGCAGGTGCTGCAGGTCCTACAAGATAACAAGTTATACCTCAACTTGAAAAAGTGTAGCTTTTTAACTGACAGCCTGTTGTTTTTAGGATTTGTTGTAACGTCCACAGGCATTCGGGTGGACGATGAAAAGGTGCGAGTTATTAGGGAATGGCCGATCCCGACAAACATTCATGAGGTGAGGAGTTTTCACGGATTGACAACTTTCTATCCTCGATTTGTGCGAGATTTTAGCACCATAGTCGCGCCAATAACAGACTGCATGAAAAAAGGGTCGTTCCAGTGGACCGATAAAGCTGACAAGAGCTTTCATGAGATCAAGCATCGTTTGTCTACAACACCGGTCTTGGTGCTTCCTAATTTTGATAAATTATTTGAGGTGGAGTGTGACGCTTCATATGTCGGAATAGGAGGAGTATTATCACAGGAAGGCAGACCGGTAGCCTTCTATAGAAAGAAGCTCAATGAAGCCCGAAAGAAGTGGTCGACTTACGAGCTTGAGTTGTACGCAGTTGTTCAGGCGCTACGACATTGGTGGCATTATCTGATTTAAAGGGAGTTTGTTCTGTACACCGACCATCAGGCATTAAAGTTTATTAACAGTCAGACTAACGTGAATCGTGTGCATGCTAGATGGGTTGCGTTTTTACAGGAATTTACGTTTGTTCTGAAGCATAAGTCAGGTCAGCAGAATAAGGTGGCTGATGCACTTAGCCGTTGTGCGTCACTACTTGTTACGGTGAGCAATGAGGTGGTTGGCTTTGACTGTCTCAAGGAGCTATATGCCGAGGATGAAGACTTCAAAGATTCTTGGTTGAAGTGCCAAGAAGGTCACCTCAGTGACTTTCATATAAAGGATGGTTTTCTCTTCAAAGGGAATCGATTGTGCATCCCCCAAAGTTCTCTAAGGGAGCAGATTATTCAGGAACTACATGGAGGTGGCCTCGGTGGACACCTTGGGCGAGACAAGACGTGAGCTCTTATGGAAGAGCGGTATTACTGGCCGCAATTAGTACGTGATGTGGGAAGAACCGTACAACGTTGTCATATTTGTCAGACCTCCAAGGGACAATCTCAGAATACGGGCCTCTACACCCCGTTACCTGTGCCTGACGGTCCTTGGGAGGATTTATCAATGGACTTCGTGCTTGGTCTTCCACGAACACAACGCGGCATGAATTCGGTGTTCGTAGTGGTCGATCGTTTCTCCAAGATGACGCACTTTATTCCATGCAAGAAGACCCTTGATGCAACACATGTGGCGAATTTATTCTTCAGGGAGGTCGTACGGCTACACGGGGTCCCTAAGACCATTACTTCTGATCGTGACACGAAGTTCATTAGCCACTTTTGGCGGACTTTATGGACTCGATTCGATACACGACTTCAATTCAGCAGTGCTTACCACCCACAGACTGATGGGCAGACCGAAGTTGTGAATTACACTTTGGGAAACCTCCTTTGATGTATTTCAGGAGAGAAATCGAAGCAGTGAGATTTGGCCTTGTCTCAAGCGGAGTTTGCATTCAACAACATGGTGAACCGCTCGACAGGGAAATCCCCGTTCCAGGTTATTTACGGACGAGTACCTCGCCACACACTAGACTTGGTCCCTCTGCCCAAGCTCCCAGGCATGAGTATTGCAGCAGAACATATGACAGACAAGATCATGGGTATTCATGCGGAGGTGTAGACTAAGCTACATGCCTTGAACGAAAAGTACAAGGAACAAGCGGACAAGCATCGTCGACAAAAGATGTTTGAGGTGGGCGACCAGGTAATGGTTCATTTGCGAAAAGAAAGATTTTTGACCGGGACGTACAACAAGCTGAAGAATAAGAAGATTGGACCGGTACCGATCATCCGAAAGATCAATGACAATGCTTATGTTTTTGATCTTCCAGATGACATGGCGATCTCACGGACTTTCAACGTTGCGGACCTGACCGAGTATCATGAACCAGCGCAGAATTCTTTTCAAGTGGAGGGGACTGATGTAGAGCGGGTTGCGGACAATTTCATGGCCAAGATGGATCAGAAAAGGCACGGTCGGCGACAAAAGTGATCCGGACCATCTGACCTTAGATCGGGCGTATCTCACAATCCAGAATGAGTTATCCGACGTAAAATATATGATTTTGGGGTAGAACGAGCTACTTTAGCCAACCAACCCGCTACGCTAGGTTGTGCAGCCCGGATTTACGAGAAACCCCCTGATTGACAGTCATTTTCTCGTTTTAATTTTGTTTTTACTAGAAATAGTAAGTTTTAGTTTGAGTATAACTTTTCATCCGTTGGGCTTTAGGAGTTGTGTCCAACATGAAAAGTGCTTAGGATAATTAGGAGAACGGTTTGGTGAAGCCAAATAGGAAACTTACTATTTTTGGCCGAAAACCTTACGCACTAGTAGACATCATGACCGTCTATAAATAGTAAGTTTACTATTTATAGTAAGTTGCGAATTCTAGGAGTTTTATTTGTAGTTTGAGTCTAGTTTCTTTCTTATTGCTTGGTTCCCTTATTTAAAGGGTTGTGAACTCGATTTTGGAAATTCATCAATTAATTTCGAATTTATTAGAATTTATTTCTATCTTCCTGCTTTCTTTCCTCGTGGATTCGAGAAGTCTCTGTGAGGAGTCCAGAGAAGCTCCGTGGATTCGGAGTAGTTATCCTTGAGGAAGACGATGATCGACCTCATCACGTTCATCCCTGCGTCACATTTACTAGATGGTTAAAAATAAAAAAAATTCAATGGCCCTATTTCAACATAAAAATGTTCTTAATTTGATAAGCCTAAATTTGGTTCATCCAATAGTGATCATGGAAGGGATCGTCTAATGCATGGATTAATTGGACGACACACTTATAATAGGATTGACTTCATATAGACAATTAAGCAAGCATAATAGCAGATGAATAACCAAATAGATAACTCTTACATGTAGGTGAATACCCTTGCAAACACAGATGCATAACTTGTAAAACAAGGGTAACTTACAAAGACTTAACTGAGAGTCCCCCCCCCCCCCCCCCCCCCCCCCCCCCCCCCCCCCCTTCTTATGGTGCAACCCTTACCGTGGAGTCAACTTGATGTATTTATTCTATATCCATGTCATCCATCCATTTTTTCAAATCATTTTATGGCATGAGCTTTAAAATGAAGTAGATCTAATTCTTATGTGGAAATCATGATGATTGACCATCAATCAACCACATTTGTTTGGATCAAGCTGATATTTATGTTTTTCCTTTATTCAGGTTTATGAGACTTTATTAAGAATTGGATGATTTTACACTCAATTCAATCAGACTAGACTACTCATATATATGAGAGTTTAGATTTCGCACGTGTAAGTAGGATGTGTAAGCATGTCAAAGTCTACTTGACTCAAGCGTTGATTGAATTATTAATGTCCCCTTCTTTCAGACAAATAGATGGGAGATTGGGATTGGAGATCCAAAGTCCTCTTAGCTACTAATATTGTGCTATATTATGATGACTAGTGAAAGAAAATGAAGCTAATCCTTTTTAGTGAGTTATTTTTGCCTTGTGACAATAGACGTGACTTTATAAACTTAAAGAAATTTTCTTTCCCCAACACTTTAAGTTCTAAACAATCTTCATTATAATCGATAAGTTATGAGACAACCAAATAAATAAACAAAAAAAAGAAGGATAAATACTTGATATACCTATAAGAACGAATGAATCGAAGTGGGTATGATCAACCTAATCAAAACTAAGATGATCATAATTTACAACTTAAGATTGTAGAATGACTCTCTACTCATAAGGTAAAATAGCAGGAGCTAGTAGGTAGTAGCTGTAAACTAAGCCAAGATATGCTAAGAAAAGAAAAACAAAGATAAATAAAAGATAAGTTAATGTGTTTGGCGTAGGGACCTGATCACTTTTTTAATTAATCCTTTTATAGCTTCTCGAGGCGGTGAAAACCCTTGATAAGGTTTCCTTGTTGCTTTTAAATCCTTCATGCTTACTTTGCTGGCTTTCAAGGATTGTCGACTTGTATTGGAAAGAAAGAATCATAACCCAATATGGACTTGCTAGTCCCTTAGATCTTCTTCTCTTAACTGTTTCTTTGTAGAGATCTCCATAGCCCACTAAAGATTAGGCTTGAGACCATTAAAGTTTCTCTATAGCCAGGCCATCAAATCGGGTTTCGAGAACCACTTGGGCTGATCTGAAAAGGACCCCCCTAAGAAATTAAGGCCGCTCACCTGTTGGATCCTACCATCTTAGTGGTTCGGAGTGTTGAAAAGAAGAGATTGATAGGATCCATCACATCAAGATCTCCTATAACTTCGATTGAGGAATGACAAGCTAGATTTTAGATTCAATTCTCCCATTCGCTTAGTTTTAATTAAGGTATGGGGGCAAATGTTTGATTAGACTGATGTATCTATTTCTCCCTATCTGGATTCAAGCCGTGGGTGAGTTTGAATGGACACCAGTCTAATCTTCAAATCTATGAAATCTTTTGGAATGTTATAGTGTCTCTTAACGTCTTCGGAAAGATCTCCCATTTTAGAAGAACTATGAGAGACAGCCTCACCAAGAAGATCATTGCCAGATTTGTGATATGAATGTTCATTGGCGGGTCTCTTATAAGCATAGTGTGCACATTGCCTCATTAATGGGCATGATAAACGCGGCCACGTGGTGCGTGATGATTCGCTCTCCAAAAAATAAGCAAAGGGCTTATGTCTTTGCATTGATGACAGAATACTTATCACCGAATGAAACATGAGCAATGATACTCTCGGGTGAGAGTGTGCCCTACACCAGTTGTTGTCTCATGGTCTCAACATGTAGCAAGCTTTAATTGGTCCACGCAAGTGTGCCAAAAAATAGGTGTAAATAGATAGCAAATAAACACCATGAAAACATTAAGGAGAGCCCTGTGAAGTTTTTGATGCTAGGGCATTCAATCACCACTATATCTGATAGTAAGGTCCACACAAGAATTATAGCTGTTTCATTTTGGGCTCGTGGCGTAAAATAATCTGCCAAAACCTATGGACGAAGTGATATAGAATAAATACATCAAGATAGGACCGCACGATAAGGGCCACACCGTCTTAGGTGAGGCCTGGGCCGCACCTAATCCACCCCCTCTTTGACCATCTAATTTTACATGTTCTAAAAAAACTACATGTATGTGACATAAATGGCTGAAATTTTCAAGTAAAATCGTATATTACCCGAATGAATCTGTCTCCATCTTTTTGACATTTTCGTAAAAATGTTTAATCGATATTTAGTGTCTACACGAATGATACTCAAACTTTTGTCCATCTTGCGGGTACAGAATTTTTGATAAGAAAAAGATGGCTTCCTTCTCTCTTTCGTTTTTCATATCTTTTTTTTGGATCTCGAGCTTCTAAGATGGGTGATCATAGGAGTGGGTTTTGGCCCGAAACTTTTCACCGATAGGTAGGGCCCATGACCTAATCCATGCCTGACTAATTAATTAAGGGTATGGATTGGGCTGAGTTTTTATTCCATTTTCTATTAATGAGGCCAGGCCCAAGTCCAAATCCTGGCCCATGGTCACCAAAAAAGAAAAATTAGAGCCTCACTTCCAAAATATAGAAATATAAGATTGCAAAGGAAAAGCAGAAACTCAGCTTCCAAAAAAACAGCAGAAAGAGCTATTCAACTCCAGTACCTACAAATCGAATGTTTCGTTTAGGAAAAATATAAAAATAAAAAACTAAATTCTCATTCCAAACTTCTTACGTATGCAAATTACAACTCTCTCTCTCTCTCTCTCTGTCTGCGTATAAACAGGAATGTATACTCTCCATCTAAACCCTAACGCGGCACAATGGGCACATGCTCTCTCTCTCTGTCTTCGTATTTTTTTTTATTATTTTTTTTTGTTTTTTTTTTTAACCCACGCATACACACCCGACACACTCACGCTGGTGGAATTTCACCACCTATGGGTACTCGAACCCTTGACCGGGAGTTGAAACTCCCGAGAGTCTACCACCCGGGCAAGAGTAAGGACCCTCTCTCTGTCTTCGTATAAACAGGAATGTATACTCTCCATCTAGACCCTAACGCGGCACAATGGGCACATGTTTCTTTGTGTCAACCACTGCGTAATGCAAGGTCCGTGAAAAACATGAGAGCATCGCATGCGTTTAACCTCCATACCATCAGAGAACTCATCGAGACAAATCACACAATTCTCCCTCGAATCCTTTTCTTCAACCACCTCTGTCCTCAAAGCCTCCTCAATCAATGATCTCGAAGCAGGCATCGCACCAAATCCTCCACTCTGAACATCCAAATCCATGGAGTCTGCAGTTACCTGAGAGACCACTTCATCTTCGTCAAACAATTCCTCTGTCAAATCTTCAATATCCAAGAAAACCTCCAGCACGTTATGTCCCGTGCTAACCACCTCTTCCACCATACCACGAAGGGAGACCATAGCAAATTCTTCCAATTCTTGAAGCCAAGATGGAAACAAGTCTAGAGAAGAGAGAAGGATCGGGACGAAGAGCTGCAACTTCCTGGGAAGGAATAAGGTAGACATCTCAACTGGGAAAGCGTTCTCGACGGCCAGATACTCCATTTCATCAACGACGGTATGAGTGGCTGCATCTAGCAAATGAATTTTCTTCTTCAGGCGAACATGGATGATGGATTTTTGGTTTTCGGAACTTTTCCTCGTCCTCCCAGAAATATTATAATTAATGCTATGTTGGTAATCCATGATTGCTAAAACTCTTGTGTAAAAGAAGGAGAAAAAAAAAATCCTACGTGCTTTTGTATGTATTTCCTATTCAGTACTTGTATGTATATATGCAACCTCTCCTTCCTAGAAGATTCCGAAATGCGCGTAACAGGCTGGTAATTTACATGTGACGTCATATAGTCGAGTGAGATCCTAGCCGTCCATCAGGTTTTCTTACCATTTTGATACACTGCGCTGCAAACAGGATGGTTTGCTCATTATGACCGTAGAATACTGGCAAATGTATCTTAGCCATCCGTTTGTTTTATAAGAGAGATTTTAGGACTTCTATAAGATTGGACCCACGTGATGGATGGTTGGACCTTGTACATGGTGACCTGATTAAGAGATGCGTAGACATTCGTGTCGGATGTAGGGCAGCATCTTTCCTGCCAGCATGACACGTGTAGGATATCTCTACCGTGAAAATGATATGTCCCACCGCGAACATCATCCTTCTGGAAATGATGGTTGATCGAATCACTAGGCGAGCTACAACTGTATGTTGGGTTGGACCGTTGGTTGTCCATTGATTACAACGGTGTGATGAAGCCGATGAGTGGACTGGCTTAATTTTTGTGTCAGGTGATCTTCATGGTGGGGCCTACTGTTTTCATGGTCCTGATGCATTTTACAACTGGCATTGTGGCGAGAAAGATGGTACGATCCATTCAAGGTGAGGATGCAGCTGTTACGGTTAACCGAAGGCCGTGGTGTGCGTATGGCTGAGTGTTTTCCTTGCTACTTATGTATCAGAATGGCTGACTCCTTCAGGCCATTCATCAAGTCGGGCCCGCGGTGAGCATGCATTGGGTCAAAATCAAGACCACACACTCATCAGGGTAGTCCAAGTGTACGATGGAAACAGCTTGTTGATAACACTAACAAACAGTGGCTAACGTGATGAGTGAGTGGAGGGACGCCGATTAACTACTGATAGGTTGAGTAACTCTACTGAAGTGACGTCACTCAGTTATGTCGGCCCACCATGATGTATGTGTTTCATCCATGCCATTCATCAATTTTTACAGATCATTTTAGGCCTTCTTTTAAAAATGAGAGGATATAAATCTCAGGTTGACCACACCACAGGAAAACAATAGTCATTAGATATCCACCATTAAAATCCTCATAAGGCCCACTGTACTGTTTATTTGACATCCAATCTGTTGATTAGTTCAAACAGACCTAGATGAAGTGAGAAAACAAAGATCAGTTTGATCCAAAACTTTTATGGGCCCAAAAAGTTTTTAATGGTTGACGTTCATTCAACAGTGTTTCATGTAATGTGGACCACTTTAGAATGGGATGTACCTAATTTTTGGTCTCATATCCTAAAATGTTCTAAAAAAATAGATGGACGGCATAGATGAAACACATACATCATGGTGGGTTCCACAGAGCACCGACCACCAGCCATTGGCTGGTGGCAGGAGGACTGGCCAATCCGTTTACGAAAATGAAGGAGGAGACCCTCTGGCCAATCACGTTCTTAACTGTTAGATCGAGGAGCGAATCCAGGACTTACTGCACGCACCAATCAGACAAAGGGGCAAGGCCCGACCAATCCCCCTGGCCCACTAGCCACTTCCCGTACGAGTTAAAAAGAGAGAGATTGAAACGGAAGAAATGAGAGACAGAGAGAGAGAGTTGCTTTCCGAACCAGAGATGCCATATTTGGAGCGCAGAAACGAGGTCTACACGCTCTCTCTGTGTATAAAATAAGAATGACGTGTACTCTCCATCTAAACCCTAATCCGGCACAATGGGCACACGTTGATTTTCTCCCACCACCGTTTAATGCAAGACCCATGAAAAACGTGGGAGCATGTCATGCGCTTAACCTCCATACCATCAGAGAACTCATGAGAGAAATCAAACAATTCTCCCAAGAATCCTTTCCTTCGACCACCTTTTGTTGTCAAAGCCTCCTCAATTGATGATCTCGCAGCAGTCATTGCGTCGAATCCTCCACTCTGACCATCCACATCAATTGAGCCCCTGTTGTTGCGCCACCATTTCGGCACATTCCTCCGTTAAATCATTAATATCCAAGAAAACCTCCAACACATTATGCCCCGTGCTAACCACCTCTTCTGTCGTACCATGAATAGAGACAGTAACAAATTCCTCCCATTCTTGAAGGCCTCATTGGCATGGAAAGCATCCACACTTGTCTGCCGAGCCAGTGCCACATCTATGTTCACCGTCTTCCTCAGGGATAACTACTTGCAATTAATCTAAAGAATTCTCTGAATCCCTCACAGAGTTTCCTCAAATAGACTAGGAATAAAATAAAAATAATTTCCAATAAATTCAAAAATAAATTGATTGATGATAGAAAAAATGAAATTACAAGCCTTTAAATAATGAGCTCAAACCTAGTATGGAGTTTTAGACTCAAGCTCCAACTCCCTAAAAATGTGACTTGCTATAAATGGTAAACTTATTTATAGAAGGTGATTATTCCTACTCGACTTCATGGTTTTCGGACAAAAATATTAAGTGTCCAATTTGGCCAAACCACATCATTCTCCTAATTTTTCTTAAGCCCTTTTCATGCTCGGCACGACTCCTACAACTCAAAGGATCAAATGTTATTATCAAACTAAAACTTACTATTTATAGTAAAAATAGAAATAAAATGGACTTTTGACTGTCAATCTGATGGAATCTCGCAAATATGGTGTGGGTAACCCAGAATAGCAGTGTTGGTTGGTTAAAGTAGCTTATCCTGCCCCAAAATCATATATAATATGTCAAAAAACTCATTATGGTTTGTGAGATATGAATGTTTTAAGGTTCTGATGGTCCGGATCATTTCTGCCTTCGATCGGGCGTTCTCTATTCCATATTTGCTATGAAAGTGTCCACGAGCCACTCTACATTATGCTTATCCTGTGTGGTCCCGGAATGCAATTGATTCACTCCTCATGGTGGAATGCATGTGAATGAGATAAATTTGATAGAGAAAAATTGACCTCTGAAACAAATGTGGCCATTTGAGGAGTGGGATGCCCCATTTATGGGCCTGAACAATTCTTGCAGTAGACCGATGGGACAAAGGGACCAGATCTCACACCAGTGGGGAGGGCAGTTTGGAAAATTACCCATCCAATGTGCCTGAATGCAGCCTAGATGAGGGCCATGTCAGGCCAAGCCCAACAACCTTCAGGCTGGCCCAGAACAATCAAAGCAATCAAATCAAAGCCCATACAATGAAAGACCAACTTAATGACCCTTTCTAGTATAACCAACATGGACATCAAATTTTCAAGCCATGGCTTAGAATGTTAGCATCATCAAATCAACATATTTATGAGAGTAAAAGAAAACCAAAAGTGGGCCTCATAACAGATAATAGTAAAACCTTTCTCTGTTAAAACAAATATGGACCACCCATTTCTAGCCATTGATAAGTGGCTAGGATCATCCCATTAAAGTGGTTTGTGGGAAGGATTGACAATGGAAGGTAGGCCCTACATGATGGGGTGTCCAGATGACAGATAGTACATTTCCTACTACAATAAATATGGACCGTCCATTTCCTCTTAATTGATGAAATGCTTAGGATTATTATGCCAAAGTTATTTTTCAGTGGGATGGGCATCAATGGTCCCCATGTTATGGTTGGACCAGATAAACCGCTAACCTCTGCTATAATGAATATTGATTCCTATCTTATCGTTGTTGATTGAATGGTGACTAGGAATGGATGTGATGAGGTCGAGCACGTCTTCTGGGGTAACCATTATGAGTCCACGGAATTACTCGGGACTCCTCATAATGACACATCAAATGGACAAGGAAAATAAGAAAATTAGAAATAATTCTAGAAATTTGTAATAAATTGATTGATGATGAAAAGGAACTTTTAACTTTTTAAATAATTAAATAATAACATAAATCTCAGGAAGAAGTTTTGAAAGCATAATATAACTAAAACTCCTAGAAATTTTGATTTATTATAAATAATAAACTTACTATTTATAGACGGCTACTAGACCTCATGGTTTTTGGCCAAAAATAGTTAAGTGTCCTATTTGGCTTAACTATGGTACTCTCTTAAGTTTTCTAAGCACTTTTTCTATTGGGCGCAACTCCAAAGCCCAATGGATAAAAAGTTATAATCAAACTAAAACTTAATATAAATAGTAAAAACAAAAGTAAAACTAGAATTTGACTATGGAACTGATAGAATCTTGCAAATTTGGTATGAGCAGCCCGGCATAATAGGATTGGGTGGAGAAAGTAGCTTCTCTTACTCCAAAGTCATAAAAGGCAAATGGGATAACTCATTCTAGTTTGCGAGATACGCCTGTTATAAGCTTATGACGGTCGTGATCACTTCCACCTTCAATCGAGCCTTTTCTGGTCCATCTTGGCCATGAAATTGTACACAACCCATTCTACATCAAATGACTAGGATCGTCGTATCAAAGTGACTCTTAAGAGGGATGAGCAATTAAAAGTGGATTCACCATGATGCACAGTCTAGATCAATGATTAGAATTTTTTTATTATATCATCACCAAGATTCCTATTCAGGAGGTGGAATGTTGCAGGATTGGATGGGTTTACTTAGTTTACATTTATCACACGTGGGTTCTAGAGTTTCACAGTCCAAATTGTTGGTTTGTAATGTCCAACGCCACTAAATAAAATTCCACCCATGCACGTAAGGTCATTCCCCTCATAGAAGCGGTACGCATTCTTGGGTTTTTCAGTGAACTAACGGTTTGGATTATTTAACCATGGCCAACTTATCACAGCAGAAAACTAACATACTTCTTCTAGAATAATATTTATTTTGTTTCTGATAGTACTTGAAAAAACACAATATTTACTTGTAACTTTCCCTTGTCATCAACAAAGTTGGGTGGTGAGCATTTGTGCTCCCACCTTTTGTCAAATATATATATATATATATATATATATATATATATATATATATATATACTTTGGACACGGAAAGAAAAAGATAACCACAACCACAGCAACAGCCATGCTACACCAGTAACTACAGCGGCAGGGATTAAGCACACCAAACGCTCCCAACTAAATCAAGATACGACATGAAGACTCATTTTAAGGGCAAGTGCAATGTGAAGCAGTGCAACAGCTACCCACACTAGCTTCTTAGCCACAGCAACTGATACAGACACCCGGGGAAATAGCCTTGAGAGCAAAAGCAGTCCCATCCCTAATGCAAAGGTGGACAGAACCGCTACGTTGTAGGCTTTCAAGAGAAATTTTTGGTATGGGTCTTCATAAGCCCCGACGGAGAGATTGCTGAGGATCCCAACGGCGGAAACCGTTATTGAAGGGACCGCTACTTTGAACATGTCCTTCTGGGCTAGCTTCATGTCTTTAATTTCTTCTGCCGATGGAGGCGCCACTGAGACGGACATGTCTATGTGGTCATCAGGGACGTTGAGAATATAGTGGCCCCCTGGGATCTCGGCCATTGTTTGGTTGGAGGGAGTACGAGGGGCAGAGAGGAGATGGGATTAATAGAGATCTTGGCACGTGTGGAACTGCATGCTGTTTTTTCTTCTTTTATAGAGGAAGGAGCTAGTATGATGGAACGTGGACGGTTCATGTAAGAGGAAGTGTGCATGAAGTTTCGGGACGTCGTACTTGATGTGGAATGCGAAGCTAACCAAGAGAGTGAACAGTTTTGACAGTTTCTATCCATATGGGGACATGAGGCACCTTTTAAAGATCAAAGCCGTTCATCGGGCGTATCCTACCGATTAAATGCCTTTACTCAGAAATGAAGCTGACCCAGATTGGCTGCACATACTTTCAATTTGGAATGATGGGCGAGTTCTGTTAATACTACATATATTTTGTACATGTATGATCAAACTGATCATCAGACTTTCCTGGAATTTCAGAGGGAAATCTAAGTAGTGGGACCCATGTGATGAGCTAGCGGCTTGGATATTACACAAGTGTGACTGGTTGCTCGACCAGTGAAAGGCGAGTAATAATCGCGCAAATTCCTTTCGATTCACCCAAAAAAAGGCGGCAGATTGGGTGGTCTCATACAGCTTTTTCCTGGTTGTGGACGGTGAGGACGGCGAATTGCCTCTGCCCCCACCAACACGAAGTTAATTCCACCAACACGAAGTTAATTTATATAGGTCAAATATATGTGGGGCCCACCACAATGTACACGAGAGATTGACTCTGTTAATGACTTAATCAGTTTGGCAAGCTCACAATGAGACGGGAACCCAGAAATGAAGCCGACCCAAAAGTCAAGTGGATCACGACACAGAAACACTGGAAATTGAATGCTGACCATTGAAACGTTCGTTGGGATACAAAAGAATCCGATCGGGCTAATATTTGTGTTTTGAGTTCATACCAGTGAGAATAGCCTTATAAACGGTTTGGGTAGAATATAAACAGAATGGTGGGTTTTGGAAATGTTTCAATGGTGGCCCACTTCAGTTTGGATCTAATTAAATTTTGGTCTATTGTAATTAGTTTACAAACTGATGGACAGAGCGGATGTTCTCACAGATATCTCGGTGGGCCTCATATCCGTTGGCTGGGGCACAAGCAATTGCCATCTCATGGTTGACGTGATAAGTCGACGGAGTCTGGGTTTGGTGACGTGGATTATGTTTACCTGTGGAGCCCATTACGGTTTGCATTTCTATCCAGCATGTTTAAATAGTTTTACTTAAGAATACAAGGGTTTTTTTTTTTTTTTTGGTAAATTTCTCTATGTATGGTTGGGGCTGGGGCTCAAGTCATTGCCACCCGACCTGACCGGACGTTGCTTCGGTGGATCCAGCAACCCCTGAGCTTGGTGGTTCTGGGAGATGTACATATGTGCGGTATATCCATGCCATCCATCCATTTTTCTAGCTCATTTTAGGGCATGAGCCAAAAAATTAAGCATATCCAAATCTAAGGTGGATTGCACCATAGGAAACAATGGTGATTGAGTGCCCCCATTAAAAACTCCCCTATGGCCTATGGTAATGTTTATTTTCCATCCAACATATTAATAAGGTCACATGGACCTTTTTTTTTAAAAAAAAAAAAGAAAAAAGAAAAAAGAAAAAGAGAAGGTGGAAATAATCCACCAGATTTGTATTGTAGAGGAAATGTAGAAGTATGTATTTTAAGAGGGCTCCACAAGATTCAACGGGCCTCACCTATCGTATACTTAATGAAACAAAGGAAAAAAGAGAAAAAGGGGGCAATGAAGGGATAACATCCAAAACTTTTGTGCTCTCGAGAAGTCATTGGTTCTCGTGGCATGATCCTCCTAAGATTTGGATATGGTTCATTTTTTGGCTAATGTCCAACTGAAAAAACAAATGGACGATGTGGATAAAAACACATATCATGGCGAATCCCATGGTACACTCACTGTAGCCACATCCGACCTGACCTAGCTCAACTCAGCCAAACCTAACTTCATATATACAGTGTTATGTTCTTTAGGGGTCATTTGGATGTCTATAAAGTCTTTTTAAGTTATATAGGTTGTTCGGATGTATGTATTTACTTATAAAAGCTTTATAGCCTATAAATAGATTACACATTTTAGTTGTAAAATGAAACTCTATAAAACGTCATATTTTAGAATACAATTTGTAAAGTCAATTACAGCTAAAATGACATTATATATGTTACAACATAATGATTAATATACACTCATGATATGTGAAGCCCACCATAATGTATATGGTATACATCTAATCTATCCATCATGTACTTCCCTTGATGCTCTCTCGTGGCCCTAAAAAATGGCTTGTCCATTGTTAAGTGGCCACACGATGGAAGGATGGGACACTTACGATTAAAAGCTTTTAGATTGCATTTGGGTCCCATTTTGATAGGTGGAAGACGTCCAATCCATTTAGTGTGTGTATATTTCAATGCTCCCTTAGGGCCCTAAAAAAAATCAAGTCTTTATGTGATTTGCAGATTTTGTAAGGTTTATTACCCAAGCTCTATGATATAAATACATAATTTATTCATGGTAAACACTTTATAGGCTACCAAACACACAGTCTATTTACCTATAAACACATTATCACTTAAAAGCCGAATAAAATAACAAATAAACTAATTACACCCGAAACTCCTTTTAGGTGCACGTAATGTGTTTATAACAAAAAAATTATAGGCATCCAAGCGACCCCTTATTTGTTCTCTTTGGTTTGGCCCACACAAATAGCCTTGGTGGGCTTTCAGACCTGGCTTGCCTCGGGCTAGTTTTGGGCTGGAGTATTAGGCCCAAGGGTTAGGTTCAAACTTAAAACTCAAGCTCCCGTCTAAAACTAGTTGGGCTTGGACTTAGGTATCGATCCCTAGTGGGGGTGGCTAACATGGAGTGTGTACTAACAAGCTAACTTGGAAAAAAAAAAAAGAAGCTAAAAATTTCCTCCAAGGCCTCTTAAACCACCCCCTCATCTTCCTTTCTTCTCTCTCATCTCTTCTCTTTCCATGGATTGTTGACAAGTTATTATAAGGCCCATCTATGATGTCCATACTCTCATCTCCATGTCATCATCAACATCATCATCTCCATCAGAATTAGGGGCCTCTCTTTCTCTCTCTCCCTCTAAGAATAACCACATTTGGGCTCAGTCTAGGCTTGGGGTAGCCCTATATATATATATGTGTGTGTGTGTATATATATATATATATATATATATATATATATATATATATATATTATGTGCTAGGCTCATGTACGTAGGACTATTTTGACTTATCATGGGTTCCAGCTAGATTTAAACATACTTTGAAGAATATGAGGCAGGCTTGGATAGAGCTTATCCTGGCCTAATTAACCTAGTTGATACCCCTCACCCAAGTTATTGACCTGCTTAGATTGTTGGGATTTTGGCTTGCGGAATTAAACAGATCTAGATCTAGGCTAGCAATCCAATGACACCAAGCACACAAGAGAACACAAAGATTTAACGTAGAAAACCCTTACGGGAAAAAACCACGACACAAAGCGACAGATCTCCACTATGAAAATAGAAATTACATAGAGAAAGGACTTACCTAATTCGAACAACCTCGAATCTCACCCTTGCTACACCCTTTGATAACCTTAGAACCCTTTGAAATACCTTTAGGAAGTCTTATAATACCTTAGAATAGCCATAGGGACCCCTATTTATAGTTTAGGAAACTTTCCTTTCGCATCCGTGCGAAACCGCCTCAGTTTTCCACAGTCTGTACAAGATCCGGACTCGAATCTGTGTAACCTCGATTGGTCGAAGGGGAGCCACGACCGGTCGAGCCATCCTCACAACCGGTCGAGCATCCTGGACATTAAAAACTGGGCTAGCTGGACTTTAAGTCGAGCAGTGCTCGACTAGTCGAGCCGTTCCTACGACCGATCGAGCCTGACCCTCGACCGGTCGAGCAACCCAAAAATTGTCAGATTGAAGGCTTCTGACGACAATATTCACCAAGTCTTCAATCTTCAACCGTATAGCTTCTTGACTTTTTCTCTTATTTCTACATTGCATCATAGCTTCTTGTGCACACTCCGTCCTTCTTTTCTGCCATCGCTAGGCCCAGAGAAGTTACATAGAACTTGAGCTTCTCTTCAGGAACGATCTAGGTGAGCATGTCTGCTGTATCAAAATCCACGTGCCCGACCACCTTTGCTCCTATCTTCCCAAAAGAAAAGACATAGTCTTCTTACCATCTCACCGCTACCCAATATTATTTCCCGGGGTACTTGCTCACAACACTGATAGCCTATGAGATAACCGATCTAATGTAGACCCTGACATACACTGCCAACCACATTCGAATAAAGCTCATGAGATATCATACTTTTCTTCATCTGTTTTGAGACATGTCCTGAGAAAAACTTGAGGAAAGACGTGTAGAGAACGCTCTCCGGCTTTACCTGGCCCATAATATCCTTGTTCAATACCTACACACAAGGTATTCCTCCTTTGATTACCAAAGCCTACTCTTCCTTCAATCTCAGTGCCGAGAACCATCTTTACAGCCCCTCGATCCTTTATCTTGAATGTCCCACTTAACTGAATCTTCAGTACATTGATTTCAAAAATGTCATAATTGGCAATCTACATGTCATCAATTCTTGACTCACCATGAAGGAATCAAATCACTGCCTAGGCGATAGGTCGAACCACGACCTCCTGTAAAGTCTTTCCTCAGCTTCTTTAACTTCGAACTGCTTTGGTTTCTTCATGTAGATGTGATCTTCACTTTCCCTTGAAGAAGTGTAGACTCCACATCCATCCTTTCAGCTCAATATCACATTGGCAAACCAGCGCCAATCACGAATCTAATAGACACCTGCTATACTATCGACGCGAATATCTCTGAAAAGCTGTTCCCTTCTCTCTGAGTATAACCATTCGCTACCAACCTTACCCTGTATCTATGTTGTATCCTCCTGAAGATCCACCTGTATCCAACCGCTTTTCGACCCACTGAAAGCTCCACCAGCTCCTATATGTTGGTCTGGTACAATGAATTCATCACATCGTCCATAGTCACCTTTCACTTTTCAGCACCAGGCTCACCTAGAGTCATCTGTATAGAAGATGAATTCCCTGCGATATTTGAGTCATTCATGTACCTCGCTGATATCCTGCAATCATGTCGTGTGATTATTCTCATAGGTGGCTGCTCCACCTGCTCTGTATCTTTGCCCGCACGTCTTAGCCTTCTTGTTGTGCCTGCTTATGTGGCCATGCCCAGCATGCCACACATGTGTAGAGGTGAAATCTGCTATATCCACTGCAGCTCCACCTTTTGAAGTGCTCCCGATTAACCTGTACAAGTTACCGAGTTGTGGCGCTTTCATGATTATCCGTGCCCTCTTAGATACTTTAAGAACACCATCAATACATGTGTACTTGCAACCCATTACCTCAAGCACACCAAGAGAAATTAGATTCTGCTTTAAATCAGGAACGTGCCTGACATCAGTCAAGGTACGCTCCACCCCATCAACCATCTTAATACGCACCATACCAATAGCCACAACATTACACGTAAAGCCATTGCCCATAAACACCTGTCCATCATCGCACTCCTTGTAGCTAGCGAACCAACTCCGATGAGAAGTCATGTGAAAAGATGTCCCTGTGTCCAGTATCCACTCGTCCTTACTATCATTGTATGGCCGCCTGATAGTAGACACAAACAAAACATTATTATCACATCCACTCGATCTATCTGACGTGGTAGCATTGGCCTCCCTATATGAAGCCTTAGAATCTTCTCTCTTTGATTTAGGATTTTCACAATCCTTCTTCACATGTCCTTCTTTTTCACAGTTTCAGCACTTTGCCTTTCCTTTGCCCTTGCCCTTAGATTTAGTTCTAGAACCTAAAGAACTCGTACCTTATTCAGAATTCTCACCCCTTATAAATAGTGCATCAGAAAATGTCCCTATGTCGCTGTTTAGTTGTCTTATAGCCTTCCCTTGAAGGGCTGATATAACAATGTCGACACTTAGAGTTTTATTCGTACTACACAGTGTCCTTGAATGACTCATACGAAGGTGGGAGAGAATTCAGCAACATACACGCTTGTTCTTCATCTTTTATCACTTCCTCCATATCCAGTAATTTACAAACCAATTTATTAAAGTTGCTGATGTGAGCCTCCAAATCTCCACCCTCTGTCATCTTGAAGTTATACCACTGTCGCTTCAAGTGTAGGCGATTTTTAGAGAATTTTTTCACATAGACATCCTCTAACTTCGCCTATAACTTAGCCGCAGTTTTCTCCCTGATGACATTGTAGAGAACCTCATTCGTGAGACACAAACAGATCGATGATAAAGCCTTCTTATTAAGAGTATTCTAATCATCATCAGTCATAGTAGACTTTCGCTCCTCAAGAGCACCATCTTCGCCTTGTTTGATTAAGGAACTCATCATCTTGATCTTCCATAACTCAAAATTATTTTTTCCTGAGTACTTCTTAATATTATACCTGGTGCTCGTAATTATTACTAATCCTGCAGATTCAGATCTGTGCCCCAACGATTGCTCTGATACCACTTGTTGGGATTTTGGCCTATGGAATCACACAGATCTAGATCTAGGCTATCAATCCAATGGCACCAAGCACACAAGAAAACACAAAGATTTAAAGTGGAAAATCCGGAAAAAAACCACGGCACAAAGCGACAGATCTCTACTATGAAAATAGAAATTACAAAAAGAAAAGATTTACTCGATTCGAACAACCTTGAATCTCACCCTTGTTACACCCTTTGATAACCCTAGAACCCTTTGAAATATCTTTAGGAAGCCTTAAAATACTTTAGAATAGCCATAGAGACCCCTATTTATAGTTTAAGAAACTTTTATTTCGTACCCTTGCGAAACCGCCTCAGTTTTCCACAATCCACACAAGATCCAGACTCGAATCTGTGTAATTTCGACTGGTCGAAGGGGAGCCAGGACCGGTCGAGAAACCCACACAACCGGTCAAGCCATCCCCACGACTGGTTGAGCATCCTGGACATAAAAAATTGGGCTCGTTGGACTTTGAGTCGAGTCGCTCCTACGACCGGTCGAGCCTGACCCTCGACCGGTTGAGCAACCCAAAAACTGTCAGATTGAAGGCTTCTGACAACATAGATTTTGAGATCTACACCTAACATTGGGCATACCTATTGAGTAGGTTGGTTGGCACTCACACATCACGTGGGTCCTTCGAGGTCCTTCTACTGGTGCATTGCTTACTAGTGAAAGATCATCTGAATGAGAGAAGGGAAAGTTACGATCAAGGTTCAAGTCAAAGGGCAAAAGAAAGTTGAAGTATTGGAATTATGTCATAATAGAATATATGAATGACTGTACAAATCCTAAAACCTAAAAGGATAAGAAGTCAAATGATTTGTTGAAAGAGGTCAATTCAGCGGAATCTAGTGAGGGGACGAGTATTTGTGATGTATTTGTCTTTTCTTTGTTAACTTGTTAGTACACAATCAATTGTTAGGACACACCACACTGTTAGTCACACCCTACTAGGGAATCGATGCCACACCCCATTGTGACGTATTGTCTACATATAAGGTTGGACACTTGTGTAAGGAGTGAATTTTGGATACGGGGCATCATATACCACATGTGTCCTCATTGTATGTGGTGAACCAATTCCAATGAGCACAAGAAAAATGAAAAAATCAGTTATTGATATCGAAATAGATAAAGTTAAAATACTTGAAGAAGCTGAGTTGTAAAAAAAGGTATAGGAGGAGTTGGTGACATCACCTATCAGGAGAAATCCACCAAGTGATCACAACATACCGTTGATATATAGGAATAACTCAAATACTGTATTTTTCCTTATTGTAGATGAGGAGGATCTGTCTACTTTTCAAAAAGTATTAGGTGACATAGATGCTAAGAAGTGGATGACGATAATACATGATGAGATTAATTCTTTGTAGAAGAAAGAAACGTGAGAACTGGTGGATCTACCCGTTGGAAGGAAAATGATCGGGTGCAAGTATATATTTCGTAAGAAATTGAATAGGTACAAGGTAAGACTAGTTGCGAAGGGCTATACTTAGAAGAAGGGTGTCGACTTCGGTGAGATATCCACATTTGTAGTCAAGCAAATATCTATCAGATTCGTATTAGTGTTGGTTGCCCAATACAATTTAGAACTAAAACAATTAAATGTTAAGACTGTGATTCTACACACGAAATTAGAAGAGTAGAAATACATGAAGCAACTTGAAGGGTTTAAGGTACGGGGAGTATGAAATAATGTTTACAAGTTAAATGGTTTGTTGTACGGCATCAAACAGTCGCCTAGGCAGTAGTATAAAAAGTTTGATTATTTCATGTTAAGAGTATGGTTTATCAAAAGTAAGTTCAATCAATGCGTCTACTTTAGATTACTGAGTAATGGGGAATTCATTATTTTGGTATTATGTGTTGATGATATGCTCATCGCCAACCATATCATACTTAAAATTAATATATTGAAGGATCAATTATCCAGGACATTTAATATGAAGACAATATTACTCTTGAGAAGATTCACACTAGTGAGAATCTGACAAACATGCTTACAAATATGGTTCCTACAAAGAAGTTCAGGCTTTGCTCGATTTCTCTAAGCTTGGCAATGAATGAATGAAGACAGAGTATGCACGAAACATGTTGATGATTGTGCTACTATGAATAAGAGTGGAGATGGTGATAACAACTTCGAACAATAGAGCTGGAGGATTAAAGCTACGATGGATATTGTTGATAGAGTGTTTTTAATTTGGTATAATGTTATTGGTCGACTGAGGAATTCTTGGGTCGACCAAAGCACGCTGTGATGTTCCCAATCGTTCGAAATCTGTTTTGATTGACTGAGAAACTTTGTTGATGTCTTGATCGATCAAAGGTATGTCGACCGGAATGCGTAAGTGTGGTTTTTAGTTTCTAATTCTATACGAGGGTTATATAAACCATGCTAACATGAGATTACAGTTACTTTGAGAGAACGACATGAGCTTAGTACATTTTCAAAGGTTTTGAGGGAGAAGCTAAGGCTTCTCATCTTTAAGTTGCTTCATCTCTTGTAACCTTAGAATTATAGTAGATTATTTGTCACCTGATGCTATGGTTTTTTTCCGCATGTGTTACTCATAAAATTCAGGTATTCCCTATGGTTGCTTGAATTTTTCTTTTCCTATTACATTGTGTGATTCCATATGAGGTTGCTTATGCGCGGACAAGTTGTTTTAAGGCTTGTCGCGTCCCCGGAAGGTTAGATGTAATACAAGCACCACATGGGCTTACAATGCCTTGTGTCCTAATGCCTTTTTGAGAAAAATAAAACCTAAGGGCATTGTAATTTTATTCATTGGAAAACGCTTAGGAAAATTATCGGACCTGAAGAATTTTTCAGTAAAATCTCTCTCTATATATATACTTTTTGTCCAAAACTTGACCAATATTAAATTTTACTAGACCTAATGAAATTTGTTACCAAAATAGACTTCTTTACACTTTGGTACGTAGCTCATGGAATAAAAATTCAAGGAAATCAAAATACCTACGATATCCAGAGACGCCAGTTTTTACATTAGGACCCATGGTCAGTAGATCTAGATCGTTGATGGATGGACCCATATTTTTTGGGTAATAATTTGAAATTTCTAGCCCAGGAATCAGTATCCTATGCATCGCCAGTTATGGAGAAAACACGACGAACGGTGTCAGTCTTGATTCTTTTCCTAGGTATTATCCATTCAGTGTAATTGGCCATCACGTAGCTAGAAGGCCCAGTTACAACTGGGCCTAACTATCGCCTGTACAATTAAAAAAAAATGTTAGTGGCCTGAATCCAATACAAAGCTTTGTATTCACTGACATCGTCAGATTAATGGGGGAACCGATTAGCTGCAGCCCCTAATGGGGCCCACCTTAATGTATGTATTTTATATCCTTGCTGTCCGTCCATTTTGCTATAGGAAACAGTGGTTATTGCCTGTTACTAGGCCACAAAAGTTTTGAATCAAGCTGATATATATTTATTTTTTTCGTCTAATTTTATATGACGTTATCAACAGGTTTGATGGCTAATAAAACTTCATGGGAGCCAAAGAATGTTTATTTGCCATCCAACCTGTTGATAAGGTCACGAAGACCTTCCACAAAAATACCAGCTTGATCTAAAGCTTGACTTAAATGAAGGAACCACACAAAGACGAGCTTGATCCAAAGCTTTTGTGGCTTCCAAGAAGTTCATAATGACCAATCACCACTGCTGTTTCCTGTCGGCCATTTAAGATTTAAATCTACATTTTTGGATCATGACCTTAAGTGACTTTTCAAAATAAATGGATGGCGTAGATGTAGGAAACATTCATTATGGTGGGTCCCACAGTCAGGGATACAACCACCTCGGTGATCCGGGATCCACCCAAACCGCCCCTACAGCTAAGCAAAATACAGCTCATTCGAAAGAGACCTCTGTGGACCACCTTATGTGTGGGTGACATCCAACCTGTCCATCATCAGGGAAAGATTATATTAGCATATGATAGAAAACATGATACATATATAACACTCAAATGCACCGTAACACAGAAAAGTGAGGATAGAGAGGCCCACCATTGGATTCCTCTTGGGGCCAACCGTGATATTTGTATGCCATCCAAACTGTTCATAAGTTGAATCCCATCAAGAGGGGAAAACCAAAAATTAGCATGATCTAAAGCTTCTATTGGTCCCAATCGAGAAGGTTAATTTCAATGTTAAGCACCCCATTGCTAACTTTTCCTTATGGTGTCGCCTATTCTATTACTAGATGACGCCCATCTTTGGGCTCATGCCTTAACATGAGATAGAGTAAATGATGTATGGAGTGGATGTCATACATGTCATGATGGACCATGAGCTTTGTTGCACACACGCCTTACAGTCCATTTTAAATGGATGGAATGGGTGTTCATCCACTGTTCATGAGGAGGGGATTAGGTGCTGCCTGATCATGGCCTCACCCAAGCAGCCCTGACCATGGGCCGCCTAGATTTATGTTCTGTATGTTCAAGTTCTCCATCCGTTTTTCATTTTAGGGCATCATCACAAAAATCAAGTATATTCAAATCTCAAGTGGACCATACCATAGAAAATTGTGGTGATTGAATGCCCTAAAATGAATTTATGTTCTGGACATTCAAGTTCTCCATCCGTTTTTCTGGACCATTTTAGTGCATTATCCCATAAATCAAGCATATTCAAATCTCAAGTGGACCATATCACAGAAAATTGTGGTGATTGAATGCCCACCATTAAAAACTTTCTAGAGCCTACCAAAATGTTTATTTGCCATCCAACCTGTTGATGCATGAAGGGAAAAAACAAATATCAGCTTGATCCAAAACTTTTGTGGTTCACAAAAAGTTTTTAATTATCAATCACTACTGTTTCCTCTAGTGTGGTCTACTTGAGCTCTATATCTGCTTTAGTTTTGTAGTAATGCAATAAAACGTTCTGGAAAAATAGATAGATGGTATGGATATATATACAATGCATACATCAAGATGGACCTATTGTCGGGGCTGTACCATGTTGGTGAGGCGAGGGCTGCACCTGTTCAGCTCCTTGATAACTGATTGAATGATCCAAACAGCCTGGCTCGAAGAAATTGAATAGGATGTGGTTTTTGCAAAGTAATGATAGAAGATAAAACATAATCTAACCGACAGACCAAACAAATGGCGCGAGCGAAGAAAAGTCCAAATCCAAGCATGAACAAGGTGGAAAAATGGATAAGAGACATGACAAGGGAACGGAGGTGTCATGTCAATGACGCTTTGTTCCTAACTCCAAAGAACTTGTGATTTGCTATTTGCTGACAAGGTTTTCTAATTCCACACGCGTGTGGAAGCCCTACACATGCACATGCGGCGTGCACACAATGTGAGACATGTTAGATCCAAGCTTTCCATCAGGTGATGTACGGCTTTCTTAAATAAAACAGGCAATTACACACCTCAGGTGGGCCACAATATATTAAAATAAATGAATGGCCTGTAAAAGAAGGGTTTTAACTGTTAATTCACTTTTTTACGCTTTGGCCCACTTGAAAAGTGAAATTGTTTGACGTTTTGGGCAGAAGATTTCCGCATTATTTCAAACCAACCACGATCTCAAATCTCACATCGGTGTCTTGTACTGAGACTTCTTCCCAGCGTTTCACACTCGCATGGAAATAGCAAAACCTTCGATATCATCTATACCATATATATCTAGTTTGGCCAATTTTACACTTCTAATCATTCATATTAACACATTTACTTTATTTATTTTTTGTTTTACTTTTGTTTTTGTTTTTTAGTCTTTGGGGAGTACGTGTGTAATCCTCTAATCTAATGGCAGTTTTCTTTTCTTTTCTTTCTTTTTAAAAAAAATATTTTTTGAACTTAGTGATGTAGTAGCACACATATATTCCTAACATAGCTGGATTAAAAGAAGGTTTAATGAAGGCGGAAGTCACGTTTAAATTTAGACCTACATAGGGCATGACTTGAATGGGCCCTATGCGTCTGGCTCAAGATAATTCAATCTGAATAGGGGAGGAATCATTGTACCCAGTGTGAATAGTAAATTGAACATAATATTTGATTCGGATATCATTATGGGACACTGGACCTGTTGATCTTCATGTAGCAGACCATGCGAGGTCAACAAACCATATGATGGGTCGCTTCTATATGTTTCGCGAGAAAATGGATTCTTTCAGTTCCAAATCACAATTCAAAAAAAAAAAAAAAAAAAAATCTTACTATTTTTAATAATTTCTAATTTTAATGTAATTCTTTTATTTTAAAATTTTACTATATATAATCTTCTCAAGAATTGATCCTAATCATGTTAGGAATCATTTGCATGATTAATTTAAGACTTTTTATTTTTGACAAAATTTATTATTCCAGATAAATTCAATTTTAGTTGAATTAAGAGTCTTAATTAAGATTTTACTTTTTGTTTATATGTGATGTAATTGAATAGTTTAGGATTATTGAATAATAAAATTCTGAATTTTCCTTTCATATTGTGGATTGACAAATGACCTCGTGGATTTAAGATTTCACCTACATGAGAAAGACGGTGGTCTTTCTCTTCACGCCCCTTGTGTTAATTTGTCAACACGAATAGCCTTCAACTGCCAATCTTCTTAGCATATATAGCCCACACATGTCTAACAAATTGTTGGAATTTTGAAGCTATGTGATAGAGGCTCCATGGGCCTAATTATAATGAATGCGTGACATCCAGACAATGAATCATTGTGCCAGTTTATATTAGGACATCAACCCTAAATTGATGGAGATCTATAGCTTTAGCAAGCTGGGGATTAACAAGAAGTTAGGATGGTGTGCTCACCCTTAAATCGTTTACTCTTTCTCTATTTGCATCACATGCATGCAATCTCACGTTCTGTTCCTTTTTTTTTTTTCCTTACCCTTTCCATGTGCAATGAACCCCGTACCTTTGTCATAGACACCGGTCCGTAAGATCTAGGAGAGATACTCTGGCTATGACGTTGATTATTAGATCTGCATGCATTTCAAAATCGTACACATAACACACAACATCCGACTCAAGCCACCACTAGCTTTATACAACGCGACCAGAAGCTGAAAAGAAAGGGAAAGAGGGCCGGCCCGGTCATGAGTGCCTAATAACCCCAATGACGGCATTGTCGATAGCACCTCTCACTAACCTTGGGAGTTCTGATCAGGATCCAATTAAACAGATATTTCATCTCAAATTAAACAGATATTTCAACTCAAATTAAACCAACTGACCTGTGAAATACACTAAAACTGAGTTACCATTTTAAAATCAGACTTGTTGAATGACCATAGCCTCTGATAAGTAGACACTTGTTTCTAAAATAAAACCATTGGATGTTTTTCATATATTTTTTTTTCCACTGAATAAATTTTTAGCAATCTAATAGTAACCAAATAAAGTTAATTTTCTGTATGATAGACGCATCTAAATCGAGACCCATATTTTGCTGGTTTAGATGGAAACTGAATTACATGGGTGCCAAATGTGCAATTTCTCGGTGATTTTTAAGGTCTCAGGTTGAAGTTGTTGGACCACAGGTTATAATCCATCCAAATAATAACCTCACCTATTAAGTGCATGTGATATCCATACTTTCCAAAAAGCTGGCGCCACCCTGAAGACTCTGTGGTGCAATGGTAAGCTTTATCTGCTAATCAAGTGGGTCACATTATATAGAAATATTTTCATCCATTGGTGAATAGAAAAACATAAGTGTGGTCCACTTATTGAGTGGATTTTGCTAGTTTTTGAAAAGATGATGCTCATGATGTGCCAACTTACTGAATGGTTTGGATGTTTTATACACATGAAAGGTTTTCAGAAGATTTTTGTGGGTTGGATGGAGCTTCTTATTAGTGGGATGGTCCAACCAGTTGATCTCTGAGATCTTCTCATTTCTAAGTGTCCATGCAATCATCCATCAGATTCTGCCATATTGTCAAAGCATATCTCGAGGGAACAGCACTCACATGATCTGGGGATGCCGTGGGACCTGGGCATCTGCTCCACTCCGACAACAATCGTGCTGTCAGCTCGTGTCCGCGGAAGAAACTAAGAATCTGGTCAATTACAAACTTAAATGGGTGACAACTCAGCAAACTATATATGTAAAATCATGCTCAAGACCTTCAAATTTACGTGGTGTGGCCCGCCTGAAGTTTTTGGAATGAGCTGAGTTTTAGTACCCACCTCAATATGGTTCATCCATATTGTCGCCATTTCTTGTTGGATCCAATCAAAGCAAGTTATGCATGATTTGTATTGATCCACATGGTGTTTTTGAAGATCTCCATAAATATATGAAAATAGTTTTATAATAATATAGCTGGAGCGCATCAAATAATGCCATGTCACTATTTAAGTGGCCGATGGAGTAATGATCGTGCAGAAGCAATTATAGGACATGTGACAAGAGTAGGAGTAGAGCAATTCATGAAGTGTTGAACTGTTATAGTAACCATTGGAAGGTGGGAAAGATTTAGATGGCTTAGGCAAAGCTATATTTAAATAGAAAAAGAATTCACTAGAAGAAAGGGTATGGTACCAAACTAATCGGTCATATTTGGCTATCCCATTGAATGGGCTTGTGGTTATTCAGTTTGATTTGAACCACAAATTTAATTGTGTCATGCCTGCATTCAAACTACCGAAACCAGCATTAACATCTTGATGTATATAATGTATATTTACATTGTCCATCAATTTTTTCAGCTGATTTCGGGACATGGTCGTCCCAAAATTGAAGCAAATACAAATCTTAGGCTGATCACACCACACGAAACGGTGGTTATTGAACACCTACTATTTGGGGCTGTTTGTTTTTCTAATTACAGTAGTAATAATTATTTACCTTTGGATTTCCAAGGTGATGTTGATGGCCACTTTCGTTTATAACACCTCACGCCACCTTTGGAGAAAAATGTTAAATAGTAGGACCCACCATGATGTGTGTGTCCTATCCACACCGTCCATCCCTTTAGCCAGCTCATTTTATGCATGAACTGAAAATTGAGTTAGATCCAAAGCTCAAGTGAACCACACCACATGAAACAATGGGAATTAAACTCCTATCATTGAAAGTTTCTTGAGGACCCCAGAAGTTGTGGATCAGGATCAAGCTGATATTTTTGTTTCCCCTTTATCCGTGATTGTGTGACCTTATGAACAGGTTGGATGAAAAATAAACATCAATCGGGCCTTAGAGAGAAAACAACTTTCAACCGTTGACATCTTTATGATCATTGTTCCCTAAAGGTGTGGTCCACTTAAAATTTGGATTTGCTCATTTTTGAGTTCATGCCTTAAAATCTGCTGTTTAAAAGGATGGATGGTATGGATAACTCACATATATCATGATGGGGCTCACAAATTTAAATAGGTAATGACATGGTTATTATAAATATTATTTACAAACGCACACATACCATGTAACCCTTGACCGGGTGTTGAAACTCATGGGAGTCTACCACCGGAGCAAGGGTAAGGATCTAGAACAAGTGTAAGAGTAAGAAGGTCATACATACCTGGATGAAAGGTAAACACAGATATCAACTCCATCTAAAACTTTTGTGGCCCATGAAAAGTTTTAAATGACCAACAGCCATTTGAAAATTTTTAACCGCTTCATTTTTTATTTTTTATTTTTAACAGTATGGATATACAATTCATACATCGATGTGGGCCCAGGTCAGAATTCCACTACATGTCTATTCTATGTCTTAGGTGAGTCACCTTCCGACCTGGCAACCTGGTTTCATTTCGAGATCCAAGCCGCTCATCAAATAGGCCTCACTATGTGTACTTATTTGAAAATCTAGGCTAGCGTGACCATCATCAAGGCCATGCATGTACAGAACAACTTTCCTGCATGCCCGACGACGTCATACGAAGAGGAATTGCATGTGACCCTTTCGTCACGCGCGTGCATCAAATGACGTGTTCGTTGTTACTTTTAATTATGAAATCTTCTTTGATTCCCAGATCTTTGATTTTCAATTGCAAAATCGTCTATATATCACGCCAAACTTCAGTGGGACCCATGGGCAGACCTACGGGAGTATCTTCAACACAAGACATTGTCTACCAAAAGGCCAGCCAACATGTATCAGTATCATTTCTCTCTCTCTCTCTCTCTCTGCATGCGTTCATCCCATCTCCATTTCATGCATGAGAATCTTTACTTTTCATGCAGAGGATATCAGAGTTTTTGGATTGAGCTGATTTTTATACGGGCACTTCATCCCCATCAGTTTCACCTGATTAACGGTTTGATGAACGACACACACTGTCATTACCCGACACACGAACCTATGGTTAACATCCTCATGTAGAGCGGGTTGCGGACACTTTCATGGCCAAGATGGATCAAAGAAGGTCTGATTGGAAGCAGAAGTGATCAGGACCGTCAAAACATTAAAACAGTCATATCTCACAAACTAGAATGAGTTTTTTAGGTGTCATATATGATTTTGGGGGTAGGAGAAGCTGCTTTAGTCAACTAACCCTACTATGCTGGGTTCTCATGCCGGATTTTCTAGAATCCATCGGATTGACGGTAGAAAGTCCATTTTAACTTCGTTTTTACTATATATAGTAAGTTTTAATTCCATCCTAACTTTTGATCCTTTTGAGTTTTAGGAGTTGTGCCCAATGTGAAAAGGGCTTAGAAAAATTAGAAGCATAATATGGTTAGGCCAAATTAGACACTTATTATTTTTTTGGAAAACCATGAAGTCTAGTAGGAATCATGATGGACTATTTTTGGACAATTACTATTTTTGGACACTCAATATTTTTGGTTGAAAACAAAAGTCTAATAAGTTTATTGTTTATAGTAAGTCACGTTTTTAGAGAGTTTGAGTCTGAAACTCCGTCCTAAGTTTGAGTTCATAATTTAAAGGATTGTAATTTCATTTTTTAAAACCATTAATCAATTTATTTTGAATTATTAGAAATTATTTTTATATTCTGCCCTCATTGATTTGAGGAATCTTTGTGAAGAGTCCAGAGAAACTCCGTGGATTCGGAGTAGTGATCCCTGAGGAAGACGATGATTGACTTCATCGCGTCCTTCCTTGCATCACATCATATCCCCATTTTACCCCTTGGTGTGGCCCACCTGAGTTCAGGATCTGGCTAACTATCCCACGATATTATTTGTGTGATATCCACTCAGTCCATCAGGTGTGTTCCTCTAGGTAGGCCTTGGGACAAAAACTCAGTTACATATGCAACACAAGTGGGCTACACCATACGAAACAAATAGGAATGGGACACCAACCATAGGTTTGTGTGCGGCCAACCATGGTGTAATAATTCATCAACATAGATCATGGGTGCAAATCATTTTTTTTCCCAAAAATTGGCTTCTTTTTTTAAAAAATAAAATAAAAATACCAGGACTTCATTGATGAGGCAAAAATTATAAGATCGAATTTCGGGCAAAGACCAAAGACAAAAGGGTTGGCCTGCCTATCATGGGTGCGAATCATGAGGATGAAGTGGCATAACAAAAATTAGCACAATTCAAAACTCACGTGGTCCACACCCTCTTATGAGGATGAAGTGATGTAACAAAAATCACCATGATCCAAAACTTAGCAGGCCACACCTCAAGAAGTGACATAACAAAAATCACCATAACCTATGATCCCATGGTGGATTCATTCTCATAGGTGGCTGCTCCACCCACTCTTGTACCTATGTTTGTATAAATGTATTATCATAAGTATCATCTGTGTTTACCTGAACGCCCATAATAATTTTTTTCGGTTCCTCGTACTCATCCTTACGGAATAAGGATCTTTCGTCAAATTTAATGTCGCAGTTAATGATGATTTTTTGTATGACCCGGTCATACAACAAAGATGCATGTACTTTTTGGCTCTTTCATCTAACTTATTTCTCTCAATTGATGGTACATGAGAGTAAGCTTCATAACTAAACACACACAATTCCGAGTTGTTTGCTTGCTAACAATTCCATACTTCTACTGAAATTTTACAATCAATGACTGTAAAAGGGAACCGATTCACTAAGTAATAAGCCGTATTAACAACATTAGTCCATAATTCCTAACCCAACCCAACAATACTAACCATGTTTCAGACTCTCTCCAAGGGAGTCTGATTCATCTGCTCATCCATACCGTTTTGCTTTGGTGCGTGCGCATTATATTGTGCCTCATGATCCCTTCATTCTTACAATATTGATAAAATTCACTTGAAATAAATTCTCCATCATTATTTGTCATTAAAACATTCACCTTTCGTCTTGACTGTTTTTCCACCATCGCTTTCCATTGCTTGAAATGGGTGAAAACATCATATTTTTTTTCATAAATAAACCCACACTTTCCTGGAGTGGTCTTCAATGAACGTCACGAATCATGGTGATCCTCCAACAGAAACCACGAGTGCTGGCCCCCAGATATCAGAATGCACATAATTAAGAACACCCTTACATACATGTTTACCAGATTTAAAAGATAACCTTAAATGTTTACCACATATACAATGCACGTATATCCTTAAATCAAAACTTTTAAAAGCTAGAATTAAACAATAGTCAGAAAGTTCTTTTATTCCTTGCTTGCTCATGTGGCCTAAACATGCATGCCACATACATGCAGACGTGGAATCCCCTACAGCCACTATAGCTCCACCCAATAAAGTGCTCCCAATTAACCTGTAAAGATTTTCATTTCTCTGTGTCTTCATGATAACGAGTGCCCCTTTTGAAAGTTTAAGGAGATAATCAAAACTGGTGAATTTACACAAGCGCCTCGAACGTTCCAAGAGATATTAAGCTCTTCCTCATATTAGGAACGTGTCTCGCCTCGTTCAACGTACACATTATGCCATTAAACATCTCGATGAACACCAATCTAACACCCACCACGTTATAGGAATTGTTATTGTACATAAATACCTAGCCACTATACTATCGCACTCTCTATAACTAGTAAATAAAATCCAACGAGGAGTATTAATGTGATATGATGCCCCGATCGATATCCAAAATTCACTCGTCCTTACAATCATTGTATAAGTGTTCAACTATATATACTAACAACACATCACTTCCACTCATACATTCATCAAACTTAGCAGTGTTGGCCTCCTTGAAAGAAGCCTCTGAGTTCTCTTTTATTGCCTTAAGATTTGTACAAATCTTTCTTCATGTGCCCAGACATCCCACAATCCAACACTTCAACTTTCCTTTGTCCTTACCCTTAGATTTGAATATCGATTGAGAAGATTCACTGTCTAGCTCAGAATTTTACCCCCTTATAACTAACGCATCAATAGAGATACCTACATCACAATTTTTTTTTCTCATCGCCTTTTCACGAAAGGATGAGATAACAGTATCGAAGCTAAGGGTCGATCTACCAGTGTACAATGAGTCCTCGAATGACTTATACAAAGTCGTGAGAGAATTCAATAAGATGCATGTCTAATCCTCATCTTTAATCATTTCCTTCACATCTAGCAATTTACAAATAATCTTATTAAAGTTACTAATGTGGGCATCAACATTGCCTCTCTCTGCCATCTTTAGATTAAGCAATTGAAGCTCAACTAAAGGCGATTCTTAAGAGATTTCTTTGCATAGATATCCTCTAATTTTGCCTAAGTACTTACTGCAGTTTTCTCTCTCATGATATTACAAAAGATCTTTTCCGTAAGGCACAATTGGATAGAGGTTCTCGCTTGTTTATCTATCTTGTTCCATTCTTCATCTGTCGTAGATTCTGGTCACTTCTTAAGGAGTGCATCATCCAATCCTTGTTGAACTAGGAGGCCAATCATCTTGACCTTCTATAATTTAAAGTTATTTTTTTCAAAGTATTTCTCAACATCAAACTTAGGATTAGAAGTCATTGATACTTTACTTTCAAATTCAATTTGTGTCCAAATATTTTCTCTAATACCACTTATTAGGGGGCCACGTAAGCACACAGAGATGAATTAAGCAAAGTATGTCAACCGCACAACCAAGCCCCATCACAAAGACTCTAAATTTTAACATAGAAAAATCCTTACAGGAAAAAACCACGGTACAAAGTGACAGATATGCACTATAAAAGCAGAAAATTATAAGAGATAGAGATTCCCTGATTTGAAAAAGCCTCGAATCACCAAAGCTACACCCTTGAAACCTTAGGAATGAATTAAAAAACTCTGAGATATGCCCTATTCTCGATTACACCCATATATATAGCCTATAGGTGAATCACAATTGAAATAAGAAATAAATTCCACACTTACGCAACTCTGCGTAATTTCTACGCGATTGTTCGATGGCACCTTCGATGGGACTTCAATGGCATCGACAGACTGTCGATGCCATCGAACCCCTTTGATGTCATCGAACAAAAAACTAAAATGTTCCAATGACTAAATATGAAAATTTCAAATTTTCTCGATGGGACTTCAATGTCATTGACAGCTCATCGATGGCATCAAACCATTCTCGATGACATCGAGCAGAACACAAAAAGTCTCCTGCAACCAATTGTGAAATTCTCATATTTTTCCTATGGCATCGACCAGTTATCGATGGCATCGAACAACTCTCGATAACATCGAATGGTTTGTTGATGACATCGACAGACCCTGTTACTGAAAGGATTTGAAACATCAACAATATGTTTGTGTTTTTGAAACATGGCTTGATCACAAACAATAGTGCCATAATCTGAAAATGGCAATTTAGTTTTTAAAAACCTTATTTCCACTGTGTTTGTTTTGATCAAACCAATACTTTTCCCTTCTTTGAAAGATGTAAATTCCGCCTTTATTAATAAGATTGTAGGGTATGTAGTACTCTCACCTCTCACAAAAAAAATAAATGATAATAATAAAATAATAATAAAAACCACTAAATTGCTAAATTGTATGTACATAATACCAAAACTCCCATGGGTGATGCCAAGAGGAATAATGCAAAATTGTTCCTAAAACTTTATAGATCACACGGTGTGGCCCACCTGAGTTTTAGATCAGGCTGATTTTTTTTTTTAATGGTTAATCATTTCATCCTGATGACTTACCCACACACCACAGTGGGTACTCGGACTCATGACCTTAGTGTCGAAACTTTTGTGAGTCTACCACTAAGCCACAAGTAAGGATTCCGATGATTTATGGGTTTAAGGACTTCGTAATGTGTTCCCACACAAAAACATATGATTGGCATCCTATCTGCTTCGTTTCATGTGATGTTGTTCACCTGAGTTGTGGATTTGATCAATGATAATATATAGAGAATAGAATCGAATCTGATGAATGGTGTGGATTATAAATATAAGACATGGTAGGCTCCATAAGGCCTTCCACGCTGTCCTGTTTACATGACTAAGTTGGGATGGTGTACCAACTGCCTCACCAAAGACCGTACAATGTTACTATGGAGCCCACCTTGATGTACATATTTTATATCCATGACATAAAAAAATGAAACAAATTCAAATCTCAAGTAGAACATACTATACGAAACCATGGTGATTGACTATTAAAGACTCTTTTAAGCCATCAAAAGTTTTGGATCAACATAATATTTATTTTTCCCTTCATCCTGTTTCATCTGACCTTATAGTTGAATGGCAAATAAACATTACCAAAACATTAATGTGTTAAGCATGAAGTATGTAAAAAGGTCGAGCATCGTCTTCCTCAAGGATAACTACTCCGAATCCATGGAGCTTCTCTGACTCCTCACAGATATACTTCTTGAATCCACAAAAAAAAAAGTAAGAAAAATATAAATAAATTTTATAAAATTCGTAATTTAATTGATATATGAATGAGTTTACGTCCCTTTAAATAGGGATACTAAGCCATGAAAGATGTTTCAGAATTAAACTACAACTAAAATTCTTATAATTCGTGACTTACTATAAATAGTAAACTTACTATTTATAGACTGTCATGATTCCTACTAGTGCACATATTTTTTGGCCAAAAGTAGCAAGTGTCCTATTTGGATTTTTCATGTTGTTCTCTTAATTATTCTAAGCACTTTTCATGTTGGGCACAACTCCTAAAGCTCAACAGGTGAAGAGTTATACTCAAACTAAAATTTATTATAAATAGTAAAAAAGAAATTAAAATAGAAATTCGACTGTCAATCTGATGTATTTCACAAATTTGGTGTGGGCAACTTGTCATACCAGGGTTGGGTGGCTAAAGTAGCTCGCCCTACCCCAAAATCATATATAGTATGTCTGATAGCTCATTGCAATTTGCAAGATATACTCGTTTTAAGTTTTGACAATCTGAATCATCTCCATCTTCGATTGGGTCTTTTTTGTTCCATCTTGGCTATGAAATTATCCACAACCCGCTCTACATCAAGGTGGGTCCTAGGAAGTTAGTTGGTTTAACTCACTCAACTCAACTTGACTCGAAAAAACTAGACTTGACTTGACTCGAAATTGAATTTGATACAAGTTAAATTGATTTTTTGAGCTCGAAAACACTTTCGAGCTGAGTCCAAGCTAAACCAAACTCGACTCGACTTGGCTCGGAACATGACTCGAACTTGACTCGATACGACTCAACTTAGCTCGGAACATGACTCAAACTTGACTCGATTCATATCGATTCGACTCGGATCGGGTTCAATAAGTATTATTTATATTATAATATATATATATCAACAACCATAAAACTTAAATTTAAATCAATTCATAAGCTCAAACTTGAACTTGACTCGAGTTAGCCTGAGCCACTGATTGAGCCGAAACGGAGATGCCCAATCAAGCTTGAGGACCGAGCCAAGCCAAGTTCAAGCTGGGATAGCCTGATGGCCGAGTGTAGTAGCTTCATAATTGAATTGGATTCATTTATGGTCTCAAGCCTGTTTGGCCAGTTGCATTTGAAAGGATTAGGTGGGATGGAATTCAAAAAACATAATTATTGCCCATGACAGGGATTCTTCCCTATTACCATGGGATAAGCTTAATTACATGCTTTATTTGTAATACGGTGGTACATTGAATAGATATACCCACCATCATTTAAAACTATTGAGAATAAAGCACATGTGTTATATCTAAACCGTTCATTTGTATTGTAACCTCATTTTACGGCATGGGCCTAAAAATAAGGAAGATCCAAAAGTTATGTGGCCCCAAAGAAGTTTTCAACGGTAAGTACTCAATCCCCGTTGCTTTCTATGGTAGGGTTCACTTGAGCTTTAGATCTACTTGATTTTTTGGCCCATGCTTCAAAATGATCTCAAAAAATGGGTGGACAGTGTGGATATAGCCCACACATCATGGTAGGACTTATTGAGTAAAATTGGCACAGGACCCAATGCAATTCTATCTAATCTACGTCTAAGATTTTCCATTCTTTCCAAACATGGAGTGGAATTGGCGCAGGACCAGATGCAATTCCATCCCACCTAATCCTTTCCAATGCAACTAGCCAAACGGGCATGGATATAGAATACATACATCAAGGTGGCATGGAATAAAGGCCTCACTGTCTTGAGTGAGGCTGCGGTCGCACCTAATCCGCTCCAATTGGGCTAACCCATCAGACGGGTTTGACGTGGCACGCATATCAAAGGATGAAATTATCCATACGGTGGACTGTACTTTAGAACCTAACCGTATGGACAGGAGATCTCAGTATCTCCAAAATTCAAGGCGTATCTCCTTAGAAGTAAACCCATTGACGTAAGGTCAATGCGCCCAAAGGACTAATCCACCCCGCCAGCAGTTTCCGACTCATACAATCCAGCTCTCCTTCTAATTTCGATTCGTGCATGTTGTGTCTGGTGTTCATCCAGATTGTGTAGCACAGGCATGACACGTCCAACATGATCCAGACCATGCATCACGCATGCTAAGTTGTTGATTAGCACCTAACCAAAAATTTCTTTAACTTCAAATGGGCCATCTTAACCATATGATCATGAATGGGCCTTTACTGACTCAATAAGATCCATTGCTAATTTTTGTCTTTTAACATTTATATATTTTAGCAAATAAATTGCTAGAATCGTCCAAACATTGTGATTTTTCGTCCACGTCCCATCTATAACTGAAAATATGAAGCTATTGTTTGGATCTCCAACATGTCCTTTAAGAATGATGCTGGCATACAAAATAATCTGTTCCTAGAAGGCCAGTTGTAGGGTTTTTTTTTTTTTTTTTTTTTCTAATTTTTTATTTCTTAAACACACCCACACACATCCACACACACACCCCTGTGGATACTTGAACCCATGACATTCGTGTTGAAACTTCACTGAGTCTATTACTGGGCCATGCATAAGGAACCCCTTAACGGCCAATTTGATACTATGTATTTACTTATATTGTAATTGGATTAAGCATTTATTACTTATTATGAGCAATTTAAGAGATTATAAATATAATGAGTTGACATTTACTACTTTTGAAGCAAAGTCATTGGGCCATCTGTGATGTATGTGTATCATCCATGTCGTTGGTTCATTTTGCTGGATAATTTTAGCCCTTGAGCCCAAAAATGAGGTAGATCCAAAGCTCAAGGGGACCATACCATTATTCCTACTACTTCATATGGTGTGGTCCACTTGAGCTTTGGATCTATCCCTTTTTTTACTCATGCCCCTAAAATAATTTGAGAAAATGAATGGACGGTGTGGAATAGCACATACATCAATATGGTAGAGCCTCCTGAGTTAATTTGGTAAGGAAAAAGGGTGAGTTCCACCCAATTTTTTACATGAAATTTTTACTCTTTCCAGAGTTATTATTATATTTTATTATGAATTTATCAGTATTTATACCGAAACAAACAGATCCTAAAGGAATGCTCCACCAAACTTTAGTATCAGAGAGTGGGCCTTTTATGAGGGAAGTGGATTGCTTCCTACCCCGCAGCCCGCTAGTATGTAGCCGCATATGGGCAGATTTGTGTGGGGGCCCACCATGATGTATATGTTTATCCATGCCATCCACCCCTTTTGTCATATCATTTAAATGCATAAGCCCGGAAATCAGGCATATCCAACACTTAAATGGACCATATTAAATAGTAATCTCGGGTTGTATTAAATGCACAAAGCTTCCTAAGACCCATAATCGCACCTTGTTTCTTGTAAATGTACAGAAATTGTTTTTGAGACCTGCAATTGCATTAAAATTATTTTTGGGAAGTGTAAACGTACTAAAATCATTATTCAGATCTGTGATCGCACAAAAATCATTCGTGAGACCAGCAAATGAGCAGAAATCATTCTCCAACCTATAATTACCTTGCAATCATTTCATGAACCTATAAATGTACGAAAATCATTCCAGGAGCCTCTAATCACACTGAAATCATTCCTTGAACTTGTAAACTTACAGAAATCATTCCCTAGACGTGTAAAGTTATAAAAATTGTTTTCTGGATCACCTGTAATAGTTCTTGGGTCACATTTAATACTTTGTGTATTTAATGCATTCAAGCTTACTATTTGGTGTAGTCCACTTGATAGTTGGATATGCCTCATTTTGAGCTCATACCTTAAAATGATATGAGAAAAGTGATGGACAGTGTGGATAAACAAATACATCAAAGTCACCACCACAGATCTGCCCATTCGTGGCTAGTCGGGAGGGAATCTGCGTCTTCGATGAGCGGTGAAGTTATGCACATCGAAGGTTGATATTGTCCAGGGAACCGTAAATTTCCACGCACTGAGAGCTGTAAATTTCCACCCACTCATATATAAGTTCAACGAATACAGCAGAGCTCGAGCACAAGGACCTTACAATTTGTACTAGTGCTCGTTTGGAGCAGTGGGGCCATTTTCTAATTATCAAAACCGTTGGTGAGATCTACCTCAGCTTGAATATTTAGCTGTGACCCCAGAAAATAAATAAATAAAATCTATGTTACCGAATGACCTGAGTTTTGGTGTATGACCCACCCGAGTACCGTTCCCTCTGATTTTTGGCACCATGCCTAACACTGAAGGGCGCATCTAATGGACGTGGTGGATTTGAAATATGAGAAGGCGGCCTTCTTGTGAAAACAGTCGAGTTCGGTCATTTAATTTGGACGATGCCAACTGCTGAGTTAGCTTGAGCCCGTCCTATACTTACTCGCCCTTCCAACCTAGCCAAGTGGTTTTAATTAATTATTTTTTATTTTTTATTTTTATTATTATTAGCTGAAACTTTTGCTGTTAGTAAGAGATTGAAAGGACAATATACATTCGAGTGGGCCCTACCAAAAGAACGGGTTCCTAGAAATTTCAGGAGGAGCAGGTTTTTGGAAAGGAATGCTGGAGAGAGAGAGAGGCTATCCATGGGGGTTTCTAGCACTGGGCATTGTGGGGTTGGGCTAAAGGCGGAGAATAAATGAAGCTCGTAGAGCGGAGGTGTGGGATATTTAATTTCCACTCGCTGTTGGTTCACAAGGTGGCTATGATATGGTAGTGATATCTGGCTAATAAGTGGCTGCTTGGCATCAAATATAATGCTGGAAAAACCTGCTTTGTTACAAAAATAAAGGGTGGCTTTAGTATTTTTGTTGTTTGTTTTTCTCTCCATTTTCTATTTTCTGACTAGCCGATGTGATAGGTGAGGCCCAATTTTTTGTGTGGAGCCAACCCGAAAGCTTAACTTGTACATGGTCTGTTCTTATTAACAAAGAATTAGGGGCATGGCCCTCCTTTTGGGAAAAAAAAATAAAATAATAATAATAACAATAACGTGTTCCCACTTATCGTGTAGCACACGTACAAAGGGGATGGAGGACAAAATAACTCAAACCAGGGACAGGGAATCCAATGAACATCTCAGCCCTCTCCCTTCCTAGGCATTATCTAGAACTACAAAGCCTCTAATTAACCTATAATGATCTCCCCAACTCCTAAATAATTTGAGATCCATGCCCCTCATCAAATGTGCCACCGTATGCATGCTTATTATATGGAAATCTAGGATGGTGTGTGACGCAGGGAGGGACGTGATGAGGTGGACCACTGTCTTCCTCAGGGAATAACTACATTGAAGGAAGCAGATTGCGTGGTGAGTAAACTCTGCAGGGGTTCGTTGTGATTTATATATTTTATCTGCTCCTTCAATCCATTTTACTAGATAATTTAAGGGCTTCAGCCCAAAAATAAAGCATATCTAAAGCTCAAATGGACCACACCATGGGAGACTGTGAATTGAACGTCTACCATTGAAAGTTTCTTAAGGGCCACCTAAGTTTTTGATCAAGCTTATATTTGTGTTTGCCCTATATACATGTTTTTGTAATCCTATGGACAAGTTGGATGACAAATAAACATCACTGTGGGGCCTAGGATGGTTTCGAATGTGGAAATCATTATTCACACTGTTTTGTGTGGTATGGTCCACTTGAGCATTGGATATACTTAACTTTTGGTCTCAACCCCTCAAATGAATTGGAAAAATGAAGGGACGGTGTTGATAAACCATATACATCCACGTGGGCTCAATAGAGTTTACTCAGTGTTATAAGAGTGTATTGAGTATAACCTAGTACGTGTGATTTCCGGACCGAATCCATGGAGTTCTCTGGACTCCTCAGAGAGCTTCCTCTAATCCACCGAGAGAAAAAAAAAAAAAAAGTATAAATAATTTATAATAAAATTGAAATAAATTTATCGATGATAAAAAAAATGAAATAATGAGATCAATCTGACATAGCTTGGTTGGCCGGATAAAGTAGCTTCTCCTACCCAAAATTATATATGATAGGTTGAAAAACTCATCTCAATTTGTGAGACTATTTTAAGATTCTGACCGTCTAGATCAGTTCCATGACTATTTGGTCTAGATCATTTCCACCTTAGACCGAGCCTTCTCTGGTGCATCTTTGCCATGAAAGTGTCTGCAACGACCCGCTCTACATCGGTGTGACCATTCTCTAGGTCGTGCATGTTCACATGGATTCGAATAGACAGGAAGTTCCTCTTAGCCGAAGCTATGAGGTCACCAGCACGATGTTAATGAGAAATTCAAATTCATCACAAAAACAGTGAGAATGGAAATGCCAACCCTTCCCAGTGGGAATAACCTTAAAGGGGTTTGGATGACACATAAACATCATGATCCGCTCTGTGAAGATTTCAACAGTGGGCATGTCCATTCTAACGGGGTTTCAGCTAGTGTGCCACACCTGAATTTTGGATCCGTCTCATTTTTTAAATTCTGTCCCATGAGCCCGTGAAACTGGTGCATGGAGTGAATTTCTCGGGACGCTGATTTCCTCCTAAAGCCTGAAAACTTCGGTGGGACGACCGTGATGTTTGTAAGAAATGATCCACTATGTCCATCCGTTATGTGAGATCATTTTAGGAAGTTGGACCAAAATTAAGCAGGACCCAAGACTCAAGTGGACCGTACTAAAGGAAAAGGTGGTTAGTGAAGTTCCTACCGTTGAAACTTCCCTGAGGTCGACAGTGTTGTTTACATGCCATCTATACCGTTCTTATGGTCATTCCTACTAGGATGAACCGAAAACACAAATATTAGCATAATTCAAAATTTCTGTGGCCCCACGGATATTTCAACCGTGGACGTTCAATTCTCACGTTTTGGGTCCAAGTGAGTATTGAATCCATCTCATTTTTGGCCTAATGTCTTAAAATGAACTCACAAAGCGGATGAATGGGATGAATTTCTTACAAACATCACAGTGGGCCCCACCTGGGTTCCAGGGCAGGAACTTCATGGAAAAGGCTCTGGCAGTAAATCCGCGTCCATTTCTCATGGATATCGTGGTGGGCTACAGATAGATTCTGCTACAGGAACTTGTTTGGAGTACAGAACATCCGGAAAGCTCAGTTGCTGTGGAAAAAGAGACAGCCATTGCATTCAAAGGCCAATCTTTGCTTTTGCATTACCCAAGTTATCGTACCGCATTTTATTTATTCCAGCAAACATCATCTATAAAAAGGCCAGAAAACATGGTATGATTCCGGTATACAATCCTCTCTCTCTCAGCATTACCCTCTCTCCTTTTCTTCTACTGGCTCCTTGTACAGAAAATCTCTCCTCCCATTATTCTCTCTATCCCTCTTACACACTCTCTAACAACAACAATGGCTGGGATTCCGGTGTTGATGCCAAACGTAGATGTGTCTCTAGAGATAGAGCCTATGCCCCCTCTATCAGCAGCAGAAACCGAAGATATGAAGAAAGCCCAAAGGGCCGTATTCATTGTATCAGTAGCCACCATGTTGGTTTCGGCCATTGGGATTGCCGAGTACCTCTCAGTCGAGCTTCGTGGCAATCGATACCACAAATTTCTCTCAATCTTCTATGCCATTGCCATTTTCACAACTTCCTTATTTGGGTTAGGGCTGCTTTTGCTCTCATTTGTACTTCCACGACTTCCCATCTCAGCTGGTGTGGCTGAGAAGTTAAAGTGGGGGGCTGTTGCACTCGTTAAGATTGCACTATTCCTTAAAATCACTATTCATGTCATGTCTTGACTTCTTTCGGTGCGTTTGGCACATCCCAGTTTCACTAGAATAACGATGTATGGGATGTCTCAAACTTCTGTTGTTGTTGTTGTTGGTGTTGGTGTTTTAGATATTGGGTTGTTTTTTATGCACTTATTACTGTATGTTGGTCTCTTCTTTTCTTTTTTTTGGGTTAGCTTGTTAGTACACTGTATGTTGGTTTGCTTATCATTGGCTTTCAGTAAATATGAAGCTTATATATAAATCTACTTGTAATTTCTTTCCAGTATTGCTGGCTTGTTTGTTTAGCTTTGTTAATATAATTGCTCTGTTCTCAAAATAATTTTCTCACCATTATAGTTCTGTCCATCAGTTGCTCCAGCTCATTTTAGAATTAACCAGAGATAAAAACCCAGATAAGGCTGGCCATTGAAATCTTTTCGGGGTCCACCCTGATGTTTACGTCTGAAAAGGAAGGAGATATTTTGCTATATTTTGTTAGGGTTAAGGTATATTGTACTGGAATTTTATTTTATTTTAAAATAATAATAATAATAATAATAAAAGTAACTTGGAGCAGCTGAAGTGGAAGACGTGAAGGCACGGCTGGGAATGGCTGTATACTGCCGGATGGGGGCTGGAACACCGTCTGTCACTTGTGGCCGGGGTATGATCGAGTGGCGGAACGATGGCTGAGATGCAGTGCTCCTGCTGATAGGATTTGCAGCTCAGCAACTAGTAGCGAAGGGTGGAGTGCTTCTGGCGCTCTTGCTATGGAGCTTACAATAACGGCAAGGAGGGTGAGCTGATGAGGGGTGAACTCAAGGGGACGAGACGCCAATCCTCCAGCGGTGGAAATTGGGAGTGGCAGAATCTCCCGCGAGAGAGAGTAAGCTAGGGTTTTGAAAAGCATACCATGAAAAGGTGGAAGGACATATTTTGCTCTCGGGATTTTGACTGTGCTGGTCTCATGGCATGGTCAAATTCCCTAAAGGGATTTAACCCTTCAAATACTCCGAGGGTTACCTTCTGACAAGCTTTGAAAATTTTTTTGAACCTAAATGCCCGTGTTCTTCTATCTGTACTTGTACGGTTTAGAATGTGGAAGAACTTACATGTTATTTCAATCTCGAGAAAGTGACGTGGATAAAAGCTTTTTTAAGCGTGGGCAAGGCCCAACTCGTGGCGCCCACAATGATGTATGTGTATAATCTATGCTGCCTATCTTTTTTACTATGTCATTTTAGGGCTAGGGCCCAAATATCAACCTGATCTAGATCTCATATGGGCCACATAATAGAAAATAATGGTGACAATGACATCCACTGTTGAAATTTTTCAGGCTCACTGTGATGTTTACTAGAAGCGGACACTATCCAAGTCAGGACTTTTTGAGCCCACAACAAGCTGACCGACAAGGGGATGAAATGGATCACCCCATTATGAGCCTTTGGTTATGGTATGAATGATTATCTTTTCATTTGATAGTAAAGGAAGCGAACATGTGACAACCATGACAAATAAGACCCATGACAACCACGACCCATATGGGCTCACATTGATGCATGTGTATAATCAATACTGCCCATCATTTTTGCCTTATCATTTTAGGGCTAGAGCTCAAATATCAGCCGGATCCAGAGCTCGTGTGGGCCACATAATAGAAAATAATGATGATAATGACATCCACTGTTGAAACTTTACAGGCTCACTGTGATGTTTGTCAGAAGTAGACACTACTCGAGTTAGGACTTTTTGGGCCCACGACGAGCTAGCCAATAAGGTGAATGGAACAGATTATCCCATTGTAGGCCTTAGGCTATAATACCAATAATTATCCTTTTATTTGGTAATAAAGGAAGTGAGCATGTGACAACCACGACCCCATATAACATGACAACCATGACCCATATAACATGACAACTACGATCCATGACAATCACGACCCATATGGTCCCACATTGATGCATGTGTATAATCCACACTGCCCATCCTTTTTGCATTGTCATTTTAGGGCTAGAGCCCAAATATCAGCCTGATCCAGAGCTTGTGTGAGCAACATAATAGAAAATAATTATGATAATGACACCCACTTTTGAAACTTTTCGAGCTCACTGTAATGCTTGTTAGAAGTGGACACTATGCAAGTCAGGGCTTTTTGGGCCTACGACGAGTTGACCTACAAGGTGGATGGAGCAGATCACTCCATTGTGGGCCTTACGCTATGGTATCAATGGCTATCCTTTCATTTGGTTGTAAAGGAAGTGAACATGTGACAACTACAACCCATATAACACGATAACCACTACCCATATAACATAACAACTACGACCATGAGAATCATGACCCATATGCGCCCATATTGATGTGTGTGTATGATCCACGCTACCCATCCTTTTTTCCGTGTCATTTTAGGATTAAAGGCCAAATATTAGCCTAATCTAGAGCTCGTGTGAGCGACATAATAGAAAATAATGGTAACAGTTGCACCCACTATTGAAACTTTTCAAGTTCATTGTGATGTTTGTTAGAAGTGGACATTGTCTAAGTCAGGACTTTTTGGGCCCACGACGAGCTGACCGACAAGGTGGATGAAACAAATCACCCCATTGTGGGCCTCAGGCTATGATACCAATAACTATCATTTCATTTGATAGTAAAGGAAGTGAACGTGTGACAACAACGACCCATATAATATGACAACTACGACCCATATAATATGATAACTTCGAACCATGATAACCACGACCCATATAGTATGACGACCACATCTCATATAATATGACAACTACAACCTATATAACATGACAATTTCGACCCTTGCCACATTAAAACCTCAACCCTTTACATGTTACAATCACGACTTTACATTACAACTCCGGCCTTAATCTCTAGCCTTTGATCAATTTTTTATAATGTATGCGGTAAACAAGTGACAATTTCACGGGTGTGGCTATAGTTTAACCGTATAGATCGAATGATAATCCTCACAGGTGTACTATATTATAACAGATATAACGCATTTTGGTTGTCTGCCGTATAAATCTCCTGAGTAAAGAGAGTGAATCTGAGTGACGGACCTGAACCGTGTACAACACCCGTTTTACATAGCTCAGAAAACATTAAACTATTTGGGCCTACCATCTTGTATATATGAAATCAAATCATTTCATCAGGTAGTAAGCATCATATTAACCTTTAATATTGAAAAATAATAGGATAAAATCTCAGATGGGCCGCACAAAAGTGAAAAACGTAAAATTGCGCATATAACTTCTTAGTTCACTCGTTATGTACCAAGTAGTTTTGGATCAGGAATATTTTTATATATTACCTTCATCCGGGTGAGTCACACCTGATGAACGGGTTTGGTGAAAACCGAGATGCTCCAGACATATAAACGTATGGTTGGTGTACCATCCTCATTGTTCCCTGTGGTATGGCCCACCTGAATATTGGATCCAAATATCATTATAGATAAAATTCTAGAATCGTGGTTAACACCTGATGGACAGAGTGGATTTTGTATTTGAAATATCGTGGACCCAGAACAACTGGGGTGTGTACAGCAGACCGCATACGTTTTTCTTAGACACGGATTTGCTGCTGGCAACTTGAGGAGCGAGAGTCCGTATGAAGTGACGCCACTGAGCTCTGTGGGTACTATCATGATGTATGTGTTATATCCACGCAGTCCATCCATTTGGAGAGATCATTTTGGGGCGTAATCGAAAGAATGAGGCAGATCAAAAAATATAATGGACCCACCACAAAAAAACAGGGGAGAGAGTGACGCCCACCGTTGAAACCTTCCTAAGGTGCCACCATGATGTTTATTTGAGATCCAATATGTTCATAAGTTATCACAGATATTAAATAAGGTAAAATACAAATATAACCTTCGTCATAAACTTTTTTCGGCCCTTAGAAGCTTTTAATGGTGGGCATCACTCTCTCGACTATTTTTTCTATGGTGGGGTCCACTCGAGCTTTGGATCTGAATTATTCTTTGGCTCACGCCCTAAAATGGTCTCTCCAAAGGGATGGATGGCATGGATGCAGAAAAAAATCATGATGGGACACAGAACTTAGTGACGTCACTTTAGTAGCAGTCAACCTCTCACTAGCAATCCGTGCCCATTTTTCTTTCCTTTGCGCAAGCTTTGTCCCAACGTGAGCTGTGCTCAAGAGATTGAGAGAAAATTAGATTGTGTACTGAGTTACTCATTATGCCTTTATCATACTGAGCAAACTCAGTTGGGGCCACCTTGAATGTATGTGGTCTATCCACGCAGTCCATCCATTTTTCCATCTAATTTAAGGGGTTGAGCCCAAAATTGAAGCATATCGAAAGATCAATTGGATTATACCACGGTCTTAATATGTAGCCTTTGATCCATCTACACTACCAAAAATGGATCAAAAGCAACAGATTAAGGTCATGGTTGTAATGTAGTAAGGGTCGAGGCCGTAGTTGTCATGTTATATGGGTCGTGGTTGTAATGTAGCAAGGGTCAAGATTGTAATGTGGCAAGGGTCGTTGTTGTCATGGGTCGTGGTTGTCATGGTATATAAGTCGTAGTTGTCATGTTATATGGGCCATGGTTGTCACATGTTTACACAATTTACTACCAAATGAAAAGCTAGCCATTGGTACCATAGCTTAGAGCTTACAATGAGGTGATCCGTTCCGTCCACCTTATCGGTCAGCTCGCCATGGGCCCAAAAAGTCTTGACTTAGGCAATGTTCACTTATAACAAACATCACAATGAGCCTGGAAAGTTTCAACAATGGGTGCCACTGTCACCATTATTTTCTATTATGTGGCCCACACGAGCTGTAGATCAGGCTGATATTTGGGCTCTAGCCCTAATGACGCGGCAAAAAGGATGGGCAGCGTAGATTATACACATGTATCAATGTGGGCCCATATGGGTCGTGGTTTTCATTGGTCATAGTTGTCATGTTATATGGGTCATGATTGCCACATGTTCACTTCCTTTACTATCAAATGAAAGGACAACCATTTATACCATAGCCTAAGGCCCACAATGGGTTGATCCGTTCCATCTACCTTGTCGGCTAATTCATTGTGGGCCCAAAAAGTCCTGATTTGGGCAGTGTCCACTTCTAACAGACATCACAATGAGCTTGAAAAGTTTCAAGAATGGGTGCCACTGTCACAATTATTTTCTACTATGTGGCCCACACGAACTCTTGATCAAGCTGATATTTGGGCTCTAGCCCTAAAATGATACGAAAAAAAGGATGGGCAGCATGGATTATACCATGCATCAATGTGGGTTCATATGGGTCGTGGTTGTCATGGGTCGTAGTTGTCATGTTATATGGGTCATGGTTGTCATGTTATATGGGTCGTGGTTATTACATGTTCACTTCATTTATTACCAAATGAAAGGATAGCCATTAGTAACATAGTCTAAGGCCCACAACGGGATGATCTGTTCCATCCACCTTGTCAGCCAGCTCGCCATGGGCCCAAAAAGTCCTAACTTGGGCAACGTCTACTTTTAAAAAACATCATAATGAGCTTGGAAAGTTTCATCAGTGGGTGTCATTATCACCATTATGTTCTATTATGTGGCCCACATGAGCTCTAGATCAGGCTGATATTTGGGACCTAACCCTAAAATGACATGGCAAAAAGGATGGGCAGCATGGATTATACACATACATCAATGTGGGCCCTACGAACCCACATTAAAAAAGGCTTCCTTCCACGTCAATTTTTTCAGGATTGAAATAACACGTAACTTCTTCCGCACTCTAAACCGTACCGCTACTGATATAAGGAGGTCGAATATTTGAAAGGTTGAATCCCTTTAGGGAATTTGACCATACAACAAGGCCAGTACGGTCAAAATCCCTTTGTTCTCCCTCATGAAAATTTAATTACGATAGTCCGCAAGATCACCCAATATTATATACCTTCACCCAACAAATATTCATCCAACTAGTCTATAGGCAGGCAAGTATAGACTCGATTAAGGGAGTAAAAATATGATTTTTTTCTTTAATAAAGACCAATTGATTTATATAAGAATTACACTAAGAGTAAGCCTGTTCGATTTTCCAATTACCCTGAAAATGGATTGTAAATAGGTAATATTATTATTATTATTATTTTTGAGAGTCTCTTATCCATTCATTCCAAAGATCAAATAGGATTTACAGATCTATCATCTAGACTCCCTTGCTTTGGACTCCCCCTAGAAAAAGCGAAGGAGGAGACTAACGTATGGCAAGAAAACCCGCAAAACAAAACATGAAGCCTATACCCAAAACCGAGACTAGGAGCACTACCTCCTGAACCTCTTCCTAGCTTCCTCGAATCCCACTCTGTCAAGGAAAAGGAGGCCCCTCACCACTAGAGGGAGGTAGGCTTGGGTTGAAAATAGGACCGAGCCTTGATTCTCACTATCCATTTTGGCCATTCCATCCGCCGACCCATTACCCTCTCTACAAATATGGACAAACTATACATGGTAGATTCTACTAAGATTGCAGATTTTGTCAACCCACATACTTTCATTTTTAGCCCGGTTGAGAGATGCCCGAAAGGAAATGCACCACCAAAAGAGAGTTGGATTCCACTAAGATATTTTTTAGGCCGTGCTGAAGGTAATGCTCAAGGCCGTCGTGGACTACTCGAAGCTTAGCCCTTGTGTTGGAAGCAAGGCCATAACCTGCATAAAAACCAACGCGGAGCTCTCCCTTATCTCCTCTGCAGACATCCCCTCCTCCAACCGCTCCTGGGTTGCCCCTAGACAACCCATCGATGTTAAGCTTCACCCAGCCAATCGGAGGTTTCCTCCACAACACCACCTGAGAAGACTCCTCCTGTTGGGGTTGCACTGATATCCTTATTGACTTTAAGGCCTTTTTGTGGCTGCCTGCACGAGATGAAGGGGCGCCCCACCTATTTACAATGCACCGTAGCCAATCGGTAATGTGAGAGGTAAGAATCCCCACATTCACCAAAGAACCGTTGAACCTGGAAGCGTTCCTGTCCTTCCACAGCTCCTAGAGGATGAAATAGGGAATTTGATTCTTAAAAGGGCTAGTAGGCCCATGCGCAGGACGAGATCCCCACTAGTTGGTCAACCTCTCCTCCACCGAGAGACTATGGATCAACCGAATGTCGTAGATCCGGGCAAAATGGGACCAGACCTCGGTCACCTAGGCGTTGTGCAAGAAAATGTGCTCTGCAATCTCCACTGTAGGCCTCTACCATTGATCCTCAACACAACAACTGCAGCACGACGCTAGCTGAATCTCGCGGGATTGAACGACCTCATCAACCGGCACCGCCCCTAATGATTCTCCACACTAGCCTAGAAACTTTAGGAGGGATCATCACATTCTAGATTTTTGCACCCCAGGCTGTGTGTGGCTTATGATCTCGACAGATCTCCCAAGTAGACAAAATTGAAAACTTGCCTGAGGGATTTAGTGGCCAGATAGGAATATCTGGGCAGTCAGTTAAACAGTGCCCTCCATGGAAAATGACGTCAATATCCTGCTGAGATAACATGGAGAACACTGCTGAAGGAGGAATCGGGCCCATTTTACCCAGGAAATCCTGCACTTTGAGATAATGGAGTGCAAGGGAAATTTTGCTCGTCACCCTGCCTTGGAGCAGGCTCAGATCGGTCCAGTTGGCTCTCCACAGGCTCAAGTTCCCTTCACCAATCTGCCACTAGGTCATAGCCTTGATGGATGGGAGAAGGGATTTGATTTTTTCCACAACAGAGATATGAAAGAAGATAGCCGAGGCTGCCCCTCGTGCTAGAGGTCATAGCTGTATCTAACCTGCATAATGGTAGAGCTGGGCATCGGTCCGGATCGGAGCGGATTGGGTTCCACCCGATCCGATCCGAAGTGGTAATGGTTTGACCCGAACTCGGTCCAATCCGAAATCAAATTCAGGTCACCTGACCCGAATCGATCCGATATATGATTCGTTTGACCCGAACCGAGTTCGACTCGACCAGAGAAATCAAGTCGAATCGAGTTGGGCACAATTCGGATTGTATAAATTTAATTTAACTTTTCATATGATGTGGTCCACTTCAACCTTTAATATATGCTATTTTTTTGTTCAAGGCCTAAATTGATATGTCAAAATGGATTAATGGCTTAGATAAAACATATACATCAAGGTGGGCCCCACATGGCTTTGAAAGAGCTTTTCACTTGCATATTCATGTTTTCACTGGACATTGCAAGAAACTTCAAGACTTGCTTTTCACGCAAGCACATGCAAAGTTTTGATTTTGTATCTATATTAGGTTGTTGTGTGGGTCTAATCATGGGGTATGTGTTATATCCAACCGTCCATCCATTTGGTGACCTCGTATTAAGGCTTGAGACGAAAAATAAGATAGATCTAACTATCAAGTAAACCACACGAATTATTTAATGGCGAAAACCATTTTCTGCTACTATTTGTGGTGTGGTCGAGATGATCTTTTTATATTATTCATTTTTTGGATAATGTCCTATAATGATCTCTAAAAGTATATGAACGGTGTAGATATAATAAAGACATTCCTGTGGGGGCCATATAACTTTGATCTCCTTTGAACCGTTCATACAACTCAGAGCTCGAGGAACGCCCAGAGCTCGAGGAGTGCAGATGGTACTGACGGATGGGCTACTCGCCTACTCCCCTCCCACCATCAACTGGCCCGTGGTTGGTGCTTTGTGGGCCCCACCATGATGTATGTGCTTCATCCATGCCCTCCATCTATTTTTATAGATTATTTTATGTTATTAGAAAAAAATGAGGTACATAGAAATCTCAAGTGGACCACATTGTAGGAAATAGTATTGAGTGAACGTTGACCATTAAAAATGTTTTGGAGGCCATAAAAGTTTTTGATCAAGCTGATATTCATTGTTTCCTTTCATCTGAGTCCTTATGACCTAATCAACATATTAGATATCAAATAAACAGTACGGTGGACCTTAGGAGGATTATAATGGTGGATATCCAATCATTATTGTTTTTCTGTGGTGTGGTCCACCTGAGATTTATATCATTATCAGTTTTTTACATGAAGCCCTAAAATGATATGTAAAATGGATGAATAGAATGGATGAAACACATATATGATGATGGAGCCGGATCGATTTGGGTCGGATCGAACGGATTCAATCAAGTTGGATTCCGAATCGGATCGGTTTGAGTATGTATAAATCCAAACCCGACCTAAAAATCTTTTAGATTTGTACTACTCGACCTGATCAGGCCCGATTCGGGCCGTCGTTTCTATTCGGAATGGGCTGGATTGGGCCAGATTGGGTCAGATCCGCCGGATCGGGTCAGTTCTGCCCACCTCTCCATAAAGGAGCTCCACATCCCGCTGTCCACTCTGTTCGTTACGGCCTAGGCCATCTTGAGCCGAAAAGTGGTCGTGATGTCCTTGAGGCTTCTAATCCCCAGCCCCCCTTCATGCTTAGGTAAAGAAATGTGCCGCCAACTTCTCCAATGGAGTTTTTTTTTTTTTTTTTTGCCTTCTGCCCAATCCCAAAGGAAATCGGTAAAGTGGCTTTCCAAAGCCTTCAAGACTCCCACTGGAACGTGTGTAACTTCCAGCATGTGGACTGGGATGCTAGCCCTACCCACCATCGAGAGATACCGTGCTTTCTAGCCTTTAATGCGACCTTTCACCCTATCAACTAGCCCCTGAAAGGAGTCTTTTTTCCTTCTTCCCGCTGAAATCGGAATCCCTAGATACGTGATGCTCTCCACTGATCTAATCATCCCCAATTCCCTTTGGATTCTAGTGGTCCTGGATGCAGCCATGTTTTCAGCACACAGGAAGACACTCTTATGGAAATTAACCTTTTGGCCCGAGGCCCGCTGATAAACTTTTAGGAATTGTTTGGCCACTCGGATGGAATGGAGGCACCCATTTAAGAAGAGCAGCGTATCATTTGCGAATAAAAGGTGGGACACCACTACATTGCCACGACGCCCTTTGAATGGAAAATAGGATCCTGAATCCACCGGATTTTTGAACCCTCTTCCAAGCACCTCCGAGGCTAAGATAAACAGACTAGGAGACAACGGGTCGCTTTGGTGGAACCCACGGGTGGACTTAAAGTAACCTCTAACCTCCCCATTCAAGAGCACCGAGAACCAATAGTTGCTCCAACAATGTTCCATGAGCTTAATCCATGGATCTGAGAAGCCAAAACGCCGCAACACCCTTTTTAGGAAGAGCTAGTCCACTCTTTTGTAAGCTTTTTCCATGTCAAGTTTAATCATAATGTTCCCGCCCCTAACTTTTCTGTTCATCTCCCTCAGTAGCTCTTGGGATAGCGCGATGTTTTCTAAGATTGATTGACCTTGGACAAAAGCCCCTTGCTCCGGGGAAATCAGCGTGGGCAGCAATTTACTCAATCGGTTTGTAATAATTTTGATGAAGATCTTGTATATCACGTTGCATAGGCTAATGGACCTGAAATCTAAAAAACTCTTCGGCGCTTCCTTCTTGGGGATGAGGAAAATCAGGGAAGACATGAAGGCCCTCGACAACGAGCCGCCCTCGAAGAAAAAAGTAGCCGCTTTTAAGCAGCCCTGACCCACTATATCCCAACAACCTGCAAAGAAAGCACCAGAAAAGCTGTTTGGGCCTGCTGCTCTATCCCTTGGAATAGACATAACAGCTTGCTGGACTTTAAGGAGCGACGATGGACTCATCAGCTGGGCATTATCATCTGTAGAAACCAAGGATGGAATAGCCTTAAGGACTTCTTCCCCCTGCTCGACCGCCCTTGCAGAGAACAGGTGGTGAAAAAATTTGATTGCTTCGATCGTGATATGCACTTGTGACTCTACTGTCTGCCCCGATTCCAATCTGATGGATGAAATAACTGCTCTCCTAGCCTTCTCCGTTGTCGACACGTGGAAGAAATCAGTGTTCCTGTCACCCTCCTCGAGCTAATTATTCCTGGATTTCTACTTCCAGAATGTCTCTTCTATGAGCTCCAATCGAGAGAGCGTAGCTCTAGTCTCAAGGAGATCACTCTGGAGAGGGCTCATGTCCACCCCCGCACTCTCATCTTGTTGAGTTTTCTCTTCCAGGTCTACCAGGGACTTCGCTGCCTGCTGAACTGCGTTGAATATGTTCCCGAATTCTGTTTTGATCTAGTCCTTTAGCTTGGCCTTGACTGCCTTCATTTTGGTCATAATGTTGCACATAGGATGGGGGTCTTCTTTTGTTGCCCAAGCTAATTTAACCAGCGGAAGAAATGCGTTGTGGTGGAACCACATATGTTAAAATCGGAACGGTTTAGGACTTGCAAAATGCTATCTAGGAAAAACCAATAACAGGGTCGCATGGTCAGAGTTATGGCGAGGAAGATGATGTACCTAGAAAGAGGGAAAGGTGTTGCTCCAAGCCGTGTTCATTAGCACTCAGTTCAACCTGGCCCACACACTGGTCGGGCCAGCCTGATTGTTCGACCATGTATATTTGTTTCCCAGGAGCCCCGCATTGTTGATGGCCTCCACAAAATCGCGCGAATTGCCATTGTTAAAGCTTCTCCTATTGCATCATTCGGATGCATCACTGACTGCATTAAAATCCTCACACAACGTCTATGGTCCTTGCACTGCCCTGGATAAATCGGTCATATCCTCCCATAGCATTCTCCTCTGGATCCTTGAACAGCTAGCGTAGACCACAGACAACGTAATGGGGTTCATGCTCTGCTAGAAATCCATGGACATGGACACCATCTGATTCGTTTTGGATATCTCTGTTACGAAGGACTGATGTTTATAAAATATCCAAATCTTTTTGTCGTTATCCACATTTGAGAAAGAAGAGTAGAATCCGTGATGAAGGCCGATTTGTACTCTCTTGGATTCCCCGACCATCGGTTCAAGGACTGCAAGAATCCACAGGTTGTGGTCCTTGATCAACCTGTTCAGCGATCTGATGGTGGGTTGATTACTCACCCCTCGAGCATTCCACACCAAAATCTTATCCGTCATGGGAGATATGGTTAACAACAGACCTTCTTTACAAATTCCTCAGCATGAACAACCACTCATCCTTAGAGACTGCGCTTAGCGGGTTTTTGGAGGTTCTCTTGGTGCCTTTCTTCCTTGGGATGGACTAGCTGCTGCTCTCTTCCTGGGGGTAACTTGATCTCGAAATGATTCCTGGTCATGCACTGATGCCTACATCCCCTCCTCATTGCTTCCGAACCTCTAAGCCTCCGGGAGGGAGGGTTGGTTGTTGGACGTTGCCAATTCCTGGTCCAACAGGGAGCTGCAATCCACCATTTCGTCCCCTGATTGGGAGAAGAATGGGGATAGGTCCACCACTATTCCTCCATTGCACGTTGGCAAGCCCACTACAATAGGAAACGTATCGCAAGGAGATCTAGGGGATGAGACCTCTTCTAAGAAGTTGGATGATGCCAGAGAATGGACTCCTTCACTAGGTCCTCCCCTAGTTCCTGAGATAGGGTAGTCCCCAACCGATCTGGAACGGATTCGTCCCCCCACAACCATATGAATAGGACCCTCTAGCTAGTTCCATGCACCCCAATTGCTCTCCGATTATCGTAGATTTCGGACGTAAATTATTTCTCTTGTGAGACATGTGGCTCATGACCGGGCCTTTATGCTGCTGCTGTTTGCCCCGACCTTCCCCATCACTATGCCTTGAGAATTCTAGGAGAGGGAGCCCTTGATCGGGACTACTTTCCATCTGGATGAAAACAGGATTAGGAGTGGCTGGCCAGGAATGAGCCTTTGTGCACTAAGCATCAGCCGCATCCTCCTTCATGCCCTCTAGGACTGCTAGAGGCTACCTGCGCGAGCAGGATCCTGGGTCATGGCATTGAGTACCATTCTCGCTCTTATCCGGGGTAGGACTCATCTCCCTTCTACCGTTAGTAAGTAGTAGAACCGGCTCATGTATGGACTATTTCTCAGAGACATTTCTCCAAACACCTTGACTGCATTCATTCAGGTCCTCTATCCCCCCTGAATGGCACCCCCTGAAACCGTTTCTAGACACAGGGCCGCTGGCTCCAAAACATTCCTTAACCCATTGATTCGTGTTGCAAGCGTTTCTCTGAATTGGGTTTGAAATACTGACATAGGGAAGGACGTTCAAGTTGTGCTTCTGCCCGAGTAGCCAACTTGATCGCATGATTCATCATCTAGACGGGCTGCATCTGGACCCAATCCTGGATCGCCATACGCAGTCCACCGTTGAATCGGGTGATTTACTACGATTCAATCTTGATTAAATCATTACGCGCCGTCAAGTGGTAAAATTCTTTCAAGTATTCTCTCACCGACCGATTACCCTGTCGAAAATTTTGGTATTGTTGGAATAATACCTGATCATAATCGCTAGGGAGAAATTGAGTACGTAGTAGCTGCTTCATCCACTGCCATGTGCGGATTGGTATTTTCATCTGTCTGGTTCGTGCGAGTTGCAGTTGTTCCCACCAAGCTAAAGCTCCTCCTTTCAACTTGTTGGCTACAAGCTTAACCTTCTTTGCTTCAGGGATGTCCATATAGTCGAAAAATTGCTCAACTTCAGAAAGCCAGTCGAGGAAATCCTCAATGTGTAGTTGGTCATTGAAGTTAGAAATATCAACTTGCATATTGAATTCTCGATCTATCTAATCTGCTCGCTCGCTGCCTTGTCTGGGGTGTTGGAAGATTATGTCGTTGATTTCCTCCTCACTAAAGCCCTCTTCCTCACGAATGACCCGTGGATGTACTGTCGGTACTATCTTGCGATTAGGGCGATTGGGGATTTCAGTAATCAGCGGTGGAGGATTACCACCAGGAACACGGAGTTGCCCTAGGGTTTCCGCCAAAAGATCCACTTTGTTGTCCATGGAAGCCTGCAGCCTTTGCATAGCTTGTCGATTCTCTTGCTGTATTGCTTTAAAAGCTGTCGCAGTTAAAAGTAAATTCTCTGGAACACCGCCCATGGGATTGTTGCCCGATCTATCGTTAAAAGCCATCAATCTGAGGAGAAATGTCACTTTGATACCAAACTGACGCAGGGAAGGACATGAGGTCGAGCACCGTCTTCTTCAAGAGGATAATTATTTCAAATCCATGGAACTTCTCTGGACTCCTCACAGAGACTTCTCGAATCCATGAGGAAAGAAAGTAGAAAATAGAAATAATTTTTAATAAATTCGAAATTGATTAATGAATGAATAAAAATGAGTTCACAACCCTTTAAATAAGGGTACCAAGCAATAGGAAAGAAATCAGAAGCAAACTACAACTAAAACCCCTAGAATCCGCAACTTACTATAAATAGTAAACTTACTATTTATAGACGGTCGTGATGTCTACCAGTGCGCAAGGTTTTCAGCCAAAAATAGTAAGTGTCCTATTTGGTTTCACCAAACCATTCTCCTAATTATCCTAAGCACTTTTTATGTTGGACACAACTCCTAAAGCCCAACGGATGAAGAGCTATAATCAAACTAAAACTTACTATTTATAGTAAAAATGAAAATAAAATAGGAAAACGACCGTCGATCAAGGGGTTTTTCACAAATTCGGACTGTACAACCCGACATAGTGGGGTTGGTTGGCTAAAGTAGCTCGTTCTACCTCAAAATCATATATTTTACGTCAGATAACTCATTTCAGATTGCGAGATACGCCTGATCTAAGGTTTGATGGTCCGGATCACTTGTCCTTGACCGTGCCTTTTTTGATCCATCTTGGCCATGAAAGTATCCGCGACCCGCTCTACATCAGATACCCGGGTCACTCTCCCTGTCTCCTATCCTCAGTTCTAGCTCAACAACAACATGCACTGGGAATTTCTGACCATCAACGACTAATCTCAGAACACGTCGCAGAGCCACCTCGGGGTGAAGCAGGACCTTGATCAGAGCAAAACCTTGGAATAGCCCGAATCTGGTAATGGAGTCGATTGTCAACACTCTCCCAAAGAAATTTCCCAGGTCCAGAAGGACCGATTCGAACCACCCGTGGGTTGGGATGCCAAACAATCGGACCCATGTTCCCCCTCCTATTTCTTCCTCCATTGGTGACTAAGGAGCGATGAACATTAATCCCATCTTCTTATGCAGCTCTTCGTCAGCGATAAAGAGCTCTAGCTCTACTCTAGTCTTCAATTTTATAAGAAAACTGGTAGCTAATAATCTAACTACATCAATGCTTGAGGATGCAAACTTGGATGCTCTAACTACCTGCACAAGTTGGAGGACCGATACATTTGGGGCTGCACGACCTACTAGCCCCTATTTCAATTCTTATTTCTTCCTCTCTATTACCCATGGGTCTGCAAATGTGGTATAATCATCTGTGGGTGCTTTCTAGCGGATGATTGCCCTACTATAGCCGGTTATCGCTTTCGCATATGTTGCATCCGAGGTCACATTTACTTCAACTGGATTGGGGATTTTGGGTTCTGAGGTAGGTTTTGGGGGTTGTGGATATCTGGGCTTAGCCTTTCTCACCGTAACTCTTCTCCCATCAACTCGTTTCCCATCCAAAATGTCCATTGCGTTCTTCGCCTCCTGCTCATAAAGGAATCACACAAACGCGAAGCCCCTCGTGGTGTTGTTCGATGGTCGCACCGAGATGAAGACGTCTTGAATCTTACCATACTTCCCGAAAATATCTCGAAGGTCCTGGTGGGAGCAATCAAAGGGTAGGTTTCCTATAAACAAGCTGAAACCTAAATGAGACTGAAGCCCTTCCATCTTCCGCGGCCTTCCTCTGTTGAGAACTCTGCTCCTAGGGTTCACTGTCCGGCTCCGTCTTCTTGATCGATCCTGCCGTTGGGGACGGGACATCGCCTGGGAGAGGGGAAAACCCTAGCTCATCGCCTTCAAGCAATAAGGGATCCTTACTCTTGCTCTGGTGGTGTTTTCAGGTGCACTTTAGTTACCAAACTGTAAATAGGTAATAATTACTTACCTAAGTAATTACTGCATCACTCCCCATGCTAAGGTTGACACCTATTTTTTCAACACTAAAATTAAGGACATATGTGAAATAAATGTGAGGCCTGGTGTGGTGTATGTTCCCTGTCCATACCATCCTTCCGCTATGCGGACTAATTTTAGGGCATGAGCCAAGAAATGAGGTAGATCCAAAGCTCAAGTGGACCACGCCACGGGAAAAAGTGGATATTGAATGCATATCGTTAAAATTTCTTAGGGCCAACAGAAGTTTTAGATCAACATGATATTTGTGTTTTCCCCTTATCCACGTCTGTGTGAACTTTTGAACGGGTAAGATGACAAATAAACATCATTGCGGGCCCAGTACAGGAAATGACTTTCAATGGTGATTGTCTTAAGGCCACTGTTTTCTTTGGTGTGGGCCATTTGAGCTTTGGACCTGCCTCATTTTTTGGTTCATTCCCCAAAATGTGTTGGTAAGATGGATGGATGGCATGGATATGTCACATATATCATGGAGGGGACCACTAATTTAAATTAGTGTTTTTGCACCGTTTTCAAGGTAGAAACACTCCCATATTTTCTAACAAGGTAAGATAGTAAAAATTACTTATTTATGGCCTATTTACAAAGGAATTTAAAAATCAAACTGGCCCTTTAAGAGGTTGAAAACACCATTCAAATATCTATATTAGTTCATGTATCATGAAGATAAGACTCATGGTCAAGATGAAAATTGGATGTGGCCATTGGCTGGTCAACAGGTTGAAGGATATCAAAAATATTCGGACTTTTGGCAAAACTCTCTGGATAGATTTTAGACTTTTCGACAGGTCAAAAACTCTGGTTGATAGGTCGACTTGACCGATTAAAGTGTTTTGACTGATCCACTCAACAGTTCGATGAATTGCACAAATTTATGTGTTTTTACATGATTTATTTCTATTTCCGCTTTTTTACTTAAATATGTGGGTGTAAATAAGATTAGAGTTAATGCTAGATGTACTTAAGGGTTTGAGAGGGTTTTAAAGAGAGAAAAAGCTAGGGCTTTTTTCTTGAAGCATTGAATTAGTAAGGATATATCTTGTAACTTTTTATTCGAATCAGTAAGATTTTTATTATTTTTTTTCAAGAGTTTTTTCACGTAAATTTGGGCCCATTTGGTAGTGTGGATTTGGAACCCCTTGGATTCAAAATCCCCTGGATTTGAAACCCCTTGAATTTGAAATTCTCTTATTATGTTAGGCACCTCGAATTGGGATTCAACTTTAATACAAAAGTAGCTATCCATGATATATTTACATAGGCTTGAATTTAATTACTAAATAAACTTTAATATCTCTAATTAGTAAACGTAAATAATGTTTGATACAATGGTTTTAACAAACCCACTGAAATATATACTTTACTTGAAAATGACGAAATTCCAAGTCTTGGATGGGCCACAAGCACAAAGATCATGTCCGAGTGTCTAACTAATGATTTTTAATCATTATTTAAATAGAAAATGTTTGGAAGGCACTAATCATCATATTAAAGTAATTATTATAGTGATGCGATTGATAATCTAGTTGTTTTGAGATATCATTAGTGGGCCATGTGCCCAATAGTTTAATACTCTCGTGATATACATATTACACATACAACTCTTGGATGGATTTTATATGTTAATCCAAGCTCTGACCCTCTTTGAAACCCCCAATTACTTTATGGTGCCAAACAATCAAGCATTTGAAATTCCCTCGAATCCCCCCAAATGTATGTTACCAGAGGACTCATTTTATGTTGACACAGACAAAGTAAGGGAAAACCTTTGAAATAATTTCAATATTGGACCTTGGACATATAATAGTCCGAATCAAATCTCTTTAGAAAGAAGATCTTTTGAATTTTCTTTTACCTTGTTTGATTTCTCTCCACATGCTTTCAAAAGAAAAGAAAATCCAAAGTAGCACATCAAAGAAACTGGTAGAGTGACCCCAACGATAAGTAAAAAAAGGAAAAAAGAAAACGAAAAGTAAAGCATCAAACAAGGTTGTAGGAGATAGATCCTAGCACTAATGCAGAGAACCAAAGTAGCACATCCTACAAAGTTGTAGGAGATCCTAGTAATAAAAAACATTAAAATTAAAATTAAATCTACAAAATCAAGTAGTGGAGACACCCATTGGTTGGTTGGTCTATTTTTGTAGCATCCCTCGTCATGGTGGATGTATGATCTGTCGGGCTTGTTGGGGCCCATAATAAATAGTAATTTGGGACCCAACCATAGCCTCAAAATGTTCCAAATCATCCAAACATGACCTAAAATGAAGCGGACAATACTTTCCTGTAACCCCAGGTTATAGGGATCCCTTGTAACCCTAAGCTCTGCAGAGCCCACCATGATGTCGGTCTTATAAACAATGTATAGTGGGGATTGATCCCTACCATTGAAACTTATGTGAGGCGATAGAAATTGCGGATCAAGTTTATATTTGTGTTTTCTCTTCATCAGGTTGAAAAAGACCTTATGAATGGGTTGGATGGCATATGAATATCAAGTGGTCCTTAGGAAGGTCACACCATAGTCGATGTTTCTATCCCCACATATTCATGTGGTGTGGCCCACTTGACGTTTGGATTTGTCATATGCTTGGTCTCATGTCCTAAAATAAGTGGGCAAAATAAATGGACAGAGTGGATATAACACAGACATTCCGATTGGTCCCACAGAGTTTGGGGTTACATGAGAACCTCCTATAAGGGAGACTGGGTAGCGGCTATTTGTTGGGTGTTTGCTCTTTATGGTTGTTTTACAAATCATGTATGTAAGTGCTCTGATCATATAAGTACTTTTACAGGAGAGATTGAGAACTTCTTAATTAAGGAAATGTACATATATCAACCAATATAATGGATAGTTAGATGATATGATAAAAATAGAAAAACTTGATAGTTAGTATTTTGATCATGTATGTAAGTAGTTGTATGGTCAGTTTTGTAAACAGATGATCACGAGTGGGTTTTTGGAGTGATCAAGAGGTAGAACATGTATACCGTTAGATTCAAGTGACTTGTTCATATGTGTAAGTTTATAAGATTATAGTTTTGATGGTGTGTTAAGCATATTCATAGGTAGTGAACAAAATGAATGGATCAGAATTTTAATTTGATATGTGTACAAGTGGATGTAGATATCAAGTAATTAGTTTACTATGATCGGGTGGTTAAAACTTAAAGTACACAGTCAGATATCTTTACCTATCGGTGGATAGTTGGCTGAACAGTTGATTATAATGGACAAGTGGGAGTATTTGGACCTATGATTATCTTGTCTCAAAATCAACGGTCGGATGAATTGGTGTGTGGATGAAGATCATTTTCAACTACTACTAAAAAAATCGAAAAAAGGCTACGGACATTAAAGTTTTTAACTACGAATATAAATCGTAGCTAGTATTACAGATTTAATCCAACTTACTTAATATGTACTTAAACCTATGTTCCACCATGATCTTATTAGAGATTGATGATGCTTAAGGGGTTCCATGGGGCCCATTAAAATATATGTGTTTTATCTAAGCAGCCCATAAATTCTGATATATTATTTCAATGGATGAGCCCAAAAAGTGGGTAGATTGAAGATCTAAGTGAACCACATCATAAGAAATAATAAAAAATAAATTTCTATCGTTAATATTTTATGTGGTCTATTTATAGCTTCGATCTTACTCCTTTTTTGGATCAACTCTTAAAATGATCTTTTAAAATGAATGGATGGATTATATAAATAACATACATTACGGTGGGCCTCACGTGACCTAAAACTAAGAACTTAAAAGTGCCGCCTGTCAGCCCCCACCCCAAGACACAATCCCGTGCGTGCCCATCTCCCATAGCCTAAATCCCTCTAGGCCTGTTTGGCCGACTAGATTAGATGGGTTTAGGTGGGATGGAATTACATCTGGTCATGTGCCAATTCCACTTCATGTTTGGGAAGAGTGGAAAAGCTTGGAAGTAGGTTAGATGGAATCGTATTGCCCATGTCAATTTCACTCAATGTTAGTAAGTTGTGTAGGTCCTATTATGATGAGTGGGCTATATCCACACCGTCCACCCATTTTTCAAGATCATTTTAGAGCATGGGCCAAAAAATTAGGTAGATCTAAAGCTCAAGTGGACCCCACCATAGAAAGCAATGAGGATTGAATACTTACCATTGAAAACTTCTTTGGGGTTACATAAGTTTTGGATCTGCCTCATTTTTAGGTCTATGCCATAAAATGAGGTTACAAAGCAAATGAACGGTCTACATATAATACATATATGTTATTTTCAATAGTTTCAAATGATGATGGTTATATCCTTTTATTGTACCACCGTATTACAAACAAAGCAAGGAATTAGCTTTATCCCATGATAAGGGAAACGGATTGGCTACTCCCCCTGCCACTACCCAATGGCTGGTGGTCAGGGTTCTGTGGGCCACACCATGATGTATATGTTTCATCTATGCTGCTCATCTATTTTTATAGATCATTTTAGGATATGTAAAGAAAAAAAAAAAAGATATATCTTAATCTCAAATGTATCACATTACTGGAACCAGTGTTGAATGAATATTGACCATTAAAAACATTTTGAGGCCATAAAAGTTTTGGATCAAGCTGATATTTATTTTTTCCCTTCATTTGGGTCTTTATGACCTAATAAGCAAATTGGATGTCAAATAAACATTACAGTGGGCCTTGGGAGGATTTTAATGATGGATATCTAATCATTGTGGTCCACATAAGATTTATATTCATATAATTTTTTTATCAAACCTAAAATTATCTGTACAAATGGATGAAACACATACATCATGGCGGGCCCCACAGAGCACAGACCACCAGCCACGGGGCTAGTGTCAGGGGGAGTAGCCAATCCATCTCCCATGGTAAGAGGGGACAATCCCTGCTGCCATGGTAATAATTATGTTTTTTGAATCTCATCCCAACTACTACCGTGGGTTCGGTTCGGCCAAACAAGCCCTCAATCTCTCTCGCGCGGCCGCCCGCCCTCCCCTCTCCCAGAACCCAAACCCTCTCTCTCTCTCAGGGTTTTGAAAACTCTCTTTCACCGCAAACCCACCCTAGATGAGAGAGACTTGGAGAGCCCTTGAAAGGAGGAGGAGAAGAGAGCAGATTGGTGGCATTTGCAGCAGAGAGAGGCCCAAACAAGGGTCAGAATGGCAGCGACAATGGCTGTAATGTTATGAAGAGAGATGGACGGCTGATATTCAGTCTCAAATGGCAGGATCTACTCTTGGGAGTGTGGATATCGATGTTGTTGGAGGTATGCTCTTTTTCGTTCTTCTTCCTTTGTTTTCTTTTTCTTTCTTTTTAATTTTATTTTCTGAGGCTTACGTATTTTCTGAGGCGTACGTATTTTCTGAGGCGACGATTGGGGATGATTTGTGGTCTGATATTTCCTTGGGTGGATGGGGGTTGGGTCTTGAGTGGTTTGCTGGGTGGATTTAGGGGGGTTGAGATTGGTGGTGGATCGGGTTTGGGGATTTGAATTGACTTTTGTTGATGGTTTGGAGGGTAATTAGAGGGGAATGAGAGATGTGTTTTGTACAGGCAACAATTGGAATTGATGATTTGTGGTCTGATGGATTTTGGGGGTTTTGAGTGTGAGTTGAGGTTGGGGTGATTTGGATTTTTCCTTAGGTGGATGGGGGTTGCGTCTTGAGTGGTGTGCTGGGTGGATTGAGATTGGTGGTGATGGATTGGGTTTTGAGTTTGAATTGAGGTTTATTGATTGGTTTTGGGGGCAATATATGGCTTGTGAGATGGGTTTTGGACATTGATGATTTGCTTGTTGGGGAGGGTTTGGGTGTGTTTCATTTCGGTGGATGGGAGTTGGTTATTGAGTGGTGTGCTGAGTGGATTTGGGGATTTTGGAGGGAATTGAGATTGGTGATGGATTGGTTTTTGGGATTTGAATTGAGATTTTTTGATGGGTTTGGGGGTCATTAGAGGGGAATGAGAGATGGTTTTGGATGGCAACATTAGAGTTGATGATTTGGGGTTTGTTCTTTCAGATTTGATGAGTTTGGGGGGTTTTGAGTGTGACTTGAGGTCGGGGTGATGGTCTTTGAGTGGTATGTTGGGTGGATTTAGGGGAATTGATATTGGTGGTGGATTTGGCTTTGGGATTTGTATTGCAGTTTGTTGATGTGTTTGGAGGGTTATTAGAGGCGAATGGGAGATGGGTTTTGGATCAATGATGATTAGGTTTACTGGATTTGGTGCTTGATGTTTGAACTTGGAGGATTTTGGCCTTTGAGGGTTGAAATTGGTGGGGATTGGAGGTGATTTTGGGCCTTTTGAGTTTTAGTTAATGTTTGTCGATGGGTCCTTACAATACAATATCCAAACTTTCATGTTAAAAAAAAAAAGAAAAAAAGAAAAAATTATTTTCTACATTGTGTACTTTGAGTGTGGAATGCTGTCAGGATTTTTTATCTTCGTACATTAGTGGTCAACCTGATGAGTTATGACTGACTTTTGCATCAGGCCGTCTAGTGGAGTCCACCTAATGTGCCTATATGGTAGCATGTGGACTAAAAAAAAGCTCTCAATTTAAATACAGGCTTATGGATCATTTTGATGGCATGAGAATGTTCAGATTTGCTTACATTGCAGATTTAGAAAGAAAAAACTTACCAACAGAATGTGGCTTAATTGGTATGCCAACAATTTATTTTGTTCAAGGAGGAGGTTATTCCAACAGAGTGTTATTGCTTCCTTTTTTCTTTTCAGATTGAGTGTTTTTGTGGTCAAGTTGGAATAAACAAGGTGTGATAATATTTCAGAAGCATGAATATTGGACATTGAAACAAATTTAAATGGACATACATGAAGAGATGGATGAGGCTCCGCTATCCTGTCCAGCAGAGGCAGAGGAACATTTATTTCTAATTCATTTCCTTCAGCCACAGCCACAAACTTTGCAAGGTTCAACTCTCTTTATTAAACCATTTTGGTTTGTACTTGAAAAGCAAGCTGCTTTTATTCTTGTCATGGATGATTTGTTTGGATGCACATAGTTGATTGCAAAAATATGATGTTATTACAAAAATCTCGTCTCTTGATTGAGCTGAATATTTACATTCATTTCTTATGTGTGTGGAAAGCATTTGATATATGGGTGTTCAGTAGAACATAATTGCAATAATTCAATCTGTTTGGTCATCCATGTAATCAAAAATTACAGTGAGTCTACGACTCTAAATTGCAATAATTGCATTCTTCGGTCATAGCATTCACTTATAATTTCATCCTTCCTCGCCTTGCCATTCATCTATCTCAACATCCTTGTTTAGCTACACTCATTATATAAACATTTTGCTGTCTAACATTCTGTTCTATAAAAGCATGGCTGATCTGACAGCTGTCCTATAAAATCTCCCCTTCATTTTGATTGGTATGCAGGGATCGCATAAACTTCTGAAGCTCATGATCTCTCTTTCATCTACCTTCTCTAATTCAATGAGCAACATTCTTCTCAGTCTCTCTGTTGTCATGAATTATTGACCCAAGATATCAGAAATGGTCATTTTGGGTTACCTTGTGGTGATCAATCTTAATTAATTCCTCACTTTGTACTCATATCATTACTAAAATTGCTAAAATTGCATTCCACAAACTCTATTTTTATCCCATCATTTTTGAACCTTTAGATTCTGAAACATCCCTCCATATTTCCAACTTTTAGGCATATATAGGACAAATTAGGATGGCACATTGAAATACCCATATTGATGCCCATATTTACAAAATGTTCCACTGGACCTAGATTCGTGTTAAGTTGAAATTATTAAAAAATAACCCTAAAATGTTTGTCATGGTCTTCATTTTGGAGTTCTATGATTAGCTACTGGGATTGTATAATTTAGGATACCTTATTTAGAGAGGTTTGCTTAGCCCACATGCATGTACAAGGTTCCCATCCACAAGCCACTACATGTCTCAGTTCAGCATAAGGGAACAAGATCCAAGCCATCAATTAGATGGTCTGGCCTTTTTGATGATCTGGTTCAACAAATGAGTTGGTTAGGCGACAATGTTAGAAATAAGCAGATGGCCGAGCAGAACCTTGCCTAGTTTTTGTAGCCATCACATCAATTTGTCTCATAAACTGTAGCCTATTGCCTTCATAATAAGTGGATCGGCTGGATATTTTGGCCAAGGCATTGTCACAGTGGGAATCTTGTGCCAATATGCCATGATTGCATGTAGATGAGCTGCCTTGTACATGCCTGCAGGCTTAGTGACCCTCTTATTTACAAGGTCACATTTTCATTGAAGGTAGACATAAAAAGCTTGAGATTGGTTCGTGCTGAAAAATGGATTTCACTTTCAAGGCTGGTGATTTCTGCCTTTACATCATTCCCATTACCTATTTATTTTTCAGACTGTGAAGGAGACTTGGGTATGGGCTGGACGGCGTGTTAGGGATTTCACTCTCTACACTGGCTCCCTTGGGACAGCATTCTTACTTTTCAAAGCATATGAAGTCACCAAGAACAAGAATGATCTCAATCTCTGCATTGAAATTGTGAGGGCTTATGATACTGCTTCACGAGAATCAGGGTACTTGTGTTCTCCTTTTTCTTAGTTAATTTCGTATATCTTTCACCTATCTTACTCGATTGATGTGAATCTTTGCATAGGTACAATATCCAGGCTATCTCTAAAATGATTCTGAAGAATGTTTAGTATGAGAAATCATTGAAAAACTCTGCATTGATCTTTCAAAATAAAATAAAAATAAAATAAAAAATTTGCATTACCTGGGCGACTATATGGTGTAATAACAAACGATCTTGGGATATGCTGTGGATTGTGCGTGAAAGGAGCCTCTAGAAGGAACATTTTGTTTTTAAGGTGGACCTTGACAGGTATTGCACTATTATCATCTTGCTGCTTACTGTGTGCATCTTTGTATATGCAGACATGTGACATTCATCTGTGGTCGGGCTGGTGTGTGCGCCCTTGGTGCAGTGGCTGCAAAGAACACTGGATCATGCACTGCTCAACCACTACCTATCCCAGTTCAAAGCAGTAATGCTTTGAAAAGTTGTTGGCTAGAAAGTTAGTAATGGTTGCCTTCTCGAGCCGAAAAAGATATTTATGCGTTGGTAAACCTTTGTTTCTTTGTTTACTATTCCATTTTTTGTTCCTTGTCAGATGTACTACCTCATTTGGCCATCACTTCTCTTGGGGGTTTATGGATTGTGTATGAATTGCCACTTCATAGGGTATGGTCGTGAAGGAAATCATCAAGGATGGAATGCGATTAGCCAACAAGGGTAGTTGCCCATTGATGTACGTAGCATTTATTTCAGTCCAATAAAGTCAATTCATCAGAATCCTTTGGGTTGTTTTTCTGAATCTTCATCTCTGTCTCATCAATGTCTCTTCTATTTATATTCTTATTTTTTTAATTTAATTTTTCTATCCTTCCAATTTCATCCTTGGTATGTATTTAATTTCTTTTCTATGGAATTTTTTGATGTTGGTTTTCTTTTCTTTTCTTTTCCATGTTTGGGTCTATATTTCTCAGTTTATCTTATATGGAGGCTTTCTCAAACATATGTTGAGTTGCTAGAAAGCCAAAACTCAATGATTGTGGAAGAGAACGATGTCTCATGTGAAGCTCCAATCCAAAATGAGTTTGCAGGACGGTCCACAGAGTGAGTGAGGTTTTGAGAAGCTATCACCACTCACCAGACTATCATACTATCATATCCATCTGATTTATGGGCTGCATATAGGTGGTTATACCAATGACCCTATAAAAATAGAGATCTAAAAACACCCAAGAATTCTTTTATTAGAGATGGTACTGTAATTACTCCTTGGTTGTTGTGATTAATGACCTTTTTATATATAATACATTATCAATGATGATGTGGAACTGGTGAGGGCCTCACAAGCATTGTTGTGTGAAAGTAGCACAGTTTTGAAATAGTGATCGCTCAGTGGTCATCAAGGACTGGATAAAGCTCCACAGGTAAAATCTGGATCTTCTTCGATTGTTTCATTTGTTTCTTTTAACTATTTAACTATGCATTGTTGAATTCTTCCAATGGGGTTAGAGGCCTTATAGTCAATCCTTGGTGTGGCATGTGGGTGTGTTTAACGTAGATGTAAATATTATCATGTAATTCAAAATGAGCAGAAAATAGGCATCAAACCTGTTTTTCCATAGGGTCGCCTAGACGCTTGAAAATGGTGTTTTGTTGTTATAGGTTGGCCTCAAGTACAATGAGTCAGTAGTAATAGTGGTAACCGGCTGCCCCAATGGTTGTGCCAGGCCTTATATAGCTGAGCTTGGACTGGTTGGCAATGGACCCAACAGCTACCGGGTATTTCACATGCTGATTTTGTCAGAAACTATGGATCAATGTTTGGGTTATAAAGAAGTGTTTTGTAGCAGACATCAGAGTGCATCATGTGACAATTACCACTGTGGGCCCACTGGCATGGACATGCTACAACAGGACATTGTTGCATCCGAATGCATCATGGTCCTTCCATTTTTTTCATCAAATGCCGTCCCTTTTTCGCCAATGGTAGGCCCTTAATGCCAATGGAAGATTTGAATCCAACAAATAAGATAGACATGAAGGATAATGATTTCTTCTAGTGAAATGTGGTTAGAGTTATAGCTAACAAATGTTACTCAGAAATGTCTATTGCAATGTTAATATACACTGGTCTTAGTTTGCATTTGCTAGCCTTCCCAAAGCCACACCAATTCCACTATCATACAAAAGTAATATCATTGTCTTTCAGGTCTCTGGACAATTCTAAACCTTACATTCCTGCCCTGTTTCCCAATGGTCAAAAACTTGTAATGGGTCTCTATCTCCTGCATGAAAGATCAAGATCAACGGTCTTGATCATTGAATTTGTGTATAGTAGCGGAGGTAAACTGGCCACCAGGATTAGATGGCTCTCTGCTTCTTATCTTTCTTGTTATGTTTCCACCTGGTTCACAAAACTATATAAATTCAGAAAATCTACGAAGCTTCTATTAGAATTCTAGAAATTCAATGAATTCGGCTACATCAACATAGAGGTTGAATTCAACTACCCAATGAAGACGAAATTCTGTGAATTCCGTCTTCATTGGGTAGACCAGTTTCAAGGGAAGCTGGAGGGAATGGAACCTGAAGTTGTGGGTCCTCTGCTGCTGCTGGAAAATACTCCGACATGCCAGTATTTGTGTTCATGTAATTAAAAAATGTTAATAAAATCCTTGATGAAGACTTCTGTTCCATTTATGCCATATGGGGCAAAGATTGTGATTCAGTCCTTTTTGTTCTTGTTTTGTAGCTTAACAAGGAGTACCAACAAATTTTTTTTTCCTGATATAGATGATAGATATGGACAACCTACAATAATTGGATCATTTGGTAAAACTGGAGTACCCAACTTAGATGCTTGGATCTTTGTGTAAGGTATTTCCCACACAGAGACTTGGAATTCTAATTCAGTTGGGGTTTTGAACTGTCTTCTTTATAGCTATTAACAAATAATAATCCTTGGGCATCAGCTTCAAGAATGATCGTCCAGAAGAATTGGATGCTAGGAAACAGTTCTACGGGACAGCATCTGCACTGCACAGGTCATGCACCAAGCTAGCAAAGTTCCCTACTTATTGGGCCTTGATTCTTATGATCTATTACAGCTGGCAATGCAGAATTTTTGAATTTGCCACTTGAGAGTCTTGTGTATGTTGCCAAATTGGATAAATCACGACGAACACATGCAAGACCCAGTCATCGGAATCTATAAGTTAGTCATGCACCAAGCTAGCAAAGTTCCTTTATGCTTGTTTAGCTTCATTTAGGTTTAGAAAACACTGATGTTTGTTGAAAGTTGAAACAATTGATTGAGATTCTTTAATATCATCCGTTGTTTCTTTGATGAATGGGCATCAGATGAAAAAAGAAGTTGGGTCCACAACGCATAATAAAGTACACAACATTGCAATGTTTTGGATGCTGGTCTATGCACTTCCACCTGTTTTTGCTTTGATACACATACTCATGGGCAGTATAGGTGCATGCTGGATGACTTGGATTAGTTGGACTTGGATGGTTAGTCATATTTACTTGTGTTTGTGCTTGTTGCTTGATTCAATTTGTTTTGTTTTCCAAGTTAGTGAACTTTATTTTCTGAATAGAAGTTATAAGTTGTTGAGTATCTTTAGTTTTATGATTTTGCTTGTACATTCCTGTATTGATTGCTCAAGCATGACAGTTATGCTCATTCTTTCAGTGGATGTTGCATGTAGGAGGATTAAAGCTGCATATTTCAGATTCAAGCATATGTTGTAGTTATACATGCAGAACAATTCTTCTATGTTTGGGTGCATGGCGTTTGGATCTGAAAATTTGATATTTTCATTCATTTATTTCATGGCTTTTGGTAAGATCTTCTTTAATTGTTAATTTATTTAATTTGAATGGAAGAAGGATTGAAAGATTGATTATTCAATGCAAACTCAATTTATGGAGAGGTGTAGTTTTAGTCTAAAAATACTTGAGCTTTCATTTGAAAAAAAAAAAGGAATTATACTTAATTTGATGTTTCATTTCTTGGCATATAGCTCAAAGAGGACTGCTGTGATAAGAGCATCTGATGATTTTTGGCCGAGAGTCCCAGCGTCACATACAATCCATATTGCATCTGTTGCCTACAACACCTTGGAGAATTCATGCAGCCTGATTGGGATATGTTTCATGTAAGCTACCATAATCCTGTTTCCTGATAGCTTTATCTTTCAACATTTGCTGAGTTTTTGGGAAATCATGATTGGTTATTTGGTGATTGATGTCATTCCTTGGAGCATTCACCTGATGGCTGAATACCTTGGTGTTGTAATGTCCCAAGTGCAGCAAACCCGGCTCTGTTAACAATATGGGTGATTGAAACTTGGTCTAATTGTGGTACTTAAAGTCTAACTTCCTAAACAAAACATGCAAATTATAACCTGTGATTTTAGCATTGCAGGTTACTGGTAATGAGAATGGCATCACTGCATTTCAGATGGAGTTAAAAGTCAAGATAAATCAAATCAACAGAACTCAATTTCTTCAGGGGATGCTTTGTTTCTTGTGCATTAGAAAGACAGGTTTTTGAATGTTAAGTTTTTTGTCATGTTGATTGTAATTGATTCATTATTGAATGAATGAATGATGGGCAATAGCGACGAATATTGACCATAGCTGATAATCTGACAACTGTAGCTGTTATTAAATTGGGTATAATGCTATGGATCGAACTGCTTTCAGCCACAAATATTATCCATAGCTGTAGGTAATTTGGCTACAGAAGTAGTTGCTAGGTATTATATTTGTAGCTATTGTAATCTCTAGCTACGGATTAAATCCGTAGCTATATGTTTTAGACCTATTGGCTCGGACCTACAGTGACGGTCGTGCCGTGGACGAAAGCCGTAGCTATAAATCTATTACTACGAATAAAATCCGTAGCTTTTGTCCCGTTTTCTCATAGTAATCAACCAGATTTTTTGTTTTATTTATTTTATTTTTTTGGTTAGCTTGTTAGTACACACCCATGTGTGTACACACACTTCCTGTTAGCTACCCCCGCTAGGGATCGATACCAAGACCTTAAGTGTTGAAACGAGGTACCTCCACTCAGTCTTCCAGTTGAGCTATGGATCTGGGTGTAGTAATCGGTTATATTCATGTTTGAGAATAGATGTAAGGTTATGATAGCTAAATTGATATTATACACATGTCCATACTGAGTTAAAATTCATGGTGATACTCGAAAACGTTCAATAATTAGGGTATTGAAAAGTTCGGAGGTGTTACAGAATACTACTTTGCGCATTGAATGAAATTATGCTTCTTACTTGTGCGGATGTACGCACACATTATAATACCCCAAAATCTGGCGCCTGAGTATTAGTGTCTTAGATCCTGAATTTGAGGGTATTATCTAATTAATGAACAATTGCTTTTTTAGAAACCAAAGCTCTTGGTTTTTAAACCAATCGTTTGTACAATATTGAGAGAAAAAATTTGCATTTTCTATAAATGTATTACTAGTGGCAATTGATGGTGTCGAGTCTCTTGGGATTGGATGGTTGAGATTAATCCAATAGACATCTTAAATAATTCGAATAAGGTCTCCTCTGATTGTAGTTTGCTCAAGTTATCAATTGAAGGAACGGAAGAGACATTTGAATCTAGGATCTCTAATTCATAATTTAAACCAATTATTATAATTTATTGATCACATCATCAAAATTCATAATATGTTAGATTACATGGGAGTTTGTTGATTGAAACCATCGATCGATTGAGCCAAATCAAAGACCCTTGATCAATCCCTTCGATTGATCAAACATAGATCGTAAAATTTTGAATTTCAGTAATTAAGTCTTAGAACACTTTTTGCTATTTTTGATCGATCAAAACTCATTACTAATCGATTCAGATAAATCAGAATTAATTTAATTTGGTTGTTGGACTATTTTCATCATGTTTGATCAATTCCTTCGATCGATTGAGACTGCTTTAAGCTCTCCTTGACGGATCAATCGAGCAATTAAAAAAAAAACTTAACTATTTACTTGTTGGATAAAATTTGATATGTTCAATCGATCGAAAGCTAGCCTTGATCCATCAATCGAAGTCGGTCGGTTCTACTACACAATCCAATTTCATAACTTTTTAGATTCTTTTCTATTTTCTTTAGTTTTAATGGATTTCTCTCCACGTGGTTTGAATTTGAGACATTCATTGATTTTTACAATATTAGGTTTGAGAAAACCGAAGGATTGCTATATCTGGATCATTTCTTCATCATTATTATCCAGCTCTTGAACACAATAATCCAAAGTAAGTCAACCACACCACAACAACACCGGAAACAATGGGAACTCAAAGCCTACAGTTGGAAAATTACCAAGTGGTCTTAGAAGTTTTGGATCAAGATGGTATTAAATTTCCTTAGGAAGCTGGCATTTTTGTTTTACTTTCATCAGTATATGTGCGACCTTATGAAAAAGTTGAATGGCAAATAAACATCGTCGTACCCTTAGGAAGTTTTCAAACGGTGGAAGTCATTACCCCACTGTTTCTTATGGATCGGTTCCACTGAGCTTTGGATATTCTTGAAATTTGGGCTGTCTTCTGAAATGAGTTTTAAAGACGGTTTCACAGTTTCGACAATGCATACATGACGTGTCGACTGCACAGAATATAGTCAGTATGTTTTAGCGTAGTTAGTACGCAATCCGTCTCTCCGGCGGAAGCGGAATGGCTGGTTTAACACACCTGCTATATAGCTGCTGTAGGTACGTGTCGTGTGAAGACGAGCATTGACGCTCCTTGATCTGCAAGTTATACGAACTGTTCAAAGGAGATCAAAGTTACATGGCCCCACATTGATGTATTTATTATACCTATATCATTTATATATTTTTAGAGATTATTTTAGAGCGTTATCTAAAAAATAAATCATATCCAAAGATCATATGGACCACACCATAAATAGCAGCACAGATAATAATTTTCATAGTTAAACAAGTCATAGGCCCAATCAAAACACTTATTTTCCATCCAATCTATTCATGAGGTCACAAAAAACCTTAATAAAGAGGAAAAATAAATTTCATATTAATCTAAAACTTTGTGACCCTAGAAAGGATTTCAATGGTAGACGTTCAATCTCCCACTACTTTTGGTAGTGTGGTCCTCAAAATATTTAGATCTGTATTATTTTTCATCTCAAGCCTTAACATGAGCTCACCAAATAAATGGACGGTTTGGATATAACACATACCTCATGATCAGACCCACAAAACTTGCTGACATCAATCCAATAGCTATATAGCTAGTGTGAGGTACATAAGGGCTGTACACGAATCGGGCTAGCTTGGTTAACTCGCTCAACTAGGCTCGAAAAAGCTCAACTCAGCTTGACCCGAAACTAAGTTCGGGTCGAAATGGGCCATTTTCTTTGGGCCGAGTTCGGTCCGACTTGGCCCGAAACTCGACTGGACCTGGCCCAACTCGGTCAAGTGGTATATATATATATTTCAAAACCTTACTCGTCCCTTTCACCTTTACTATTCTGAGATAGTTCACCGTCCATCTTTAAAGTGACAGTGACTCATCCACCTCACAAACGTATAACTTGAACGGTCTAGATTCATCCAAATACAAAAATGAATTATAATGTCTTGGCTAGTTAGATTTTTTATGTAGTCTATAGTTCAACTATCTAAACCGTTGATTGAGGACCTTGTAATGGGACGCGGATTATCTGTCAAAGCCCTTCTCATGAACTTGTTGTAAGGTCTGAAACTGACCCAAATTCGCATGAACTCACCAGATTGCTGACTGGGCCGAGTTCGGGCTAGACATGTTGGCTCGGTAACTGGGCTGGGCCGGGTTGAGACCAGTTCAACTTGGATTAACTTATGTACACCCCTAAAGGTACACAAGCCAATCTGCTTCCCTCCCCAGCTATTGCCGGCAGCGGAATAGTGCGCCCCGAAGTTACCAAACGTGGATTTCCTAAAGCCTTTTGTAGGAAGTTCCTGCGTAAGGATCCTAGGTGGGTCTCTCTGAGATGTTTATGAGAAATCCACACCATCCCGTCCATTTTTTTTAGCTCATTTCAGGACGCATGTCCAAAAGTGAGGTGGATACAACACTCAAATGGGACACGGGAGAGGAAACAGTGGCAATTCAGTGATAACCGTTGAACCATTCTTATGGCTATAAAAGTTTTGTATCAAGCTCTCGTTTTGGTATATTCACTTCATCCCATTGGGAATGACCTTATAAAGGGTTTGGACAGCATATAAACATCAAGGTGGAGCTCAGGAAGACTTCAACGGTGGGAATTACTTTCCTCAATTTTTCCTTTCGTGTGACCCACTTGAATTTTGTATCCACCTCAATTTTAGACACACGTCCTAAAATGATCTCTGAAAACGGACGGACGGGGTAGATTTTTCACAAACATATCGGTGTGCCCCACCCAGCATCCTTGCTCTTTCGCAGGAAATCCGCGTCCGAAGTTACCCAAGTTGGTGCGGACCTTGCAGTGGGGCCACCTTAATGTATATATTTTATATGGACGCCGTCCATCCGTTTTTCCAGAGTTTTAGAGCTTGATTCAAAAATTGAACTAGATCCACGTCCCAGGTGGACCATGCTATCGAAGCAGTGGGGATTGAATGCACCACCATTAAAAAATTCCTAGGAATTTCCGTGATGTTTATTTACTATCCAACCTGTTGATAAGGTCACATAAACCTGGATTATGGTAAAAGCACATATCATCCTGATCCAAAAATTTTGTGGCCCGTTAATGTTCAATCACCAGTGCTTCCCAAGTTATGGTTTACCTGAGAATTTGGTCTGCTTCATTTTTTGGATCATGCCCTAAAATGATCTGGAAAAACGGATGGACGGTGTGGATATAGAATAAATACATCAATGTGGGTCCCACAGTAAGGGCCGCATTGTCTACGGTGAGGCCCAGGCCGCACCTAATCCGCTCCCGCTCTTTCTACGTGTCGCTACGTGGACCGCAGAAACCCCTTCTTATCCCTCTTGATGGAGAGGGTGAGGGAGTTAGAGAAAGCGCGGCGAGACCTCCGGCGATGACTGCTTCGCTTCCGTTTGCTTTTCTGTCCAACAACAGGCAATACACCCCAATTCCCATTACCCATTTCTCCCTTTGTTCCAATCTTACTGACAAACGGTCCAGATTCCTCTGCAGGCAAAGCAAAAGCAAGATCAGGATCAGTGCCTCTTCAAACCCAGGCTCCGCCGGACATGCATCTATGAAGGTCTCTAACGATACTACAAATCCGTTGGAAAGGGTTGAAGTTTTTGACTTGAGTGGAAAAGCTATTCCAATATCCGATTTGTGGAAAGATAGGAAAGCTGTAGTTGCATTTGCACGCCATTTCGGATGTGTTCTTTGCCGTAAACAAGCTGATTTTCTTGCCTCTAAAAAGGAGAAAATGGATGCAGCTGGTGTTGCACTTGTTCTAATTGGACCTGGCAGTGTTGATCAAGCAAAGGAATTTTCTAAGCAAATGAAATTCCAAGGAGAAGTTTATGCAGATCCCAGCCATTCATCATTTACTGCACTGGATTTTGTTTCTGGGATTTCAACAACATTTACTCCATCTGCAGGTTTGAAGATAATTCAGTCATATATGGAAGGATACAGACAAGACTGGGGTCTTTCCTTTGAAAGAGATACCATGAGTAGAGGTGGTTGGCAACAAGGAGGAATTCTTGTTGCTGGTCCTGGTAAAAGTAACATCTCATACCTGCACAAGGACAAAGAAGCTGGAGATGATCCAGATATTGAAGATATTATGAAAGTATGTTGTTCATAGATGCATCAGAAGGTACATCTTATAGTTTTATATTGAAGTTGTAACATATGATTTTGTGTCTGTAATGGAGTTCTAAGAGTTACTGGTTTGTTTATTTATTTATTTATTTATTTTTAAAGGCCTTCAAACATTCATAACCCCAACATATCATGCCACTGGTAGAATTTATACACTAGAAAGACACCCAAACTGACATTAAAGGCTGCGCTCAAGAGATTCATGACCATGATCAAATCATAGAACCATGGCCCACTGTTTCCTTTGGTGTGGTTTACTTGATCTTTGGGTATGCAAAACGGATGGATGGTGTTCATAAAACACATACATCACTGTGGGCACCACCGAGTTTGGGCCACTGGTGGTTGGCACTGGCAATCCGCTTCCCCCGAATCCAAGAGTGCCTTTAAACTACACAAGTATATTAAATGGGGATGGATCACATCTCTCTCTTAAAGATAGAAGTAGTATAATTGAGGCCCAGTTGGTGATTGGACTGGGCCAATGAGCAGGGCCATTTCATCATTTGCTGAGGTCCGGACACTACGCCTAGATTTTAAGCCCATTGCCACCCGTACAGTTGGCTCTGTTGTGTCAATATTTCTGTGGAAATTAAAGGGGAGGGGCGGATGTAGCCAAGTGGCTCAAGACACTGGATTGTGAATCCACCATGCGCAGATTCAATTCCCGTTGTTCGCCTATCATTCCTTGGTTGATTCCTCCTTTTTGGCTTTTGTAAAGACGAAGAAACCTGTTGGATTTTCAATATTCCTATTTACGGCAACAAAGAATCAAACTATCACTATATGTATTCCTTTTCCTACTTCTTCCAAGCACAGGATAGCCACAAGGGGTTGTGGGTTTTTTCCTACCAATCAGGGCCCTCCCTTCACCACCCCCGTGGAGATAATAGTCGACGATCTGAATTCAAGAAACATGTTAGTGCAAGATCATCCGATCAATTGTATATTTTGCTTATTACTCATCTAATTTGAACCCACTTATTACAGCGTGGTCGTCGATACAGTGATTGGTAAAATGGTGAGATGGATTAAATCATTAGGGATCCTATGCCGGCGGATGGAGCCCAGTCAAGAAATTGGGATTGAGGTTTTCGGTCTTTACGGTTTGTGAGGAGGCAGTAGGCCATCATTGGAGCTGGTGAAATGGATTAGGCCAAACTTGGGTTGGCTGAAATTGAATGTAGATGGATACTTTCGTAGCAACCTAGGTGAGAGTGGGGGTGGCAAGGTTTGTAGGACCACTTTGGAAGAATTGTCCTTGCATATTCAATTACTCTAATGGCTGGGTTTCTAATGTGAACTTGAGATTGGAACTGCCCTTATAAACACGATTAAATCACTAAATCTGGGGCTATCCCCTGGATAGAGATCACCTTACATCATGTTGAAAATCTTCAATTGTCTAAGTTGTACATCATGTTGATAATCTTCAATTGTCTAAGTTGTACATCATGTTGATAATCTTCAATTGTCTAAGTTGTACATCATGTTTATCTACTCCTGTTAGCTCTGATGTTGGGCCTTTATTCTTATTAAGAATGGGCAAGATTTTAGGTACGTCTCTCATTAAAATAAGTGTTGGTTTCAGACCTTGTTTTGGCCCGAAACTATATTTAGGCCCATATGTCAAAATCGACTGATTCGTGTAAAGATCGGGAGATCTGATCGCTCTAGGTTGCGGAGTCCACCCTTGTTTTGATGAGGTTCGAGTGTCATGACCTATGAATGGATGGATAGGTGTACAGGGCTTGCAGCACATTTGTGTGTTGTTCCTCGAGTAATACGAGTGACGTTATCAGTTTGCGGCCCACTTTTAGCCCCCTTTGGAAGATATGATGCAGTGGTTTTATTTTCCTCGTAGAGAGCTTCGAAGCAAGTAACCACTCCCGATCCGGTTCTGGATCACAAAGATAACTGTATGGAAAATATTATGTGCAGCCTGTACAGTTCCTACCTTTTCTAATGAAATAGAGCTGAAATTTTGAAAAAAATAATAATAAATTGTATGGACAATATTGATCTCTCATTAAGCATGCCTTGTCACATGATCCAATGGTCAGATTAGGATTAAATTAAGGTAATGATGGCGTGGTCAATGGATTGGTGCAAGGTCCATGGTATTGCTGTATCCCAGGACTAAAAATGATACATATTTGGGACGTTTGGCTTATCCCGGGATCACAAGTGTGTCTTGTTTGGCCGAGCATGGGATGGCATGAAATCCCATGGTGTCAAACAACATGCCCGTTTGGGCAGTTTGGGTGTGCATGGGGCAGGATTGAAAGCTTCAATCTGACTGGCGCAAACAGACAGGCCGTCCAGGAAGGGTTCTGTGGGGCCCACAGTGATGTAATTGGCAAATCCATGCCGTTCATTGCCATACTCATTTGATGTAAACATATTAACCAAAAAATGAAGCAGGTTCATACCTCCAGTGGATCACACCAAAGGAAGGTGCAGTGATAATGAAACCACCGTTGGACCACACCAGTGGCCTACATGCTCTGAGCTATTTCCATACGTGAAGGACCAAGCTAGTTTCATTCATAGTGCATACATCGTGCCAATGGGTGGGACTCACAACAAAGAAAGTTTGCATGGGTGATCTTGTAAGTGGAAATGGATGGCTCTGGATTAAACTCAACTGATGAGAGGAATAGAACCCATGATTTTGGAGACCAGTTATCTTGATAGCATGTGTGGAGAGGAGGAAAAGCAAGCCAGCACGCTACCAATAACTTTGTTGATAGAGATATGAAAGGATGCTGTACAAATACCATTCAAGCAGGCTTCACAAAAAGAAGGGCCTCACCTATTATATAACCTTTCTATACAGCACAAAAACTCCAAAAAAGAAAAAAAAAAGAAAACTGATCCAGACTTGTGTAGCTGAATTGCGTGTCAATTACGCGACAAGCACCTGCAGCACAATCAGCCCCATGCATAGCAAAGGCACTGACGCTGTTAAAATTTGCAACTCAATAATAGACTAAATCAATAAAATTTACAGTTAAGATGCTATTCAATGATAGATTTACACCCAAACTCTAACCCTAGCCAATACGCAGTCTTGTTGAGGCTACGCCACACCTAATCCACCTCTCCGATTTATAGGCCTCATTTGACGGAGCTGTTAAAATTTGCAATTCTATGGTGGACCAAATCATTAAACTTTACAGTAATTAAAGATGCTATATTCATTGATAACCAAAATTTAAACCCAAGCATTAACCCTATCCAATACATTTTTGGAAAACTATGTTCTAAAAAAACATCATTCAATCCTTAGTACAATTTTTTATTTAAACCCAATGATATTAATAGTAAAAATTCCTTCTAATTTTATGATTTTACATCAACAAAAATTTCATGCTGAAATGGACCAAAGCTGGTCATACTGGTTCTACTGAACTGTCCACAAAAATAAAAATAAAAATAAATAAATAAAAAGGGTTAAATATTCTTTTTTTTATACCCTAAACAATACATTTTTCTTTATCCACCACCCTCAATGGAGTTTTTTTTTTCCCCTTTTCTCTTTAGTCAAATTCAAAATACTAAATGTGTTCCAATTTCCATTTTTGAGTTCTTTGAATTTTCATTCTCTTAGGATCTTTAGAGATTTAAGGTTCAGAATTTTTAGGGTTTTCATTAGGAAAAATATTATTTGGAACTTTAGACTTCTCCCTATTAAAACTATCACTTTTTATGTATTATTATTATTATTATTCGGGAGAAAGGTCCACACCATCTTTATAACTCCCATGAGGTTGAGTAGTGTGGGCCCCACCGTGATGCATTTCGAACATCTACCCCATCAGTCAGATGCACCATTCCATCGTGGGCGTAGTTCTCAAAAAACAAGTCAATCCGTGACTTTTGTGGGCCACACTACACACAGAAGTGGAGAGGGACCGTGTACCATTAAAAAATTCATAATCATTTTTTGAGCCCAACGAGATGTGTTTTGAAACTCCAGCCCATCCATTATGTGTGTCCCACTTTGATGAGGCTTCAGACCAAGTTTCAGCAGCATTCAAAGCTCAGGTGGGCCCCAACAAGTGCTTTTATATGTTTTAACAGTGTCTTCACATGGTTTTAGATGATATGGCCCACCTGAGTTCCGTATACGGCTGATTTTTGGGATATCCCATAATTTAAAGGGGACTCATCAAATACACGGTGTTGATGGTCGACACGCATCACAGTGGGGCCCACACAGCTCAACCTCACGGGAGCTTATGGTGAGGTCGAGCGCATAGTACCTTTTCCCTATATATATATATATATATATATATATATATATATATATATATATATATATATAGTATAGCCTGCCTCCTTTCACCGGAGATTCCGAAATGCGCGTAACAGGCTGGTAATTTGCAAGCTTGTGACCTCACACAGTCGAGTGACATCCTAGCCGTCCATCAGGTTTTCCTACCATTTTGATACACTGCGATGAAAACTGGATGGTTTGCTCATCATGACGTAGAATACTGGCAAATGTATCTTAGCCGTCCAATTATTTTATAAGAGAGATTTTAGGACTTATATAAGATGGGACCCACGTGATGGATAGTTGGACCTTGTACATGGTGGCCTGATTAAGAGCTGCCTAGACATTCGTGTCGTATGTAGGGCAGCATCTTTCCTGCCAGCATGACACGTGTACGAGATCTCTACCGTGAAAACGATATGTCCCACCGTGAACATCATCCTTTTGGAAAATAAGGTTGATCGAATCACTAGGCGAGCTACAACTGTATGTCGGGTTAGACTGTTGGTTGTCCATTGATTCTAACGGTGTGATGAAACCAATGAGTGGATTGGCTTAATTTTTGTGGCAGGTGATCTTCATGATGTGGCCTACTATTTTCATGGTTCTGATGCATTTTACAACCGGCATTGTGGCAGGAAAGATGGTACGGTCCATGCAAAGTGATGATGCAGCTGTTGCGATTAACCAAAGCCCGAGGTGTGCGTGTGGCTGAGTGTTTTCCTTGCTACGTAAGTATCAGCATGGCTGACTCCTTCAGGCCATTCATCAAGTGGGGCCACGGTGAGCATGCATTGGGTTAAAATCAAGAACACACACTCATCAGGGTAGTCCAAGTGTACAATGGAAACAGCTTGTTGGTAACACTAACAAACAGTGGCTAACGTGATGAGTGAGTGATGGAGGGACGCCGATTAACTACTGATAAGTTGAGTAACTCGCTGCTGAGGTGACGTCACTAAGTTCTGTGGGCCCCACCACGATGTATGTGTTTCAACCATGCCTTTCATCAATTTTTACAGATCATTTTAGTCTTAACCAAAAAAGAATAAAAATGAGAGGGATATAAATCTCAGGTTTACCACACCACAGGAAAACAATAGTAATTGGATATCCACCATTAAAATCCTCATAAAGCCCAGCCCACTGTACTGTTTATTTGACATCCAATCTGTTGATTAGTTCAAACAGACCAAGATGAAGTGAGAAAACAAAGATCAGCTTGATCCAAAACTTTTATGCGCCTAAAAAGTTTTTAATGGTCGACGTTCGTTCAACAGTGTTTCCTGTAATGTGGTCCACTTTAAATTGGGATATACCTCATATTTGGCCTCATATCCTAGGATGTTCTAGAAAAATAGATGGACTGCATAGATGAAACACATACATTATGGTGGGTCCTACATAGCACCGACCACAGCCATTGACTGGTGGCAGGGGGAGTGGCTAATCCTTTTAAGAAATTGGAGGAGACCCTCTGGCCAATCATGTTCTTAATCGTTAGATCGAGGAGGGAATCCAGGACTTACTGCACGCACCAACCAGACAAAGGGCCAATGCCCGACCAATCCCCTGGCCCACTAGCCACTTCCCATAAGAGTTAAAAGGAGAGAGATTGAACGGAAGAAAGGAGAGAGAGAGTTGCTTTCCGAACCAAAGATGCCATATTTGGAGCGCAGAAACGAGGCTTACACGCTCTCTGTTTATAAAATAAGAATGACGTGTACTCTCCATCTAAACCCTAATCCAGCACAATGGGCACATATTAATTTTCTCCTACTGCCGTTAAATGCAAGCTCCATGAAAACGGGGGAGCATGTCATGCGCTTAACCTCTATGCCATCAGAGAACTCGTCAGAGAAATCATACAATCTGATGTAGAACGGGTCACAGGGATATTCCCAGCATGGTTGAGCCAAAAGAAGATGGACCGTGAATTGACCATAACTTTCATCCAGATATCGTTATGGGGCGTACAACCTATTAATCTTTATTGAAACGGGCCATCCGAGGTGAACCGACCCATAAAGTGGGTTGCATCTGCCCGTACTTTCAGCTCAAAAATGATTTTTTAGAAAATTTTTACTATTTTTAGTAAATTTGATTTTTTAAATATTTTTAGAGTTTTAGATTTTCTTTCCTTTTAAAAATAACTTTTAGCTATACTAGGACTCTTCTAAAGAAAGTTTATTTGCAATTTTTATTTTTAGAAATTAAGCCTTAGAAGAGTTTTATTGGAATTAGGATTTTTATTAGAGTTAGAATTGTGCTATTTTTAGTAATTACGAATTTTAATTTTTTTTTTTATTATTATATTAAAGGTGTAAGGAGACACATTAGACAATTATCAATTATTCATTAAACAATTTCAAATTTTATTAGAATTTATTTATATTCTCTTGCTTTCGCACCTTGTGGATTCAAGAAGTCTCTGCGAGGAGTCCAGAGAAGCTCCGTGGATTCAAAGTAGTTATCCTCGAGGATGACGGTGATCGACCTCATCATGTTCATCCCTGCGTTAATTGGTATCAAAACGAGATTTTTTCTCGGGCCGATGGCAAACAATGAAAGTATGAATCAAAATCCTGTGGACGGTGATCTAGAGATTCGTTATCTTTTGAAAAGAATGAAAGGTTTCTACCGGGAGAATCAGTTGACCATGTAAGGACTGCAGGCAACCCTCAACTACATTGAAGATGCGCTAATTCTGTCCCGAGATTAAAGTGATGCTCAACTGCCTGTGGCCGCTGTATGACACAACTCCAATTTTTACAAAGCACTATCAGATGATGATAAATCACAGGCCATCACTTCGATTATGAGGAAGCCGTTATACATGCCATAGGTAGAAATAGAATTACAGCGAGACAACATCTTTCGAATAAGGTGCACTGCATACAAAAAAGTCTACAATGTGATCATCGATGAAAATTTCGTGTCGAAAATAATAATGTAAAAGCTACAACTGAAAATAAAAATACACCTATCTCCATACACGATTGGATGGATTAAGGAGGTCAATAAAATAGAGGTAGCTGAACGATGTCGTATATTTTTTTCTATTGGTAAATATTATAAAGATGAAGTAATGTGTGACGTAGCCGACATGGAAGCTTGTCACATGTTACTTGGTCAACCCTGGTAAAATAATATTAATGCTACACATAGGGATCATGATAACTTATTTATCTTTATTAAAGATGATAAAAAGATTATTCTCGCCCTTATGGGAAGGGAGAACCAACACAAGACTTATAAAGTTGAGAAACAGTCTCTCACAACTAAACAGACTTTTGTTAAACAATCTGAGGAAACAAGAGATATATATCCATTAATTAAAAAGAAAGAATATATGGAGCCTGTGAATATCTCAAAAGATTTGAAGCTAATGTTGCAGGAGTTCAAGGAGAATGTGCTCAATGAACCCTCCCCCCCTCCCCTCCAAAAAAAAATAAAAATAAAAATTGTCTCCCATACGAGATATACAAAATCACGTTGATCCCGTCTCAAGGGCAAGTCCGCCTAATTGCCCACATTATCAGAAAAAAATATGAGATCTTGAAGGCAGATGTAAAGGGACTAATCGATATTAGTCAAGTCAAGGAAAGCATGAATACATGTATTGTGTCAACTCAAGAGCTTAATGCCAAGTACAAAAATATCGCTAATAAATATCGGTGTCAGAAATTATCTCAAAAGTTATCTTAGAATCATGAACCAAGTCCCTTGAATAACTCGAGGCTGAGTTTTTTTTCAAGTGGAGGGGTTTGATGTAGAACGTGACACAGAGATATTCCTAGCATGGTTGAGCCAAAAGAAGATGGATCGTGAATTGACCATAACTTTCGATCCAGGTATCGTTATGGGGTGTACAACCTATCAATCTTTACTGAAATGGGCCATCCGAGGTGAACCGACCCACAAGGTGGGTCGCATCTGGCCGTTTCGTTAGAAAACGCGTGCTTTCAGCTCAAAAACGATTTTTTAAAATTTTTTTACTATTTTTAGTAATTTCAATTTTTTAAATATTTTTAGAGTTTTATATTTTCTTTTCTTTTAGAAATAACTTTTAATTATACTAAGAATCTTTTAAAGAAAGTCTATTTGCAATTTTTATTTTTAGAAATTAGGCCTTAGAAGAGTTTTATTGAAATTAGGATTTTTGTTAGAGTTAGAATTGTGCCATTTTTAATAATTATGAATTTTAGTTTATTTTTTTTCTATATTAATGGTGTAAGGAGACACATTAGACAATTATCAATTATTCATTAAACAATTTCAAATTTTATTAGAATTTATTTTTATTCTCTTACTTTCTCTCCTCGTGGATTCGAGAAGTCTCTATGAGGAGTCCAGAGAAGTTCCGTAGATTCAGAGTAGTTATCCCTGAGGAAGACAGTGATTGACCTCATCACGTTTATCCCTGCGTCAGAATCCTTTCCTTCGACCACTTTTGTTGTCAAAGCCTCCTCAATTGATGATCTTGCAGTAGTCATTGCGACGAATCCTCCACTCTGATCATCCAAATCAATTGTTGCCCGACCATTTCAACACATTCCTCTGTCAAATAATTGATATCCAAGAAAACCTCCAACACATTATGTCCCGTGCTAACCACCTCTTCTGTCATACCATGAATAGAGACAGTAACAAATTCCTCCAATTCTTGAAGCAAAGATGAAAAAGTGAAGAGAAGAGAGCACGCTCTGTATGAAAAATAGCAACTTACATGGAAGGCCTCGGTGGCATGGAAAGCATCCACACTTTTCTACCAGGCCAGCGCCACATCTATGTTCACAGTCTTTCTCAGGGATAACTACTCAAAATCGACGGAATTCTCTGAATTTCTCATAGAGTTTCCTCAAATACACAAGGAATAAAATAAAAATAAATTAATTAATGATAGAAAAAATGAAATTACAATCCTTTAAATAATGGGTTCAAACCTAGGATGGAGTTTTAGACTCAAGCTTAACTCTCTAAAAATGTGACTTGCTATAAATGATAAACTTATTTATAGATGGTGATTATTCCTACCTGACTTCATGGTTTTCAGACAAAAATAGTAAGTGTTCAATATAGCCTAATCATGCCATTCTCCTAAGTTTTCTAAGCCCTTTTTCATGCTGGGCACGACTCCGACAACTCAAAGGATCAAATGTTGTTATCAAACTAAAACTTACTATTTATAGTAAAAATGGAAATAAAATGGACTTTTGACTATCAATCTGATGGAATCTCACAAATCCGATGTGGGTAACCCAGAGTAGCAGTGTTGGTTGGTTAAAGTAGCTTATCCTACCCTAAAATTATATATATGATATGTCGAATAATTCATTCTGGTTTGTGAGATATGAATGTTTTAAGGTTTTGATGGTCTGGATCATTTTCGCCTTTGATTGGGCCTTCTCTGTTCCATATTTATTATGAAAGTGTCCGCAACCCACTCTACATCATGCTTATCCTGTGTGATCCTAGGAATGCAATTGATTCACTCCTCATGGTGGAATGCATGTGAATGAGATAAATTGATAGGGAAAAATTGACCTCAGAGACAAATGTGGTCCATTTGAGGAGTGGGATGCCCCATTAATGGGCCTGAACAATTCTGGTAGTAGACCGATGGGACAAAGGGACCAGAGCTCACACCAGTGGGGAGGGCAGTTTGGAAAATTGCCTATCCAATGTGCCTGAATGCAGCCTAGATGAGGCCCCATGTCAGGCCAAGCCCAACAGACCTTCAGGCTGGCCCAGAACAATCAAAGCAATCAAAGCAAAGCCCATACAATGAAAGACCAACTCAATGATCCTTTCTAGTATAACCAATTTGGACATCAAATTTCCAAGCCATGGCTTAGAATGTTAGCATCATCAGATCAACATATTTATGAGAGTAAAAGAAAACCAAAAGTGGGCCTCATAATAGATAATAATAAAACCTTTCTCTGTTAAAACAAATATGGATCATCCATTTCTAGCCATTGATAAGTGGCTAGGATCATCCCATTAAAGTGGTTTGTGGGAAGGATTGACAATGAAAGGTAGGCCCTACATAATGGGGTGTCCAGATGACAGGTAGGACATTTCCTACTACAATAAATATGGACCGTCCATTTCCCCTTAATTGATAAAATGCTTAGGATCATTATGCCAAAGTTATTTTTCAGTGGGATGGGCATCAATGGTGGGCCCCATGTTATGGTTGGTCCAGATAAACAGCTAACCTCTGCTATAATGAACATTGATTCCTATCTTCTTGTGGTTGATTGAACGGTGACGCAGGTATAGGTGGTTGTAAAGGCTTCTCTGGTTGAATGGAATATATATATATATATATATATATATATATATATATATATATATATATATATATATATATATATATATATATAAAATATGGTGACGCAGGTTGGTTGGCGGCACCCCTAGCTTCCGAGTCCATCAGTAATTACAGCAATCCGTTTCTGAGCATTCTCCTCTCTTGCTATCTTTCCATGAAGAGGCTGCTGATTTTCCACGTCCTTTTCAATTCCAACAAATGTGGACTTTTCTAACCATTCTCCTCTCTTGCTCTCTTTCCATGAAGAGGCTGCTGATTTTCCACGTCCCTTTCAATTCTAACGAATGTGGACGGTCCATGAAGACTTCAGGAACTTAGTTGAGAGAAGTTGGCAAACCAAAATCACAGCAACTCCCATGTACAAGTTCTACATCAAGTTGAAAATTTTGAAGAACAAGCTTAAGAGATGGAACAGGGAGGTGTTTGGTGATGTTTTCAGGAACGTGCATCTTGTTGAGAATGTGGAGCCACATTGGGCCGCCTTCGGTCATGGATTCGAGCCCTGACACGATTCAAAGTCCAGCGAGTTGTGCTGTTTTTTTCTCGGGGCCTAGGACTGGTCGTATGAAAGCTAGGACCGGTCGTAGGGGCCTAGGACCGGTCGTAGGTTACGCAGTTTGTTCCGCGAAACTGCGGATTTGAGTCCTTTCGCAACCGGGATGCGGAAGGGAAGTTACCTAAACTATAAATAGGGGTTCCTAGGATTTTTCTAGGGCATGCATGAGATGAGGAATATTGAAAAATATTTCTAAAGGTGTGGGCTAAGGGTTTTCTATATTCTTCCAAGTGAGAGGTTAGTATTTTGCCTTGCAATCTTTGTTTCTTCATAGTGGAAGTTTGCATCCGTGATTTTTTATCCTAGTTTGGAATTTTTCCACGTATATCTTGTCTTGTGGTTTGTTTAGATTGCTTTGATCAGTTTCTAGTTTATATTCCTTTCTGTTTATCGTTTATGGGTGATGCCTGAGATTGGATCTCGGCCCACTGCGTTGTTGGCGTGCTGCACAACAACTGATATCAGAGCTATTGATTTAGTTCTATTGGGAGCGATGGCGGAAGATGAAAAAACTAGAATTGAGAAGTTTGATTGTTCAAATTTTACCTTCTGGAAGATGCAGATGGAGGATTATCTGTATCAGAAGGACCTCTACATTATTCTAGAAGGAAAAGAGAAGAAACCAGAAAAGATGACAGATGATGAATGGTTTTTACTGGATAGGAAGGCTTTAGGAACGATCTGACTCTCTTTGTCTAAGAGCGTCGCCTTCAACATATCCAAGATGAAAACGACAAAAGAATTAATGAAAGCCCTAGTGTAACGCCCTGAAAATCGGAGGTCGGGTAGAAACCCAACTCCCGAGTTCCAAAATGTCACTTATGCAACATAAATAATGATAAATGCATGTTGTCTGTAGAATGACATTAAACAAGATTGAGACTAAGCCAAAACAACATATCATACTCCAGAGACAGTTAAATTAGCAAGCGGAAGACTGTGATAAATACATAAAATATATAATTGATTGTAAGTCTCCAGAGTGTGAACATGTTAATTAAATACATGTATACTCCAAAAATGAAAAGAAAAGAATATACATGAGTGCTCCAAAAATATAAAATGACAAAAGTCATGGTGTCTAATCAACCTCCCTATAATCCCGTCGATCAGAACACGCATAAAGGAGGGATCCTCATCATCATCATCAAGTCCGGCTCCACTTCACAAACAGTGCCATCATCTGCAACTAAAATAGGGACTGGTGGGTATTCGAAACACCATCCTGTAGCGTGGGAGTGAGTGATCAACTCAGTGGAATAATAGAGCAAAGATTAGCATGTTCTCAAATCAATCATGCGATAATAGTAAAACAAACAATCAAACATTCCTAGATACTGCTGTTAATTGTATGCATGAAATGACATGATGGATGCCCTCACCGACATACTCCCTCATACGGCACCATCTTACGCCCGCGGCATGCTTTCTTCCCACAGTGCTCCACATCTTCCAAGCACATGCAGTGCGATATGGATAATGATTACCGAGTTATTATTAGTCCGTTCATACAACAGTATTGAGAATCTAAGGTACTTTACTTATATCAATCCCAACACAGATCCTGTCTAGGGTCGTCACTCCTAGTAATCTCATACGATATTATATTTGTAGGTCGCTGCAAGGGCTGCCAGAGCTGTTGCTCGCACTCGTTGCACCGCTCCCCCATCACCTTATCAATACAGGCCTACTTGTACTCTTGTCGCTACGGAAGGGTCATCGCCTCCCGTAGACTCAGAATACTCTCAAGGTCACTACAAAGGGCTGCCAGGGCTGTTGCTCGCACTCGTTGCACCGCTCTCCCATCACCTTATCAATGTAGGCTGACAACAAGAATATAGTGTCCCATACCACCATAGTCTACTCACGAGTCTGGGTGCTCACTGGTCACTACGGGGAGGTTTGTGGCCCCAGCGTAGGTCGACAGCTCGACCACAGTGTCCCATATCACCATGCCCGACTCATGAGTCTTTATGGATCAAGGTACCATGGTTATCAGAGTTTTCAATGGTAAGTTCAATACCCTAGGTTCAAGCAGTTATGACGAATACAAGGTGAACATACAATGGTCAGTCGGGTTACTTGATGAGTCCGACTAGCGCGAGCGCACGTTGAATCAACCGACATGAAGTGTACAAGCACTTCGTGTGGCCTAACCATTGCCGACGACTCTAGTACGACTCGGGTTCGTCATACACATCCTTCGTGACGAATAGAATCCAACCACGAATTCTAAACTGTTACCGACTGCCTGGACTAGAGTATAGCCCCAAACACTTGCAATCTAAATCAGAAATCATATGAGAGAGACAAAATTGAAATACAAGAAATGCCAGCATGTTATCAGCATGTTATAACATACATGATAAGCAGTTAAGCATACACGAGTATTTCACACATAAGGTAATCAATTCAAATACAAGCATGGAGGAATTCATGAACATCATCAAATTAGTTGAGAATCCAATCTCAACGCTAATCTACAACACCATTTACTCAATACTTACTAATACATAGATTTATACAAACACTTAGTCTACACAACTCCAACGTACTTAATGTATGTTGATTTCAACATATAATATGACAAATCCTTATATCAAGGAGATGTCTAATACACAACAATTATGTTCTTACATTCAAAACATATGCAGGCATAAATCATATTGATTTAGGCATTTCAACAAACACTTCGTCTACACACATTAGTCTATATAGCATATGTCGGCTAATATGTGCATTAGGGCGAATCTCTTTGCCAAACAGATCATACACGTATTTTTAATATCATAATACGACAAATAGCCATGGTAATCATTTCAGCAAAATACGGACGTATACTGTATTTTCTACAAATACCTAAAATACCCTAAATCTCATATTCTCCGTACGTATACGAAATGGAAAACGGACAGCATGTTCTACATGTCAAACATCGTTCTTGTCAATAATCTACTATTAAACGACATTGAAAGCTTTGAAAACAGTCAATCTAAGCCTCTAGAATCCTCACCTTTCGCCTTAGACATGTATTGATTCGAATGGAACGTATACGCTTCGTCAACGGCGTGAAGGCGACCTATATCACAAGTTATGTAAGCTACTACACTATTTGAATCAAAGGAATCCATAAAATTACAAGTGATTAGGGTTTTCTTACCTAGAAGTGCGTTGAAAATCACCAGGAAAGTGATTTGAATGCGTTGCTTTGGCACGTGCAAAAGCTGTAGCAAACGGCAGGAAGTTCCCTCACAAATTCTCTCACTAACTCTCTCTTTCTCTCTCACCACTTTCTAGGGTTTCAAGAAAATTCATATGGGAGAGATATGAGAGGGTTTAAGGCCCTTATATAGGCTAAAACCTCACCTATCTAGACTTGAGAACAAAGTATACTTGGGTTATAACCAAATCGGGGCTGTTCCGATCCAAAAGAGCATTTCGGGAGATCCCCTGACCGAACGCAGTCGGACTTAAGCTCATGCATACTGGATCTTGCTCACACAAAGTTTTCAGACCGGTAGAGTTCTCAGATCGCACGTGGCGGATCAGTTTCAATTCAGCGGTCATCGTACCTAAATCAAGTCTACAAGTTCCATGACATGAAAGAGAAATTTTTCCTGATCCGAGGGTGAAATTTGGCTGAATTCTGACGGTAAGAACACTTAATAATAACGCACAAAGACTCGTGCCAGATTTTGATTTAAATTTTCAAATCTTTACCCATTTCTCACTCTCTTCACTCTAGGCTCAATGAAATAGCCTCAGAGCATCGGTTGAGCTTAATTTTCGAAACGATTGTCAAGTCTAGCTAAGCGGTCCTAATGGTCTGAGATTATAGATATCGAACTTTCGACGCGCGATCCAAATCCAATACAAAGTTTCAAAGGGTTCTTAAGAGCAAACGGGTTTAGTGTTTGATCCTAGATTTTAGGGTATTGTAGCATCAACTATTCACACATTTTGGCTCTAGTAGATCGTATTTAAAGTGATTGGTGACAATTTCACAGGTAATCTAGCGTAGCGCTGGCTAAAACACATTAAATTTCTAAAGATTTTGGATCTAAATGATTTCTCTGGCTTTGGAATCGGGTTCTGAGAGGTTACCAAGGCATTATGGTTGACCCATTGCCTAAGGACGTCTAACCCCAGGTTGGCAAAAAAATCTGGGGTATTACACCTAGCCACCATGTATGAAAAACCCTCAGCATCTAACAAGGTTCATCGTATGAAACAGCTATTCAACATGAAGATGTCAGATGGTGGGAGCGTGACTGAACATCTAAACGAGTTCAATATAGTCATGAGGCAGTTGGAATCCGTTGGCATCGTTTTTTAGGAAGAGGTAAGGGCACTATTGATCTTATCCAGTCTGCCAGACAGTTGGGATGGTTTGGTGATTGCTGTGAGTAATTCTTCAGGATCGACAAAGATGAAATTTGATGATGTGGCTGGTCTAATTCTCAGTGAAGAATCTAGAAGAAAGGCATCAGGAGTTTCAGGGGATTCAGGGAATGCTCTAAACGTTGAAGGAAGAGGAAGATCACAGAACAGAGGAGGCAATAAACACGGGCGTTCTAAGTCGAGGAAGAAGTCCAAGGGACTAAAAGACAAAGACGGGTGTTGGCATTGCGGCAAGAAGGGGCACATGAAACGTGATTGAAGGGCGCTCAAGAAATAAGATGGAAGCTCTCAAGGCGGGAAGGATTCAGTGAATCTGTCTGAGGAGAGCGACACAGAGGCGTTGATCTTGTCTCTTAATGCAAGGAATGAGTCATGGGTTATAGACTCGGGTGCTTCATTTCATGCCACTTCATGTAAGGAAGTTCTGCGTGATTATGTGTCAGGTGACTTTGGGAGAGTCTACCTGGGTGATGATGAGCCGTACAGTATTGTTGGAAAGGGGGACGTTCAGGTCAATCAGAAAGACGGAACGGTTTTGAAATTGAAGGATGTCAGACATGTACCGAGTTTGAGAAGAAATCTGGTCTCAGTGGGGCAGTTGGCCGATACCGGTTATGTGACGACATTCACCAGTGATTCTTGGAAGATCACAAAAGGTGCCTTGATGATATCTCGAGGCAAAAAGGAAGACACTTTGTACATGACTTCAGAATCGTATAGTTCACTAGCAGTCGCATCAACTGGAGTGAATGGGCAGTTATGACATCAGAGGTTGGTACATATGAGTGAGAAAGAGATGAAAGTGCTGTTGTCAAAAGGGAAGCTATCGGGGCTGAAGTCTCTTGACTTGAAATTCTGCGAGGACTGCATATATGGCAAGTAGAAGAGGGTAAGCTTCAAGAAGACAGGACGCGCTCCAAAGACGCATCTATTGGAGCTTGTACACACTGACGTGTGGGGACCGACAAAGGTATCATCTCTTGGTGGCTCACGTTATTTTGTTTCCTTTATTGATGATGCTAGTAGAAAACTGTGGGTTTATTTCTTAAAGCATAAATCTGATGTATTTGATGCGTTTAAGAAGTGGAAAGTTGTGGTAGAAAATGAGACAGGTAAAATAGTAAAATATCTCAGATCTGATAATGGGGGAGAATATTGTGATAAGAGGTTTGAGGAGTATTATGCAGCAAGTGGAATCAAACATTAGAAAATGATTCCAGGGACACCGCAACAGAATAGTGTGGCTGAGCGCATTAACTGGACCATCCTTGAGCGCGCCAGGAGCATGAGGTTACATGCAGGGTTGTCCAAGACCTTTTGGGCAGATGCTGTGAATACTGCCGTATATCTTATCAATAGAAGTCCCTCAGTACCATTGGATAGTGGGCTACCAGAAGAAACGTGGACTGGGAAAGAAGTGAACCTTACACATCTCAGAGTGTTCGGTTGCACTTCATATGTTCACATTGATGAAGAGCACAGAAACAAGCTGCATGCGAAGTCCAGGAGGTACACGTTTATAGGCTACGGGAAGGATGATTTTGGCTACAGGTTTTGGGATGCAGAAAATAGAAAAATCATCAGAAATAAAGACGTAGTCTTTAATGAAAAAGTGATGCATAAGGACAGTGTGCAAGAAAATAAGGTCGAGAAAAAGGAATTCATAGAGTTAGAAGAGTTACCGGACATGGGTATTACAACGCCACAGGATGATCATGCACAGGAGCATTATGAGGCAGAGCTAAAGACACTGGTTACGAGGAGGTCCACTCAGGAGAGGAGACTCACGGTCCGATACTCACCCTCCTTACATTATTTACTGCTGACAGATAATGGTGAGCCAGAATGTTTTGAAGAGGCATTACAGTCAGATACATGGGTTAAGTGGGAGCAAGCCATGGATGAGGAGATGGACTCTCTTGAGTCTAATCGTATATGAGAGCTATTCACTCTACCTAAGGGTAAGAAAGTTCTTCATAATAAGTGGGTTTACAGACTGAAGGAGGTGCATGATGGTTCAAAACGGTACAAGGCGAGACTGGTTGTAAAAGGATTTCAACAGAAGGCAGGTATCGATTTCACTGAAATATTTTCACCAGTAGTGAAAATGTCTACGATTCGCATGGTCTTAAGTATAGTGGCTACAGAGAACTTACATCATGGGGACCTTGAAGAAGAAATATATATGCATCAGCCGACAGGATACGTGGCACCAGGTAATGAGAACAAGGTGTGCAGACTGAAGAAAAGTCTATATGGCCTGAAGTAGGCCCTGAGGCAGTGGTACAAGAAGTTCGATAGTTTCATGTCGGGAAACGATTTTAAGAGATGTCATGCAGACCATTGTTGTTACTTGAAGAAGAATGATAGAAGTTTGATACGTCATATATCATTCTTCTTCTATATGTTAATGATATGTTTGTGGCCGGTTCAAGCATGAAGGACATCTTAGATCTCAAAAGATAACTGTTTAGAGAATTTTCCATGAAGGATTTAGGAGCAGCAAAATAAATCTTAGGCATGAGGATAAAGCGTGACAGGAAAAATAAGAAATTGGTTTTGTCACAGGTAGAGTATATAGCCAAGGTACTTGATCGATTCAACATGGGATGTGCTAAGCCGGTTAGCACTCCATTAGCCAACCACTTCAAGCTATCTAAGGAGCAATGTGCAAAGACGCAGGAGGAACGGGACTACATGGCCAAAGTCCCATATGCGTCAGCGATTGGGAGTCTCATGTATGCTATGGTAAGCACGAGGCAAGACATTGCTCAAGCAGTGGGAGTTATTAGCGGGTTCATGAACAACCACGGGAAGGAACATTAGGAAGCTATGAAGTGGATCCTCAGATACCTGGTGGGTACTAAGGATGTAGCGCTGTATTATGGTGGATCGGAAATCAAGCTACAAGGCTACGTGAATTCAGATTTGGCAGGAGATATCGACGGTAGAAGAAGCACTACAAGTTATGTGTTTACTCTGGGTAGTGCTGCAGTCAGTTGGGTCTCTCAGTTACAGAAGATAGTATCTATCAGTACGACAGAAACAAAATATGTTGCAGCTACAGAAGCATGCAAGGAGATGGTGTGGATGCAAGGTTTTATGGAAGAGTTGGGTAAGAAGCAAGTAGATTGCAAGCTGTACAGTGACAGTCAAAGTGCAATACACTTAGCTAAGAATTTAGCCTTTCATTCAAGGACCAAGCATATTGCCATCAGATATCATTTCATATGTTCGTTACTGGAAGATGGTTCAATTGTTCTGAAGAAGATTCATACAAGTGAGAATCCTGCAGATATGTTGACCAAAGCGGTCATAAGGGAGAAGCTGAAGCTCTGTTCAGCTTTGATTGGTCTTCAAGCTTGAAGACGGGGAGGTGGTGCACTCCGGATGAAGAAGATGAAGGTTTTGGCGATGTGTCTCTAAGTGAGAGATTGTTGAGAATGTGGAGCCACATTAGGCCGCCTTCGACCGGTCGTAGGACGGCTACGACTGGTCGTAGGGGAGCCACGACCGGTCGTGGGTTCGAGCCCTGACACAATTCAAAGTCCATCGAGTTGTGCTGTTTTTTCTCGGAGCCTAGGACTGGTCATAGGAGAGCTAGGACCGGTCGTAGGGGAGCTAAGACTGGTCGTAGGTTACGCAGTTTGTTCCGCGAAACTGCAGATTTGAGTCATTTCACAACCGGAATGCGGAAGGGAAGTTACCTAAACTATAAATAGGGGTTCCTAGGATTTTTCTAAGGCATGCATGAGATGAGAAATATTGGAAAATATTTCTAAAGGTGTGGGCTAAGGGTTTTCTATATTCTTCCAAGGGAGAGGTTAGTATTTTGCCTTATAATCTTTGTTGCTTCATAGTAAAAGTTTGCATCCATGGTTTTTTACCCTAGTTTGGAGTTTTTCCATGTATATCTTATCTTGTGGTTTGTTTGGATTGCTTTGATCTGTTTCTAGTTTATATTCCTTTCTGTTTATCGTTTGTGGGTGAGGCCTGAGATTGGATCTCGGCCCACTGTGTTGTTGGCGTGCTGCGCAACACATCTAGCTGAGGTAGAGGTAAACAGGGTTGAGCATTCTCTCATTCATTCGATGACGATGACGGAGGCGGATTCCATTGTGCTGCAACATGTGTGGGAAAATTCAAAGCGCGCCTATCTCCAAGAGGAGATTTTCAGGAAATAGAAATCCTGTATAACCTGGCTGTCTAAAGGAGACAGAAACACTTAATTTTTTTCACAAATCTATCCTTGACAGGCGCAGAAATTTGGCTATTAAAATTCTGAAGAGGCCCTTTGGGGAGCTTCTCGAGAAGGCCAAAGATATTGAAGACAATGTGGCTCAATACTTCCAAAATATGTTTACAGTGGAAGGCATCAACTCCAACAGCGAGATCCTCAACTGCATCCCAAAATTGGTGACAGAACAGATGAACATAGGCCTCATGAGACCTCTCACGTTGGAGGAAGTAAAGGGAGCGACCACCTCCATTCCTCTGGATAGCGCTCCTGAGTCGAATGGCTTTGTAGGGCCTTCTTCTTGTCATGCTGGGATGTTATTGGCACTGATCTTTTTGAGGTAGCTAAAGATTTTCTTCTTGGAGGCCTGATTCCCAGAGCTTTCCAATGTACCCATATTTGCCTCATCCCCAAAAAAAGAAATCCAGAGTACATCACCGATTATAGGCCTATTAGTCTATGCAATTGCATTATGAAGTTATTTTCTAAGATTTTGGCATCTAGAATGGCTGGCATTCTTCCACAGCTGATTTCTGAGGAGCAAGGAGCTTTTGTTAAGGATAGGTTGATTACGGAGAATATATCCATTGCATGGGAGATGACTCATGAGATTAACTGGAAAGTTTACGGTGATAATATGATTATAAATCTTGACATGGAAAAGGCTTACGATCACCTGGATTGGCAATTCATCACCCAAGTTCTGCAGAAATTCGGGTTCAATTTCCAATAGGTAGCTCAGCTTTAATGCTGTTGGAGCGATGTTTGGTTCTCTGTTCTTATAAATGGTAGAAGTTTTGGTTTCTTTCAAGCTGGGAGAGGGCTACGGCAGGGAGACCCACTCTCCCCATCCATCTTCATCCTAGCAGCCGATGTTTTTAGCTGGGCCGTCTCCCATCTATTTTCTTGTTGAAAATGCCAAGCCTTCAAGCTCCCTCAAAACTGCCTTTCTATTTCCCATCTATTTTTTGTTAATGATGTGATTCTTTTTCTAAATGGCAGGCTTTCCAATGTACGCACTCTACTCAATTTAATTCGTCAGTATGAAAATGCTTCAGGTCAGAGGGTCAATGCGGGCAAAACATCATTCATCCTGCCAAACAAAACATCCAGAAGCAAGGCCTAGAAGCTAAGCAGCCTCACAAATTATTGTTAGGCCTTTTTTCCCATGTTGTATCTGGGAGTCCCTCTTACCAAAGGTAGAATCAGTAGTCCGTTTTTGCAGCTGACAATTAGCAAGATAAGATGAAAAGTGAAAATGCTCAACCCAGCTGTGAAACAAGTTCTTATTAAGCACGTTCTATCAGGCATCCCCATCCATCTCTTATTTGCCATCAAAATTCCCAAGCTAGTGTGCAAATCGTTTGAAAGAGCTTTTGCCAACTTTTTCTGAGGCAACTTAGATGTAGGAAATAGAAAACATTAGGTTAGTTGGGATAAAATTTATGCTCTACTTCAGGAGGGAGGTTTAGGTTTCAGAAGCACTGAAGAAGTTATGTTAACTTTCAGAATTAAGATGGGGTGTAATAGGCTGAAAGGAACATCTCTTTGGGCTCGTTTCATATCGGCCAAATACTTCAGGAAGCTGATCTCAAACTAGGGGAAGATTGGTTCGATTACTCCCCAACTTGGAGGGAGCTACTCAAAGCTCTGCCATTTACCTTAAAACATTCGAGATGACATATTGGGGAGGGCAAAGTCAACTTTTGGTATCACAATTGGTCGGGTGGTGGAATTTTGAAGGGAGCTTTGGTAAGACAGATTCCTCACTAGCTACGGGAGGCTAAGGTTTGCGACTTCAACCCTTTATCAGGAAGATGGAACTTTGAGGACATTCAGGAAATTATCACACTAGCAGCTATGCAGATTATCTCTTCCACAAACGTCGGGCTATCTAACAGGGAAGATCGGCTCATCTAGGACTTAACTCCGAAGGGATCTTTCTCTCTAAAATCCACTTGGAACAACATCAGACAACACCGCTTGAAGCCTCCTTGGACCAAGTGGCTATGGAACAAATATCTTCGCACAAAGATCACGATTGTTTGTTGGAGAACAACCCATGCTGCTATCCCTGTTGACGTAGCTTTACAGAAATGTGTCATCCCTTTGGCCTCTCAGTGTGAGTGCTGCAACTTCATTCAGGAGGTGACGCAGGGGAGGACATGAGGTTGAGCACAGTCTTCCTCAAGAGGATAATTATTTCGAATCCATGGAACTTCTCTAGATTCCTCACAGAGACTTCTTGAATCTACGAGGAAAGAAAGCAGAAAATAGAAAGAATTTCTAATGAATTCGAAATTGATTAATGAATAAATAAAAATGAGTTCACAACCCTTTAAATAAGGGTACCAAGCAATAGGAAAGAAATCAGAAGCAAACTACAACTAAAACTCCTAGAATCCGTGACTTACTATAAATAGTAAACTTACTATTTATAGACGGTCGTGATGTCTACTACTGCGCAAGGTTTTTGCCCAAAAATGGTAAGTGTCCTATTTAGCTTCACCAAACCGTTCTCCTAATTATCCTAAGCACTTTTCATGTTGGACACAACTCCTAAAGCCCAACGGATGAGGAGCTATAATCAAACTAAAACTTACTATTTATAGTAAAAACGAAAATAAAACAGGGAAATGACCGTCGATCAGGGGGTTTTTCACAAATCTAGGCTATGAAACCTAGCATAGCAGGGTTGGTTGGCTAAAGTAGTTCGTTCTACCCCAAAATCATATATTTTACGTCAGATAACTCATTCCGTATTGCGAGATACGCCCGATCTAAGGTCTGATGGTCCGGATCACTTCTGTCGTCGATCGGGCCTTTTCTGATCCATCTTGGCCATGAAACTATCTGTGACCTGCTCTACATTAGGCGGCTAGCTCGCTGTCCACCAACCCTCACGGGACACTTCTCTCGGTCCCTATTCCGTTTCAGCTTAGAGTGGGACCTTCAGCTTACCAGCCAAATAGGGGACAACACCTCAGCTATTAGATCCAACACGCTTAGGTTGCTGTTGAATCTTTGGACCATTTGCTGAGCACTGGCGGATCAACTAGTTAGGTCTGGGCTCACTTTAGCATTCTTTTTGACATCCCATTAATCCACAACTCCCCTATTCTTTAGCAGATCCAACAATGGTTTGCTGTAGCCAATGAAAGATCTAGAATTAAAATGCTAATTGGCTTTCTCCCTTGTTTTTTCATCTGGGAGCTATGGATAAGTCGCAATGAAACTCGTTATAAGGACCACAAAATGTCAATAGAAAGCATCATTTTCAATGTCCATCAATGGCTACTTGAGATCGACAATCTAATTCAAGCCTCGGACAGAAAATCCATGACAGAGGACATCATCATTTAATCTTTAAGGCTCAATTCTACTACCAATATCCCTGTCTCCAAACTGTTGATAGTGAGATGGTTAAAGCCACTCAATAACTGGCTAAAACTGAACACTGATGGATCCTTGAGAGGTAACCTAGGTGACAGCAACAATGGAGGAGTGTGTTGGGATCATTTAGGCCAGCTAGTCTTTGCATTTCACAGACATTATGGAATTTCTTCAAACACATGTGTGGAAGCTCGGGCCATGTTGGATGGACTTAATATTTGCTCCAACCTAGGCCTTATAAATATCATAATTGAAACTAACTCGAAAGTCATTGTGGATGCCCTGGGGGACTCCGCCTAGCCCAATCTTTGAAAATTATGGTATGCCTTGGGAATCATTAAGGATAATTTGGTGATCAACCACATTTTTAGAGAGGGGAACTCAGTGGTAGATGCACTAGAAAGAATGACTAGTGAAGGCTGTCCAGATATAATCTACACGCGATGCTCCCAGATTCCAAGGTTAGTCAGAGGAGCTTTACTTTTAGATAATGTAGGGATTGAAGCTCTAAGACTTTAGTGATTGGGGGTTAATATCCGTTCCGTTGCCTCAGCTTTTTGTAGAGTTTTTTTTTTTTGCTTATTTGAGGGTTATTATAACCCTCTTGTCTAGTTTGTGTCACATGATACATGAGGCCACCATCCTTTTTGTTGGGCCCACCTGAAAGGCTGTACATTTTGTTGATCAATGAAATCCCTCGGCCAAGCGCCTTCTTAAAAAAAAGAAAAAAGAATGGTGGTGCACGGATGAATGTGATGAGGTCGAGCACATACTCTGGACTCCTCATAGAGACACCTCAAATCGATGAGGAAAATTAGAAAATAGAAATAATTCTAGAATTTTGTAATAAATTGTTTGATGATGAAAACGAACTTTCAACCTTTTAAATAATTAAATAATAACATAAATCTTAGGAAGAAGTTTTGAAAGCATAATATAACTAAAACTCATAAAAATTTTGACTTATTATAAATAATAAACTTACTATTTATAGATGGTCATGATTCCTACTAGACCTCATGGTTTTTGGCTAAAAATAGTTAGTGTCCTATTTGGCTTAACCATGGTACACTCTTAAGTTTTCTAAGCACTTTTCCCATTGGCGAAACTCCAAAAGCCTAATGGAAAAAGAGTTATAATCAAATTAAAACTTACTATAAATAGTAAAAACAAAATTAAAATGGAATTTCGACTATAGAACTAATGGAATCTTGCAAATTCAGCATGTACAACCCGACATAATAGGATTGGGTGGTTAAAGTAGCTTCTCGTACTCCAAAGTCATAAATGGCACGTGGGATAACTCATTCTAGTGTTTTTTTTTTTTTTTTTTTTTTTTTTTTTTTTTTTTTTTTTTTTTTTTTTTTTAAAGATATTCCATTCATATCAATAAGAAAGTTACAAAGGAACAACATTCGAGCGCACTCGGGCTGACAAAAGGATGCCCGAACCGCCTATCATGTGGCTATACAATGAAAGAAAATGAAAATGAAAAGAATTAAGATCCCCTTAGCGCACCCATGCCCACCTTATCGAGAAAGTAAAGGCCCCTAATCAGTCTAGGGAGAACAGCTATCGTGTTTGCCCAAAAGGAATCCTGATTGGCCGCTCCCAAGCGGGTGGGGAATAAGAGTAATGAGAAAATTTTCTCTCTTTTAAAGATTTTTGATCCTCGATATCCAATAATCCTATTTCCAATGAAGGTGCGTCAGCCCCTTGAAAGCGTCCACCACAAAGGAGGAATCCAATTCAATTAGCATGTCATGCAGCCCCCGCTCTATGCTTAATTTCATCGCATCGTGAAGGACCCAAAGTTCTACGCTGTTATTCGAGGTGTGACCATAACCCTGGTAGAAAGAGAAAACCAAATCACCATTGGCATTTCTACAAATGTCGCCACCGCGGCCAAGCCGGGGTTTCCAGATGCTGCCCCATCAATATTAATTTTTACCATGCCCATTGGCGGTCTGGACCATTTCATGAGCTGACAGGATTGAGAAAAGTGGGGGCTATGAGAAAAGCCGAGGCAGAGGGCGAATGTATTCAGAGCCTGGGAACCTTGAAGAAGCTTCGTCATAAGTCATTTGACCTTTCTAATGACCTTACTACTAGCAAGTCTAGTCCCATCATACCTGGCTGAATTCCTCTCTTACCAGATCTCTCAAATGATGAGGCACGTAGTAATGCGGTACAATAGAGATGATTCTCTACCTGAGCGATGGTGGTTCCACCAGAGAGAGAAAAGCCTGGTAATAGTGGAAGCCGTGTTGGGGTGGAAATCGAATATTTCATTGAATTTGTTCCAAACAGTGGACGCTAGTGCACCCCGACCGAAAAGATGGTCCAACATTTTGATTTGGGGGGAGAATTCTGGCCCTTGTCACAACAAATACACCTGGAGGCTAAGGAGATACCTCGTGATAGGATCTTGTCGTCATTAGGGACATCCCGATGGAAGAGCCTCCAGAGGAAGATGGAGACCTTGTTAGGGATTTTTTTGATGTCAGATTCTCTTGGAACAATTAATTTCCTGCCCTTCGGTGTGACACACCATCTAACCAGTTTTGACTGAAAAATAGCCGGATCGATCGTGGGGCCAGATGCGTTGGTCTAGCTAGTCTAATATGCAGAGCCCCACAAGGGTGATGTGATCCTTCACACCTGTAGGGAGAAGGTCTGCTGCAGGTGATTGAGGATTAATACCATCCCGGTAGAGCAGTTTGCAAACATGCAAATGAAGCAGATGATCGGGGATTGGCCGATCAATAACGTCCTCTAACCATCCCAACCCTGTCCAGTTTTGCTGCCAGATGTTCATTGATCTGCACCCAACCTTCCAAATTAAATAATTTTCAAGAACAAGAAAAAGCGACACGATTTGTTTCCATATGGGGGAGATGGAGGATCTAGGAGCGCTAGCATTCGCATCCGCAATGGAACCATATATTGAAGCCGCAAAAATAGCCCATAAGCTACTATTTGACCCAACTTTTGCAGTCCAAGCCATCTTCAATCTAAGCGTAGCTATAACCTCTCTGAGTTTTCAGATCCCTAGGCCACCCTCCTCTTTAGGCATAGAGATTTTTTCCCATTTGATCCAGTGACATTTGAAATTTCCTTCATACCAGCCCCACATAAAATTAGAAAAAAACGACTTCATCCGATGAAGGATTTAGGAAGAGATTGCTGCTGCCAATATAACATGGATCGGAATACCGTAAAGGACATGATTGATAAGCGTGCACCTACTCGCCTGAGAGAGGATTCGGGCCTTCCACCCTTGAAATTTGTTTTCGATTTTTTCCAAAAGGGGACGAAACAGAGGGATTTTGGCCTTGCCTTTGAGGAGACGAATTCCAAGATATATAAGTGACGAGGAGGAGTAAGGAGTTCCAATACGCTATTGAATCATTCTAACTTTGTTGACTGGCATTGAGACAGAAACATAAGTATAGCTTTTGTGAAAATTTATGTGTTGTCTCGACGCCGCTTAGCAGGAAGAAAGGAAATCTTTCACCACTTTGATGGAGGAGCTGCCCCCATTGAAAAATAGGACGGTGTCATCGACATATAGAAGATTTGAAATCTGTTTGCTGCCAAGTTTTAGTTTGAACGGGAGACATCTTTAACTGAGGATAAGGTTAGCAAAACCTCTACTGAGAACTTTCACCGCTACGATGAACAGGCTTGGGGATAGAGGATCCCCTTGGCGAAGACCTCTGGAAGATTTAAAGAAACTACAAGTGGATCCATTGATAAGGACAGAGAACCAATTGTTGCATAGGCACTTTTCGATCATTTGAATCCAACTGGGAGTGAAACCAAAATGTTGGAGAACCCTTAGGAGGAAGTTCCACTTGAGGCAGTCATACGCCTTTTCCATGTCTAGCTTTAGAATTATATTCCCACCTCTGACTTTCCTATCAATTTCTCTGACGATTTCTTGGGCCAACACCACGCTTTCTGCTATTGATCGGCCTCGAACAAAAGCTCCTTACTCTTGGGATACTATGTTTGGGATAAGGATCGCTAATCTGTCCGCAATAACTTTGGCAAAAATTTTGTAAATACAGTTACATAGACTGATAGGGCGAAAATCAGAAAAGGCTTTAGGGGCTACTTTCTTAGGAATCAAACAAATGAGAGACACCGTGAATGCACGGGGAAGATTTTCACCAAGAAAAAACTTAGTGACAGCTTTATGAATATCAGGGCCAATGATGTCCCAACTCTTAGAAAAGAAAACCCCTGACATTCCGACGGGACCGGGGGCACTGTCCCTTGGCATGGACATAACCGCCCTCTTAACCTCATCCAGAGAGGGGTAACTCATCAAAAAAGCATTATCCGCAGTCGATATTACCTGCGGGATCGGAAGCAGAGGCTTTCTTGCATACTGGTTGGTTCCACTGAGAACAGCTTAAAAAAGAAACTCACCACTTCATCTTGAATCAGTTTGGGTTTAAGGTGGTGTTGCCAGATTCCAGCTGGATTTCCTCAATTGTAGCCCTCCTAATCTTATTTGTGGCAGACAAATGAAAAAACTTTGTGTTTTGGTCGCCTTGCTGCAGCCAATTGTTGCAGGATTTCTGTTTCCAAAATATTTCTTCCGCCAATTCCAGATGCTCAAGGTGAATTCTAGCTTCGAGGAGTTCCTCCTAGCTGAAAAGCTGCGACGCTTGATCTTGGTCTTCCAACCTGGCAATGGACTGTTTCGCCACTTGCAGTTGCTGAAAAATGTTGCCAAAAACTGTCTTGTTCCACTCTTTCAAATGGATCTTTACTATCCTTAGTTTCAGCATTTGGTTTGTCAAAGGCTGATCAGAAAGATCTTCTCGCCAAGCCTGCATGATTACCTTGGGGTACCCCTGATGTAATGTTCACATACACTAGAAATGAAAGGATTTAGGAAAGGAGTGCATGACAGGGGGAAAAAGAAGGAGCAAAGGGCAATGGTCGAAGTTGACACGGGGGAGGTGCTTGATGTGGAAACGGGGAAAGGCGTTAATCCAGCTGCCATTGCAAAGAACCCTATCTAAGCACGCCCATACCCGGGATCTACCCATTGATTGTTGCTCCAGGTGAACCTATTTCTGCTGAATCCCACATCGATCAATCCTACGATATCCATAGCATTAGTAAATTCTGTGTTTCTGCCTAAATCCTGATTTATGTTGCTTTATCTTTTTGCTGTGGTTAGGATCGCATTGAAATCACCACCAACTGCCCATGGGCCCGAAATACGCGAACCCATGGAAATGAGATCTTCCCACAGATCTCTATTGCAATCTAGAGCATTTTGCATACACAATAGATAAATGAAAAGAGAATACTAAATTAAGCACTTGGCAATGAATCGTCATCACCTGATTGGTTCGCTGCACCACTAAGACGCTGAGATTGCTGTTGTGAAAAAGCCATATCTTTCTGCGCTCGTCCACATTTGAAATTGAAGAATGAAACCCCAACTTGATCCCCACAGGTACTCTTCTGTTTTCTCTAGCCATGGGTTTCAAAATTGCCACACATAAAGTTTTGTGATTTCGAACAATTCTGGCCGCTGATTTGAGTGTAGTAGCATTAGCTACCCCACGAGCATTCCAAATTATTGCGCTATCCATTAATAACTCTTAGGTGAGATTATGGCCCTCCTTTTTAGTTTTCTAAGTCTGCCACCCCATTGTTCCTTCAAGTTTCCTGCTCCTCATTTCACTGATTTTCTAACTACTATCTGCTTCTTTCCTCTCTTAGATGGGGGCTTTGTATGGATGTGCACCGAGCCTTCTGCGGAAAAGGGGCCAAGGCTGGCTACCTGAGAGGATAGGCATGTCGGTGTAATGTTCTCTTGAGCTTCTTGGAGGGTGTTTTTATCCTTGTCAGTGGTTACTCTAACATCAGTCGCAATGGGGAGACTCCCTCCTGCGTGGATCTTGTATGGTGAGAAGTCCACTTCTAGATCAAGAGGTTGAAATTCTTCTTTGCTATTAAAGGAAACGATGGATTTGGCTGGGGCTACTGCCACCTCGAGTCCCTGTAAACTTAACGAGTGAAGGAGGCTCTTACATTTGTAGTTTAGCTAGGGTGTAATATGAACATCCTACAAGTTTATCGGAGAACTCCCCTCCAAGCAAGAGCAGCCCAGCCAATCCATGTAGGCCTCCAATGTGGGATGCAGATTGACTGTCTACCTGGCTGCATAAAACACATCAGTTCCCTATCTGAAAGTTGAGTTTGATACATGAGTTGAAGTGCCTGGCGAGTGCACCACAGCGATAGGAGTAGGGCCTACCTTGTTGGTGTCCAGCACTTGCTCGGGGTACCACTGATCCAGCATTGTAGAGCTCGTCACCTGGTTGGAGATAGGGCTATCACGTGTTGGTGTTTCCTGTTGCATGTCTATTGAACTAGTGCCATCAGCAGGACCCATATCACAATTGTTCTACTGATGAATTGATTTCCTCCTGAGAAGGATAGGTGACAAGCTAAGATGGTATTGATTTCTCAGTTGATAGAGATTCCCCAGGTGGAAATCAAAAGCTGAGTCCAGAGGAGGGACTTGCATTATGGGATCTGAGTCCAGTTTTTCGCTGATGTAGTTGGAGATCACTCTGTCTTATATGCGTTCAACAGCGATATTGAGATCTTGAGCCATTCCTGAGCTAAGCAGATGAGGTTGCATTGTGACTATACTGTGGTCAACAGGTGTGGGGCCTGGGAGACAATGCCACCGATGGAGGCTGAAGTTTGTGGATTAGGGCTTAGGATATTAGAGCTTGTAGGAGGGGTTGAAGGTTGTGGATTTGATACAGGCATTGAATTGATTGGTGGGGATGCAGGTTGGGTGGGGCGGTTAAAGGCATTGTTGAAGGGTAGGGGGGGAGCCTGAGGAGGGTTGATGGGAGGGGGTAAGGGTGGGAGCTGAACGTTGAGGGAGGGGGTTGAGAATTGAGGACCATTCGATGGCGGTGGAGGTGGGAGCTGAGGGTTTGAATGAGTGTTAGTATGAGGGGGTGGGAGCGGGTGGGAGCTAAGGACCCTCCACTGGGGCATTTACACAAACAGGTAGAGGAATCTCTAACTCTGTGGACTGTTGCCTATGAAACGCTTGGGCCACCCACTATTTAGTAAACTCTGTGAGGATTGAGGATCTGACCACATTTGATTGTAGCAAGTTCCACACTCCTGAAAATGGGAAATGAACGATTCGCCACTTTGAGATAACGTTGACTATGAATATCCACACCGGGTTTGAGGATGACTTGAACTCTAGCAAAAGCTTGAAAATAGCTAGATCTGGTGATGCTATCGATTTGAATCACCTCCCTAAAGGTTTTAGCGAGGTTTTCAATAGCTGCAGGATACCATGCGTGCGTCGGGATGCCAAAAATCCTGACCCACCTCCCTTAATCCGATAGGGTCGCTTCCGGATACCAGGAAACTACTTCAATCAGATTCATCTTCTTGTGTAGGTTGATGTCTTTGGAGAAAGCGGCCATCTCCTGCCTGGATCTAAATTTTAGAATGAATTTTAAGGCAGAGATTCTGCAAATGTCCACTTACATTTGAGCAAAGGGGGAATGTCGAAAAGAATCAGTGATATGTGTAATAGAGACTGATGTGCAACTGGCCGTGGCAATGACAACCGACGTGAGCTCTTTTTGAAGCTTCCGAACTTCCTGATGGTTGGAAATAACTGTAAGATTCTCAGAGTGAGGCAAGGGTTGCTGCTGTGATTGGGGATTTCGGTTGTTGGCCTTTATAGAGTCAGCGAACGATCGTCTACCCCTATGAAAAGAAAGGAGAGATGCAGTCGTAGCGGTGGATGCCCTTGCTAGAACCGGATCTGTATGGAAATGAGTTTCAGAAGGCCGCTCTGGTTTACTCTTTACCTTTTCAATCTTGATGATCCTTCCATCGATCCTGCGCCCTTTGAACGTGTTAATAGCATTTAGAGCATCCTGCTCGTACTGGAAGTAGATGAAAGCATATCCATGGGGTCTGTTCCTCTCCTTGTCACAAGGGATGGAGATGGATGTGATTTTTCCAAACCTGCTGAAAATTCGAGCAATGTCCTCCCCATTCATATCATAGGTGAGGTTTCCTGCAAAAAACCCCATATAAGGAAGAACTTGGTGCTGACCTACCGTGATGGAGGACAATTAACCACTTGCTCTAAAAGCTCGAACTGTTAGAGTATGGAGAATTAATCCCTTTATCTCATTGCCCAGGCCCCACGTCTCATGGGTTAGGCCGTCGGTCGAACCCTCCTCGTGGGCCCCAAATCACATGGGTACCACCTCACACGAGCCACCCGAGTCACATGGGTGGGGCCCGCATCTCACAAGCCACCTGCCTCACATAGGTCACCCACCTCGAGTGTGCCCCTGCATCTCACAGGCCACCCCACTCGAGCCCGGTGTTAAAATGCCCTCGCATTAATCACCCCGGGTGAGGAGTCTCGAACACGAGACCTCCCGCTCTGATACCAATTTGATGCAGGACAATTAATCACTTGCTCTAAAAGCTCGAACCGTTAGAGTATGAAGAATTAATCCCTTTATCTCATTGCCCAGGCCCCACGTCTCATGGGTTAGGCCATTAGTCGAACCCTCCTCGTGGGCCCCAAATCACATGGGTACCGCCTCACACGAGCCACCCGAGTCACACGGGTGGGGCCCGCTTCTCACGAGCTACCTGCCTCACACAGGCCGCCCACCTCGAGTGTGCCCCTGTATCTCACAAGCCACCCCACTCGAGCCTGGTGTGAAAATGCCCCTGCATTATACCATGTTGCCGATGAACTGTTTGCCATTCATTTTCTCTATCTTGGTCGCGGACTTCGGAGCAACCTGCTTCTCGATCCAAATCTGCATCTCGATCGCGATCCGCTGGTTGATGTTGTCGATCCTGCGGGCGATGTCGATTTTGCTGTCGTTGTCGAATCTGCTGGCGCTGCATGCAATTCAGAGGTTCTCACATGTCTCTCTCTCTCTCTCTCTCTCTCTCTCTCTCTCTCTCTCTCTCTCTCTTACTCTCTCTCTCTCTCTCAACTCATTCTAGTTTGCGAGATAAGCCCATTTTAAGCTTTTGACGGTCTGGATCACTTCTGCCTTCGATCGGGCCTTTTCTGGTCCATCTTGGCCATGAAATTATACACAACCCACTCTACGTGAAATGACTAGGATCATCATATCAAACTGACTCTTAAGAGGGATGAGCAATTAAATGTGAATTCACCATAATGCACGGTCTAGGTCAATGATTAGATTTTCTCTATTATATCATCACCAAGGTTCCTATTTAGGAGGTGGAATGTTGCAGGATTGGATGGGTTTACTTAGTTTATATTTATCACACGTGGGTTCTAGAGTTTCACACTCGAAACTGTTGGTGTGTAATGTCCCACGCCACTAGATGAAATTCCATCCATGCACGTAAGGTCGTTCACTTCATAGAAGCGGTACGCATGCTTGTAAGTCATGCCAGGGTTCTTCAATGAACTAACGGTTTGGATTATTTAACCATGGCCCACTTATTACAGCAGAAAACTTACATACTTCTTCTAAAATAATATTTATTTTGTTTCTGATAGTACTTGAATAAACACAATATTTACTTTGGACATGGAAAGAAAAAGATAACCACAAACACAACGACAGCCATGCTACACTAGTAACTACAACAGCAGCAGGGATTTGAACACACCAAAGGCTCCCAACTAAATCAAGATACGACATGAAGACTCATTTTAAGGGCTAGTGCAATGTGAAGCAGTGCAACAGCTACCCACACTAGCTTCTTAGCCACAGCAACTCAGGCACCCGGGGAAGTAGCCCTGAGAGCAAAAGCAGTCCTATCCCTAATGCAAAGGTGACGAGAACCGCTACGTTATAGGCTTTCAAGAGAAATTTTTGGTATGGGTCTACATAAGCCCGGACGGAGAGATTGCTGAGGATCCCAACGGCGGAGACTGTGGTTGAAGGGACCGCTTCTTTGAACATGTCCTTCTGGGCTAGCTTCATGTCTTTAATTTCTTCTGCCGATGGAGGCGCCGCTGAGACGGAGATGTCTATGTGGTCATCAGGGACGTTGAGAATATAGTGGCCCACTGAGATCTCGGCCATTGTTTGGTTGGAGGGAGTAGGTGGGGCAGAGAGGAGATGGGATTAATAGAGATCATGGCACGTGTGGAAGTGCATGCTGTTTTTTTCTTCTTCTTTTTTTTCCTTTTGTTTTTTTTTTAGAGGAACGAGTACGATGGACGATGGATGTAAAAGGAAGTGTGCATGAAGGATCGGGACGTGGTTGAGGTGGACGCGGTTTGCGTCCGAACCAAAACTGCCCGCCCGCCCGCAAAACTGCCCGTTCGGGGCTAGAGACGGGCGGGGTAGGACGCAATCCGTCCGGTTGAGGCGGAGTGCCAAGCTAACCAAGAGAGCGCACATTTTTGACAGTTTCCATACAAATGGGTACATGGGGTACCTTTGAAAGATTTAAGCCGTTGATCAGGCGTATCCTACCGATTAAATGCCTTTCCTCGGAAACGAAGCTGACCCGTCATCAGATTGGCTGCACATACTTTCAATTCGGAATGATGGGCAAGTTCTCTTATTACTACATATATTTTGTACATGTATGATCAAACTGTTAATCAGACTTTCCTGGCATTTCAGAGAGAAATCTAACTAGTGAGACCCATGTGATGATCGGCTTGGATATTGCACATGTGCCTAGTTGCTTGACCAGTGAAAGGCGACTAATAATCGCGCAAATTCCTTGCGATTCGCCAAAAAAGAGCGCGGCGGATTGGGTGGTCTCATACAGGAAATCGGATTGTGTACTGAGTTACTCAGTACACTCTTATCGTACTGAGTAAACTCAGTTGAGCCCACTGCGAATGCATGTGGTGTATCCATTCCATCCATTCGTTTTTATAGATGATTTTAGGGGTTCAACCCAAAATTGGTGCATATAAAAACCTCAAGTGGGCCATACCACTGGAAAAAGTGGAACTATTGATTTCAACCGTTTAAAATTTTCTAAGGCCCCCAATGATGTTTATTTGACATCCAACCTGTTCATAAGATCAGAAGAACACGGATGAAGGGAAAACACAAATACGACCTTGATCTAAAACCTCTGTTGTCACTGAGAATTTTTCAACGGTAGATGTTCAATTCACACAGTTTCTGATGGTGTGGTCTATTTGAGGTTTGGATATACTCTATTTTTTGGATAAGGCCCTAAAATTATGTGTTAAAAGAGATGGACGGAGTGGATATAATGCATGAATGACACAGGGGCCCACCGAGTTTACCCAGTACGCTTACCGTACTGAGTTACTCAGTACGCAATCCGCTTCCCTCGTACAGCTGTTCCCTTGCTCGAGGACGAAATCGGATTGTGTACTGAGTTACTCGGTACGCTCTTATCGTACGGAGTAAACTCTGTTGGGCCCACCGTGAATGTATGTGGTTTATCCATGCTGTCCATCCGTTTTTAGAGATCATTTTAGACATTGAGATCAAAATTGAAGTATATCAACACCTCAACTGGACCATAACACATGAAACAGTGGAAGTATTGGTTTCCACCGTTGAAACCTTTCTGAGGCATGCAGTAATGTTTATTTATCATCCAACCTATTAATAAGATCAAACAGAAATGGATGAAGGGAAAAAAATATACAAATATCAGCTTGATCTAAAACTTCTGTGGCCCTAAAAACTTTTCAACGGTAGAAGTTCAGTTCACACTTTTTACGTTGGTGTGGTCATTCAATCTTTTCATAGGATTTATTTTTGGGCTAAAGCCCTAAAATTATCTGGTAAAATAGATGAACGGGTTGGATAAATTGCATGAATTAAGGTGGGCCCCACAGAGTTTACTCAGTACGCCAAGGGTACTGAGTTACTCAGTACGCAATCCGCTTCCCTCGAGGACGGCGAATTGCCTCCGCCCCCGCCAATACGATGTTTCTGTATACAAAGCTATGTGGGGCCACCACAGTACACAGGAGAGATTGACTCTGTTAATCAGTTTGGCAAGCTCACAATAGGACAGTAACCCAGAAATGAATCCGACCCAAAAGTCAAGTGGATCACGACACAGAAACAGTGGGAATTGAATACTGACCGTTGAAACGTTCGTTGGGCCACAAAAGAATCCGATCTGGCTAATATTTATGTTTTGAGTTCATACCAGTGAGAGTACTCTTATGAACGGTTTGGGTAGAATATAAACACAATGGTGGGTTTTGAAAGGGTTTCAATGGTGGTCCACTTGAGTTTTGGATCTAATTAATTTTTGCTCTATTGTAATTAGTTTCGAAACACAGAGTGGATGTTCTCACAGATATTTCGGTGGGTCCCATATCCGTTGGCTGGGGCACAAGCAATTGCCATCTCGTGGTTGACGGAGTGTCGGTTTGGTGACGTGGTTTAGTTTTTTCCTTTTAAGATATGAATATATTAAATTTGAAGAACCATTACAAAATTTCCGGCGGCCCTTGGATAACAAACACCTGGGCCGCCTATCATATCCATATACAAAAAGATAAAACCTTCCCCAATCAGGGATTATGATCCAATATTAGGCTCTCTAATTGCACCCAAATTAACCTTATCTATAGATACAAACCTCTAATACAGAGAGGTAATTCATTTACATCCTTGAATAAAACGTTTCTTTAATTTGCAGCCTAGCTCTAGCTAGCTAGTTTGTCGGTCCGTTCTCTTCCCTTGGAATCAGGATTAAGTTTACCCGTGGAGCCCATAAAAGTGTGCATATCTATCCAACATGTTTAAATAGTTTTTTTTCCCCAATGTATGGGCGAGGCGCGGCTCAAGGCATTTTAGTCCGACCTGACCGGACGTTGCTTCGGTGGATCCATGAACCGCTGAACTCGCTGGTCCTGGGATTGTGGGGTCCACTCTGCTGTATTTTCTTTATATCCAAGCCATCCATATTTTGCTAGCTCAATTTAGGGCATGAGCCAAAAAATTAAGCATATCCAAATCTAAGGTGGACTTCACCACAGGAAACAACGGTGATTGGATGCCCACCGTTGAAAACTTCCTGGTGCCTATAGTAGTGTTTATTTGCCCTCCAACGTATATCAGCTTCTTGCAAATTAAACTTTTGTGCTCCGGATAAGTGTTTAAGGGTGACCATTTAATTAATCGTTATTGTTTCTCATGGTATGATCTATCCGAGATTGCTTCATTTTTTAGCTAATGCTCAGCTGAAAAAACAAATGGACTGTCAATTTAAAACACATACATCACGGTGGATCCCATAGTCTGGTAACCACCGAATCCACTGTAGATGCATCCGACCTGACTTAACCTAACCCAGTTGTACCTGACTTCAATGTACATGTGTTATGTTCCTTAGTTGTTTACTTTGGTTTGACCCGTTCGAATAGGGCTCAATGAGCTGGGCTAGCTCTGATGGGCTTTCAGACCTGGCTGGCCTCGGGCTAGGCTTGGGCTGGAGTATCAGGCCCAAGGGGTTAGGTTTAAACCTAAAACTTGAGTTCGTTTCTCAAACGAGTTGGGCTTGGACTTAGCTGTGTCAATCCTGGCCAGGCCTGTTAGTTTTTTAAAATATTAAAAATTTAAACTAAAATATCCTCCCAGGCCTCTTAAATCACCTCCTCCTTTTCCTTCTCTCTCATTTCTTCTCTCTTTCCATTGATTTGTTGATCTCCAACTTATCATAAGGCCCATTTATTTTTATTCAATTTTTTTTGCAAAATTTGGTGCAGCCTGATCGTAGGACCCACCAGTTATATATATGGCAAAAACTTTTTACAACCTAAGCTATTTCGGGGCGGGGCTTCCAGCACCATAGCGGGCCCACCTATCATATCCTATACAATTGGTCACCTATTTGGCTTCCTAACAGAGCCAAGACGGGCTTTGTCCTAGAAATATCTGTCGGTTTGTGTCCTACTCCCCTCTTTAGCCAGCCCGTCTGCTGGCCCGTTCACTTCTCTAGGAATTAGGGAGATCCGAAAGACCCCCTACCATAGAGATTCTTGATTCTAGTCATCCAATATTTTCATTTCCAGGCATAGGTGGAGTTCCCGGATATGTATTCCACCACTCATTTGGAATTAGATTCAATGAGAACTCTATCGAGATTGGAAGAAACACATTACATCAAACCATCGAACATGGCTCAAAGCTCATCCATGTTGTTGGATGCATTTCCGTATCTGCCGAAGAACGAAAATTTCATATCGCATGGCTATCCCTGCATATGCCCCCACCACCTGCAGGCCTTGGATAGGATAGGGTGGAGCCATCAACATTTAGCTTAAACCAACCCCTGGAAGGCCTGATCCATTTGACGATGTCGACTGTTGGAGAGGGGTGGAAATGGCATGCTGGATGCATGCAGAGGGGTCAACTGGGACTAACAATGGCTGCTAAGGGATCCTCTTGTGACGAAGAAAAATGGACTTCAACCACCATTTAATTTTTCCAAACACGCCAGAAACTGAGATAAGACAATCATCATATCTTGCTTCGTTCCTGGCCTTCCAAATTTCTCAAAGAGCGAAGGCTGGGGCTAAACAGAGGATGATCGGGATTCCTTTGAATGGGAGAGGCCTAAGCCACCACCAGTGGAGTCGGTCCGGGACCAACAGGTGACTAGCTAGGGAAATCCCAAAGAATCTCACAAGCAAAAGCCAAACCTTACTTGCCAGACTCTCGAATAAGAACAGGTGCGACGTAGATTCTGAAAAGTGGCTGGAATTCGGATCTACCTCACAACAAACACACTTCAAGGCAAAGAGAATACCTTTTTCTAAATGCATTCATCTACAGGCAAGGCCCCCTGCATTACTTTCCACACAAATGTGGCCCATCTATGATCTCCATACTCCCATCTCTATGTCATCATCAACATTGTCATCTCCATCGGAATTGGGCCCTCTCTCTCTCTCTCTCTCTCTCTCTCTCTCTCTCTCTCTCTCTCTCTCTCTCTCTCTCTCTCTCTCTCTCTCTCTCTCTCTCTGAATAGCCACATTTGGCCTCAATTTAGGCTTCGGTTGGCCTTGTATATGTATTATGTGCAAGCCTATGTTGACTATTTTGACTCATCATGGGCTCCAACTAGATTTGGATATACTTTGAAGATCATAGGGCGAGAGCTTAGCCTGGCCTATTCTGCCTAGTTGATACCCCTCACCTAAGCTAACATTGGGCAACCTGATCGGAAAGGAGGGGAATTGTTAGGATCTCTCCATGTTATGTAATTTCCGCCCAACAAGTTCATCTCACCATAAATAAAGCCAATAATCAGGTTGACCTAAACATCAGGTAGGCCACACATAAATATGGTTGGTTTTGGGTGGTGTGTGTTATCACTACTTGAAATCGTTGGATGCATGATTTGGGTAGGTTCTATTGATAGAGTGACTTTAATCTATTTGGTGTAGTGTTGTTAGGTTAATTGATGAATTCTTGGGTCGACCAAAACACACTGTGATATTCCCGTTCGATCAATATCTATTTTGGTTGATTGAGAGACTGTTGATGTCTTGGTCGACCGAAGGCGCGACCAAGAGGAATGTGTAAGTGTGGTTTTTATTTTTTATTTTTACAAGGGTTATATAAACCGTGTTAATATGGGATCATGGTTACTCTAAGAGAACAAAAGGAGCTTAGCATATTTTTAAGGATTTTGAGGGAGAAATTAAGGTTTCTTATGTACAACTTGTTCCATCTCAGGCCAATGTAATTATCTTCCACATATATGAAGAGTCTTTTGAAAAAAAAAAAAAAAGTTGTTCCATCTCTTGTAACTTTTTTATTATAATGGATTATTTGTCACTTGGTGCCATGATTTTCTCTAGCAAGAGTTTTTCTACATAAAATTTGTGTGTTTTGCAGTTGCTTAAATTTTTCTATCCCAATTGAGTTGTGTGATTCCATCTGAAGTTGCTTTTGCACTAGATAAGTCATGTTAAGGCTTTTTGCGTCCCCAACAAGTGGTATTAGAGGGAATGTTGGGTTTTCAGGTTAAATCCGAGACATGGCTGAGATTGGTGTAAGGATCGCTTTATTTGAAGTGAGAATAGGTCAAAGTGTCCCAGAGGGAGGTGAATAGGACTTTACAGACTTTTCTTGACAATTTAAAATCCTATTAACCCTACTCTTGATTTATCGTATAGTTATCAAGATAAACTCATTTTAACTCTATTCCTACTTGGATGAACTAAAAACACAAACAATTAAAATTGTCCAAAACTTGTAGCCTCGTGGACATCCAATCCTCTGTCACGCGGTGCAGATGAATTTTGGATTTGCATCAATTTTTGGATCATGTCCTAAAAAATCGATGGACTCTCGGTTAGCCTCACCTAGTTTCACACGGCAGTAAGCTCCTGGGAGAGGCTTTGGTTGGGAATCAACATGGGAGTAAGGCACGAAACGGATTGTCTACAAAAGCTTTGAAATACTTGAGACGAGAAGCTAGGTATAGCACACTGTGATGTTTGTGAGAAATCCATCTCATCTATTCATTTTTCTAGATCAATTTTGGAAATTGGCCCAAAAATCAAGGTAGATTCAAAACTCATGCGGGTTGCAAGATAGGTAACAGTGAGGATTGAATGTTCACTAGTTGGGCCAGAGGTTTTGGATTTGGCCAGGGTTTTTTTTTTTTTTTTTTGGTGTTTTCATTTCATCCCGGTAGGATCTCCTTGGGAAGGTAGCCAATTGTGTACTAACTCAGTACTCAGCATGAATATTTGACGGTGACTTTTTGAACAAGTTCCCAGGCAGAATGGACAGTGACTGGCAAGTAGTTCGACGCAATCGCTAAAATCAAAGAGGTTACAGTTTGTTTATTGGTAACCTATCGTCCAACATTACTACCGACGAACTAAAAACCCGATTCGGCCAATTTGGGGAAATCGCAGACGTTCACATCCCGACATCAGGTAGAGGCAGTGGTTTTGCATTCATGAGATTCAGCCGTAAGGAGGATGTTGCTACGACCAAACAAATGCTTAATGATCGATTCCTGGCCAGAAGAAGAATGGTTGTAAAAGAAGCCATTTCGTGAACAACGCCCACTCTCCTAGCAGCAAGAAAAATGGTGCCCAAAGGTAAGGTTTCCAACCTGAAAATAGGAATCGCCGCCGACCGACCAAAGCAAAATCTATCTAAAGCAGGTACCCAGAGCTTACAAGATCAAAGAGCTCAGCAACCCCTCATCTCTTCCAACCGTATAGTACCAACCTCATTTAAGGAGGTGCTCCATTCGCCATGCCCTTCCTCTCCCTCCCATTATATCATTGTCCCTAAATGGATCTCAGATCAGGGCAGGGCAGCTCTTTCTTATGCCCGGGTTGGGAAAATTTCGGGATCGAGTGACGCTACCACCACCATTAGAGCCCTCCTGAGCTCATCTTCTTACCACCTCTCCCAGGTGGAGATTTTCAGAATATCCCTTTCAGCATACATCCTGATCTTTAAATCCAGGGAAGAAGTCATTTCCTTCTCCAGAGATAGGACCCTACATCAAAAAATGGGACTCCAGAATACAAGATCTTGGAGCCCTGCTATGATGTTGCCAGGAAGAGGATCCTAGATTTGCATTGAAGGCGTCCCCATCCACGCCTGGAGCGAACATACCATTGGCAACATTGCTGAAAGAATGGTCTCAGTTGTTGAACTTGATCGCAATCAGATGGAAAGCCCAAATTGTTGGTTTGCGAGAGCTAAAATCATTCCCCATCTAGATACCCCTCTCCTTAAAATGACCAACCTATTAGCCGATGGGAGATCATTCCCCATTCACGCCTATTTTGAACTAGGAGATCAGTTAGGAATACCAACGGACACAGGGGAAGCCATTACCACCAATGCCAACGAAACCACAAAATAATGGGTCGCTAGATCTTTTTCCAATCACCAGGATGCTAATATGGAAGACATAACAGTGACCACGTCCAACAACGATCCAACCCCAGACGGTTAGTACAAAAGCCCTCCACCTGTTCGATCAAATGTCTCACACACTTTGCCAATAGCTTATCCTCACTAGGAACTCAGGGAGCATGAGGACTTCCCATCACAGCTGTTGCCAAGACCTATGGCTATTAAAGTCCTTACACCCCCATAAGCCATGGATCCCCAAACTCTGAATATGCTGCCTCCCCCAACTCTGTTAACTCGGCAGGTGCAACATCAAAACGACCAGCCACAACCCAGTGTTAAGCCCAGCAGTTCTATTCCGGAATATCCTCTGATTCAGCTATCTGATGTAGTTGATAGCAGGAACCAATTATAGATTTTGGATAATCTAAATAGTCAGCAATCTGATGTAGTTGATAGCAACACACCCTTGAACAGGGCCGAGAGATTCAGGACCATTGCCAAATGACTCTTCAAGATCTAGCAACTTCTAGCCGAATGCCTTCCAATTAACCCTTAATGCGCCGATGGATTCCTCCCTCTTTGGAATTGATGATCGCCTGGGAAGGGCGGCTCTCAGGTGTGCAGCAGTTATTCAAAGAAGGAACAGACAATGCTAGCCTCATAACTACTAAGGCTCTGTCAAAGCTTCAATCAGCTCTGGTTGAATGGTCCCTCGCCATTCCCGTTCCAATGGATAGCGACCTTCAGACGTCCCCCAGGGACACCAAGATGGAACCTGAGCTTTGTCCAACCACTGAGGAAACAGAGGGATAGACAACAGCATACTAGGATTGTCAAGAGAGCAGCAGGACGAAAACCAAGCAGCAAGGTCAGGCCTTAACTCTTTGGGTGGACATCCAAGGCAAGTTCAACATACTGTCAGCTATTGCATCAGGCACTAGCCGCAGCTCTCAGGAAGAAGGTTCGGTTAGAGCAAAGGAGAAGAAACAAGCAGAAAATTCGCCCCAGAATCAGCTTCACCAACAGGAAAAGCCAAAGACTGAAGAGCTTACAGAGAAGGACTGCACACAAGGGTTGGGTTACTGATGACTAGTCTTCTTTCCTAATATGTGAGGGGGGTAGGTAATGCTCAAACTACCCAGTTTTTGAGACGTTTGATCAGAAAACACAACATAGCAATCCTCTTGCTCCAGGAGCCCATGATCAGGGACTCCAGAAGAGAAATCGTTGCTTCCAAGCTAGGCTTTGCTAAGTAGATAGTAGAAGAGATTGCGTAGAATAGAATATGGATCCTAGGCAAGGACCAGATTCAACTTCAAACCCGTTGGGCCATCTGACAATGCATCACCCTCGAAGTAGCCTTGGATAGCCTTCCAAGCTCAGTTTTCATCACCAAAGTTTACATTAGCTACTTCAGATATCAGAGATGGCTTCTTTGGGAGGAGATGAGGAGACTTACTAATGTTATAGCGGGTCTGTGGTTGGTCCGTGGAGATTTTAACTCCACAACCAACCCAGGGGAAAGACTTGGCAGTCCTACCACCTTAACCTGTGCTATGAAAGATTTCTAGGATGTGATCAATGAAACGGGCCTCATCAATGCGGGATTCTTCGATTCTCCCTTCACTTGGTGTAACAACAGAAACGGTAGTGGCTGTCGATGGGCTATATTGGACAGGATGCTTCTCAATTCTGATTGGGTGAGAAATCTGCCGGCTATCAAAGTCGATCACCTCATGAGGGCCTTCTTTGACTACTCACCCATTCTTCTCAGTTTCCAAGATGTCATGTCAAAAGTCCCTAACCCATTCAAATTTCAACGAATGTGGACAGTCCATGAGGACTTTCTGCGAGTGGTTAAACAATGTTAGGATCAAGATGTGGTTGCCACTCTGATGTATAAGTTTTTTCTTAAACTAAAATATCTGAAAGCTACAATCAAACGTTGGAACAAGGAGGTATTTGGAGATGTCCATACCAATGTCTAGAAAGCCGAGGATGAAGTCCAAAAGGCTGGATTCAATCTTATCAATTTGTAATCTGCTGCAGACTTTATCGTGCTCAACTGTGCCCAGGCGAAGCTGAAAAAGGCTTATCTTCAAGAGGAGATTTTTTGGAATCAGAGGTCTAGGAATACATGGCTAAAGGAGGGAGATAGAAATATCAGTTTTTTCCACGATTCTGTATTGAAAAATCATAGGAGACTGGCAATATAGAAGCTGAAGACGGCAACAGGTGACACAGTAGATCAGATCGACGACGTCGGGAGAGAGGCTGAAAGCTACTTCAAGAACCTCTTCTCTTCAGAAGAGTCCACAAACGCAGAAGAGCTCCCGACGGGCATCCCGAGATTGGTCAACCCTCAGATGAATGGTGGCCTATTAAGGCCCATCTCCATGGAAGAAGTCAAAGCCGCTACCTCCTCTGTCCAACCCGATAGTGCTCCTGGTCTAGATGGCTTTGGAGGTGCATTTTACTCTTCATGTTGGGACGTCATAAGGGGTGATCTATTTGTAGCTGCCAACGATTTTTTTCCAAGGAGGGACGATGTAACACCCCGAATTTTGGCCAATTTGGGATTAGACGTCCTTAGGCAATGGGTCAACTAAAACACTTGGGAAATCGCTCAGAACCTAATTCCATAGCCAAAGAAACCACTTAGGATTAATTCCTTTAGAAACTAAGCATAAGTTATCTAACGCTACGCTAGAGTAGCTGGAAAATAGTCCCTGATCACTTTAAATACATTCTACAAGACCCAAATCGAGTAGAACCAATGACTCTATAATACTCTAAAACCTCGGATCAAACTCTAAGCAGGTTTGTTCTCTGGACCCCTTTGAAACTTTGTATTGGATCTAGACCGCGCGTCGAAAGTCCGATACCTACTATCTTAGACCGTTAGAACCGCCTAGCTGGACTTGACAATCATTTCGAAAATCAAGTCCAACCGACATTCACGGGCTATTTCATTGAGCCTGGACTGAAGAGAGTAAGAATAGGGACAGATTTAGAATTTGAAATTCAAATCTGGCACACGACTTAACGCGTCAGTATTAAGCATTCTGACCGTCAGAATTCAGCCAAATTACACCCTCGGATCAGGAAAAATTTCTATTTCATATCATGAGACTTGTAGGCCTGATCTACGTGCGGTGACCGCTAAATTGAAACTGGACCGCCATGTGCGATCTGGGAACCCTGCCAGACTGAAAACTTGATGTGTGCTAGATCCAGTATGCATGAGCTTAAGTCTGATCGCGTCCGGCCAGAGGACCACCAGAAATGTACTTTTGGACCGAAACAGCCCCGCTTTGGATAAACATCAAGTGAACTTTGTTCCCGAGCCTATTCCGGGCATTTTTGAGCTTATAAAAGGAGTTGAAACCCTCACTCCTCTCTCCCATCCGAATTTGAGAAAAACTCTAGATTGGAAGAGAGAAAAGGTGAGAGTTTGTGAGAGAAGGTGGGAGAGAATTCCCTGCTGCTTGTGCCACGTGCTGTACGTGCTTTAGCAACACGCTTCAATCACTTCGCCGGTGATTTCTCCGCATTTTCAGGTAAGAAAATACCCTAGAAGTTGCTGATTTGAGATTCCTTTCGTTCCATAGCTTGTTAGTTGATAAATCTTATAAAACAGGTTCTCTATTTACCGTAGACGAAGCGTATACGCTCCGTTCGAATTCACACGTTTATAAGAGATAAGGTGTGGATTTTAGACGCTTTGATTGACTGTTTCCAACGCTTTCAATGTCGTTTAATAGTAGATTATCGACGGCAACGCTATTTAACATGTACAACATGCTGTCCGTTTTCTGTTTCGTAAACCGGCGAAAAATATGAGATTTAGGGCATTTTAGTCATTTGTAGGAAGTACTGTTTTCATTCATATTTTGCTGATGTGATTGACATGGCTTATTGTCGCATTAGAATGTTAGGAATACGTGCATAATTAGTTTGGCGAAGAGATTCGCCTAAATGCGCACTTCGGGTCGACATGCTATATGTAGACTTAAGTGTGTAGTGTAAGTGTTTGTATAAATGCTTGTATTAGTATGTATTGAATTAAATGGTGTTATGAATTAGTTTGAGATTGATTTCTCAATTAATATGCTGATGTAAATGATTTCCTACATGTTAGCCATATGTGCGATTTCATTATATGTATGAAATGCATGTGCTTGATGATTCACTTAAGTAGTATGTTATAACATGTGCTTGATGATTCCCTTATGATTTAGTTTGAGATTGAATTCTCAATTAATACGCTGATGGAGATGATTTCCTATATGTTGGCGATATGCATAATTTCATTATATGTGTGAAAGACATGTGTAAGATGATTTACTTAAGTTGTACGTTATAACATGTGTTAACATGCTCACATGTTTGTATTCCATTTTCAATACTCTTACCTGATTGCTAATGTAGATTCATAATTGTTTGGGACTATACTTAGTCCAGGCAGTCGGTAACAGAGAAAATTCGTGGCTAGCTGGTATTTGCCACGAATGACGCGTCGATGAACGCGAATCGTGTTTGAAGTTGACGGCAGTGGTTAGGCCACGCGAAGTGTTTCACGCACTTCATGTCGTTCAACTTGCGAGGCGCTCGTGCTAGTCGAGCCCGTTAAGTAACCCGACTGGCCGTTGTATGTTCACCCTGCATGAGTCATAACTGCTTGAACCTAGGGTACTGAACTTACCATTGTAAACCCTGTTAACCATGGTACCTTGATCCACGAAGACTCATGAGCCGGGCATGGTGGTATGGGACACCGTGGTCGAGCTGTCGGCCTACGCTGGGGCCACAAACCTCCCCGTAGTGACCAGTGAGCACCTAGTCTCGTGAGCAGATTATGGTGGTATGGGACACTATATTCTTGCTGTCGACCTACACTGATCAAGCGACGAGTCCTTTGTAGTGACCACGAGCGTATTCTGAGTCTACGGGAGGCGACGACCCTTCAGTAGTAGTAGAGTACAGTAGGCCTGTATTGATAAGGTGATGGGGGAGCGGAGCAACGAGTGCATGCAATAGCCCTGACAGCCCTTGCAGTGACCTACAAAATATACATCGTATGAGATTACTAGGAGTGACGACCCTAGACAGGATCTGTGTTGGGATTGATATAAGGGAAGTACCTTAGTTTTCCAATCTTGCTGTTTGAATGGACTAATAACAACTTGAAAATCATATCACCATTACATTGCATGTGCCTGGAAGATGTGGAGCACTTAAGGGAGTGTAGCATGCCGCAGTCGTAAGATGGTGCCGTATGAGGGAGATCGTCAGTGAGGGCATACATCACGTCATGTCATATTGCATTAACAACAGTATTAGGATTGTTTGATTTACTGCTTTACTATTAGCGCATGATTGATTTGATAACATGCTAATCTCTGCTCTCTTATCCCACTGAGTTGATCACTCACTCCCACGTTACGGGATGGTGTTTTCGGACACCCACCAGTCCCTTTTTGTGATTGCAGATGATGGCGCTGCTTGAGAAGCGAAGCTGGACTTGATGATGATGAGGAGGATTCCTCCTTTATGCGTGTTCTGATTGACGGGATTATAGGGAGGTTGATTAGATACCTTGACACTTGTCATTTTATATTTTTAGAATACTCATATATATCCTTTTGGTTTACTTTTAGAGTATACATGTATGTATATAACCTGGTAACATATTCACACTTTGGAGACATACAACAGTTTATATATGTTATACATACTATCACAGTCTTCCGCTTGTAAATTTAACCTTCTCTGGAGCGTGATATGCTGTTTTAGCTTAATCTCATTCATGTTTAATACATTATCACAGACAACATTCAATCATACATATCTATGTTGCGTAAATAACATTTTGGAACTCGGGAGTTGGGTTTTTGCTCGACCCCCCGATTTTCGGGATGTTACAGACGATCCCCAGAGCATTCCAAAGCACTCTTATTTGTCTTATTCCAAAGAAGAGGAATCCAGAATGCATTATGGACTATAGGCCAATTAGCCTATGTAATTGTATCATGAAGATTTTTTTAAAAATTATGGCATCCAGGCTTTCTCTCATCCTCCTGCAGCTAATTTCCAAGGAACAGGGAGCATTTGTTAAAGGGAGATATATAGTTGAAACCATCACCATTGCTAGGGAAATGGCTCATGAGATTGATCGGAAGGTCTTCGGGGGGAACCTAATCATCAAACTTGATATGGAGAAGGCGTACGACCGTATGGAATGGAATTTCATAGCCCAGGCTCTTGAGAAATTTGGCTTCGATCCTCTTTGGATCATCTAAATTCAGCGTTGTTGGCGGGACGCATGGTTTTTCATCCTTATCAATGGTCGAAGTTTTGGGTTCTTCCAATCCAGCAGAGGTTTAAGACAAGGGGATCCACTTTCTCCGTCCATATTCATCATTGCAGCAAAGGTGTTCAGTCGTGGAGTGCAAAAGTTGTTCACTTCAGGGGAATGCCAACCATTCAAACTTCCCCGCTTATGTCCCAAAATTTCTCACCTATTTTTTGCTAATGACGCTATTCTATTTCTTAATGGCAGGATATCCAATGTGAGTGCTCTTCTCAGCTTCATTTGCAAGTATGAGAAGGCCTCCGATCAGAAAGTGAACACGTCCAAATCCTCCTTTATCCTCCCAAAGAAATCAGCTTCCAACAAGGTTCAGCGGTCGAAAACTCTGTCGGGCTTCAATCAATCTTCCGTGCCAACCATGTACCTTGGGGTCCCCCTGACCAAACGTCGCATCAACAGCTCCCTCCTACAACCGCTCATCCAGAAGATCACGAGTAAGATTGAAGGATGGAAGACCAAGCTTCTCAACCCAGTAGAAAAATTGGTGCTGATTAACCATGTGCTGACCAGCATTCCCATCCACATGCTGTCAGCCATCAATGCCCCTAGGTCGGTAATCAAGCAGGTGGAGAGAGTCATGGCCAATTTCTATTGGGGCAACTCAGATAGCAACAACAAAAGACACTGGGTCAGCTGGTCCAAGCTTTGTTCTCCCACCTAGGAGGGTGGACTTGGCATTAGGAGCTTTAGTGACATCATGAGAGCTTTCAGAGTGAAGATGGGTTGGCTGCTGGTCCTAGGAACATCCCTGTAGGCTGAGTTTATAAACGCTAAATATTTTCAGAAGACTATATTCAACAAAGGCCTAATAGGTACAATGGTATCTCAAGATTGGAAGGATATATTCAGAGCATTACCATTCTCTTTGCAACACTCTAGATGGCTAATGGGTGAGGGCAATATCAGTTTTTGGAGCCAGAACTGGTTTGGCGGTGCTTTTCTTGTAGGAACTTCGATGAGGCGCATCCCGAACTATCTTTTGAATGCTAACGTGAAAGATTTCAACCCCTCCATTGGCATCTGGTCCCTGGTTGATATTCAGGCCTTTATTTCATCCTCTGCTTTTCAGTCTGTAGTGGCCAGCGCAGTCTCTTTGTCAAATAGATCGGATAGGTTTATTTGAGATCTCTCCTCATTAGGCAATTTCTCTTTAAAGTTTGCATGGAATGTGATCCGGAATTAGAAGCCTACCCTCCCTTAGACGATGTGGTTGTGGAACGGCTTTCTACCCCCAAAAATAGGTGTCTTTGCTTGGAAAGCCATGAACAGGGCAGTCCCTATTGACGTAGTTGTGCAGTGGTTTAGGGTATTCCTGGCTTCTAAATGTGAGTGATGTCCTCATTATGGGTCCAACCCCTCGCTCATGGGGACAACCAATCCTATAATCAGCCCCTTGCTCAGCCTGTCCATTTTAGATCACCAACTCCCCATCAGTCCCACATTCCACGCAGCTGTGGAAAGCCTAGATCATCTTTTTTACCATGGTAAGGTTGCGTCAATGGTTTGGAGTCACTTCAGTAGACTATTTGATATGCCCATCATTCTCCATCAATCCCTCTGTCAACGGGTTCAACAGTGGACTTCTAAGGCAAGCAGAAAATCCAGATTCCACTACTTGATTGTTTAGCCCCAAGCCTCATCACCTGGGAAATATGGCTCAGGCGGAACTCGATGAGATTTGAGGGTCACAGAATGTCTGCCAACCATATCATCTCGTCTATTTCCTAATGGCTCAGGGAAGTGGGTTTAGCTATCCCAGCACCTGACCGAAGCTCAATGTCTGAGTCCATCACTCTCAAGACACTGCAGATTAAAGTGCCCTTCGCTCCTCTTGCAAGCTATCCTAGGCTGGTGAAATGGTCTAAACCTCCCCATGGTTGGTTGAAACTCAACACTAATGGGTCCTCAAGAGGAAATCCAAGTGAGAGCGGAGGAGGAGGAGTTTGCCGAGACCATATAGGAAGGATGATGTTTGCCTTCCACATGTGTAACATCCTGGATTTTAGCTGTTTTGAATTTTCAAATAATCCTTAATTTTTTTTATTAATTAACTTATAACATCACTTAATGACCATTAGCACTCAATATTAGTTTATACAGGAGTGGTACCAGTAAAGAACCGCACAAGTCCGATTAATCAACCGTAGTAAGTCAACGAATCCGCCTGATCGCTTGAACATCAGGTGTAGCCCCATAATTTACTCACATAGAACCCAAATCTAACTGACCCATCGTTAACTAATCAAGACAAGCATAATTAAATTAAATATCTAACCAAAGCCGAGTTAGACGAGGCCCAGATCTTAACAATAGACCAAATCAACCCTTATAACGTCCCGTCCAATAAGCACAGTGTCTTGGGGCGTCCATGTAGTATTTACCACAGGACCATTCGTTTAAGCCACTCAAGGTGGGGTATTACAAGTTAATTAACTTAGGATTAACCCATTAGAGTAGACCAGATAGGTTGTGATAGGTCCTATTGCGGGCCGTTAAGCCAGATGACCCTTTACACTTAGCATCAGCCCGTACAGGCTATACCGCAGCGCAGAAAGGTAAAAAAATTATAAAAATTTAAGAAAGCATATATCTCACTGGGCTTGTGGTCCATCACGGACCACAGACCCAGTGGACACCCAAAACTGGGATCTGGCACTGGCCAAATGCACCCCACCAATGCCAGAATTTGAATTTGGTACTTGCAAATGAAATCGAGACTCCGGGCTTTTCAGCCGTCAGATTTCTTCTAAATTTACGGTGAAGGTCTATTATGTGGGCCTACGCCCGTTAACAAAACCTGGGCGCCGATCGTGGCACGGTAACCATTGATCGCACATCGGACCCATACGATCAAACCAAATATCCGATCGACCCCAAAATTTGCATGGCCCTTCATCGGGCCATGATCCACCTATCCTATAAGTTTCATAGCCAGGGGACCACCAGAACTTCTCCAACAACCGGAATGGACCCCATAGGGCCATTTAAAGATCAAAACCGTATGATCAAACCCCATGTTTGTTCATCCATTTGCTCCCAAACTTTGCATGACCCCTCATCAGGCCATGGAGCACTTGCCCTATAAATTTTGTGATCAGGAACCCATCAGAGCAACCCCGTTACTCTTTTAGCCTTAAACCGATGGTTTAGAGTAATCATGACCAAATCTCCACTTTCATTAGTTATAAATAGGTCATACTATAAACATAGTTAATTCAAACCCTAATCAGTGCCCACGTGAAACTCATTACCTAATTCATTCTAGAAATACTCCGATTTCCCGAACAAGTTCTAGACCCCTCGTTGGTGGGCCACTAATTCCAAAATTATAGAATAATGTCTGTCTTACTGGGCTTGACGTCCATCGCGGGAGTCGAACCTGTGAACTGTCCAGAACCGCTCAACTTGAGCCAAAGGATGAGTGCATGAGAAATGCAAATACCCTAAAGAAAGGAGCTAGAACTTAAGTGAATTGGGTCGTCCACTCTTATGCAAAGTTGAGAATTTCAGACCGTCGGTTTGTGAACAAAATTTACATGTAGAGTAAGGATATTTCTCTTCTTATATCCGTATAGTCGTGGCCCTGATCGACCATCGGTGACCGTTGAATAGACTTCTAATCATATCTATCGATCGACGCATCCAAATGACGGGCCGATCATATCTATACGTAGATCATCATTAGGGGCAACTATCCTACAGTGTATATCACCATGTACGCCCCGTAGTGGGCCCTAGAGGTTAGAAAAACCCTCCTATAGGGCTATTATGGTAAAAACCTAGACCTTGGGGCCATTTGTACCAAATCTGACACTATAAAAGGGCTTCATTTGGGGCACCCCTCTCCCCTTACGAATTTGCCCTAGAGAGAAGAAAGAGAGAGAGAGGAGAAAAGAGGAGAAAGAGAGAAGGAGAGAAGGAAGAAGGGAGAGAAAGGTGGGCCCAAGGGAGGTGAGATTTAGAAACCCTTCTTTCCTTTTTCTTAAGAAACTCCACATCCACAATGCAAGCGATTTCCATCCGATTGGGAAGGTAAGCACCCATATTTTTTGTAATCTTTTGTGTTGGGCTAGGATTTGTATGAAATCCTAACATGCAAGTGCATTGTCTTAGGATTCCGGCCAATCAACATCGAGTTCGACGCTTCTAGGTCGTTCTTCAAAATTTCAATGATCCATAGGTGCGGACTATTGCTCTTAGATGCTTGGATGCTATGTTAGGAGAATCTAGAGAAATCCTAGGACTTGCATGTTTGTAGAATTGTATGTTTGGCTCTCATATGATGTTGTTCTTGCCCCTCACATGACTTTGTATATGAACAATTGCATGCTCATGCCTTGTTTGATTTTCTCATATGATTTGCCCTATAACATGTATGATTCATTGATTTTTATGTATTTCGGTTCTAAGAGAGGTAGGAAGTGCTTAACTTCCTTATCCACCCACACAACACACACACACCTTGTTCATAATATTGTTAGCTTTACATGTTAGTAGAAATTTAGAATTTTATGTTAAAAAGTATGAGAACATGGTGTTGTTTATGTTAGATGATGCATTGATAGTTGACATGTTTTGAATCACCTCCCAAACCCTTGGGTTAGTCAGTAATTTGAGGAGAGCAAAGGCAGCCCCGTTGGTAGGACCGCCTTGAGGCTAAACCCATGGATTTGGTCGAGTGCGTGTGGACGACAGTAGTTAGACTACATGGGTTGCTTGCACCCGATGCCGTTCCGCCACGTACTGGCCTGACTCTTGTGGTTTAATCTACTGTCTGACCAACCCTGTTTGTTAACCCTGTATGCTCACATTTGTATGGAACCTGACTCACACTACAACCATTGCAGCCCATTATTAACTCACTGAAAATTACTCCACAGTCTCGTGAGCCGGGCATGGTGAAATGGGACACTGTGTCCGAGCTGTCGGCCTACGCTGGGGTGCTGCGCTTCCCCGTAGTGACCGCGAGCGATCCCTTTCTCTTGGCACTCCTCATGTGCTTGAATTCGAGGATGAGGAACCCGACGGGATCATGGACCGCGAGGTCTTGGCCTCACGCATTGGGTGGTCTTGGCCTCGCAACTAGCTTAGGGCATTGATATGTGGGGTGCATCAGATTCTCAAACCTGCTAACATACGCGATCGTTAGATGGAGTTGCTTGAGGGAGTGTTGTGGCGAGGGCATGCATCATATTATTCTGCATGCATGTAGTTTTATTTGAGCTGCTAAGTATTGTTGATTATCTGTTTTTCATTAAATTCATATTATAATTGATGCCTGTTAAAACTTAAGATTAATAGCACCCACTGAGTTGATCACTCACTCCCACTCTGGGACGGTGCTTTAAAACACCAACCAGACCCTCTCATAGTTGCAGGTGATGCGGAGCAGGGGGAGCATGATGATGTTACTCTCGACGAGGTGGAGCTGTCATCCTTTCAGTTGATGGACGATCCCCATCAGCTTGATCAGGCGGGATTTGGATCATTGAGTTACAGACTCAGCTTTATTCTTTGGGGTCATAATATTCTTTTATTTATTTTTTGTTGGGCAACGCCTTGTGCGACCCATTTATATTTTTGGACCTATATATATGTGTGATATCTTTTATTTCAGTAGACTTGTGTGGTTGTGTTTCATGCTTCAAGTAATTCCAGGCTGCACGTTTAAACTTAATTAAATCTTAAAACTATAAAATTGATGATAAGTGACACTCGGGAACTCGGGAGTCGAGCGTATGCACGACCCCCGATTTTTCGGGACGTTACAACATGGGTTATGGTATTACTTCCAACACTAATATTGCGGAAGCACAGGCTATTTTAGATGGGCTAAACATATGTTCTTCTCTCGGTTTGTCTAATATAATGGTGGAAACAAACTCCAAACTCATTACAGACTCGGCCAACAACTCCCAGGTCCCATCCCATGGAAAATCTGGTATCAAATGGGGGCCATTCAGCTCATTCGGTAGTCTATGAACCTCAATTTTAATCATATACTCAAGTAAGGGAACTTTGTTGCTGATGTTTTATTGAGATTGGCTAGTGAGGGTCGCCTGGACTTCATTTACAGAATTCGTCCAGAGTTGCCGAGGTCAGTCGAGGGAGCGGTAGCCCTAGATAACGTTGGGATAGGTGTGATTAGGTTGTAGAGGTCTTTTCTTTACCTTGTGGTCTGGTTTCTGTGGTTTTATGTTTTATGTTTTTTTTTTTTTTTTTTTGTGCAATTGGTCTATATAATAGGCTGGGTATGGACGCTTTTTGTTGGGACTAGCCCGAATGGTTGTAAAGATCGTTTGTCAGTTTCTTGCTTCATCAATAAAGCTCAAGTGGATTTTTTTTTTTAAAAAAAAAAAAAAACTCATTTTAACTCTATTGGCTTCTAAGTCAAATAGAGGATCCAATCATAAGACTACTCAATATTCAAACTAGATGCAGTAATTAGTTTATGATGGATGAGCTTTGTGACAGTATGTGTGGGATGTGATTCTTAGCAGTTATAAGTAATTAAGTTATCAATCTCGTATGTAATTTCAAAGGTAAACATAATGCAAGATCAAACAAATATCAATCCCAAACATAGTTGTTTATAGTGGTTCGACTATGTGCCTACTCCACTCCCGGCAGATGCGCTGATCCCATGAGTGTACCAGATTTCATTAATAGAGGTTTCAAATCAGGTTTACTTCAAACCGTTACAACCTACACAAGGTTGACTCTAAGACCTACACAAGGTACATAAGATGTGCCTACACAAGACACAAGTTTATGCCCTAAATAAAAGCAAAGATTAACACAAAGCACCTAAGTTTTATGCCCTACACAAGAGCAAAGTATCTACACTTGAAACCTAGGTTTTATGCCCTAAACAAGAGCAAAGGATCCACACTTGGAACCTAGATTTTATGACCTATACAAGAGCAATGGATTCACGCTTGGAACTTAGGTTTTAGACCACATAGGTCAAGGCCTTGCACTAAGGACCTAAGTTTATGCCCTACACAAGAGCAAAGATCAACACACAATACCCAAACGTACTCTCCCATCGGAGGCCTCCTATGAGGACTTGAATGGGTTAGAAGCACCTGTGACCCAATCCTACACAAAGGAATTATCAATAGGGTCTCTAGACTCTAATGACTTATAGATAAGTAGATAAGCCCCGTTAAGTATATTGATGAAGATCTCCTTCTTGATGATGAAGATTCTTTAGCTCCCTTGATCTGCAATACTTGATGACGTTCCAATAAAGGCGATAAGGTTGGGTCAAGGTTATGTTAAAATCTTACTCTAACAAATATTTTCCTATTTCAGAGATGGAGTAATTCCAAGCTTTCAAGCATTTAAGGTATCTCAGCTCAATGATTTACCATTAAGATAGTAGCTGGATGATCCTTGAATGGAGAAGTTCATTCCTCAATCCACTCTATTGAATATTAATGATGAGGGTGGATTGAATGATGAATTTTTATGAGAAAATGAGCTTAGGGTAGGTGATATACAATTACTCTCTCAAAGCTCTCTCTATTTTTCTCTCTCTAGCAACCAAGAGCAAGCTATCTTTATATAGACAAAAATTCCTGATGGTAATTAATAAAGATGTCAGAGTCTGACTGAGTTCGATCTCATCGAGCCTGATTTGATGTCATCGGATGTATACTTTCGATGCCATCGAATCAGGGTTCGATGATACGAACTCAACAAAAGTACATACTCGAAACTTTTTGACAGAGGATATCGATGTCATCGATCTTGCTTCGATGTTATCGAAGTTTAAATTTCAATATCATCGACAACCAGTTCGGTACATCAATCTTTTCCAAGAATATTTTGAGAAAGCTTGCTGGACACTTTTTGACCCAATTCGATGACATCGATCCCATATCGATATCATCGATGTTTGAATTACGATAATATCAAGACTATATCGATTGCTCGATCATTTACATATAATTTTTCTTTTTAAGTTTGCTGGAACAATTTTGTCCAGATTCGATCTCATTGAGGAGGTATTGTTATCACCGTGATTTGAATTTCGATGACAATGATTTGGGTTTCGATTCCACAAATATTTTAGATGATTTTCTTCTCAAGCTTTACTAGACAATACTTTGTCCCAGTTCGATGTTATCGAGACCTTATCAATGACATAGGGATTCAAATTTCGATGACATCGATTTCCTTTCGATTCCTCGAGCAATATCAGAATATTTTCCAAGACTTTGCTCGATAGTGCTCAGAGTCTATCGATATCATTGATTGATCTTTGATATCATCGATTACAAATGGTCGATATCATCGAATGTATGTTCAATTTATCGAACATTTTGTCCAAGATACTTTGTGGTTGCTGGACATAAATCAGCCTAATTCGATGTCATCGAGTATAGATCGATGTCATCGACCAGGAGTGTTCGATGACATTAACACAGACTCGATATCATCGAACTTACCTAGAAAACTTAGAAAAATGTTTAAAACTTAAGTTTTCAGACTCTTTCATCCTATGTTGTTCTAAGTCTTTTACGGATTTTGTTTACCTGGGTGTTTTGAGATTTGGAATGTGAGGCTGATTTACCTATGACAAGCTCGGAACATACATCCGATTGAGACGATAGCTTGATCAATCTTCATGTGGGGCTCACCTGACTTACCAACTCAACCTTCACGCTAATTGACAAACCAGGGCACTTTCAATCTCCCCCTTTGTCAATTACGTGACAAAACACAAAACACCTATAACAATACGTAGAACAACATCCTAAACTGTGTACATGAACTTTTCACAATTTTACAAATGATCTATTAGAGTTCACACACAATACGAAGTCTTCATGTAGTTCCCCCTATCTTCTTGCAACTGCTCCCCTTATCACCTGTATCAACATGCATATAAACCATACACAATTCTTCTCATGGTGGGATTTGTTCTCCCCCTTTTTGTCAGTCATTAGCAAAGGCTAGTATGTACCAATATCAAATTTGACTGAAGTTGAAGATACTGGGAGAAACGAGTGAATAGAATCATGCAGGGAAGTCTCAGTTCATAAAGCAATAGAGTTCATTTTTTAGCAAATAACCATAACTCCAAAATGCACAATATAGCGCAGGATATTCTTCATTTCAGAAAAAATATTTGCCTTTGAATCTAGAGAACTGAAATCATCAATGATCATTCGCAATTAAACACTTTCACAGGCATGCAATAAACAATAGTCATCCTATCATCATGTTATATGTATTATTTATCCCATAAACACTCAATACTAAGCTCAAAGAAAAAATCATCATTCATCCATAAGAGCATTCAAAAGAACTGCCCAAGCTTGGCAAAATTGAGCATCCCAAAAAGAACTAGCCCATCCATGAGCATCCATAAATCCAAAAACAAAAATAACATCCAGCCAATGTGCCCATTCATGGGAACAAACACAAATGTTTCCGCGAACGGACCATCCTAGCGAAAACACACTGACTAAGGTGCTCAAGTTTCACCGTCAGTGAGTAAGTCAACAACTTGTTGTGTAGTGTGCTGCAATGCAGCGAGATTCTCTTCTATCCCAGTCAGACGCATCTCGCAATGTCAAAGACATACTTAAATGTCAGCTTGTCCATTTAGCAGGTGTCTCCCAATCTCATTCTGACCGGACCTCCGGCGATTACTGACAAATGCCGGACTATTGAGTGACGTGCAATTTGAGCCCCATTGTGTTGGAGGAGGACTATCTTCTATGGCATGTGTCAGAGGAGGGAGGACTGTCCATTTGGTAGGAGGTGGTTAGGTATAGTTGCTAAAACATAACATCATTGAACCATACCGCTGGCTACATTGCATCAGACATGGGTGACAATCTCACAAAGTGTGCTAGCTTGCATGTAAGGGAAGAAAAGGGGAGTTTCTCAAGATGTTCCCCTTTGACAACTCAACTCAACTTCCCGAGAATTAGAGTCAGCAAACACACAGGAACTTCTTGATAGATGTCGTACAAGACATTTAGCACAAAGGGAGAGAGATCTTTTCCCATTACATCACAGGGATACACATTTGTGCTGAAAATATCGTTGATAATCTTGTAAGTTGTTGCAAGATCCTTAGCCTGTAGTATATTCCCTTCATTCCTAGGAATAGTGGCCCCTTCACACAGAGTGCGCGACACTTCTCCCCATACTCTTAGAGCGTTCAAGTTGCGCTCAGTGACAGGTATTCCCAGAACCTCCACACCAAGGAGTTTTCCACGCAACACTGGGTTGATGAGTTTGGTTTGATTCACAAATTCAAGCTCAATACATGGTGGATCGTCATGGATGGTGCAACAACATTTGAAGAACTAGTGAATCATATCATATTGGTATGAACCACCAAGATTGAGTATATTTTGCCATCCGATTATTTCCAACATGAGGTCCACTCCATATGAATCAATTATACTGTTGAGGACAACACGATCGGCTATTGTGACTTACTCCCAATCTAGGCGTTTGGGAGGAGATCCACACGCCTTCGGTTTGACCTCTTTGGATTTCTTCTTAGAAGATTTAGTAAGAAGTGGTTCCTTACCTTTTCCCTTCACCATGCTTCCTTCCTCAGATGAGAGGTATCCCCAAGATGGACGGATTGAAGTAAGTCAGAATCCAGAGAGGATGAGAAGAAATGGATTTGGATTTTCCTTGCACTCGCCTTCTCTTTATAACACAGATCGTCGATGACATTGATCGAATCTCATTCGATGTCATTGAATACAAACTCATAATGGTATTGAAGTCTACGTTGATGATCGTTGGAAGAAACCGGACATTCCTGGGGTGCAACTTTTCATATTCCCGAGAAGCTTCAATGACATCGAGGCATATGTCTGAACGTCTCATTTCCTACATTGATGGTTCACATTCCAGACAGTGTCGATGTCATTGAGACAGACTCGATGACATTGAATATGTCAAATTTTCAATAATTTGAGTTGATATTCTACTTTGACATACCAAGTGGTCATTGGTTAGTTCATGAAAATATGTTATTTTACACATGCACATTTAACCAAGCCCAGGGAACATTTGTGTTCCCCCTTTCCAAAAAGGAGGAGACCTTAGTCCTAAGATGTGCCTATTTTGCTCTTTTTGACTGTGCATTCTATCAGATTGCACATAATCCAATTGATTTTTGGAGATCATAAAATCTGTTTGCATCAAATGGCTTTGTTAGGATATCAAAAAGTTGTCTTTCTGTTGATACATGATCCAACACAATGGTCTTATCTTCGACAAGCTCTCAAATAAAGTGGTGTCGGATGTCAATATGCTTGGTCCTAGAATGTTGAATTGGATTTTTTGAGATGTTGAAAGCACTTATGTTATCACAGAACAGAGTCATCGTGGATTGCTCAATCCCGTAATCCAGCAACATTTATTTCATCCAAAGGAGTTGTGTACAACAACTATTTGTTGCAATGTATTCGGCCTCGGCAGTAGACAAAGATATCGAGTTTTTTTTCTTGCTTTGCCAAGATACCAAACAATTTTCGATATAGAAGCATCCACCGCTGGTTGATTTACGATCATCTATACTTCCAACCCAATTGGCATCTGAGTACCCGGCAATAACAGTTGAAGTTTCGAAAGGGCACCACAAACCGAAGGTGGTTGTTCCAGCCACATACTTGATGATTCTTTTGACTGCTGACAAATGTGATTCCTCTGGATCTACCTGATACTAGGCACATGCACCAACACTAAAGGATATATCTAGAGATACAATAAGCTCTCTATCATACTGCGGTACAAGTGTTGGTCCACACTCTTGTCATTTATATCTTTGGAGAGTTTGAGTGTGGTACTCATAGGAGTATGATAGGTGTGGTCAGATTCAAGTCTAAATCTTTTTACTAAGTCTTTTGCATATTTGGACTGACATACAAATATTTCATTACGCATTTGCTTCACTTGTAGCCCTAAAAAGAAATTCAGCTCACCGACCATACTCATTTCAAATTCAGATTTCATGAGTTCGACAAAGCCGTGAGCAATATCTTCACACATAAACCCAAAGACAATGTCATCCACATAGATTTGAGAAATAAGTAATGAATTCTCTGTCTCTTGTGTGAATAATGTTTTATTAACACTGCCCCTACAGAAATGATGGTCTAAAAGGAATTGCGTTAAGCGTTCTGAAGGGTTCAAGGTGCAGTGAGTAAAGGATAAGGTTTGCAGCTTAAATGGGGTCATTGTATACAACCTTAAACAGTCGCCTAGGTAATAATATAAAAAGTTTGATTTTTTCATATTTAGACAACAGTTTATCAAAAGTTCGATCATTGTGTCTACTTCAAATCAACGAGTGATGGAGAATTCATTATTCTGGTACTGTATGTTGATGATATACTTATCAAAAGCCATATATAAAATTAACATATTGAAGGCTTAGTTATCTAGGATGATTGAGATAAAATTTATGGGGGCTGTAAAAAGAATTCTCAGTATTAATTTACACAGAGACATAGAAAGGAGTAGGTTATGATTATCTTAGGAAGAGTATCTTAAGAATGTCTTGGTTAAGTTCGAACTTAAAAATGCTAAACCGATTAGAACACCCCACAATGCTCACTTTTAGATTTCTTTAGAGACATGTCATATGTCAGATGAAGAAAAGCGGTATATGTCTTGTATACACTACTTGAAAGCGATTGGCAGTCTTATGTATGTCATGGCCTATACTAGATCGAATATTTCATATATAGTGGGTGTTGTGAGAAGATACATGTCAAACTCTTGTAAACAATACTAGAAGACATTGAAATGACTACTTCGTTACATACAAGGTACAACAGACTACGCCTTGACATTCAAAAATTCTAAGGAGAAACTTATAAGTTATGTGGATGTAGATTATGCTGGTAATGTGGATAATAAAAGGTTAAATTCTAGTTACTCATTTGTATTAGCAATTGGAGTAATCAGTTGGATGTTAAGCTTCAGTCTCTGGTTGCACTTTCCACAATCGAAATAGAATATATGAAAATCATGGAATCATTTAAAGAAGTTTAGTTAAAAGAAATGATGAATGAATTTACGCTTCATCAGAAAGAAGTGCATATGCATTATGAAAGCGAAAACATGATCGATTTAGCAAAGAACTTAGTATACCATTCCTGGGCTAAACACATTAATATTCATCATCATTTTATTCGACAGATGTTAGAGGAGGGCGGTGTTACTCTTAAGAAGATTCATACCAGTGAGAATCTGGTGGACATGCTTATGAATTCCTGCAAAGAAGTTCAGGTTTTCCTCGACTTCTGTAGGCATGATAAAAAAGGGATGAAGATAGAGTGTGCATGAAATGTGACGATGATGGTGCCATTGTGAAGAAGAGCGGAGATGGTGATTACAACTTGGAATAATGGACCTGAAGGATTAAAGCCACGATGAAGATTGTTGATACGATGCCTTTTTTTTTTTTTTTTTTTCTAGAACCACTTTTAAAAAAAAATAAAAAAATTTCAGAGGAGATTTCATTCATATTACCTGTGGATGAAATAAAGGATACAGATTTCGGGCTCATGCAGGCAGACAAAGTGGGGACCCGGTTCGCCTATCATTTGACTATACATCGAAAAAAAAAAAAAAACTTAAAAGAGGAGAGGCATTAAGTCTCCCTTAATGCGCCAATGCCCACTTTGTCTAGAAAACAAAGACCCCTAATCAACCTGAGAAGAGCCGCCATCGATTTCATCCAAAAGGTATCCTGATTAGCTGCTTCGTCAGCCCATTAATTTCACGAGGAATCAATGAGATGACAAAATTTCCTTTCTTTTGAAGACTTTTGATTCTCATTAACCAGTAATCCCACTTCCAATGGAGATGCGACGACCCTTTGAAAGCACCCACCACAAAGGAAGAATCTGATTCAATGAACACGTCATGCAGTCCATGTAGAGCTGCATCGCATCATGAAGGACTCGAAGTTCCGTTGTGTTATTAGAGGCGTGACCATAACCTAAATAGAAAGCGAAAATCAGGTCGCCATTTGCATTTTGGCATATGCCGCCACCCCCGGATGGGCTATGGTTTCCAGCTGCAACCCCGTCAATATTTAGTTTCACCTTGCCCACTTGTGGGCTAAACCATTTGAGAATCTGACATGATCTAGGCGCCGGAGGTCTGTGAGAGAATCTGAGGCGAAGGGTGAACAAATTTAAAACCTGGGAACCATGAAAAAGCTTCCCCGGAAGCCATTTGAACTTTCTGATGACTTTGCTGCTAGCGGGGTTAGTCCCCTCATACCTGGATAAATTCCTCACTTTCCAGATTTCCCAAACTATGAGACATGGGGTTATGTGGCGAATGAGAGATATTTCTCTACCTGGATGAACAGGATTCCACCAGAGAGAGAAAAGAATGGCAATAGAAGTTAGAGAAAAGGGTTGGATTCCAAAAATATCGCTGAACTCTTTCCAAACTGTTGTTGCTATAGCCCCCTGACAGAAATGATGATCCAACGTCTTTGGCTAAGGGGAAAAATTCTGCTTGTTGTCGCAACAGATGCACCTGGAGGCAAGAGAGATACCTCTCGATTGGATTCTGTTGTCTGTGGGGACGGCCTGATGGAAGAGCCTCCAAAGAAAAATAGAAATCTTGTTTGAGAATTTTTGATGCTAGATATGTTTGGCCCAGTCGTTCACTTGACCCGTTATTCTACACGCTGTCCATGTTGATTTAACAGAAAAAACAGCTTGATTGATCATGGGGTCAAATGCGGTAGTCATTCTGGTCCGAAGTACAAAGACCAGCACGCTATGATTTAATTCAAAAACAGCCTGATTGATCATGGGGCCAGCACGCTGTGATTTAACTGAAAAACAGCATGCGGCAGTCATTCTGATTTAACTGAAAGACCATGCTGATTTAACTGAAAAACAGCCTGATTGATCGTGGGGCCAAATGCGGCAGTCATTCTGATACGATGCCTTTAATCTGGTGTAATATTGTTTGACTGAGGAATTCTTTGGTCGACCAAAGCACACTGTGATATTCCTGGTCAACCGAAATCTATTTCAATTGATCGAGAAACTTTGTGGATGTCTCGTCGATCGATGGTATGCCAAACAAAATGCAAAAGCATGGTTTTTGGTTTCTAGTTCTATACAGGGGTTATATAAACCATGTTAATATAGGATCACGGTTACTCTGAGAGAATAAAATGAGCTTATTATGTTTTCATGGGTTTTAAAGGAGAAACTAGGGTTTTTTATTTTTAAGTTGTTTCATCTCTTGTAACTTTCGCAAGAATTTTTTCTTATAAAATTTGTGTGTTTTGAGTAATTGTTTGAATTCTTCTCTTTCTCTATTATATTGTGTGATTTCTTTTGAGGTCGCTTTTGTACGAATCAGTTGTGTTATGGCTTGTCGCGTCTCCAACAAGTTAGACGTAATACAATCACCACATAGGCTCACAATGCCTTGTTGTCCTAATACCTTGTTGAGAAAAGTAAGGCCTAAGGGCATTGTATTTTTATTCATTGGAAAACGCTTAGGAAAATTATTGGACGTGAAGAAATTTTCAGTAAAAATAATCTCTTTCTATATATATATTTTAATCCAAAAACTAGTCAAATGGTAAATTTGACTAGACCCAATACCGAAACAGACGTCTTTACACATTGGTACGTAGCTCATGGAATAAAAATGCAAGGAAATCAAACTGCCTACAATATCCAGAGGCGCCAGTTTTTACATTAGGACCCATGGTCAGTAGATCTAGATCGTTGATGGACCCATAATTTGTGGGTAATAACTTGAAATTTCTAGCCCAGGAATCAGTATCCTATGCATCGCCAGTCATGGAGAAAACACAACGAACGGTGCCAGTCTAGATTCTTTTCCTGGACATTATCCATCGAGTGCAATGGCCCATCAAGTAGCTAGAAGGCCTGAGTTACAACTGGGCCTGACTATCGCCTGTACAATAAAAAAATAATTCTATCGGTCTGAACCCAATACAAAGCTTTGTATTTACCGACATCGTCGGATTAATGGCCGAGCCGATTAGCTGACCTTAATGCATGTATTTATATCCCGCTGCCCATCCATTTTTCTATAGGAAACAGTGGTTATTGACCATTAATAGGCCACAGAAGTCTTGGATCAAGCTGATTTTATATATATATATATATATATATATATATATATATATATATATATATATATATATATATATAGAGTCATGCTCCCCTGCGCACCTATGCATGTGTGTACTTTGCACACGTGCCATGGGTGTAGAATCCGAACGGTTCATAAGATGTGAAATCCCATGAAACCTAAGGAGGTAAGTTTTCACCCTGATCTAAGATTCTGGTGGGCCATAGCAAAGAGAAATGCAAATCAAGGGAGGAAACTGTTTCATTTTTCATGGCCCATCAAAGTTTTAGATCAAATTAAAACTTGGGCCTGGGGGGTTTCACGAGGTGCTGCTTCATATGAACGATTCAGGTTTTGGATCTACATCACGTATGATGGGTTTTTAAAAAAATTCGCACGTATTAGGTATAAACTGGTTTGCAGGTAAGCGTTTCTATATATATATATATATATAGAAAGAGAGAGAGAGAGGAACGAACGCTCACCTGCGAATCAGTTCGTAAGTACTACATACAAACTTTTTTGAGAACTTATCATAGGTGATGTGGATCCTAAATCTGAACCATTCATGTGAAGCAGCACCCCGTGAAACTCCCAAGGCCGAAGTTTATTTTCGAAAATGCTGATGGACCATAGCAAAGAGAAATGCAAATCAAGGGAGGAAACTGTTTGCATATTTCATGGCCCATCAAGTTTTGGATCAAATTAAAACTTCGGCCAGAGGGATTTCACGGGGTGCTGCTTCACATGAATGGTTCAGATTTGGGATCCACATCACCTATGATAGGTTCTCAAAAAAGTTCATACGTAGTATGTACAAACCGGTTCACAGGTGAGTGTTCCTCTATATATATATATATATATATATATAATAGGACCTACGTGGGCCTAAGAAGGTTCCAATGGTAGGGCATTCACTGACCACTTTTTCCCGTGGCATGGTCCTCCTGAGATTTAGATCTTTTTCATTTTTAGGCTCTTGTCATAAAATAATCCTTGAAAATGGATGAACGGTGTGGATATAGAATACATACATCAAGGTGGGACCCATGGTAAGGCCCCACCGTCTTAGGTGAGGTTAGGCTTCCCTTAGCTGTGGGTCCGGGTTCGGTGGATCTGGTTGGGGATCCCTGACTGTTGGGCTCACCTTGATGCGTGTACTTTAAATCCACGCCATTCATCCGTTTTGACAATTCATTTCAAGGCATGGCAGGAAAAACGAAGTAGATCTGCCGAATTTTCGAGATACCATCGTATCGACAGTGGTGTGATTAAGCTACAGAGGACACTTACCATAAATAATAAGTAACTAACAAATTTTAGAGACTTTTAGTTGTAGTTTAATTCTGAGTCTTCTTCCCCCTTATTTAAAGAGTTGTAGACTTGCTTATTTTAATCTACCATTAAATTACGAATATTTTTTCCTCATGGATTCAAAATAGTTACACTTTAGGAAGATGGTGATCGACCTGATTCGGCCCATCCCTGCGTCAGAACTTCACAGAATTGAATGAAGGGACCACGTAAATATCAGCTTGGTCTAAAGCTTGACTTGGATGAAGGAACCACACAAATACCAGCTTGATCCAAAGCTTTTATGGCTCGTAAGTTCTTAATGGCTAATCACCACCGTTTCCTGTCGTATGGTCTATCTAAGATTTGGATCTACTTCATTTTTTTGGATTATGACCTTAAATGACTTTTCAAAATAAATGAATGGTGTGGATGTAGGAAACATTCATGACAGTGGGTCCCACACTCAGGGATCCACCCACCTCGGTGATCGGGGATCCACCCAAGCCGCGCCTACATCATAACAGCTCTCGCGAAAGAAAACCTCGGTGGACCACCTTATCTGTGGGTGACATCCAACCTGTCCATCGGGAAATATTACATTAATTAGCATGATAGAAAACTTGAGACCGATGTAACACTCAAGTGCGCTGCAACACAGAAAAGTGAGGATAGAGACGTCCACCATTGGATAGAGACATCCACCATTGGATTCCTCTTGGGGCCAACCTTGATGTTTGTAAGTCATCCAAACCGTTCATAATTTAAATCCCATCAAGAAGAGAAAACCAAAAATTAGCATGATCTAAAGCTTCTATGGTTTCTGAAAAGGTTTCAATGTTAAGAACTCCATTGCTAACTTTTCCTTATGGTGTTGCCTATTCTACACTAGATCAGGCCCATTTTTGGGATCACGTCCTAACACAAGCTAGAGCAAATGATGGACGGAGTGGATGTCACATATGTCATGGTGGACCCCAAACTTTGTCGCGCAAGCACCTTACAATCCATTTTGGATGGAGTGGGTGTTCATCCGATGTTCATAGGGAGGGGATTAGGTGCTGCTTGGCCTCACCCAAGCAACCCTGACCATGGGCCACCTAGATTTAGGTTCTGTATGTTCTAGTTCTTCATCCGTTTTTAATTTTAGGGGCATTATCACAACAACCAAGCATATCCAAATCTCAAGTGGACCATACCACATAAAATTGTGGTGATTGAATGCCCACCATTAAAACCTTTCTAGAGTCTACTGAAATGTTTATTTTCCATCCAACTGGTTGATAAAGTCACACAGACCTGGATGAACGGAAAAAATAAATATCAACTTGATCCAAAACTTTTGTGGTCCACAAAAGGTTTTTAATGGTCAATCACCACTGTTTCCTCGTGTGGTCTACTTGAGATTTAGATCTACTTTAATTTTGTAATAATGCTATAAAACGATTTGGAAAAACAGATAGGCAATATGGATATACAGTACATACGTCAAGATGGACCCATGCTAAGGGTCGTACCATGTTGGGTGCGGCCAGGGTTGTACCTAAGCAGCTCCTTTTTATTTATTATTATTATTATTTTAATACACACCCCACACACCCTCACATACTCACACCATAGTGGGATTTCTCCACCTATGGACACTCCAACCCTTGACCCTTGAATCTACCACCGGATCAGGAGTAAGGATCCAAACCGCCTGGCTCGAATTGAATAAGATATGGGTTTTGTAAAGTGATGATAGAAGATTAAACAAAATCTAACTGGCAGACCATACAAATGATGCGAACGAAGAAAAGTCCAGATGCAAGCATGAATAAGGTGGAAAAGAGACCAGATCCTCTGTTTGTGTCAAAGCAGGAATATTATCGTTGCTACGATTTAACTAGACTATATTATTACACGCTAAATTTAATATTATACCGCTGACTACCATAGACAAATGACTATATGCTTTTCTGCTTCATGCAAACAGATGATCCTTGATAGAAAAATGAATAAGAGAGGCGACAACGAATAGGAGGTGTCATGTCAATGGCACTTTACTCCGAACTCCAAAGAACTTGTGATTAGCTATTTACTGACAAGGTTTCCTAATTCCACACGCGTCAAAACTCTACACATGCACAAGCTGCGTGCACATGTGTCACAATGTGACGTGTTAGATTTGAGCTTTCCATCAGGTGATGTAGGCCTTTCTTAAATCAAACAGCAATTAAGCTGGGCCCTTCCAGATCATTTTTGTATACTTGTTCATTTCAATATATAGCTCTTTTTTTTTTAAAAAAAAATGGTGAGCCATAATATATTAAAATAAATGAATGGCTAGTAAAGAAGGTTTAACTATTAATTCACTTTTTTACGCTGTGGCCCACTTGAAAAGTGAAATTGTTTGACGTTTTGGGCAGAAGATCTCAGCTTTATTTCAAACCAACCGAGATCTCAAATCTCACATTGATGTCTTGCACTGAGACATCTTCCCAGCGTATAATACTCGCATGGAAGTAGCAAAACCTTCCCATATCATTTATGTTGGGGGCCTTGCACAAAACCTTAGGATCTAGCCCTCCAGAACAAACTAGAATTATGGGATAACAATGCAATGAAATAAATCAAAGCAACAATACTACAACAAATGCCACTTTTACCAACGAAAATTTTCGTAGGCAACAATCCTAATTTCGTAGGCAAAAAGTTTTACTAGCGAAAATTTTCGTTGGCAATTTCCTCGCTAAAGGACCGAGGGGAACACCTTTTACCCACGAAAAAAAAAAAATTTGTTGGCAAAGACTTTTGCCGATAAACATTTTCGTAGGAAAAACATTTTACCTGCGCTAATTTTCGTTGGTAAAAGTATTGACAAAACTTTTTACCTACGAATACTTTTGCAGGTAAAAATATATACATAACACTTTACCTACCAACAATTTCGTAGCTAAAAATATTTAGGAGACTTTTTACCTACGAACACTTTCGTAGCCAAAAATATTTAAAACACTTTTTACCTACCAACAATTTCGTAGCTAAAAATATTTAAGGAGACTTTTTACCTATGAATACTTTCGTAGCCAAAAATATTTAAAACACTTTTTACCTACCAACAATTTTGTAGCTAAACATATTTACAAATTTTATACCTACCAACAATTTCGTAGACAAAAATATTAAACACTTTTTAACTACTAACAATTTCGTAGCTAAAAATATTAACATGACTTTTTACCTACCAATAATTTCGTAGCTAAAAGGTACAAGATTTTTGCCCACATATGCATTCGTAGATAAAAATACTTAGAAAACGTTTCCCTACCACCAATTTTGTAGCTAAAAAGTCCTTTACTTACGCATATTTTCGTAGGTAAAAATATTTACAAAAACGTTTAACTACGAATGATATCGTAGGTAAAAATACTTACAAAATGTTTAGCTATGAATATTTTCGTAGGTAAAAACATTTGTGAGACTTTTAACTACGAAAATTTTCGTAGGTAAAAACTTGGGGGGAGACTTTTCGTAGGTAAAAGTTTTTTTTTTTTTTTTCCCACCCTATATTCCAGCACAAAATTTTTGATATACACCTGTTACAATATAATTCCTGATATGCACCTGTTATGTAATATATTTCATCATATTCACATTCACAGCTATTTAACTTCAAAGTACATAAATAAATCTATCCAAACATAAACTACATCATGCATAAATACATATAAGTTTAACATCATAAATAAAATTCAAAAAATCACAAAGATAGAGGCAGAGGTGGTGGGGCATCGATGGGTTTGGGTTTGGGATCGGGTTTTTCTTTGGGTTTTCAAGTTTAGGTTTAGATTTAGGTTAGGTAGTTGAGAATAGGATTAGGTTTAGGGATTTGAGAACACATTTAGGTTTTAGGTAGGTTATAGGTTATAGTTGTAGGAAATTGAGAATAGGTTAAGGTTTAGGTTTTAGATTAAGATTATAGGTAGGTTATAGTTTATAGGTTTAGGGAATTGAGAATAGGTTAAGGTTTAGGTTTAGGAAATCGGGTTTGTGTTCGGGATCGGGTTTTTCTTTGGATTTTCAAGTTTAGGTTTAGGTTTAGGTTAGGCAGTTGAGAATAGGATTAGGTGTAGGTTTAGGTTTAGGGATTTGAGAACACATTTAGGTTTTAGGTTTAGGTTTTAGGTAGGTTATAGGTTATAGTTGTAGGGAATTAAAAATAGGTTAAGGTTTAGGTTTTAGGTTAAGGTTATAGGTAGGTTATAGGTTATAGGTTTAGGGAATTGAGAATAGGTTAAGGTTTAGGTTTAAGAAATCGGGTTTGAGTTCGGGATCGGGTTTTGCTTTGGGTTTTCAAGTTTAGGTTTAGGTTTAAGTTAGGTCGTTGTGAATAGAATTAGGTGTAGGTTTAGGTTTAGGGATTTGAGAACACATTTAGGTTTTAGGTTTAGGTTTTAGGTAGGTTATAGGTTATAGTTGTAGGGAATTAAGAATAGGTTAAGGTTTAGGTTTTAGGTTAAGGTTATAGGTAGGTTATAGGTTATAGGTTTAGGGAATTGAGAATAGGTTAAGGTTTAGGTTTAAGAAATCGGGTTTGAGTTCGGGATCGGGTTTTGCTTTGGGTTTTCAAGTTTAGGTTTAGGTTTAGGTTAGGTCGTTGTGAATAGAATTAGGTGTAGGTTTAGGTTTAGGGATTTGAGAACACATTTAGGTTTTAGGTAGGTTATAGGTTATAGCTGTAGGGAATTGAGAATAGGTTAAGGTTTAGGTTTTAGGTTAAGGTTATAGGTAGGTTATAGGTTATAGGTTTAAGGAATTGAGAATAGGTTAAGGTTTAAGTGTATTAAAACGGGTTTGGGTTCGGGATCGGGTTTTGCTTTGGGTTTTCAAGTTTAGGTTTAATTTTAGGTTAGGTAGTTGAGAATATGATTAGGTGTAGGTTTAAGTTTAGGGATTTGAGAACACATTTAGGTTTTAGGTTTAGGTTTTAGGTAGGTTATAGGTTATAGTTGTAGGGAATTGAGAATAGGTTAAGGTTTAGGTTTTAGGTTAAGGTTATAGGTAGGTTATTAGTTATAGGTTTAGGGAATTGAGAAAGGTTAAGGTTTAGGTTTAAGAAATCGGGTTTGGGTTCGGGATCGGGTTTTGCTTTGGGTTTTCAAGTTTAGGTTTAAGTTTAGGTTAGGTAGTTGAGAATAGGATTATGTGTAGGTTTAGGTTTAGGGATTTGAGAACACATTTAGGTTTTAGGTTTAGGTTATAGGTAAGTTATAAGTTATAGTTGTAGGGAATTGAGAATAAGTTAAGGTTTAGGTTTTAGGTTAAGGTTATAGGTAGGTTATAGGTAGGTTATAGGTTATAGGTTTAGGGAATTGAGAATAGGTTAAGGTTTAGGTTTAAGAAATCGGGTTTAGGTTCGGGATCGGGTTTTGCTTTGGGTTTTCAAGTTTAGGTTTAGGTTTAGGTTAGGTAGTTGAGAATAGGATTAGGTGTAGGTTTAGGTTTAGGGATTTGAGAACACATTTAGGTTTTAGGTTTAGGTTTTAGGTATGTTATAGGTTTTAGCTGTAGGGAATTGAGAATAGGTTAAGGTTTAGGTTTTAGGGTTAGGTTATAGGTTATAGGTTTAGGGAATTGAGAATAGGTTAAGGTTTAGGTTTAAGAAATCGGGTTTGGGTTCGGGATCGGGTTTTGCATTGGGTTTTCAAGTTTAGGTTTAGGTTTAGGTTAAGTCGTTGTGAATAGAATTAGGTGTAGGTTTAGGTTTAGGGATTTGAGAACACATTTAGGTTTTAGGTAGGTTATAGGTTATAGCTGTAGGGAATTGAGAATAGGTTAAGGTTAGGTTTTAGGTTAAGGTTATAGGTAGGTTATAGGTTATAGGTTTAGGGAATTGAGAATAGGTTAAGGTTTAAGTTTAGGAAATCGGGTTTGGGTTTGGTATCGGGTTTTACTTTGGGTTTTCAAGTTTAGGTTTAGGTTTAGGTTAGGTAATTGAGAATAGGATTAGGTGTAGGTTTAGGTTTAGAGATTTGATAATACATTTAGGTTTTAGGTTAAGGTTATAGGTAGGTTATAGGTTATAGCTATAGGAAATTGAGAATAGGTTAAGGTTTAGGTTAGAGGTTTAGGTTATAGGTTTAGGGTGTGGTTTAGGTTAAGGGTGAGATCCCTGCAAATACAGATATAAACATGGCCAGGCCCTTCCAATGCTATCCATAGGAAATGGACAGCTTCATCATGGTCATAACAACAGTTTCCACCTTCCAGGAACCCCCGCTCATCCGGATAGCTCCGACGCACATCCGAGTATGCTCCATTAATTTCGAGGTAATACAAAAATACGGCCTGTCCAAATGACCAGGCCCTCCCAATGCTGTTCATAGGAAATGGACAACTTCATCATGGTCATAACAGCGGTTCCTACCTTCCAGGGACCCCCGTTCATCCGGATAGCTCCGACGCACATCCGGGTATGCTCTATTAATTTCGAACAACATAACTTAATCGTAAATGAACTTTTATAAAATAAATTTTAATTTACTAAAATTTACCTGAAGGCGCTGACGAATGAGCTACCGCACATCATCTGTCACGTTTGCCCAATGGGGGGTGGTGGCGGGGATCAGAGATCGACATAGGACATCAAATTAGGAGTTTGAACAGCTGCTGACTAGGTTCAGTTGACTCACTTCCATTACTAATTTCGAGTCTGTTTTCGATTACAATTAGAGAAATCAATACTCAACATGCCCCAGTCCCACCTCAGAAATTGATGGATAATTCATGAGTCAACTACAGGCTTTTAAAAAAGAAGAAGAAGAAGTCAACTACAGGCTTTTAAATAGTGATACCTAAGATAGAGAATAATACCTGCTGATTACGAAAAGAAACAAAGCCAAATCCTCTTGAGCCTCCAGTTTTATGATCCCACATAACCCAGGCATCTCTGCAAAGAGAATTGTGTAGCCACCAAGTTTATAACCACATCAACACATGCAGTAGCAGAAACTTTCCAAGTTTACTCAAGCAAAACAAGAAAAAAAAATAGAGTTTCATCCTTCCTCCAAAAAAGAAAAAATCAGGAAAAAAAATAGCAAATACTATAAACTATCAAATGCAGTACTCTGAAAAGCAGTAGGGAACTCACAATCAGCTGGAATACACTGAAAAGCATGCAAACAAAGTTGCATCAGTGACTTCAGGACTTAGGTCACCAACAAAGATGTTGAAGTGGCCTGAAACACATGAAAACAACATAAAGAGTACTGATTAGTAGAGAGAAGCACCATGGTGTGCCAACAGAAACAACAAATAAAGAACAGTAAAAGAGAAAGGAAACAAGTATGGAAGAAAATAGTAACCTGAAGTAACCCCCCTTGGAAGAAAGTAAGCTTACTGTATTGTTTATTTGACATCCAATATGTTGATAAGGTCATACAGGGCCAGATGAAGAGAAAAAATAAAAATCAGCTTGGATGAATGGTACAGGCCATAATATAGATGTTTTGGATGGTACAGGGCATAATATTGACAGTCTGAATGGCCTAGATTATAAAATAGACTGTATGAATGGTACAAGCCATAATATAAATGTTTTGGATGGACTGTCTCATAATATCAATAGTTTGGATGGTCTCGATCATAATATCCACAGATTACAGTTTAGATCATAAAATCGATGGTTTGGATTGTCTTGATCATAATATCAATTTTCCCAATGGTCTAGACCAGAATATTGATGGTTTGAATGGTTCGGATCATACAATCAATGGTCTAGATGGTTTGGATCATAATACCCATAGTTTCAATGGCCTGAATCATAATATCAGTTGTGCTCTGGATCATAGTATTCATGGTCAAGATGATCTTGGTCATAGCATCAATAATCTAGATGGTATGGATAATTATATTGATGGTCAAAATGGTCTAGATCATAATATTCGTGGTAGTTTAGTTGATCTGTATCATATAATATCGATGATCTAGATAATGGTATTGACGATCATCCGTTACAAAACTCAGGTGGGCCATACCATCTAAAACTATGTGAAGATATCTAAAAAATATATCTTCACATAGTTTTAGATGGTATGACCCACCTGAGTTTCGTAACGGATGATTTTTTAGATATCTCATAAGTTAAAGAAGAGACATCAAATGCACGATGTTGATGTTCGACACACATCATGATGGGCCCATTTTACATGTCTGGTCCATTCACTCTATTCTACCGATCATTACCCTCAATTTGATCAGTTACTCGCCTCGATCATACTGCATATGAGAAAGATATTAGGCAAACAAGATTGATCAACAATTTGAGTGAATTTTGATTTAAACATCCAAAGTTATTTACTCTTCAATCTGGACTGATCAGATTGTCCAAAAATGGATAAAGGTTGTTCATAATATCAAAAATATATGAATGAATAGAAAACACAAACATCAGCTTGATCCAAAACTTCTATGGCCTCCAAGAAATTTTAAATGGTATAGGTTCAATCACACTATTTCCTGTGGTGTGGTCCACTTGAGCTTTGGATATGCTTCCTTTTTGTTCTTTAGACCTCAAATTATTTGTTAACATGGATGAATGGAGTGGATAAAATAAATAAATAATGGTGGACCCCATAGAGTTTACTCTGATAAAGGTAACGAGTAACTCAAATGTAGTGGAGAAAGGTTTCCTTACAACATTTGTAATCATATATTGGGCCTGCCTAAATGTGATTCACATATCCAACACACTCATTATGTGTGTCCCACTTGGATGAGGGGTCAGCCCAAGTTTCAACCGCATCCAAAACTCATGTGAGCCCCACCAAGTGTTTTTATATTTTTTAGGATGTCTTCACATAGTTTTAAATGATATAACCCACTTGAGTTTCGTTTACCGATGATTTTTGAGATATCTCATAACCTAAAGGAGAGACATCAAATTCACAGTGTTGATGTTCGACAGACATCATGATGGGGCCCACAAAACTTAGTAACATCAATACTTAGGTTCTCTCGAGGTCAGTAAGTTGGGTCACAATTTTAACCAGAATATTTGGCCCATTTTACATGTTTGGTACATTTACTCTATTTTACTGATCAATACTCCCAATTTGACTAGTTACTCGCCTTAATCAGGCTACATATGAGAAAGATATTGGGCATACAAGATTGATCAACAATTTCAGTGAAATTTGATTTAAACATCTGAAGTTATTTACTCTTTAATTTAAACTGATTAGATTGTCCAAAAATGATTAAAGGTTCAATTAGTGGATGTGCCTAATAATTGAGTAAATTTATTTTTCACAAATAAATTTAACATTTTTTTTGAAAGGTATATTTTTTTTACTCTTTTAAATAAATATCATTTTTATTATAAAATATTTCAAAAATATTTAAAATACAAATTTTAAATTTTTATTTGCAAAATCTCAAAAATTTTCTCATATTTTAATTTTTTCTCAAAAATTTCAAAATGCCAATTTTTCTCTTCAAAAGCATTATTTTGTTCTTAAAATTTTTCTTAAACATATTTAAAATTTCTAAACTTTTCAATATTCTTTTTCATGTGATATTACAAATTATTTAAATATTTCCTTTTAATTATATATATATATATATATATATATATATATATATATATATATATATATATATATATATATATATATATATATATACACATTTAGGTTATAGGCAAAAAAAAATTTAAATTAAAACATTTTTACATTATTACCGACGGTTTTTAGCCGTTGGGAAAAAATTTAATTAAAAAAACTTTTACCGACGAATGTTTTCGTCGGGAAAAGTCTTACCGCGACCTTTTCCATCACCCCACGAAAATTTGCTTTTCGATGTTTTGGTAAAAAATTCAAAAGATCCTTTAGCGACGAATACTTTCGTAAGTAAAGATGTGTTTTACCTACGAAAGTACAATTCGTAGGTAAAAGTTAGAAAATTCAAAAAACCCTTCAGCTACGAATATTTTCATAGCTAAATATGAGTTTTACTTACGAAATTATAGTTCATAGGTAAAAGTAACATTTTCGCCTTTCCCTTTAGCTACGAATAATTTCGTAGGTAAACGTAAAGTTTTTGATTTTTAGTTTTTTGTAAAAATTGAAAACAGCCTTTAGCTACGTATATTTTAGTAGGTAAAGAAAGGTTTTACCTACAAAATTACATTTCGTAGGTAAAAGTACCATTTTTTATTTATTGGTTGTTTTGAAATTTTCAAAAGACCCTTCAGCTACGAATATTTTTGTAGGTAAATATGGGTTTTACCTACGAAATTACATTTCGTAGGTAAAAGTAAGGTTTTTGATTTTTGGTTCTTTTAAATATTCAAAAGACCCTTTAGCTACGAACATTTCCGTAGGTAAAGATTGGTGTTACCTACAAAATTAGAATTCGTAGGTAAAAGTAAGGTTTCGGTTTTTTGAAAATTCAAAAGACCCTTTAGCTACAAATATTATCGTAGGTAAAGATGGTTTTAACCTACGAAATTACATTTTGTAGGTAAAAGTAAGGTTTTCTATTTTTTGTTGTCTCGGAGACTTCAAAAACCCCTTCAGCTACGAATACTTTCGCAGGTAAATATTAGTTTTACCTACGAAATTAGAATTCGTAGGTAAAAGTAAGATTGGTGTTACGAATAGTTTCGTAGGTAAATTTTGGATTTCTTAAATTTTGAAAAATTCAAAAGACCCTTCAGCTACGAATATTTTCGTAGGTAAAGATGAGTTTTACCTACGAAATAACATTTCGTAGGTAAAAGTAAGGTTCAATACCCTTTAGTTACGAATTGTTTCGTAGGTAAAAGTAACGTTTTCGATTTTTGGTTCTTTTAAATATTCAAAAGACCCTTTAACTACGAACATTTCCGTAGGTAAATATGGGCTTTACCTACAAAATTAGAATTCGTAGGTAAAAGTAAGGTTTCGGTTTTTGGGAAATTCAAAAGACCCTTCAGCTGCGAATATTTTCATAGGTAAAGATCGGATTTTTTTATTAATTCAAAACAGCCTTTGGCTACGAACAGTTTCGTAGGTAACGATGGGTTAGAAAATTCTAAACACCCTTTGGCTACGAACCGTTTCGTAGGTAAAGATGGGTTTTACCTACGAATGTATATTTCGTAGGTAAAAGTAAAGTTTTCGATTTTTTAGAATTCAAAATATCATTTAGCTACGAATAATTTCGTAGGTAAAGATGAGATTTTTTGATTACACAACACCCTTTGGCTACGAACAGTTTTGTAGGTAAAGATGGGTTAGAAAATACAAAACACCCTTTGGCTACGAACAGTTTCGTAGGTAAAGATAGGTTTTACCTACGAAAATATATGTTGTAGGTAAAAGTAAAGTTTTCGATTTTTTAGAATTCAAAATATCATTTAGCTATGAATATTTTTGTAGGTAAAGATGGGATTTTTTCATTACCTATTAGCTAGGAATATTTTCGTAGCCAAAGATTGGTTTTTGCCTACAAAATTACATTTCGTAGGTAAAAAATTCAAAACAACCTTTGGCTACGAATATTTTCGTTGGTAAATGTGGGTTGTGCCTACGAAATTAAATTTCGTAGGTAAAAGTAATGTTTTCAATTTTTTATTATTTGAAAAAGGCAAAAGACCCTTTATCTATGAAAATCTTCATAGGTAAATATGGGTTTTACCTACGAAATCAAATTTTGTTGGTAAAAGTTGTCTTTTACCTACGAAAATTAGTTTCGTCGGTAAAAGTCATCTTTACCTGCGAAAATAACTTTCGTAAGTAAAAACTATATTTCTTATAGTGCAATCACACACCACACAAGAGATTTTTACGTGGAAAACTCTCAAAGAGGTAAAAACCACGAGACCTCGTCCAGATCAACAATCCACTATGAAGTAGAACGTTTACAACCTTCTTCACTCTCGCATGAGCGGATAAACAATAAGAGAATAAAAAAAACTGAGAGATCTCACCGATCACGAGGACGTAGAAAAGCTGAGATGATGGCTCCCTTCCACAAGCTTCCTCTCTCTCTTTTCTCTCACTCTCTCACCCTAAACCCTTTAGCAAAACCCTTGCAAAGCCTTTAGGAAACTCTCTTATGATTTTTCTCTCTATGAAAAACCCTAGAAAACTTGAATTTATAGTTTTTGGAAACTCTCTTCCGCATCCCAGTTGTGAAAGGACTTGCGACACGAAATCTATGCAAAATCGAAGAACGAATCTGCGTAGCTTCGACTGGTCGTACCGAGTCCACGACCGGTCGAGCGCCACCTACGACCGGTCGAGCATCCTTTGAAAAAATAGTCCATAGTCGTTGGACTTTAATTCGAGGTACGACTCGACTCCACGACTGGTCGTGACCAGCCCTTAACCGGTCGAGCAGGGCTCACGACTGGTCGACCACGGGGCACCTCATCAAATCTTCCTCTTTTTGACCCGGGAGAGATCCACCTTCTTCAAGCCAGCCTGGTTTCTACAAACCTCAAACTTGTCCTTGAGCAAAGCCTTGGTCATCATGTCTGACCCATTATCGTCCGTGTGGACCTTCTCAAGCTGTAACACCTTCTGTTCCAAAGTATCTCTGATCCAGTGATACCGAATCTCTATGTGCTTCGACTTGGAATGCTGACTTGGATTCTTGCTCAAGTGTATAGCACTCTGACTATTGCAATAGACCACGTGCTCCTCCTGCTTCAAGCTAAGTTCCTGTAGGAACCTCTTCATCCAAAGCATCTCTTTACATGCCTCAGTGACTGCAATGTACTCGTCCTCTGTAGTCGACAATGCTAAGACCTTCTATAGCTTGCTCTACCAAGAAATCGCTCCCCATATAAACGTGAACATGAACCCCGATGTAGACTTCCTGAAGTCTATGTCACCTGCCATATCTACATCTGTGTAGCCCTCTAACACAGGTTTCCCGTCACCATAGCATAGGCTTAACCTGGATGAGCCTCTTAGATACTGCAATATCCATTTCACAGCTGCCCAATGCTCTTTGTCAGGATTTGTAAGATACCGGCTGACCACACCAACCGCATATGCTATGTCTGGGCGTGTACACACCATAACATACATCAAACTTCCTACAGCTGACGCGTAGGGTATCTTCTGCATCTCTTCCACCTCTGCCTTCATCTTGGGACACTGCCTATCGCTCAATCTGAAGTAACAATCTAGTGGAGTACTGACCGGCTTCGCTGCATTCATATTGAACCGCTCTAGGACTTTCTCAATAGACCGCTCTTGTGACAGCCAAAGCTTCCTACTGCTTCTGTCACGGGTTATCTCCATTCCTAGGATTTGTTTAGCAGGGTCCAAATCTTTCATCGCAAAAGACTTACCCAACTCTTGTTTCAGCCTGTCAATCTTCTTGATGTCTTTTTCCATGATGAGCATGTCATCAACGTATAAGAGCAGAACTAAGAAATCACCATATGAGAACTTGCGCGTGAACACACAGTAGTCCGACTCCGTTCTACCATACCCATGCTGTAACATAAACGAATCGAACTTCTTGTACTATTACCATGAAACTTGTTTCAGCCTATACAAGATCTTCCTCAGCCTACACACCATATGCTCCTTGCCTTTGACTTCGAACCCCTCTGGTTGGTGCATGTAGATCTCTTCTTCCAGGTCACCATGGAGGAAGACAGTTTTAACATCTAACTGCTCTATCTCCAGATCCATGCTAGCTGTCAACCCAAGCAACACCCTTATGGATGTCATCTTCACCACTGGTGAGAATATCTCCTCGAAGTCTATGCCTTTCCTCTGACCAAACCCTTTCACCACAAGTCTGGCCTTGAACCTCGTCTGTGAATTCTTCTGCTCAATTTTCTTTCTGAACACCCATTTGTCGCTCAGAGCTTTCTTACCCTTAAGCAGTTTCACCATGTCATAGGTGTAGTTCTTATGCAAGGATTCCATCTCCTCTTACATAGCTTTCAACCACTCCCCCTTATGCTCATCGGCTAGGGCCTCAGAATAATCTTCTGGCTCTCCTCCATCGGTTAGCATAATGTACTCATGCGGTGAGTACCTCTTGGATGGCTGTCTGTCCCTAGATGACCTCCTCACCTGTGGCTCAACAGGTGGATCAAGTGGGGGCTGCTCCCCCGGTCCATCTTCTGTAGGAACCCCCTCGTCCTCTGCACCTCGCTATACTCCCCTGTTATCAGGCACCACCGGAGGAATAACCGGATCCATGTCCTCTAGCTCACCTGAACTAGGCTGGTTCTTCTTTGGCTTACCAATGTCTTCAATGCACTGATCTTCAAAGAAAACCACATCTCTGCTCCTAAAGAGCTTCTTCTCGGTCGGATCCCACAATCTGTAACCAAACTTTTCATCACCATACCCTAGGAACACACACTGTCTGATCTTCATATCGAGCTTGTACCTCTCGTCCCTTGGTACGTGAACGAATGCCCTGCATCCAAACACCCTGAGATGACTGTACGATGGATCCTGTCCAGTCCACACCTTCTCAGGTACTTCTTCATTCAACGGGGCTGATGGAGACCTGTTTATCAGATACACCGCTGTGTGCATTGCTTCTCCCCAGAACGTCTTGGCCAATTTTTCATGGGATAACATACATCTGATTCTCTCAACAATAGTGCGATTCATTCGCTCAGCTACACCATTATGCTGGGGGGTCTTGGGAACCGTCTGTTCATACTGTATACCCAGGGACTTGCAGTACTCGTGAAAGTCGTCAATGTATTCACCACCATTGTCAGTGCGGATACACTTCAATGATCTACCTGTCTCTCTCTTGACCGTAGCATGAAACAACTTAAACACACCAAAGACCTCATCCTTGGATTTCAATGCATAAACTGAAACCCTCCTAGATGCATCATCTATAAAAGTAACAAAATACAATGCCCCACCCAAGGTTTTTGTCCTCATAGGACCACAAACATCAGAATAAACCAAATCTAATGCATGCACTTTATTAACATGAGAAGTAGTTTTAACGAATGAAACTCTATGCTGTTTTCCTGATAAATAATCAAGACAAGTTTTGAGAGGTATACTTGTCACGTCTGGAAGGAGCTTCTTCCTCACTAGTAGCTGAAGCCCTTTTTCACTCATGTGACCTAGACACCTGTGTCACATGTCAATAGCTGAATCTTCCGCTGCGTTCAACCCACCCTTACATACACTGACACTTACCTTGTATAGGGTGCAACACTTCTTTCCTTTGACTGCGATCAACGAACCCTTGATGAGCTTCCAGCGCCCACCAGAAAATTGACTTTCATAGCCATCATCATCCAACCTTCCTGTTGACATCAAGTTGAGGCGAAGGTCTGGGATATACCTCACATCCCTGAGAACCAATGTGCAGCCCACATCGGTCTTCACACAAATATCACCGACCCCTACGATCTTTGATACGCCAGAATTTCCCATCTTCACGGTCCCATAGTCACCTGACTTGTAGCTTATGAAGAAGTCTCTACGTGGAGTCACGTGAAAAGAAGCTCCTGAGTCAATCACCTAGTCGGTGTCCTGACCCGTAGCTGTGAAACAAACATCATGATCTATGGAAAGAATAATAACAATGTCGCCATCTGAAGCGACTGCAGTGGAATCTGATTCATCTGCCTTCTCCTTTCCTTTCTTGTCGTTCTTAGCCTTACGACATTCATGCTTGTAGTGGCCCTTCTTGCCACAATTCTACTATTCAACCTCTTTTCTGTTACTCGACTTGCCTCTTGATTTATCTCGGGCCTTCACGCCCTTCCTGTTCTTTTCTCTCCCCCGTTCCTGTGTCACAAGTGCCTCTTGCTGAGTAGACCCCTGAGACTTCCTCCTTGTCTCTTCATTGAAGAGACAACTAGTAACCTGTTCCATGGATATCTTTTCGTTTGGCACGGAGTTACTTAGAGACACCACCAATGTCTCCCAACTGTCAGGCAACAAACTAAGCAATAGTAAAGCTTGCAATTCATCATCCAGGACCGTCTTCATAGAAGAGAGTTGGTTCAGTATATTGCTGACCTCATTCATGTGCTCGGCCACAGAACCACCATCCTTGAACTTGAGATTCACAAGTCGCCTTATCAGAAAAATCTTATTACCGGCTGTCTTCCTCTCATACAATCCTTGTAGTTTCAGCCATAGGCTAGCGGCTGAGGTTTCTGTAGACACATGGTGGAATACAGAATCATCCAACCATTGTCTAATAAACCCCACTGCCTTTCGGTTCAACTTCTTCCAATCATCATCAGACATATCCTTGGATTTTGCTGATATGCCTAAAATTGGAGAATATAGATCCTTGCAATAAAGCAAGTCCTCCATCTTAGCCTTCCATATGGTCCAGTTAGAACCATTGAGGCTGATCATTCTTGATGAGCCACCTTCCATAATTCCAAACCGATCCTACCCGTTCAATGAACTTAGCGCTCTGATACCACTTTGTTGGGGGCCTTGTACAAAACCTTAGGATCTAGCCCTCCAGAAAAACCAGAATTATGGGATAATAATGCAATGAAATAAATCAAAGCAACAATCACACACCACACAAGAGATTTTTACGTGGAAAATCCTCAAAGAGGTAAAAACCACGGGACCTCGTCCAGATCAACAATCCACTATGAAGTAGAACATTTACAACCTTCTTCACTCTCGCAGGAGCGGATAAACAATAAGAGAATAAAAATAAAACTGTTAGATCTCACCGATCACGAGGACGTAGAAGCGCTGAAACGACGGCTCCCTTCCACAAGCTTCTTCTCTCTCTTTTCTCTGACTCTCTCACCCTAAACCCTTTAGCAAAACCCTTGTAAAGCCTTTAGAAAATCCTCTTATGATTTTTCTCTCTATGAAAAACCATAGAAAACCTTAATTTATAGTTTTTGGAAACTCTTTTCTGCATCTCAGTTGCGAAAGGACTTGCGACACGAAATCCGCGCAAAATCGCGGAACGAATCTGCGTAGCTTCGACTGGTTGTACCAAGTCCACGACCAGTCGAGCGCCACTTATGACCGGTCGAGTACCCTTTGAAAAAATAGTCCGTAGTCGCTGGACTTTGAGTCGAGCTACGACTCGACTCCACGACTGGTCGTGACTAGCCCTCAACCAGTTGAGCAAGACTCAGGACCGGTCGACCACGGGGCAAAAAATCCCATCAATCTATACCATATATATCCAGTTTGGCCAATTTTACACTTCTATTCATTCATATTAACACATTTATTTTATTTTGTTTTATTAATTTTTTATTTTATTTTTTGGCTTTTGAGTGGCCGTGTGTAATCCTCTAATCTAATGGCAATTTTTTTTTTTGCTTTTGTTTTTTTCAACCTAGTGATGTAGTGGCACACATATATTCCTAGCATAGCTGAACTAATAGAAAGATAAACGCAAGCGGAAGTAATTCATCACATCGAAGCTTGGACCTGTATAGGGCACGGCATGGATGGGTCCAATGTGTGTCTGGGTGGAAGTAATTCAATCTGAATAGGGAGGAATCATTGCACTACCATAAATTGAACATAATATTTGATTCATGTAGCAGACCATGCTAGACCAACAAACCCACATAGTGGGTCACTTCCATATGTTTTGCGAGAAAATGCTTTCTTTCGGTTCTATGCTGCAATTAAAATAATAATAAAAAAAAAAAAAAAACAAAAACAAAAAAGCAAACTTATTCTTTTTAATAATTTCTAATTGTAATGTAACTCTTTCATTTTAAAATTTTACTATATATATAATCTTCTCAAGAATTGTTCCTAATCATGTTAGGAATTATCCAGCATGATTTATTTAAGACTTTTTTATTTTTGACAGAATTTACTATTCTAGATAAATTTAATTTTAGTTGAATTAGGAATCTTAATAAGGATCTTACTTTTTCTTTATATGTGATGTAATTGAAAAGTCTAGGACTATTGAATAATGAAATTCTGCATTTTTCTTTTCATCCCGTGGATTGAAGAATAACTTTGTGAATTTAAAGTTTTGACTACTTGAGAACGTCAATGATCTTTCTCCTCACACCCCTTGTGTCAATTTGTAAACACAATATCCTGCTACTACCAATCTTCTTAGCATATAGCCCACACATGTCCAACAAATTGTTGGAATTTTGAAGCCATGTGATAGAGGCTCTATGGGCCTAATTATAATGAATGCGTGACATCCAGACTACGAATCTATCGTGCCAGTTTATATTAGGACATCAACCCTAAATTGATGGAGATCTACAGCCTAATCAAGCTGGGAATTAAGAAGAAGTTAGAATGGCAAGGGGTGCTCAACCTTAAATCCTTTACTCTTTCTCTATTTGCACCACATGCATGCAATCTCACCTTCTCTCCCTTTTTTTGTCCCCAACTCTTTCCATGTGCAATGAAACCCCTTGCTGTTGTCATAGACACTGGTCGCTGTTCTCATTCACCTTTTGTCTTCTTTTTTTTTGGCATTCACCTTTTGTCTACCCTAAGATGAGATATACTCTGGCTATGACATTGGATATGCATCCATTTCAAAATCGTACACATGACAGATATTTTAACTCAAATTAAACCAACTGACCTGTGAAATACACTAACACTGAGTTACCATCTAAAAATCAGATTTGTTGAATGACCGTAGCCTCTGAGTATCAGACACTTGTTTCTAAAAATACACCAACATTGGATGTTTTTCATTTTTTTTTCCATTGAATAAATTTTTAGCAATCTAATAGTCAAATAACAAAATAAAGTTAATTTTCGTTATGAAGCATCTAAATCGGGACCCATATTTTGCATGGTTTAGAGGGAAACTGAATTACATGGGTGCCAAGTGTGCAATTTCTCAGTAATTTTTAAGGTCTCAAGTTGAACTGTTTGGACCATAAGTTATAATCCATCCAGATGATAACCTCAGCTATTAAGTGCATGTGATATCCATCCTTTCCAATAAGCTGGCCCCACCATGAAGATTGTGTGGTGCAAAATGTAGATGGGTCAGCCCTCTCAATGAGGGCTGGTGGAAGTTAAATGTAGATGGGTCGGCCCTCTCAAATCCCGGGCCCTCTGGTGGTGGAGGCCTTTGTAGTGACCACAATAGAAATCTGATTTTTTCATTTATGAGCTGGTACGGGCGCTCTTCCAACAACGGTGTAGAGCTCAAGGCTGTTTTTGATGGTATGAGATTCTACCTATCCCATGGTGTAGGGAATGTCTGATGTAGAGCGGGTCACGGACAATTTCATGGCCAAGATGGATTAGAAGAGGCATGGTCGGCGACAGAAGTGATCCAGACCATTGGACCTTAGATCGGGCGTATCTCGCAATCTAGAATGAGTTATCTGACATAAAATATATAAATTTGGGGTAGAATGAGCTACTTTAGCCAACCAACCCCGCTATGCCGGGTTGCGCAACCCGTATTTGGGAGAAACCCCCTGATCGACAATCATTTCCCCATTTTAATTTCATTTTTACTATAAATAGTAAGTTTTAGTTTGCTTATAGCTCTTCATCCGTTGGGCTTTAGGAGTTGTGTCCAACATGAAAAGTGCTTAGGATAATTAGGAGAACAGTTTGGTGAAGCCAAATAGGACACTTACTATTTTTGGCCGAAAACCTTGCGCACTAGTAGACATCACGACCATCTATGAATAGTAAGTTTACTATTTATAGTAAGTCGCAGATTCTAGGAGTTTTAGTTGTAGTTTGAGTCTGATTTCTTTCCTATTGCTTGGTTCCCTTATTTAAAGGGGTGTAAACTTGTTTTTATTCATTCATTAATCAATTTCGAATTTATTAGAAATTCCTTCTATTTTCTGCTTTCTTTCCTCGTGGATTTGAGGAGTCTCTATGAGGAGTCCAGAGAAGTTCCGTGGATTCGGAATACTTATCATCTTGAGGAAGACGGTGCTCGACCTCACGTCCTTCCCTGCGTCAGTTTGGTATCAGAGCGAGGTTTTTCCTCGGGTAGATGACTTCTAACGACAGGTCGGGCAACAATCCCATGGGCGGTGTTCCAGAGAATTTACCTTTAATGGCGGCAGTTTTCGAAGCAGCGCAACAAGAGAATCGACAAGCCATGCAAAGGCTGCAGGCTTCCGTGCAAGGGCTGCAAGCCTCCATGGATCGCATAGCGGACCTTTTGGTGGAAACCCTAGGGCAACTCCGTGTTCCTGGTGGTAATCCTCCACCACCGATTGTGGAAACTCGTAATCGCCCTGATCGCAGGATAATTCCGGCAGTGCATCCACGGCTCTTTCCTGAGGAAGGAGGCTCCATGGAAGAGGAAATCGATGACATAATCTTCCAACACCCCAGACATGACAGTAATCGAGTAGATCAGATAGATCGAGAATTCAAGATGCCGGTTAATATTCCTAACTTCAATGGCAAACTACACATTGAAGATTTTCTCGATTGGCTTTCTAAAATTAAGCGATTTTTTGACTATATGGACATCCCTAAAGTAAAGAAGGTCAAGCTTGTGGCCTACAAGTTAAAAGGAGAAGCTTCAGCTTGGTGGGAACAACTGTAACTCTCACGAACCAAACATATGAAAGCATCAATCCGCACATGGCAGTGGATGGAGCAGCTACTACGTGCCCGATTCCTCCCTAGCAATTATGATCAGGTATTATTCCAACAATACCAAAATTATCAACTGGGTAATTCGTCGGTGAGAGAATACGTAGAAGAATTTTACCGCCTGGAGGCACGTAATGATTTAGTCGTGACTGAATCACAGAAAGTCGCCCGATTCAACGGTGGACTATAGATGGCGATCCAGGATCGGATCCAATGCAGCCCGTCTAGACGATGAATGATGCGATCAAGTTGGCTACTCGGGTAGAAGCGTAACTTAAACGTCCTACCACACGACCCTATTCTACTGTAAGGATCACCGCGGCGGGTCCACCCCACGGAGCTCTACAGTCGAAGGGGAAGGAACCCGTAGGAGCACGTACTCAACCTCCTATGTCTGAGAACCGAGATTAGGGAAGCGGACAAGTTAGACCCCAAAGGGGCGTATCGACTACTGCTGGTCTAAGTAGAATCGCGAACCCCTATACTTGACCCTGGCCTGACAACTGCTATTGTTGTGGCCAACCGGGCCACCTATCAAATATTTATCTACAGCGAAAGGTGGTGAATCTCACCATTAATGATGGTAGTACTGATAACACCGATGAAGATCCAGATGTTGAAGAGCAGGAGCATACCACCGAGGATGAGGCGAGTCACTCGTCGTGAGGCGACTATTATATGCGTCAATAAATGAAGTGTATCCATAGAGGCATAACATCTTCCGCACTAGGTGTATGGCGAATCGAAAGGTTTGTGGTATGATTATTGATAGTGGCAGCAGCGAGAATATCGTCTCCAAGGTCATGGTGGAGAAATTACAATTGAAAACAGAACGTCATCCCTCTCCATATACAATCGGTTGGATTAAGAAAGTCAGCGAAACAAAGGTAACTGAACGGTGCACCATATCCTTTTCAATTGGTAAACATTATAAGGATGAAGTAGTATGCGATGTGGTTGACATGGAAGCATGTCACATACTACTCGGTCGACCCTGACAATCTCACCGTGACGCCACTCATAAAGGGTGAGATAACATATATATCTTCGTCAAGGACGGCCGGAAGACCATATTGGCTCCTATGGATCCAGAGGGACCACCTGAAACTTCTAAAGTGGAGGGTCATTTTCTCTTAACCATATGGGACTTCGTGAAAGAATTCAAAGAAACAGGACAGACTTATGCATTAATTGCAAAAGGGGAAGAACTCGAGCCTATCATCATCCTTGAAAGACTAAGGCCCTTGCTAAATGAATTCAAAGAAATATGGCCTGATGACCTTCCCATGCGGGATATCCAACACCATATCGACTTTATCCCTAGGTCTAGTTTACCCAATCGGCCTCATTATCGAATGAGTCCGAATGAGTGCGAGATTCTTCAAGGGCAAGTAGAAGAGTTGATCCGTAAGGGTCTTATTCGAGAAAGCATGAGTCCATGTGCTGTACCAGCTCTATTAACTTCAAAGAAGGATGGGAGCTGGCGCATGTGTGTCGACAACTGAGCCATCAACAAAATCACCATAAAATACAGGTTTCTTATACCATGGTTGGACGATATGCCGGACATGCTAGAGGGTGCCAAAATATTCTCTAAATTGGATCTAAGGAGCGGCTACTATCAAAATCGAATACGGCCAGGTGATGAGTGGAAAACAGCCTTTAAGACCAAGGAAAGATTGTACAAATGGATGGTCATGCCCTTCGGTCTTTCGAATGTGCCTAACACATTCATGAGATTGATGAACCAAGTTCTGAAACCTTTTATTGGGCGGTTCATTTTGATTTATTTCGATGATATTTTGATATACAATCAAGACGAGACTACCCATATGGAACACCTTAAGAAGGTCCTTCAGGTGCTTACTGAAAATAAACTGTATCTCAATTTAAAGAAGTGCAGCTTCATGACTAATAGCCTATTGTTTTTGAATTTTGTCGTAACATCCACGGGTATTCGGGTGGATGAGGAAAAGGTGAAGGCAATCAGAGATGGCCGGTTCCCACAAATATTCATAAAGTTTGAAGTTTTCATAGGCTGGCGACATTCTATCGTCGATTCGTGAGAAATTTCAGTACTATTGTGTCACAAATCACAGATTGCATGAAGAAAGGACAATTTCAGTGGACTGACGAAGCTGACAGGAGCTTTGCTGAAATCAAGCGCCGATTATCCATGACCCCGGTTCTTGTACTTTCCAACTTCGACAAACTGTTTAAAGTCGAATGTGATGCCTCATATGTCGGAATTGGGAGAGTTTTGTATCAAGAAGGTAGGCCGGTAGCCTTCTACAGTGAGAAACTTAGCGATGCAAGCAAGAAGTGGTCTACAGATGAGATCGAGTTATATGCGGTGGTCTAGGCACTACGACACTAGAGACATTATTTGATTCAAAGGGAATTCATACTTTATACGGACCATCAAGCTCTCAAATTCATTAATAGTCAAGCTAACATTAACCGTGTGCATGCTAGATGGATCTTATTTTTGCAGAAATTCACGTTCGTGTTAAAACATAAATCAGGACAACAGAATAAGGTAGCAGATGCACTGAGTCGCCGTGCGACTTTGCTATTCACTATGAGCAATAAAGTTGTCGGGTTCGAGCGCCTCAAAGACATATATGCCGATGATGACAACTTCGCGTGGGTTAGATGCCAAGAAGGTCATTCCGGTGACTTACATATGCAAGATGGGTTCCTTTTTAAGGGAAATCGATTGTGCATCCCCAACAGTTCGCTAAGGGAACAGATAATCCGAGAGATACATGGAGGTGACCTTAGTAGACACCTTGGGCGAGATAGGACGCGAGCTCTTGTGGAAGAACGGTATTACTGTTTGCAATTGGTAAATGATGTAGGAAGGAAAGTCCAATGTTGTTATATTTGTCAGACCTCCAAGGGGCAACCTCATAATACGGGCCTCTACACCCCGTTACACGTGCCTGACGGTCCTTGGGAGGATATATCTATGAACTTCATGCTTGGTCTCCCATGAACACAACGCGGCATGGATTTGGTGTTCGTGGTAGTAAATCGTTTCTCTAAAATGACGCACTTCATTCCATGCAAGAAGACTCTCGATGCAACACACGTGGCGAATTTATTCTTCAGAGAAATTATGCGGCTACACGGGGTTCCCAAGACTATTACTTCTGACTGTGACATGAAGTTCATAAGCCACTTTTGGCGAACTTTATGGACTCGATTCAATACACGAATTCAGTTCAGCTGCGCCTACCACCCACAGACTAACGGTCAAACTGAGGTTGTGAATCACACTTTAGGGAACCTTCTTCGATGTATTTCAGGAGAAAAACCGAAGCAGTGGAATTTGGCCTTGTCTCAAGTGGAGTTTGCATTCAATAACATGGTGAACCACTCGACAGGAAAATCTCCGTTCTAGGTTATTTACGGACGAGTACCTCGCCACGCACTAGACTTGGTCCCTCTGCCCAAGCTCCCAAGCATGAGCATTGCAACAGAACATATGGCAGATATGATCATGGGTATTCATTCGGAGGTGTGGACCAAGCAACATGCCTCAAATGAAAAGTACAAGGAGCAAGCAGACAAGCATCGACGACAAAAGGTGTTCGAGGTGGGCAACCAAGTAATGGTCCATCTACGAAAAGAAAGATTTTCGACTGGAACATACAACAAGTTGAAGAATAAAAAGATTGGACCGGTACCAATCATCCGAAAGATCAATGACAATGCTTATATTGTTGATCTTCCCGATGACATGGCGATCTCACGGACTTTCAACGACGCGGACTTGACCGAGTATCATGAATCAGAGAAGGAGGAGAACTCGAGGACGAGTTCTTTTCAAGTGAAGGGGACTGATGTAGAGCGGGTCACGGATAATTTCATGGTTAAGATGGATCAGAAGAGGTACAGTCGACGACAGAAGTGATCCGGACCGTTGGACCTTAGATCGGGCGTATCTCGTAATCCGAAATGAGTTATCTGACGTAAAATACATGAATTTGGGGTAGAACGAGCTACTTTAGCCAACCAACCCCTCTACACCGCATTGCGTAGCCCGAATTTGTAAGAAACCCCATGATCGACGGTCGTTTCCCCGTTTTAATTTCATTTTTACTATAAATAGTAAGTTTTAGTTTGCTTATAGCTCTTCATCCGTTGGGCTTTAGGAGTTGTGTCCAACATGAAAAGTGCTTAGGATAATTAGGAGAATGGTTTGGTTAAGTCAAATTGGACACTTACTATTTTTGGCCGAAAACCTTGTGCACTAGTAGACATCACGACCATCTATAAATAGTAAGTTTACTATTTATAGTAAGTCGCGGATTCTAGGAGTTTTAGTTGTAGTTTGAGTCTGATTTCTTTCCTATTGCTTGGTTCCCTTATTTAAAGGGGTGTAAACTCATTTTTATTTATTCATTAATCAATTTCAAATTTATTAGAAATTCGTTCTATTTTCTGCTTTCTTTCCTCGTGGATTCAAGGAGTCTCTGTGAGGAGTCCAGAGAAGTTTTGTGGATTCAGAATATTTATCATCTTGAGGAAGATGGTACTCGACCTCACGTCCTTCCCTGCGTTAATATCCTTATTGAGTCTAACTCGAAGTGGGTGGTTGATTGTATCCAAGGGAGGTCCTCCTATGCCCAAAAATGGAAATACTGGGTATCTAGGATTAAGAAGCTCAACCATTAGGGTTCCTTTCGCGTTTCCCTCATCCCAAGGGAAGTGATTAATGGAGCAGCAGATGGTCTGGCGAAAGAGGGCAGCCAAGGGCGTTAATTTGGACAAATTCTTCACTGATGTCCCGTCCCTCCCCCAGGTTGTTAAGGGCTATTTCTTGACAGATAAGGCTAGTCTCGGTGCCATTAGGGGGTGTAATTAAGCGTTTCTTTTCTGTTTCCGAAGGGGCAGCCCCTTTGGCCTGCTTTCCCTCCCCTTTCGTTTTGTATGTTCTTGTTCGTTGCGGCCTCGGTTTTTTTTTTTTTTTGTGGTGCCCACCCGGTCTACTTGTATATTTTGCCCATATCAATGTAGTAGTTTGCTCTTTTTTTTGTTTTTTTTTTTTTTTTTAAATTTATTTAAAAAAAAAAAAAAAGATTGTGTGGTGCAATTGTAAGCTTTATCTACTAATCAAGTGGGTCACATCATATAGAAATATTTCCATCCATTAGTGAATAGAAAAACACAAGTGTGGTCCACTTATTGAGTATATTTTACTATTTTTTAGAAAAGATGATATTTGGATGTTTTATACACACATGAAAGGTTTTCAGAAGATTTTTGTGGGTTGGATGGAAGCTTCTTACTGGTGGGATGGTCCAACGAGTTGATCTCTGAGATCTTCTCATTTCTAAGTATCCATGCAATCATCCATCACATTCTGCCATATTGTCAAAGCATATCCCGAGGGAACAGCACTCGCATGATCAGGGAATGCTGTGGGACCTGGGCATCTACTCCACTCCGACAACAATCGTGTTGTCAGCTCGTGTTCGTGGAAGAAACCAAAAATCTGGTCAATTACAAACTTAAGTGGGTGACAACTCAGCAAACAATGTAAAATCTTGCTCAAGACCTTCAAATATTTGTGGTGTGACCCACCTTAAGTTTTTTGAATGAGCTGAGCTTTAGTGTGTGACCCACCTCAATACGGTTCCCCGTGGCCTAACATTCAAGGGCGCATATAATAGAAATGGTGGATTTTATGCAGAGTTGATTCTGACCCCACAGTAGCCCTTTGATACTGATACCAGGTGCCCTGATCAAAGCTCATCTCTAAAATCTTACGCATATGATCAAAGCACATCTTTAAATCTAAAGTCTAAGAAGGTGGCGTGGGTAGTTTCCACGGTTCTATGTTAGCTTAAGCCTGTCCTTTTTGCAACCTACTTTTTGACCTATGCGACTTAGTTACAACCCCGAAACCAACCATGAGGGTAGACCCATGACAGTGGGGCTTACTTTGTGTTCATCCATATTGTCGCCATTTCTTGTTGGATCCAATCAAAGCAAGTTATGCATGATCTAGATTGATCTGCATGGTGTATTTGAAAATCCTCATAAACATACGAAAAGATTTTTATAATAATACAGCTGGAGTGCATCAAATAATGCCAGCGGCTGGTGAATGATCATGTAAAAGCAGTTATAAGACATGTCGCAAGAGTAGGAGTAGAATAGGCCACAAAGTGCCGATCTGTTATGGCAACCATTGGAAAGTATGAAAGATCTAAATGGCTAGGGCAAAGCTATATATAAATAGAAAAAGAATTGGGTCCTTACTCTTGCCCGGGTGGTAGACTCCTTAGAGTTTCAACACCAGGTCAAGGGTTCGAGTACCTATGGTGGTGAAATCCCACAGTGTGCGTGTGTGGAAAAAAAAAAAAATAGGAAAAAAGAAAAGAATTCAACAAAAGAAAAGGTCCGGTACCAACCTAACCAGCCATATCTGCCTATCTCATTGATTGGGCTCATAGTTATTCAGTTTAAATGAGCCATAAATTCAATTCTGTCATGCCCGCATTCAAACTATCAAAACCAATATTAACACCCCGATATGTATATTGTATGTTTACACTGTCCATCCATTTTTACAGCTGATTTCGGGACATGGTCCCAAAATTGAAGCAAATACAAATTTTAGGCGGATCACACTACACGACAGTGATTATTGAACACCTACTATTAGGGGCTGTCTGATTTTCTAATTACAGAGGTAATTCCAAATAAATGGGTAATAATTATTTACCTTTCTTTTTCCCATTGGATTTCCAAGGTGATGTCGATGGCCACCTTCGTTTATAACGCTCCTCACGTCACCCAAGGAAAAAAAGTTAAATAGTAGGACCTGCCATGATGTATGTGTCCTATCCACACGATCCATCCCTTTAGCCAGCTCATTTTATGGCATGAGCCGAAAACTAAGGCAGATCCAAAGCTCAAGTGAACCACACCACATGAAACAATGGGAATTATACTCCTATCATTGAACGTTTCTTGAGGACCCCTGAAGTTTTGGATCAAGCGGATGTTTTTGTTTCCCCCTTTATCCATGATTGTGTGACCTTATGAACAGGTTGGATGATAAATAAACATCAATTGGGCCCTAAGGAGAAAACAACTTTCAACCATTGACGTCTTTATGATCATTGTTCCCTAAGGTGTGGTCCACTTAATATTTGGATTTGCCTTATTTTGGGCTATGCCTTAAAATTTGCTGTTAAAAAGGATGGATGGTGTGGATAAGTCACATATATCATGATAGGGCTCACGTATTTAAATAGGTAATGACATGGTTTTTTTGTACCGAATTTCAAAGCATAACGATGGCCAATTTCAAACGGGTGAAGTCATAATTACTTATTTTCATATATCTACCAGGGAAATTAAAAATCAAATAACCTCTTAGAAACTTTCTAATGTCTACTGTAATGTTTATTTGCTGTCCAATCAGGTTATAAGGTCACACACATACCTGGATGAACGGTAAACACAAATATCAACTCCATTTAAAACTTTTGCGGCCCACAAAAAGTTTTAAATGGCCAATATCCAGTCGAAATTTTTAACCTCTACGTGTTTTTTTAGGACGCCCTAAAATAAACTGAAAAGGGTATGAACAGCGTGGATATTGAATTCATACATCGAGGTGGGCTAGGTCAGAGTTCCACTGCATGTATATTCTCTGTCGCAGGTGTGTCACCTTCGACTTTTTTTTTTTCGGTGTGTCACCTCTGACTTGGCAACGTGGTTTCATTTCGAGATCCAAGCCGCTCATCAAATAGGCCTGGCCTCTCTATGCATACTTATTTGAAATTCTAGGCTAGCGTGACCATCATCAAGGCCATGCATGTACGGGACAACTATCCTGCATGCCCAACAACGTCATACGAAGAGGACTTGCATGTGACCCTTTCTTCACGCGCGTGCATCAAATGACGTGTTCGTTGTTCCTTTCAAATATGAAATCTTCTTTGATTCCCAGATCTTTGATTTTCAATTGCAAAATATATCACGCCAAACTTCAGTGGGACCCATGGGCAGAGCTACGGGAGGATCTTCAGCACAAGACATTGTCTACCAAAAGGCCAGCTAACATGGTATCCGTATCATTTCTCTCAATGAACAGGCTCGCTAAAGAGGGAAGTAGTCTTCAATCCATCGGAACCTTCCGGGAGGTTTCCTCCCTCCCCCAGCTAATCAAGGGTCATTTTCTCTTGGATAAAGCAGGTTTAGGCACTGTTAGAGAACTAAAGAGTCACCTCCCCCAGCTAATCAAGGGTCATTTTCTCTTGGATAAAGCAGGGTTAGGCACTGTTAGAGAACTAAAGAGTCACCTCCCCCAGCTAATCAAGGGTCGTGTTTTTTTTTTTTGGATAAAGTAGATTTAGGCGCTGTTAGAGAACTAAAGAGTCACCCAAATGTATAGGATATGATAGGCGGGGCTGTTGTGTAACCTTGGGCCCTGTCGTATAGCGCAAGTTGTAAAAAGTTCTGTTTTGCCATATCAATGAAACTCTTTAGTTTTTTTTTTTTCCTTTTAATATCGTTTCTCTCTCTCTCTCCGCATGCATTCATCCCATCTCCATTTCATGCATGAGAATCTCTACTTTTCATGCAGAGGATATCAGAGTTTTTGGATTGAGCTGATTTTTTATGGGCACTTCATCCCCATCAGTTACACCTGATTAACGGTTTGATGAACGACACACACCGTCATTACCCAACACACAAACCTATGGTTAACATCCTGATGTAGAGCGGGTCGTGGACACTTTCATGGCCAAGATGGATCAGAGAAGGTCTGATTGGAGGTGGAAGTGATCAGGACTGTCAAAACATTAAAACAATCTTATATCACAAACTAGAATGAGTTTTTCCACGTGTTATATATGATTTTGAGGTAGGAGAAGCTACTTTAGCCAACTAACCCCGCTATGCTGGGTTGCTCATTCCATATTTGTTGGAACCATTAGATTGACAGTAGAAAGTTCATTTTAATTTCATTTTTACTATAAATAGTAACTTTTAATTCCATCCTAACTTTTGGTCCTTTGAGTTTTAGGAGTTATGCCCAACATGAAAAGGGCTTAGAAAAATTAGAAGAATAATGTGGTTAGGCCAAATTACACACTTATTTTTTTTATGTGGAAAATCATGAAGTCTAGTAGGAATCTTGATGGTCTATTTTTGGACAATTACTATTTTTGGATACTTAATACTTTTGGCCGAAAAAAAATAGTCTAATAAGTTTATTATTTATAGTAAGTCACGTTTTTAGGGAGTTTGAGTCTGAAACTCCGTCCTAGGTTTGAGTTCACAGTTTAAAGGATTGTAATTTCATTTTTTTAAACCACTAATCAATTTATTTTGAATTAGGATCCTTACTCTTGCTCCGATGGTAGACTCTTAGGAGTTTCAATGCCTAGTCAAGGGTTTGAGTATCCATACGTGGTGAAATCCCATTGCAGAGTGAGTGTGTGTGTAAAAAAAAAAAAAGTTATTAGAAATGATTTTTATTTTCTTCCCTCATTGATTTGAGGAATCTTTGTGAGGAGTCCAGAGAAACTCCGTGGATTCGGAGGAGTGATCCCTAAGGAAGACGATGATTGACCTCATCGTGTCCTTCTCTGCATCACATCATATACCCATTTTACCCCTTGGTGTGGCCCACCTGAGTTCGGGATCTGGTTGACTATCCCCACGATCTTATTCGTGTGATATCCACTCAGTCCATCAGGTGTGTTCCTCTAGGTAGGCCTTGGGACAAAAACTTAGTTACATATGCAACATAAGTGGGCTACACCATACGAAACAAATAGGAATGGGACACCAACTATAGGTTTATGTGTGGCCCACCATGGTGTAATAATTCATTAACATAGATCATGGGTGCGAATCATGAGGATGAAGTGGCATAACAAAAATTAGCACAATTCAAAACTCACGTGGGCCACACCCTCTTATGAGGACGAAGTGACGTAACAAAAATCACTATGATCCAAAACTTAGTGGGCCACACCTCAAGAAGTGACATAAAAAAATCACCATAACTTGTAATCCCGTGGTGGATTCATTCTCACAAGTGGCTGCTCCACCTGCTCATGCATGTATGTTTGTATATATGTATTATCCCCTGGTGGATTCATTCTCACAAGGGGCTGGTTTAAAATAAACGTGGATGACTCTGCTCGTGGAAATCCAGGTAGATCCACAGGGGGGGTATTTGTCGAGGAGATAAGGGTGAATTCATTTTCGCCTTTGCTGATGGCTATGGGATAGGCACTAACTCAGCTGCCAAGCTTCATGTGGTTCACGATGGTTTATACCATGGTCTTCAAAGGTATGTCGTGAATCATAATTGAATTAGACTCAAGGCAAGTGATTGATATGCTCAATGGAGTGACTAAGCCAAGTTGGAAATGGAAAGCATGGTTTATCAAGATCAACTAGCTGAAGATGCGGGGCCAAATCATGTTTGCGCATATTCTGAGAGAAGGGAACTCTCCGGCAGATTTTATGGCACGACAAGGTAGTGGAGCCCAATTTTCTTCTTGCTTCAACAACCAATCTAAGCTTCCTATCCAGGTCAGAGGTTCTCTTTTTCTTGATAAGGTTGGCTTAGGTTCGATTAAGATGATGTGATGGTTTATGTTTTCCTTTGTGCAGTTTTGCTTGTTTTATGATAGGCCCCCTATTTTATGTAAAGGGGTGCCCGAATGTACAGGTGTTGTTTGATAAATGATATAGAAAGCATTTCCCGAAAAAAAAAATCATTTGTGTCTACTTGAAAGTCCACAATCATCTTTTCCGGTTCCTCGTACTCATCCTTATGGAATAAGGATCTTTCGTTGAATTTAACGTTGCGGCTAATAATGATTTTCTGTGTGACTCGGTCATACAACAAAGATGTATATACTTTTTGGCTCTTTCGTCTAGCTTATTTCTCTCAATTGACGGTACATGAGAGTAAGCTTTATAACTAAACAACACAATCCCGAGTAGTTTACTTGCTGACAACTCCATACTTCCACCGAAATTTTACAATCAATGGTTGTAAAAGGGAACTGATTCACTAAGTAACAAGCAGTATTAACAACATCAGTCGACAATTCCTAACCCAACCCAAAATTACTAACTATGTATCAGTCTCTCTCCAAGGGAGTCTGATTCATCTACTCATCCATACTATTTTGCTCTGGTGCGTGGCATATTGTATTGTGCTTCATGATCCCTCTATTCTTATAATATTGATTAAATTCACTTGAAGTAAATTTTCCATCATTATCTGTCATTAGAACATTCGCCTTTCGTTATGACTATTTTTCTACCATCGCTTTTCATTGCTTGAAATTGGTGAAAACATTGGATTTATTTTTCATAAATAAACTCACACTTTCCTAGAGTGGTCTTCAATGGACGTGACGAATCACGGTGATCCTCCAACAGAAACCATGGGTGTTGATCCCCATATATCATAATGCACATAATTAAGAACACCCTTACGTACATATTTACCATATTTAGAAGATAACCTTAAATATTTACCATATATACAATAGTCGCATATCCATAAATCAAAACTTTTAAAAGCTGAAATTAAACAATAGTCAGAAAGTTCTTTCATTCCTTGCTCGCTAATGTGGCCTAGACGTGCATGCCACATTCATGCAGATGTAGAATCCTCTACGACCACTGTATCCCCACCCATTGAAGTGTTCCCAATCAACCTGTAAAGATTTTTGTTCCTCTGTGCCTTTATGACAATAAGTGCCCCTTTTGGAACTTTAAGGAGATAATCAAAACTAGTGAATTTACACAAGCGCCTTGAATGCTTCAAGAGATATTAAGTTCTTCCTCATATCAGGAACGTGTCTCACTTCAGTCAACGTACACTATATGACATCAAACATCTTGATGCACACTGATCCAACACCCACTACATTACATGTCACAACCCAGATTGCAAGTACCTAGCATATACTTTGGACTCGATATCCATGTCATGACTTGTACGCTAAGTGTACTTAAACTGTTAAATTACTTATAAAAAATCTCATTTATCCAATAACTTTATTGTAGATCTACATTCCATTCATACTAAGAAGCATCTGAGTTGCTTTGACATCCAAATGCAGGTGCCGTGAGGATTCACAACGGGTCTGCTCAGCAGAAACCATCCCCCATCTATTCCTCTATGGCTATCTGGCAGCTACTTTATGGCCCCACTTCAGTATGCTCTTTGGGATGGCCACGCAGCCCCACCAATCTGTAGAGGGTAGGCTGCTTCAGTGGAGAAGAGCTACAGCCCCGGGTAGCGCCCCTGCCAGAGTCAGGGATTAGCTCCCTTTCTTGATCCTATGGGTTATATGGCGCGCCAGGAATGATTTCATTTAAGATAATTAGCCATAAAAATCAGGGCCTTCATTGCTCGAATCAAGTGGTGGGCTAATTTAGAGATTGGTGAAGACTTAATCTTCAACCCGATCATTGTCGGGTCGAGATACAGCCCCTCATCCAGGCAGACGGCTCACCACAGTCCAGGCTCAATCGTCATTAAATGGAAACCTCCCCCTATAGGCTGGGTTAAGTTGAATTTCAACAGGTTGGTGAGGGGCAACCCGGGAAGTGATCAGGTGGAGGGCATTTGTCGTAAGGACAATGGCGATTTCATTCTCGCCTTCTCTGTAGGATATGGAGTTAGGTCGAACAATTTAGCGGAGTTACGAGCGATTTTTGATGGGTTGTTTATTTGCTTAGAAAGGGGACTGAAGAAAGTGGCAGTCGAATCAAATTCAAAATTGGTGGTGGATCTGCTCACAGGGAAATCCAGCATCCCTTGGCGGTGGAAGCCATGGATTGCTAGGATCTCCAGCTTGTTGCAGTTCGACACTTTCACATTTAGTCATATTTTACATGAATGGTGATGATTTAATCACACATATCAAATTAAGTCATATAATTCTCTGTGCCAAATTGTATCTTGTGAAAAGAATTATTCTTCTATCTTTTTTTTTCCATTAAGTTAAGGAAGAAGATTGATAGATATATGACTAGTACGGTCCATTAAGGTATCGAATCGATTTGATTCTAAAAAAAAAATTATATAATTAATTGTTATAACACCCACGAATAGTACGGATCATACTGGCTTCTGTCCATCATAAAAAAATATCACATTCTACATATTACACTTAAAGTTCTACGTATATCTTAAAATCTCACGTTCTATACTTTAGCAAGTCAAGCGCATACCTTTTTACATGAATTAATTAAACCTATATAATGGATGTTTGATTGATCCAATTCATCCAATGTGTAGATCATGCCAAATTACATATTACATAAAAAAAAATGAGAAAAATAATATCAAATTACTTACCTCAATAAGTAAATTCCAAAAAAATTTCTACTTCCCACTTTCCCTTCTGCATTCTTTTCCTACGAGTTATTCATTACTTATTTCAGTTTTAATAGAACTCTTGCTCTCTTATGTTTTTTTTTTTTTTTAAAGAAAGAAGGTTGGTTAGGGAACTACGAGATACGAGGAATTTTGTATAACGAGATAAAGAGGAAGGATGATGAGTGAATCTCTTTCTCACTTAAACTTTAAAACTTAAAATTTAAAATTAAATTTTTTTATTTAAAAAAATATGGGTGTTCCATTCTACCCCCCTTAAAGAAAAATTTCATCCTTGAAATTTATCTAAGGTCATTCCTCAAAGAGATGTGGATACTTATTGCGAATTTCTACTTATGATTACCAAGATGCTTCATCTACTCCATGATGTAACCATAAGATTTTGACTAACAGTATAGTTTTGTACATAAGACATGCTCCTTACGGTCTAAAATTCGAATCGATTTCTCTATATAAGAAGTGTCTTTTTTGCAGCTCAAGATCTTACCACTCAATAACATGGGAGGCATCTTATCCATATTTCCACAACATCGATACATGAAAAACATTGTGAACACTTGCCAATTGAGGAGGTAAAGCGAGTCAGTATGCTATTGCTCCAACACGTTCAAGAATCTTAAAAGGTCCAATAAATCGTGGTGCAAGTTTTCCTTTTGTACCAAACTGCATAAGTCCCTTCATCAAAGAGACCTTCAGAAATACATGATCTCCCATTGAGAACTCCAGATCATGTCTTCTATTATCAGCATAACTCGTCTGATGGCTTTGCGTAACTTGTAAACGCTTATGGATGATGTCGACCTTTTTGGTAACTTCCTGAACAATATCTGGCTCGAGCAAACTCTTCTCACCTATTTCGGTCCAACAATTAGGCACACGACAAAGTCACCCATATAAAGCTTCATATGGGGCTATTCCTATGCTTGCCTGATAACTGTTATTGTAGAAAAACTCAGTAAAATGTAAATTGTCATTCCAATTTCCTTTAAAATCAAGGGCACATGCGCGCAATAGGTCTTCCAATATTTGGTTCACATGTTAGGTCTGCCCATTGGATTATAGATGATATGTTATACTGTAGTCTGTAGTAGTTCCCATAGCTTCCTGTAGGCTGATCCAGAATCACGAAGTGAAATGAGGATCACGATCTGACACGATAGAACTAAGGATGTCATGGAGTCTTACAACTTCCCTGATATACAATTTAGCGAGTTCGTCCATCGAATAATTGATACGGATGGGAAGGAAATGTGCTGACTTTGTCAGTCGGTCGATAATCACCCATATCGCATCATACTTTTTCTAAGTCTTAGGGAGACCAACTATAAAATTCATAGAAATACAATCCCACTTCCACTCAGGTATTTTCAATGGCTGCAACAAACCTAATGGATTCTGATTTTTTTTTTCAAAAATAAAATTCCATTTATATCAGTAAAATTTACAGGATTCGGGAAACCTAGACAAAAAGGATCCAGGACTCCCATCATATAGACCAAAACCTAAAAAAGAACTCAATGACAACATAGAAAGGGGTGACGACCAGATTAGGATCTGATGGAACCTAGACCAACTTTGTCCAAGAAGAGAAGGCCTCTCACTCGAGGGGGGAGGGTGTTGTAAGAGAGGCGAGAGGATTGTTCTTTACTACCCAGCCTCGCCATAGCATCCGCAAGAGAGTTACCTTCCCTAAGGATGTGGGCGAACTTCACCTACCCCGTCGCTGCCAATTGTTTGATTCAAGAGATCCAGCATCTCCATTTCCAGCTAGGAGAGGTCGTCCCCACAAAGAAGTCTATGAGGAGCTGAGAGTCCGACTCTACAATGATGTTTTTCAGCCCCTTGGAAAAACGTAGAAGCATCCCGTCGTGAATGGCCTTGAGCTCAGCATGGACATTGGAACCAGCCCCGTAACCTTCAGCAAAAGTAAAATGGAACGCCCCATTCTCATCTCTACAAATTTCGCCGCCGCCGAACGAGCCAGGATTGCCTAAGGCCGATCCGTCAACATTGATTTTTGTCCATCCAGGAGGAGCTGCAGCCATTTTTATCCATTCAAAGAAGGAGCAGAGTCACTCAGGAGAGGAGGGATAACTAGTCTAGGAAAAGCCCTGCTAGGGGCTGACGGCTAGAAGAACGGGCAGTCGTTGGAGGAGGGACTGCTGAGCTAGATAAGTTCCTGGCCTGGACGTACTCAAGTCACCAGTTGATCCTGTTAGTGATCTTTTGGATCGAAGGCCTGATGTCATCGAAGAGAGCTGCATTCTTGGCCTTCCAGGTTTCCCAGAGGAGGACGCAAGGGGCCAAGAATTGCGATCTGGAACAGCGGTAATTATCTGTCGTAATCGCCCACCATTGAGCCAGCCTTTGCTCTACCGAAGATGAGGTCTGAACATTGATTCTGAAATTCCTCCCCACAAATTCCCAAGCAGCTTTAGCTAGGCCTTCAGAGAGAAAAAGATGCTGGATAGATTCGATATCATGGTCGGTTCCCCATGAGTAGATCGGAAATCACAACAAACACAACGGGATTTCTTCACCTGATGGATTCTGATGGTCTGACTTCACCTGTTGGCAGATAAAACATTGAGAAATATAATCTGTGATCTCTTTCTTCATGTTCGGCCACCAAAACAATTTCTTCACATCCTGATACATTTTCGTGCTTCCAGGGTGAATAGTAAACTTGGTTCGATGTGCTTCTTTCAAAATCTCATCCTTCAACTTTGGGACATTAGGTACACAAATACATCCTTGGTATCAAATCCCTTTATCTGCCCTATTACTCCATTCGGACTCCTCATTATCCTAACATTTGGCTACCATTAGCTTACAATTCGATAATCCGATCTCTAAGAGTCGGTTTCACCTTAATATTACATATCTCAACCTTCTGCGCTTGAAAATTTAGTTTGACATCGAATTCTCTTATGAAACTCAGCATTTCCCATTCGTGGATCATCAAACTTGCTATAGTCTTTTGCTTATACTCTTTTCTGCTTAAAGCATCTGCTATTAAATTTACTTTACCCAGATGATAAAGTAATTTAAAATCATAGTCCTTCAGGAATTCTGTCCATCTTTTTTGTCTCATATTCAGGTCCTTCTGTGAGAATAAGTACCGAAGACTCTTGTGATCTATAAAAAGCTCGAACCGTTCTCCATACAGATAATGTCACCAAGTTTTTAATGCGAACATAATGACGGCTAATTCCAGGACATGAGTTGGGTAATTATGCTCATGAGGCTTAAGTTGCCTTGATGCATAGGCAATGACCTTACCAAATTGCATTAGTACACAAGATAAACCTTTTGTTGATGCATATGTATATACTTCAAACATGAGTCCATTTTTCGGAAGAGTAAGGATGGGAGTGGAGGTTAGAAGTTGCTTTAACTTGGCAAAAGCTTCTTCACACTTCTCAGTCCATTTGAATGGTACTCCCTTCCGAGTCAGACTTGTCAATGGTCCAGAAATCTTCAAAAAATCTTTGATGAATCTTCTGTAATACCCAGCCAGTCCAAAAAAACTTCTAATTTCTGAGACATTTGTGGGTCGTCTCATTTCACCACGGATTCAATCTTTGCTAGATCTACTGCAATTCTTTTTTCTAAGATAACATGGCCAAGAAAATTAATACTCTCCTTCCAGAATTCGCATTTAGAGAATTTAGTATACAATTGATTGTCCTTTAAAGTCTGTAATGTTGTCCTCAAATGTAGCTCATGCTCTTCACTAGTCTTGGAGTAAATCATGATATCATCGATGAATACAATGATAAAGTTATCCAGATGAAGCTGGAATACTCTATTCATTAGGTCCATGAACACTATTGGGGCATTGGTTAGTCCAAAGGGCATAACCATAAATTCATAGTGCCCATAGCGTGTTCGAAATGCGGTTTTATAGATGTCTTCCTCCTTTATTCGCAGTTCATGATATCCAGATCTTAAGTCAATCTTGGAGAAATACTGAGCTCCCTTCAGCTGTTCAAACAGATCATCAATGCATGGAAAGGAATACTTATTCTTAAGCGTCACCTTATTCAATCGGCGATAATCAATACATAAACGTCTAGTATCATCCTTTTTCTTCACGAACAGTACCGGTGCACCCCACGGTAATGTGCTCGGTCGTATGAATCCCTGAGCCTTCAATTCTTCTAATTGTTCCTTCAATTCCTTCATTTCGACATGCGTCATTCGATATGGAGACATAAATATTTGTTGTAACACCTTGGTTCTCGAAACCCGATGATAGTCGCTCCTCACTGAGAACCCGAGTATTACGTTATGGAGTTGATTAACATTACATTTAATTAGGGGTAAACCTCATAACATAAAACAAGGTAATTGCCATGAAAACTAGAATATCCATAATAACAAAAAGGAAGTTTAATACATATAAATGGAAGAAAAATGAAATCCCTCAACAGGGAAAATTATTATTACAACTCAAACAAAACTTTAAGTCCAAATTATGAAAGCAAGTAAATCGTTGAGCTCCAATGGCTCAACAATAGTCATATAGAACTCTTCCTTGCAAATTTCACCTCAGCCATCCCTGGAAACCCATCATAGAGGTCTCCACCTGTCCTCAATCCCGCATCTATTTGGTGCAACTGCATATGGGCGAGTGAAAACTCAGTGGAAACTTTCCACAAGGATTCATGCATATCATGTTATTCCAAAACAGTTTAAGCCAATCATATTCAATCACAATGAGGATGATATAAACTTGAATGTACATGTATGGATGTATGAATATATGCTCAAGTCACAGATCTGGGGATGCACATCCAGCTGTCAAAATAAAGTGTCGCCTGTGGTAGTAAACTACCTGGAAAAGACTATTTAGACGAGTGCGCCCAAGGATATCTCCTGAAAAAATACACAGGGTACGCCCGAGAAGAGTCTAACCCAGAAAAGCCTCATGTAAGGAAAGAGTGTCCAAAGTGGCACGAATGCACATGCTCTGTGAGTTTAACTGAAGTGCTAGAGCCTTCAGGAATTCAATCAGAGTGTGACTTACGTCGAGCACTCGGAATATGTCATGCGTGAATGTCATGTACCATGATACACATGTACACTTCATAGGAGTAACAAGAATTCTTTCATAAACGTGGTCAAGGCTCACGGTCTTTTAATAGGATATCAAATATTCAAGTATGAACACAACATAAATACATTTACTTTCCCAAGGTCCAAAGGAAGGCTCAAATATGACATTTCAACCACATTGGGATAGTAACAGGATTACTACAAATCTTAAGAAAAGAGATATTTATTTGTATCAAACTATAACAATTCTAACCCATATAATGAGAAATGGAGCAAGCTTATTATCGTAGTGGAAGCAAGAACTCTTACATATAATGCAACTAGAAGATGTATATATATATATTTAAGTGATTTCAAATGTGGCATGGTGATCTTAAGGCAATTCTCATAAGATATGTTGGGCAACATAAATTGAGGCATTACCACATATTTATTCATGTTAATTCAAAGTTAAAGGAACACAACTACTATTTGCACAATCATGATATTTTTCTACAACTATTTAGAATTCCAGGAAATGATGAAGCCATGTGGGATATCCCTCACCTTGAGTGAATGCTCCCCTTGATTCGAGACGTTCTTACAGGGTGGATTATCGATCCTAAATTTTAAGTGAGTATATGATTAATCCTTTAATCTTACAATTAGTCTACTGATTAGATGAACTTTGATTTCTACTTACTTGATTGGACAAATTGGAGGCAGAAGTGCCTTATGAGGAAATCAGTTGCTGGTTGCACCTGACTAGTCTGTTATATGTTATTAGTAAATCACAACTGAGTTAACTCGCTTGGGTTTCTCAACCAATAACTGGTTGAGTTTGCTTTAAGAGTCTCATTAACAACCGAAATAGATTAAAAATCCATAGAGCTCTAGGCTTCTCAGATCATCTACAGATGATGGGAGTCAGCCAAACTCAGTCAGGGACTGGTCGGATCGGCCCACTACTGAGTACAGAGTTGACTCAGTAGCACAACTACTGAGTTTACTCACTCACAAGTTGAATGTAGATCTAATCGACTGAATGAGTTTGATTGTTATACCTTTCTGCTATTGTTGATGAGATTGCAGCCCGACCCCACACTCAACGACGACTGACTAGAGTTAGGAATCTGGCTTTGAAGGCGATCACTGAGTCAGCACAATAACAGGCCGTTTTAAGAGGAGTTTTGTCGGAACTAGTTGAATGTCATACCTGTTTTAGGGAATGGTCTCCACAGCTAGTGTAGGGAGGACAAGGCAGATCATAGGACGAGTTTGATCGGGTAGGGATGCTAATTTCTGGAGCATGACTAGGTTTGTGAACTCATCCAGTGCCACTGAGTCTCAGCATTGAGTTGATCGGGTCGGAACTGGTTCGGTTAGATGGTAACTGGATCGAATCAATTCCAAGATCGGACAGGCTATAGATTGAAGGATTTTTCTCCTACTGACACATAAACTCACTCAAAAACGGATGATTCAGACCCGCTCGACCCATTATCTGGTGTAGCTGGATCGAGTTACAATGGAAACCTGCAACTCACATCAAAGCTGGTCCACCTTCTTCCCCATTCCCTCACACTATCTTCCTCTTCTCTTTCAGTTTTCTCTCCTCTCTTACTATCTCTCAGAACTGAATGACTCGGCTGAGTCGAGTTGCTACCGAGCCAGCAACCCGCACAAACAGTGATCCAACTCACACACTTTCTTTCTCTCTCCATTCTCTCTCTCTAATTCTCCTTGGGATTCGCCCTAAAATCAGCTATTTATAGCCTTTTTCCGTTTCTAGAAATGTCCATAACTAATCACCAGGATTAGTGCAAAGATCACTTAAGCTAAGCAAAAACGGCTTGGCACTAGGATCACCTGACGGTTTAGATCTTGTGCATGGGTCCTTTTGATTGTCATTGATGGACTTCAAATGTGATGGGTCACACGATGAGCGGCCTGGATAGGTGAATGGGTCAGTTTTACGAAACGTGGGTCACACAGCCAATTAGGGAAGATGACCCAACGGTAATGGCAATTTTTCATCTAACGGCTGATCCTACTATCAGAGACACTCAACTGGTTTGGATTGTGTCCAAGAGACTCGTGGGGTCCATCTTACGACAAGGTATGGGCCATTGATAACGCATTCACTAAAACTAGGTTTGTTTCGAGTGGTGGCTGCGACTCGTCAATATCTCATTTCCTTACGAGATTTTGCTGACAACCCTAAACTCAACGTCTCAGATGAGCTTTACAGAAGCTTCCAGGTGCCAATAGACGAACGAGATGGATTTTTATTATAAATGGAGATATTCTTTCCGCCATCTGACGTGTAGGTGAGCATTTCTGGAAAGGGTAGGGGTGATATGGAATTTCTTGCGTGCGAGGGAGGTAATCGGCCATTCCCAACGATCGGTTTTTCCAGCAACATGGGCAACATGGCTTTTCTCTCCCCGTCAGCAACTGAACTCGTGCGTTGCCTGTTGGTTCGCTAACAGTAGTGGTGTGGCTGACTTTCAATCGGTAATATCATCATTATCGAGGTCGGTGGGGTCCAATAAATCTGATGGACGGTCTGGATCACACCTTTGTATTCGAATGGTGGCCGTTTGCAACGTCAAACGGACGGTCTTGTTTGAACATGTGTTAGGCGGTCAAAACGGGAGAGATTTCCCCTTTTTTATTTTGCTCGGGTCAGAGCTTGTTTGAGACAAAACTAGCTTCCATGTACACCGGGTGTACGTGGTTTTGTGCCTGTGCATTATTTAAACATGGGGCCCATATGATGATCTAAGAGATCTGCACCACCTATTCATTTTGGGCAGTTATTCTAAGGTTCAGAACAAAGGTGGGCTAGATTAAGAACTCAGGTGGACCATACTTTCCATTTTGTGAGTCTAACTGACGATTTTCATCGATCTGATGATCAAATCATTCTAAGATTGAACGTCAACGGTCAAAATGGTCCCAAGGGTCCCTTAGTTGGAAATCAATGGTTATATTACTGATAAGATGGTCTAATATGTATTTAAATTTTTAAATATTTTTGTTACAATATTTTTAATAATGTTATTATTATTATTATTAAATTCATTATTACTATATTTTTAATCCTTGAATATTTGTATTCAAATATGATGGTTCTATTATTAGGAGTTGTATTCTAAGTTTGTATTTGTACTAAGTTTGGTTACAAGGTAACACCCGAGTACTAAAAAGTACGGGGTGTTACATTGGTGTTGATCCTGGCGGAAGATCAATACCAAAATCTACTTCTCTACGAGGTGGTAAACCCGGTATATCTTGAAAAATTTCTTGATATTCCCTCACTACTGGAATTTGGTCTACAGACAATTCTAGTGTCTCTTCATTCATTAACATCATAACACGCTCGATCCTTTCGTTCTTTTACTTCCCTTGAATTGTAAATGGCTTTCTTCCAGGCATAGAAAAATTAACCATCTTTTCATAACAATCCAACTTGGCATGATTAGGGGTAAGTTAATCCATACCAAAAATAATATCATATCTAGACATGTCCATGACAACCAAGTTAGCTATCATTGGAATCCCTCTGAATATGACCAAAACAGACTTGCAAATCTTATCTAAAATAACATGTTTTTCAATGGGAGACTTTACAAAAATCTTCTTTACAAGACTTTCTAGTTTTAACCCTAATAGAGTTATAATGGATAACGCAACAAAAGATAATGTAGCTCCAGAATCAAACAACACAGAAATTAAAATGTCGTTTATATCAATTTTACCTTCCACGACATTATGGTTATCTTCAGGCTTGTCTGCCAGTGTGATGGAATGAACAAAATGAACCCGAGCACTCGACGGCTATATTTTGGTTTATTGATTTTCCTGATTTTGAGACGTAGGAGGTTAAGACCTATTATGTTGATTCTGTGGAGGCTTAGAAAGTAATGCATGTGACGCTTGACCCGACTGTTGAGTAGGTGCTGGAAGTTGCAATCTAGGAGGTATTTGCTGAAGCGGCATCACTCCCATGTCTGTAAGTCTGGTCCTGCACACTTGGGCTTTATGTCCATATTTTCCACAATACGAGCAATTTTTAGAGAAATGTTGCTCCTGATTTCCTGATGGTGCTGTTTGAACATGCGTTCATTGTCTCTTTTCCAAAGGTTGTTGTTAATTTTGCGCGGTTCTGCTTTGGCTTCCTACCTTCAACTTCAGAAAACGTTCACAATCTCTCTCGGCTCGAATGGCTTTATCTACAATTTCAGAGTACTTCTAAATATCCACACAACAAAATCTTGTTTGGATATTCTGACGAAGACCTTCTTCAAATCTTATTATTTTATAATCTTCATCTAGTCTTGTAATATATCTTGACAACTCAGTGAATTTGGCCTCGTATTGAGCCACAGTCATCACTCCTTACTGTATGTTTGCAAAATTTGTCATCTTCTGGTTTCGATAAGCCTTGGAAAAATATTTTTCGTCGAATTTATCTTGAAATTATTTTCAAGTCTACAAATGTCCAGTTGGTACCATTCTCTTGGCTGCTCTCCACCATACATCTGCTTCACCCTGCATGATGAATGTTGCGAGTCGAAACTTTTGGTTATCAGGGCAATTCATAACTTTTAAAGTCTTCTCGACTTATTTAAACCAATCTTCCTCAACTGATGGAACAGAAGCTCCTTTAAAAACTAGCAGACGTAGCTTGGTAAATTTTTCAAGAATATCTACTTCTCGAAATGGTTCGATTCCACGCGGTGAAGAATTCTGATGATTCTGAGGGGCTTGGTTCAAATTCGTTAACATATCCTACTGAGCCGTAAATTGTTCTTATTGTTATTTCATCATGGCCGCCATTTGAGTCATCACAGGCTGCACCCCAGGGCTGAATGTTAGGTCCCTTGAAGTTAGCACACATTGTATTTGGAGATAGCGGCAAATGAGTGCTCGGTCCTGCACCACCCATATTAACTGGATAAGGAGGTGGTAAAGGAATTTGCCCTACATCGCCCACTTCATCCTCATTTATCATATTCTCATCCTACTCTTCAGGAGTCGTCCCTAATTCTTCATGAATAGTCAAATTTTCTATGGGAGTCTTAGGGAGAGGTGCACTCGCGGAGGGCAACAAATCTCGGATACTATGGGTCTTCTTGGGGGCCATTTAATCCTATGAGAAGAAAATTTAATTTAGCAAGGGAATAAAATTTAATTATATATATATATATATATATATATATATATATATATATATATATATATATATATATATATATATCAATCAAGGATAAAATTTTACACGTCACAATGATTAAAGATCAAAGTGTTGCATCTCTCAACATGACAAAGAAAATTTTCAAATTCAAATTTGATAGACATATCATCATTTTTAGAATTTTAACTTCCAAACCGGAAGTCAGAATGATCTGAAATTTGGAACATAAGTCATTGACTATCTGATGGATTTTTATAAAAATTTTCAGATCAAAATCATTACATCTACTTAGTTTTTCATCACTACTAACGGAGAAAAATCATGCTGTCCAGCAGTTATTTTTATCATTTATAGCATACTATTTGAATTTTCATAATTTATTAATAACTCAGATTATTGTAAAATTTTATATAGATATCCAAAAATATGTACATGATTCTAAGAAAAATTTAAAATATTTTTGAGTAACCATTTTATTGTGTTTGATTAGGGACACTAAAATGGTCCAGATTTTCAATCAACAATGTAAACAAATTGTCAAATATTAGAAATACTTTCCCTGGATCTTCAAATTTGAGAAAAACATTCTTATAGGCCTAAAAATAAGTCTTAGTAAGTTTAAGATTAATTTTTTTAAAGTTAAAAAAAAATCGTTAAGTATGGGCTTATGATCCTATAAGAAAGAATTTTAAATTTAGTAGAGATAATGACCTTTATTTTATCTTATTTTACTCTTAACATATATATTTTTTAAAAATAAATTACTTCAAATAAAGATATTAATTTAACAAAAAATAATTATTAAAATGAAAAACTCCATTAGTTAAACCGATAGAAAACCAGTATGGGCAGATTGATTTCTGGTTTGATGACTGTTCTTTCTATAACCTGTTCTTATACTTTAAAATTTCAGATTAGAGTCTATTTAAAAATAAATAAAAAATTTACTATAAGTTTAATATATCTTTGTAAAATCTTAGCTACAAATTTTAACCATAAATTTTTTTAAAATTCCCGCAGTCAGACCTGTCCAGAATTTGATGAATTCTTATCAACCTGTACTAACTCACTGAATCAGTATAGTGACTCTGAGATTCAAATTTTTTATTATTTTTAAATTAATTTAGATTCGTCTATCTTCGATCAGGCTTTTGAATTACCTCAATCGGAGTAGTTCTTTTATAGTTACAAATTTTATAAGTTGGGTAATTTCTACTGCCTATTGCTGTCAAACATTATTTTGTGGTTTAAAAATCTTAAAAAATTAATTTTGGTCTGCACTAACCCATATAAAATTAAATTATATTCAAATAGGAGTGCTGAGAATCTAAAGTTTTTATTTCTACGTTTAAAAATGAATAGGAATTTAGTTTTGAATTTATATATACCTCATTCCATACATCAATAAAGAGGAAAATTATGATGAAATATTTCTAATTTTAGATGCTTACAATTTATGAAATTTTGTAGGATACATGACTTACAGGTCACTCTAGGTTTTGTAAAAACTATGCTCTGATACCATTCTGTCACGACCCAGATTATGGATACCTAGCGTATACTTTTGAACCAATATCTATGTCATGACTTGTACATTAAGTGTACTTAAATTGTTAAATTGTTCACAAAAAATCTCATTTATCCAATAACTTTACTATAAATCTACATTCCATATATACTAAGAAGCATCTCATAAACAAGAAATAACCATTTATTTTAAATGGCCAATCACAAATATAGTTAAGAACCCTCTCATTAGTTGTCTTATGAAATGAAATAAACATATCCAACATCTTGAAAAAAATTAATTAATAATCTAAGAAAATCAAATATAATTTAAAAATATCATGGTTGCTCTAAGTCAATAATTTCTTCCTCTGTCAAGTAGCGCCATGTGTCCCTAAAATTCTCCTCCGGCTCGGTCACGTATTCATATTCTTGAGCCACCGTCTCACCCTCATTCACATCTGTACAGTTTTTCCATCAATAAAAAGGATAAGCTGGCCAAGCCTAGTGAGAATTTTCGACATAATTCTTTATATCAAATTATAATAAAATGCCCAATAAACATACACATTATAAATTTTTTTAAAAAATAAATGCAATGCAATAATGCATCAAGTGGGAATCCGTCCACTTGCTTGAGTTGGAAGCCCGTCAACCCACATCTGCCTCTTAGCAGGCTTCTACCATTTGGTAGGCATAGGCAAGGTACACATCTACTCCTTGAGTAAGCTTCCACTAGTATAATGGGCTTCTAATAACGATTCTACCAGGATATACCATCCAGGGAAATCCCCCATGAATCTAACACGTATTGTGCATACAATTGATAAATGCACCATGAAATCATGAATCATGTATTGCATAGGTTATTTCAATTATCATATTTGAATTAACATAGTCTAACACATTAATCAAATTATATCATTATTAATACAAAAATCACAGTCTTTTAAATCAATTAAGAGTACATGACAATTAAATCATGGTAATTAAGTCATGTCAATTAAATCATGACAATTAAATTATGTCAATTAAATAGGATAATAATACAAAACATCAAACAATCCATCTATTTTAACTTAATGGATGAGAAACACATCGGGATTACTCACCTTAATGTGGTGGAGATGATTCCGTGAACCAAGGGTTTGAATTGAATTAGGACTTCCTAAAATCACATAAATAAGATTTTTTTTTAAAAATCTTACGATTACACATAATAAATAAAATGTATGATTTATTATTTATTCAGATTAATATTGTCCATCCGATGGTCTGATCTGTCTAGAATTTAAGATTTTAATTTTTTTTAATCTTAAGAAACTAATAAATAGTGATGATTTAATCACACATTTCAAATTATATCATATAATTCTCTGTACCAAATTGTATCTTGCGTAGAAAATTATTCTTCCATCTTTTTTTTTTATTATTAAGGAAGAAGGTTGATAGATATATGACCAGTACGGTCCATTAAGGTGTCGAATCAATCTGATTCTAAAAAAATATTATATAATTAATTATTATAACACCTATAAACAGTACGGATCATACTAGTTTCTGTCCATCATAAAAAATATCACATTCTATATATTACCCTTAAAGCGCTGCGCATACCTTAAAGTCTCATATTTTATACTTTAGCAAGTCATGCATATACCTTTTTATACGAATTAATTAAACCTATACAATGGAGTTTGATTGATCCAATCCATCTAATGTGTAAATCATGCCAAATTACATATTACATAAATAAAATAAGAAAAATAATATCAAATTACTTTCCTTAATAAGTGAATTCCAAAGAAATTCATCCTTCACACTTTCCCTTCTGTATTCTTTTTCTATGAGTTATTCATTGTTTATTTCAGTTTTAATAGAACTCTTTCTCTCTTATATTTTTTTTTAAAGAATGAAGGTTAGTTGGGAACTTTGAGATAATGAGAATTTTGTATAATGAGATAAGAGGAAGGATGACGAGTGAATCTCTTTCTCACTTAAACTTTAAAACTTAAAATTTAAAATTTAAATTTTTTATTTAAAAAAATATGGGCGTTACATTATAGGCATTGTTATTGCACATAAATACCTAACCACCATTGCACTCTCTATAACTAGTAAATAAAATCTGATGAGGAGTCATGTGATATGATGCTTCAGTATTGAAAATTCACTCATCCTTATGATCATCATATAAATATCCGACTATAGATACTAACAATACATCACTTCCATTCATACCTTCATTAGACTCAGCAGTGTTGGCCTCCTTGGAAGAAGCCTCTGAGTTCTCTTTTATTGCCTTAAGATTTGTATAAATATTTCATTATGTGCCTAGACATCTCACAATCCAGCACTTCAACTTTCCTTTATCCCTGCCCTTAGATTTGGATGTCGATTGAGAAGAACCACTATCCCACTCAGAATTTCGCCCCCTCATAAATAGTGCATCAGTAGAGACACCCTCATCACCATTTTTCTTTCTCATTGCTTTTCCATGAAGGGATGAGATAACGGTATCGACGCTAAGGGTTGATCTACCAGTACACAATGAGTCCTTGAATGACTTATGCAAAGTCGTGAGAGAATTCAATATTATGCATGTCTGATCCTCATCTTTAATAGTTTCTTCCATATCTAGTAATTTATAAATAATTTTATTAAAGTTACTAATGTGGGCATCAACATCGCCTCCCTCTGCCATTTTTAGATTAAACAATTAAAGCTTAACTAAAGGTGATTCTTAAGAGATTTCTTTGCATAGATGTCCTTTAATTTCGCCCAAGTATTTACTGCAGTTTTCTCTCTCATGACATTGTAGAAGACCTCATCCATAAGGAAATATTGGTTAGAGGTTCTTACTTTCTTATCTATCTTGTTCCATTTTTCATCTGTCATAAATTCTGGTCGCTTCTCAAGGAGTGCATCATCCAATCCTTGTTGAACTAGTAGACTGGCCATCATCACCTTCCATAATTCAAAGTTATTTTTTCCAGAGTATTTCTCAACATCGAACTTAGGATTAGAAACCATTGATACTTTACTTTCAAATTCAATCTTTGTCCAAATATTTTCTCTAATACCACTTATTGGGGTACCACGAAAGTACACAGAGATGAATTAAGCAAAATATTCCAACCGCACAACCAAGCCCAATCACAATGACTCTAAATTTTAACATAGGAAAACCCTTACAAGAAAAAACAACAGCTTGAAACAACAGATATGCACTATGAAAGCAGAAAATTATAAGAGATAGAGATTCCTTGATTTGAAGAAGCCTCGAATCACCAAAGTTACAACCTTGAAATCCTAGGAATGAATTAAAAAACTTTGAGATATGCCCTATTCTTGATTACACCCATATATATAGCCTCTAGGTGAATTACAATTGAAATAGGAAATAAATCTCGCACTTATGCAACTCTGCGTAATTTTTACGTGATCGTTCGATAACACCATCAATGGGACTTCAATGGCATCGACAGACTATTGATGCCATCGAACAAAATATCCAAACATTTTAGCGAGTAAATATGAATTCTTCAAAATTTCTAGATGCCACTTCGATGTCATTGATAGCTCGTCAATGGCATTGAACTATTCTCAATGACATCGAGAAGGACACGAAAAGTGTCCTGCAACCGATTATGAAATTCTTAGATTTTTCCGATGACATCGACTAGCTGTCGATGGCATCGAACTACTCTCGATGAAATCGAATGGCTTGTCAATGGCATCAACTGACCTTGTTACTGAAAGGATTTAAAACATCAATAACATGTTTTTATTTTTGAAACGTGGCTTGATCATGAACAATAGTGCTACAATCTGAAAATGATAATTTAGTTTTTAAAAACCCTAATTCCACTGTGTTTGTTTTGATTGAACCAATACCTTTCCTTTCTTTGAAAGATGTAAATTCCGCCTTTATTAATAAGATTGCAGGGTATGTAGTACTCTCACCTCTCACAAAAAAAAAAAAAAAAAACCCACTAAAATGCTAAATTGTATGTACATAATACCAAAACTCCCATGGGTGATGCCAACAGGAACAATGTAAAATTGTTCCTAAAACTTCATAGTTCACACGGTGTGGCCCACTTGAGTTTTAGATCAGGATGATTTTTGTTAATGGTTAATCATTCATCCTGATCACTTACCCACACACCACAACGGGTACTCAGACTCATGACCTTGGTGTCTAAACTCTTGTGAGTCTACCACTAAGCCATGAGTAAGGATTCTGATGATTTATGGGTTTAATGAAGGACTTTGTAATGTGTTCCCACACAAAAACATATGATTGACATCCCATCTGCTTTGTTTCATGTGATGTTGTTCACCTGAGTTGTGGATCTGATCAATGATAATATAAAGAGGATAGAATCGAACTTAATGAATGGCGTGGATTATAAATATAAGACATGATGGGCTCCATAGTGCCTGCCATGCTATCCTGTTTACACGGCAAAGTTGGGATGGTGTACCGACTGCCTCACCAAAGACTGTACAACGTTACTATGTGGCCCACCTTGATGTATATATTTTATATCCATGACGAAAAAAATGAAATAGATTCAAATCTCAAGTAGAACATACCACACGAAACAGTGGTGATTGACCATTAAAAACTCTTCTAAGTGATCAAAAGTTTTGGATCAACATGATATTTGTTTTTCCCTTCATCCTATTTCATCTGACCTTATAGTTGAATGGCAAATAAACATTACCAAAACATTAATGTGTGAGGCCGGAAGTAGAGGTCAAGCACCGTCTTCCTCAAAGATAACTACTCCGGATCCACGGAGCTTCTCTAACTCCTCACAGATACTTCTCGAATCCATAGAAAAAAAGTAAGAAAAATAGAAATAAATTCTATAAAATTCTAATTTGATTGATATCTGAATAAATGAGTTTACACCCCTTTAAATAGGGATACTAAGCCATGAAAGCTATTTCAAAATTAAACTATAGCTAAAAATCCTAGAATTCATGACTTACTATAAATAGTAAACTTACTATTTATAGACGGTCGTGATTCCTACTAGTCCACATGGTTTTTAGCCAAAAATAATAAGTGTCCTATTTGGATTTACCATGTTGTTCTTCTAATTATTCTAAGCACTTTTCATATTGGGCACAACTCCTAAAGCCCAACGGATGAAGAGTTATACTCAAACTAAAATTTACTATAAATAATAAAAATGAAATTAAAACAGAAATTGGACTGTCGATCTAATGGTATTTTGCAAATTTGGTATAGGCAACCCGGCATATGAAGGTTGGGTGGCTAAAGTAGCTCGCCCTACCCCAAAATCATATATGGTACGTTGGATAGCTCATTCCAATTTGTGAGATACGCTCATTTTAAGTTTTGACAATCTAGATCATCTCCATCTTTGATCTGACATTTTCTGGTCCATCTTGGCCAAGAAATTATCCACAACCAGCTCTACATGAAGGTAGGTCCTAAGAAGTATTTAATGGAGAGTATAGAGTTGTGCACGAATCGAGTTAGCTGGTTTAACTCACTTGACTCAACTCGACTCGAAAAAGCTTGACTTGACTTGACACGAAACTAAATTTGATCCAAGTTGATTTTTTGAGCTTGAAAAAAAATTTCAAGCTGAGTCCAAGCTAAATTGAACTTGACTCGACTTGGCTCGGATCATGACTCGAACTTAACTCGGTTCATATCGATTCGAGTCGGATTGGGTTCACTCGATGTATGTGTGTATGTGTGTGTGTGTGTGTGTAGGGAAAAGGTACTATGCGCTCGAGCTCACGATAAGCTCCCATGAGGCGGAGCTGTGTGGGCCCCACCGTGATGCGTGTCGACCATCAACACCGTGCATTTGATGGGTACCTTTTAAATTATGGGATATCCCAAAAATCAGCCATATACGGAACTCAAGTGAGCCATAACATCTAAAATCATGTGAAGACACCGTTAAAACATATAAAAGCACTTGGTGGGGCCCACCTGAGTTTTGAATGCCGCTGAAACTTGGTCTGAACCCTCATCCAAGTGGGACAGACATAATGGATGGGCTGGATTTGTAAACCACATCTCAGTGGACCCAAAAAATTATTATGAATGTTTTAATGGTGCACGGCCCCTATCCACTTCTGCATGTGGTGTGGCCCACACAAGTCACAGATTGACTTGATTTTTGAGGCTTAGGCCCACGATGGAATGGTGCATCTGACTGATGGGGTAGATGTTCGAAACGCATCACGGTGGGACCCACACAGCACGACCTCATGGGACGAACTCGTGAGCTCAAGCGCATAGTACCTTTTCTTTTTTTTTTATATATATATATATATATATATATATATATATATATATATATATATATATATCAACCGCCATAAAACTTAAATTCAAACTCAGCTTGAGCTGGCCTGAGCTACTGATCGACCTGAACGGAGCTGGCTAGTGAAGCTTGAGGACCGAGCCAAGCCAAGTTCGAGTTGAGATAGCCTACTGGCGGAGCAGGGCTGAAGAGGCATTCACTCATCATTTTTCCCTGTAGTAGGGTCCACTTCAGAATTCAATCTGAATCATTTCTGGTCTCAAGCTTTAAAATAATTTGGCAAAACCGATGGAAGGCATGGATATAGAATACATACATCAATTTAGGCCTGCAGTAAAGACCGCACTGTCTGGAGTGAGGCTGAGGCTGCACCTAATCCGCTCCAAATTGGGCCAACATATCAGACGGGTTTGATGTGGCACGCACATAGAAGGATGGAATTATCCATATGGTGGAGTGTTCTTTAGAATCTAACCGTCTAGACAGGAGATCTTTTCAGTATCTCCAAAATTGCGCATCTTCTGAGAAGTAAACCCATTGACGTAAGGTCAACGAGGCCAATGGACTAATCCACCCCGCCAGCAGTTTCTGACTCATACAATCCAGCTCTCCTTCTAAGTTGGATTCGTGCATGTTGTGTCTGGTGTTCATCCAGATTGTGTAGCACATGCATGACACGTCCATCATGATCCAGACCATGCATCATTCATGTTAAGTTGTTGATTAGCACCTAACCAGAAATTTCTTTAACTTCAAATGGGCCATCCTAACCATATGATCATGAATGGGCCCTTATTGACTCAATAAGAGCCGTTGCTATTTTTGGTCTTTTAACATTTATGTATTTTAGCAAATAAATTGCTAGAACCGTCCAAACATTGTGATTTTTGGTCCAGGTCCCATCCATAACTGAAAATATGAAGCTATTGTTTGGATTTCCAACATGTCCTTTAAGAATGATGCTGGCATACAAAATAATTTGTTCCTAGTAGGCCGGTTGTAGGGCTTTTTACTTTTTCTTTTTTTCTTTTTTTTTTTAAAAAAAAAATTTGTAAAATTTTTTTAACGCACCCACATACCCCCCAATGGATGCTTGAACCCATGACATTAGTGTTGAAACTTCCGGGAGTCTATTACCGTGCCATGCATAAGGAACCCCCTTGAAGGCCATTTTTTTTTCTTTTCAAAAGAAAAGCTTTCCAATGATGATATGAACCGGGGATTTACAGAGCTGGATTTCAGGTGGGCACCAACAAAAAAAAAAAAAAAACATCTGGCCACACCTATCATATAGACTAACTAGGTAGCACAAAAATCAGAGAAAAAAACTCCAAAAACAGCCTAGGGCTCCGAAGGGAGAGAACTGACCCTATGCCGACTTTGTCCAGAAACAACATCCCCATAACCTCCCTAGGGAGGTCCCTTGAAGGCCAATTTGACACTATGTATTTACTTATATTGTAATTGGATTAACCATTTATTACTTATCATGACACATTTAAAAGACTGTAAATATAATGAGTTGACATCTACTACTTTTGAAGCAAAGTCATTGGGCCTACTGTGATCTGTGATGTATGTGTATCATCCTCATTCGTTCATTTTGCTGGATAATTTTAGTGCTTGAGCCCAAAAGTGAGGTAGATCCAAAGCTCAAGGGGACCATACCATTATTCCTACAACTTCATATGGTGTAGTCTACTTGAGCTTTGGATCTATCCCTGTTTTTTACTCATGCCCCTAAAATAATTTGAGAAAATGAATGGATGGTTTGTAATAGCACATACATCATGGTAGAACCTCAGAATTTTGGTAAGGAAAAAGGGTGAGTTCCACCCAATTTTTCAGATGAAATTTTTACTCTTTCCAAAGTTATTAGTATATTTTTTATTATGAATTTATCCGTATTTATACCGGAACAAACAGATCCTAAAGGAATGCTCCACGAAACATTAGTATTAGAGAGTGGGCCTTTTATGAGGGAAGTGGATTGCATCCTACCCCGCAAGTATGTAGCCACATATGGGCAGATTTGTGTGGGGCCCCACCACGATGTATATGTTTATCCACGCCTCCACCCTTTTTGTCATATCATTTTAATGTATAAGCCCATAAATGAGGCAGATCTAATGCTTAAGTGGACCATATTAAATAGTAAGCTGGGTTGTATTAAATGCACAAAGCTTCCTCAGGCCCATAATCGCACCCAAATTGTTTCTCAGACTTGTAAACGTACAGAAAATGTTTTCAAGACCTGCGATTGCACTGAAATTATTTTTTGGAAAGCGTACATGTACAAAAATCATTACCGAGATATGTGATCACACCAAAATCATTCCTAAGACCTGTAAATGAGCAAAAATCGTTCTTTGAACCTATAATTGCCTTAAAATCGTTTTATGAACCTAAAAACATATGAAAATCATTCTAGGAGCCTCTAATTGCACTGAAATCATTCCTTGAACTTGTAAACTTACAAAAATCATTCCCTAGACTCGTAAAGTTATAAAAATTGTTTTCTAGACCTGTAATAGATTTTAGGTCACATTTAATACTTTGTGTATTTAATTCAAGCTTAGTATTTGGTGTAGTCAGCTTGAGCGTTTGGTTTGCCTTATTTTGGGCTCATACCTTAAAATGATATGAGAAAAGGGATGAACAGTGTGAATAAATAGATACATCACAGTGGCCCCCACATATCTGCCCATTCATGGCTAGTCAGGAGGGGTAGGACGTTAATCCACGTCTTGGATGAGTGGTGAAGTCATACACATCCAAGGAACCGTAAATTTCCACGCACTGAGAGCTGTAAATTTCCACCCACTCATATCTAAGTTCAACGAATATAGCAGAGCTCGAGCACGAGGACCTTACAATTTGCACTAGTGCTCGTTTGGAGCAGTGGGGCCATTTTCTAATGATCAAAACCGTTGGTGAGATCTGCCTCACCTTGAATATTTAGCTGTGAAGCCAAAAAATAAATAAATAAAATCTATGTTACCGAATGACCTGAGTTTTGGTGTGTGATCCACCCGAGAACCGTTCCCTCTGATTTTTGGCACCACGCCTAACACCGAAGGGCGCATCTAATCGACGTGGTGGATTTGAAATATGAGAAGGCGGCCTTCTTGAGAAAACAGTCGAGTTCGGTCATTTAATTTGGACGTTGCTAGCTGCTGAGTTAGCTTGAGCCCGTCCTATACTTACTCGCCTTTCCAACCTGGCAAAGTGGTTTTAATTAATTAATTAATTATTATTATTATTATTATTGTTGTTGTTGTTGTTGTTGTTGTTATTATTAACTGAAACTTTTGCGGTTAGTAAGAGATTGAAAGGACAATATACTAGAAATCTCAGGAGGAGCAGGTTTTTGGAAAAGGAAATAACGAGAGAGAGAGAGAGAGAGAGAGAGAGAGAGAGAGAGAGAGAGAGAGAGAGAAGGGGGGGGGGGCTCTCCATGGGGTGCCTAGCACTGGGCATTGTGGGGTTGGGCCAACGGGGGAGAATAAATAAAGTTCGTATAGCGAAGGTGTGGGATATTTAATTTCTACTCACGATGTGGCTATGATATGGTAGTGATATCTGGCTAATGAGTGGCTGCTTGGCATCAAATATAATGCTGGAAAAACCCGCTTTGTTACAAAAATAAAAAATAATAATAAAAAAAAAAGTGGCTTGTTTTTCTCTCCATTTTTTATTTTCTGACTAGATGATATGATAGGTGAAGCCCAATTTTTTGTGTGGAGCCCACCCAAAAGCTTAGCTTGTACATCGTCTGCTCTTATTAACAAAGAATTAGGGGCATGGCCCTCCTTTTGGGAAAAATATATATATATATATATATATATAATAATAACGTGTGCTACACGATATCGTGTAGCACACGTACTAAAGGGACGGACGACAAAATAACTCAAACCCAGAAAAAAAACAGGGACAGGGAATCCAATGAACATCTTAGCCCTCCCCCTTCCTAGGCGTATTCTTCTTTTTTATCAGTCCCAACCCTGCATTATCTAGAACTACAAAGCCTCTAATTAACCTATAATTATCTCGAATCCTTACTCTTGCTCCGGTGGTAGTCTCTTAGGAGTTTCAACACTAGGTTAACGGTTTGAGTATCCATCGGTGGTGAAATCCGAACTGTTGTATGGGGTGTGTGTGCGTGTGTAAAAATAAAAAATAAAAATAAAAAAACCTATGATGATCTCCCCAACTAAATAATTTGAGATCCATGCCCCTCATCAAATGGGCCTCACTATGCATGCTTATTATATGGAAATCTAGGATGGTGTGTGATGCAGGGAGGGACGTGATGAGGCCGATCACTGTCTTCCTCATGGAATAACTATATTGAAGGAAGCAGTGATAAACCATATACATTCATGGTGGGCCCGACAGAGTTTACTCGGTACCATAAGAGTGTATTGAGTAACTTAGTACAATAATTTGATTTTCACTCAAATCCATGGAGCTCTCTAGACTCCTCGCAGAGCTTCCACGGATCCAGACGTAGATGGGTTGGCTGGATAAAGTAGCTTCTTCTACCCAAATTATATATGATAGGTTGAAAAACTCATCTCACTTTGCATGATGTGACTATTTTAAGATTTTGACCGTCCAGGTCATTTTCATGATTATTTTAAGATTCTAATGGTCAAGATCATTTCTGCCTCTAATCAAGCTTTCTCTGGTGCATCTTTGCCTTGAAAGTGTCTGCAACGACCAGCTCTACATCAGTGTGGCCATTCTCTAGGTCGTGCATGTTCACGTGGACACAAATAGACAGGAAGTTCCTCTTAGCGGAAGTTATAGGATGTTAATGAGAAGTTCAAATTCATCACAAAAACAGTGAGAATGGAAATGCCAACCCTAACCTGTGAGAATAACCTTAAAAAGGGGTTTCGATGACACATAAACATCATGATCCGCTCTGTGAAGATTTCAACAGCTGGCATCTCCATTCTCACGGGGTTTCCGCAAGCGTGGCACACCTGAATTTTGAATCTGCCTCATTTTTTTAATTCTGTCCCATGAGCCCGTGAAACTGTTGCATGGAGTGAATTTTCCATGAGCCCACTGTGATGTTTGTAAGAAATCCACCCCGTCCATCCGTTTTGTGAGATCATTTTAGGAAATGGTACCAAAATTAAGCAGGATCCACGACTCAAGTGGGCCATACTAAAGGAAAAGGTGGTTAGGGAAATTCCAACCGTAGAAACTTCCCTGGGGTTGACGGTGATGTTTACGTGCCTTCTATACCGTTCATAAAGTCATTTCAACTAGGATGAACCGAAAACACAAATATTAACATGATTCAAAACTTCTGTGCCCCACGAATATTTTTACTGTGGACGTTCAATTCTCACGTTTTCGGTCCAAGTGGTATTGAATCCATCTTATTTTTGGCCTAACGTCTTAAATTGAACTCACAAAGCGGATGAACGGGATGAATTTCTTACAAACATCAATTTCTCATGGATATCGTGGTGGGCTACAGATAGATTCTGCTACAGGAACTTGTTTGGAGTACAGAACATCCGGAAAGCTCAGTTGCTGTGGAAACAGAGACGGAGCCATGCATTCAAAGGCCAATCTTTGCTTTTCATTACCCAAGTTATCGTACCACATTGTATTTATTCCAGCAAACATCGTCTATAAAAAGGCCAGAAAACATGGTATAATTCCGGTATACAATCCTCTCTCTCTCAGCATTACCCTCTCTCCTTTTCTTCTACTGTCTCCTTGTACAGAAAACCTCTCCTCCCATTATTCTCTCTATCCCTCTTACACACACCCTAACAACAACAATGGCTGGGATTCCGGTGTTGATGCCAAACATAGATGTGTCTCTAGAGATAGAGCCTATGCCCCCTCTATCAGCAGCAGAAACCGAAGACATGAAGAAAGCCCAAAGGGCCATATTCATTGTATCAGTAGCAACCATCTTGGTTTCGGCCATTGGGATTGCCGAGTATCTCTCAGTCGGGCTTCGTGGCAATCGATACCACAAATTTCTCTCTATGTTATATGCCATTGCAATTTTCACTACTTCCTTATTTGGGTTAGGGCTGCTGTTGCTCTCATTTGTACTTCCACGACTTCCCATCTCAGCTGGTGTGGCTGAGAAGTTAAAGTGGGGGGCTGTTGCACTCGTTAAGATTGCACTATTCCTTAAAATCACTATTCATGTCATGTCTTGACTTCTTTCGGTGCGTTTGGCACATCCCAGTTTCACGAGAATAACGATGTATGGGATGTCTCAAACTTCTGTTGTTGTTGTTGGTGTTGGTGTTGTCGCTGGTGTTGGTGTTGTCGCTGGTGTTGGTGTTTTAGATATTGGGTTGTTTTTTATGCACTAATTACTGTATGATGGTCTGCTTATCATGGGTTTTCAGTAAATATGAAGCTTATATATAAATCTACTTGTAATTGCTTTCCAGTATTGCTGGCTTGTTTAGCTTTGTTAATATAATTGCTTTCTCAAAATCATTTTCTGACCATTATAGTTCTGTCCATCAGTTGCTCCAGCTCATTTTAGAACCAGAGATAAAAACCCAGAAAAGACTGGCCATTGAAATCTTTTTGGGGTCCTCACTGATGTTTATATCTGAAAAGGAAGGAAATGTTTTGCTTATATTTTGTGAGGGTTAAGTTTATATTGTATTGGATTTATTATTTATTTATTTATTTTTAAAAAAAAGTAACTAGGAGCAGATGAAGTAGATGCGGTGAAGGCACGGCCGGGAATGGCTGTATACTGCCGGATGGGGACTGGAACACCTCTGTCACTTGTGGCCGGGGGATGATCAAGTGGCGGGACGATGGCTAAGATGCAGTGCTCCTGCTGATAGGATTTGCTGCTCAGCAACTAGTAGCGAAGGGTGGCATGCCTCTGGCGCTCTTGCAATGGAGCTTACAATAACGGCAAGGAGGGTGAGGTGATGAGGGGTGAACTCAAGGCGACGAAATGCCAATCCTCTAGCGGTGGAAATTGGGAATGGCAGAACCTCCCGCAAGAGAGAGAGGGCTAGGGTTTTGGAAAGCATACCATGAAAGGTGGAAGGACATATTTTGTTCTCAGGATATTGCCCGTATTGGCCTCAATGTATGTTCAAATTCTCTAAAGGGATTCAACCATTCAAATATTTAGAGGGTGGTCTTCTGCCAAACTTGGAAAATTTTTTCAAACCTAAATGCCCTTGTTCTTCTACCCATACTTGTATGGTTTAGAGTGTGAAAGAAGTTATATGTTATTTCAATCTCAAGAAAGTGACGTGGATAGAAGCCATTTTAAGCATGGGCAAGGCCCAACTCGTGGGGCCCACAATGATATATGTGTATAATCCGTGTTGCCCATCATTATCAGCCTGATCTAGAGCTCATGTGGGCCAAATATTAGAAAATAATGGTGATAATGGTACCCACTATTGAAACTTTCTAGGCTCACTGTAATGTTTATTAGAAGTAGACATTTCCTAAGTCAGGAATTTTTGAGCCCACGGTGAGCTGGCTGACAAGATGGATGGAACAGGTCACCCCATTGTGAGCCTTAGGGTATAGTACCAATGGTTATCCTTTCATTTGATAGTAAAGGAAGTGAACATGTGACAATCACTACCCATATAACATGACAACCACGACTCATATGGGCCACATTGATGCATGTGTTTAATTCATGCTGCCTATCCTTTTTACCATGTCATTTTAGAGCTAGAGCTCAAATATTAGCCTGATTTAGAGTCCGTGTGGGCCACATAATAGAAAATAATAGTGACAGTGGCAGCAACTGTTGAAACTTTTTAGGCTCACAGTGATATTTGTTAGAAGTTTCATTATCCAAATCAAGACTTTTGGGACCCACATCAAGTTGGTTGACAAACGGATCACCTTATTTTGAGCCTTAGGATATTGTACCAATGACTATCCTTTTATTTAGTAGTAAAAGAAGTAAAATATGACAACCACGACCCATATAACATGACAATTATGACCCATGACAACCACGACCCATATCGGCCCACATTGACGCATGTGTAATCCACACTGCCCATCCTTTTTGCCATGTCATTGTAAGGCTAGAGCCCAAATATTAACCTGATTCACAGCTCATGTGGGCCACATAATAGAAAATAATGGTGACAGTGACACCTACTATTGAAACTTTCTAAGCTCGCTGTGATGTTTGTTAAAAGTAGACATTGTTGGCTTTTTAGGCCCGCGACGAGCTAACTGACAAGGTAGCCATGGAACGGATCACTCTATTGTGGGCCTTAGGCTATAGTACTAATGACTTTTCTTTCATTTGGTAGTAAAGGAAATAAACATATGACAACCATAACTCATATAATATGACAAACACAACTCATATAACATTACAACTTCGAATCATGACTCATATAACATGAAAGCTAAGAATCATGACTCATAAAAAAAAAAAAATAATAATAAAAAAAAAAAAAAATCATGACAACCATGACCCATATAACATGAAAACTACGACTCATATAACATGATAATTATGACCCGTAACAACCATGACTCATATAACATGACAACTTTGACCCTTGCCACATTACAATATTGACTCTTGCCACATTACAAGTACAACCTTGACCCTTACTATGTTACAACCACGGCCTTAATATGTATCCTTTGATCTATTTTTTGTAGTGTACACGGTGAACAAGTGACAATCTCAAGGGTGTGGGTAATTAGTTTAATCATATAGGTCAAATGATCACCCTCACAGGTGTCCTATATTATAACGGATACAACGTATTTCGGTTTTTACGTGTCTACCACATAAGTCTCCTCAGGAAAGAGAGTGAATCTGAGCGACGGACTGGAACCGTGTACAACACTTGTTTTCCGCAGCTTGGAAAACATCCAAACTGTTTGGGCCCACCATCTTGTATATATGAAATCAAATCCTTTCATCAGGTAGTAAGCATCATATTCACCTTTAATATTGAAAAAAATAATCGGATAAAATCTCAAATGGGCCACACAAAAGTAAAAAACGTAAAATTGCTCATATAACCTCTAAATTCACTCGTTATGGACCAAGTAATTTTGAATCAGGAATATTTTTACATATTACCTTCATTCGGGTGATTCACACCTGATGAACGGGTTTGATAAAATATGAAAACCGAGATACTCCAGACATAAACCTATGGTTTGTGTACCATCCTCATTGTTCGCTGTGGTATGGCCCACCTGAATATTGGATCCAAATATTATTATTGATAAAATTCTAGAATCGTGGTTAACACTTGATGGATGGAGTGGATTTTGTATTTTAAATATGGTGGACCTAGAACAGCTAGGGTGTGTAAAATAGAGTGATGTAGACGGCTTCGTTCCGTGGATAACACGGCCACGTGTTAGTCTTCAAAGGTACCACATACGTTTTTCTTGGACGCGGATTGGCTACCGTTAGCTACTGACAAGTTGAGCAGCGAGAGTCCCTACGAAGGGACGTTACCGAGCTATGTTGGTACTATCACGATGTATGTGTTATATCCAGACGGTCCATCCATTTGGAGAGATTAATTTCGGGCATAATCCAAAGAACGAGGGCAGATCCAAAAATATAATAGATCCCACCACAAAAAACAGTGGGGAGAGTGACACCCATCGTTGAAACTTCCTAAGATCCACTGTGATGTTTAATTGAGATCCAATATATTCATAAATTAACACAGTTATTAAATAAGGTAAAACATAAATATAAGCTTCATCGAAAACTTTTATGGCTCTTAAAAGTTTTTAATGGTGACATCACTCTCTCCACTTTTTTATGTGGTGGGGTCCACTCGAACTTTGGATCTAATCATTCTTTAGCTCATGCTCTAAAATGGTCTCTCCAAATGAATGGATGACGTGGATGCAAAAAAAGAAGTAAAAATCATGATGGGACAAACAAAACCTAGTGACATCACTTCAGTAGCGAGCCTGGCTACTCAAATACTCAGTAGCAATCCATGCCCGTTTTTCTTTTCCTCACGCAAGCTTTTTCTCAACATAAGTTGCGCTTGATAGATTGAGAAGAAATCAGATTGCATATTGAGTCACTCCGTACGCCCTTATCGTATTAAGCAAACTAAGTTAGGGCCACCTTGAATGTATGTGGACTATCCACACCGTTCATCCATTTTTCCATTTAATTTAAGGGGTTGAGCCCAAAATTGAAGTATATCCAAAGATCAATTGGATTATGCCATGACCTTAATCTATAGCCTTTGATCCATCTACACTGCCAAAAATAGATCAAAGAGTACAGATTAAGGTCGTGGTTGTAATGTAGTAAGGGTCGAGGTCATGGTTGATATGTTATATGAGTCATGGTTGTAATGTGGCAAGGGTCGTGGTTGTCATGAGTCGTAGTTGTCATGTTATATGAGTTGTGGTTGTCATGTTATATGGGTCATGGTTGTCATGGTTGAAGTTGTCATGTTATATGGGTCGTTGTTATCACATGTTTACTTCCTTTACTGTCAAATGAAAAGCTAGTCATTGATACTATAACCCAAAGCCTATAATGGGGTGATCTGTTCCATCCACCTTGTCGGCTAGCTCGCCGTGGGCCCAAAAAGTCCTAACTTGGACAGTGTCTACTACTAACAAATATCACAATGAGCCTGAAAAGTTTCAATAATAGGTGTCATTGTCACCATTATTTTCTATTATGTGGCCCACACGAGCTCTGGATCAGGCTGATATTTGGGCTCTAGCCCTAAAATGACATGACAAAAAGAATGGGCAGCATAGATTATACACACGCATCAATGTGGGCCCATATGGGTCGTAGTTGTCATGTTATATGAGTTGTTATTATCATGTTATACAGGTCGCGGTTATCACATGTTTACTATTATCAAATGAAATGATAGCCATTGGTATTATAACCTAAGGCCCATAATGGGGTGAACCATTCCATTTACCTTTTCGGCTAGTTCCTCATGAGTCCAAAAAGCCCTGACTTGGGCAGTGTCCAGTTCTAACAAACATCACAATGAGCCTGAAATGATTCAAGAGCGGGTGCCACTGTCAGCATTATTTTCTATTATATGGCCTACAAGAGCTTTGGATTAGGCTGATATTTGGGCTCTAGCCTTAAAATGACATGGCAAAAAGTATGCGCAACGTAGATTATACACATGCGTCAATGTAGGCTCATATGAGTCGTGGTTGTCATCTTATATGAGTCGTGGTTGTCACATGTTCACTTCCTTTAGTACCAAATAAAAGGATAGCCATTGATACTATAGTTTAAGGCACACCATGAGGTGATCTGTTCCATCCACCTTGTTAGCCAACTCGTTGTGGGCCCAAAATTTTTTAACTTGGGCAGTGTTCACTTTTAACAAACATCACAGTGAGTTTGGAAAGTTTTAACAGTGGGTGCCATTGTCACCATTATTTTCTATTATGTGGCCCATATGAGCTTTAGATCAGGCTAATATTTAACCTAGCCCTAAAATGAAATGGCAAAAAGAATGGGCGATATGGATTATACACATACATCAATGTAGACCCCACGAGTTGGGCCTTGCCTACGCTAAAAAAGGCTTCCTTCCACGTCATTTTCTTGGGATTGACATAACACATAACTTCTTCCACGCTCTAAATCATACCACTATTGATACAAGGATAAGGGCTTTTTGGTCCAAAATTCTTTCCAAAGCTTATCATAAGGCCATCCTCAAAATATTTGAAAGGTTGAATCCCTCTAGGGATTTTGACCATACAATGAGGCCAGTATGGTCAAAATCCCTTTGTTCTCCCTCGCAAAAATCTAACTACAATAGTCCACAGAATCACCCAATATTATATACCTTCACCCTAACAAATATTCATTCAACTAGTCTATAAGGCAGGCAGGTATAGACTTGATTAAGGGAGTAAAAGATTTTTTTAAAAAAAAATATATAAAAACAAAGACCTATTGATTTATACAAGAATTACATGAAGAGTAAGCCTATTCGATTTTCCAATTACCTTGAAAATGGATTGTAAATAGGTAATAATTGCTTACCTAAGTAATTACCACATCACTCCGCATGCTAAGGTTGACACCTATTTTTTCAAACACTAAATTTGAGGACATGTCAAATAAATGTGGGGCCCAGTGTGGTATTTGTTCCCTATCCATACCATCCTTCCGCTATGCGGACTGATTTTAGGGCATGAGCCCATAAATGAGGTAGATCCAAAGCTCAAGTGGACCATGCCATAGGAAAAAGTGGATATTGAACGCATATTGTTAAAATTTCTTAGGGCCCACTGAAGTTTTATATCAACATGATATTTGTGTTTTCCCCTTATCCATGTCTGTGTGAACTTTTGAACGGGTTAGATGACAAATAAACATCACTGCGGGCCCAGTAAAGGAAATGACTTTCAATGGCAATTGTCTTTAAGGCCACTGTTTCCTTTGGTGAGCTTTGGACCAGCTCATTTTTTGGCTCATTCCCCAAAATGTTTGGTAAGATGGATGGATCGAGTGGATATGTCACATATATCATGGTGGGGCCCACAAATTTAAAATAGTGTTTTTGTACCGTTTTCAAGGTAGAAATACTCCCATATTTTCAAACAAGGTAAGATAGTAAAAATTACTTATGTACAACCTATTTACAAAGGAATTGAAAAATCAAACTAGCCCTTTGAGAGGCTGACAACACTATTCAAAGATCTATATTAGTTCATGTATCATGAAGATTAGACTCATGGTTGAGATGAAAATTGGATGTGTACATTGACTGGTCAACAGGTCGAAGGATATCGAAAATATTCAGACTTTTGGTAAAATTCTCTCGATAAATTTTGGACTTTTCGTAAGGTCAAAAACTCTAGTCGATAGGTTAACTTGACCAATTAAAGTGTTTTGACTGATCAACTCAACAGTTTGTCGAATTGCACAATTTTATGTGTTTTTACTTGATTTATTACTATTTCTAATTTTCTACTTAAATATATGGGTGTAAATAATATTAGAGTTAATGCTAGATGTACTTAAGGGTTTGAAAGGGTTTTAAAGAGAGAAAAAGCTAGGGCTTTTTTCTCGAAGCTTCGAATCAGTGAAGATGTCTCTTGTAACTTTTTATTCGAATCAGTAAGATTTTTTATTTTTTTTTGCAAGAGTTTTTCCATGTAAATTTGGGCCTGTTTGGTAGTGTGGATTTGGAACCCCTTAGATTCAAAACCCCTCGAATTTGAATTCTTCTTATTATGTTAGGCACCCTAAATTGGGATTTAACTTTAATCCAAAAGTAGCTATCCATGCTATATTTACATGGGTTTGAATTTAATTACTAAATCAACTTTAATATCTCTAATTAGTAAACATATGTAATGTTTGATACAATGGTTTTAATAAGCCCCTGAAATATCTACTTTACTTGAAAATGATGAAATTTCAAGTCTTGGATGGGCCACAAGCACAAGATCATGTCCAGGTGACTAACTAACGATTTTTAAGCATTATTTAAATAGACAATGTTTGGAAGGCACCGATCATCATATTAAAATAATTATTATAGTGATGTAATAGATAATTTAGTTATTTTGGGATTAGTGGGTCGTGCGCCCAATAGTTTAATACTCTAGTGATATGCATATGTAACGTTCCGAAAAAATTTGTACAAAGACCCGAATACCACCTCAAGCATAAATCACTCAGGATCAAATTCTTTAGAAATTAGATGAGAGTTACACATACAACCCTTGGAAGAATTTTAAATGTAATCCAAGCTCTAAGCCTCAGATTTGAAACCGCTGGTGGAAGAATTTTAAATGTAATCCAAGCTCTAAGCCTCAGATTTGAAACCGCTGGTGGTTACTTTATGGTGCCAAATAATTAGGCATTTGAAATCCCTTCAAATCCCCCCAATTCTATGGTGCCAAACGACTCATTCTATGTTTTTTTTTTTTTTTACTGGCACACACATGCTGACACACGCACACATACCCATCGTGGGATTTCACCACTGATGGGTACTCAAACCCTTGACCCGGTGTTGAAACTCTGGGGAGTCTACTACCCGGGTAAGAGTAAGGACCCTGCCCATTCCATGTTGACAGGGACAAAGTAAAGAAAAACCTTACGAATAGAAAGAATGTCTTTGGATTAACTTTTACCTTGTTTGACCTCTCTCCACGTGCTTCCGGCGCCCAAGAGATCTCAACAATAAAAAAAGGAAAGAAATTCTAAAGTAGCACGTCAAAAAACGGGCAGAGTGATCCCAACAATAAGGGAAAAAAGAAAAAAAGAGAACGATAAGTAAAGCATCAAACAAAGTTGCAGGAGATAAATCCTAGTAATAAAGCAGAGAATCCAAAGTAGCACATCATACAACGTTGTAGGAGATCCCAGTAATAAAAAAAATTAAAACCAAAAATTAAATCTACAAATTCAAGTGGCGGAGAAACCCGTTGGCTTGGTCGGCCTATTTTTATATCATCCCTCGTCATGGGGATGTATGATCTGTCGGGCTTGTTGGGGGCCATAATAAATAGTAATTCGAGACCCAACCATAGCTCCGCAATGTTCCTGATCATCCAACCATGACCTAAAATGAAGTGGACAATACTTTCCTGTATACCCGGGTTATAGGGATCCCTTGTAACCCTAAGCTCTGTAGAGCCCACCATGATGTCGGTCTTATAAATAGTGTACTGTGGGAATTGATCCCCACCGTTGGAACTTATGTGGGGTGACAGAAATTGCGGATCAAGTTTATATTGTGTGTTCTCTTCATCAGGTTGAGAAGACCTTATGAACGGGTTGGATGAAAAATGAATATCAAGTGGTCCCTAGGAAGGTCACACCATTGTTAGTGTCTCTATCCCCACAGATTCCTGTGGTGTGGCCGACTTGACTTTTGGATCTGTCATCCGCTTGGTCTTATGTGCTAAAATAAGCGGGCAAAATAAATGGACGGAGTGGATATAACACAGACATTCCGATTGGCCGCGCAGAGTTTTTTTTTTTTTTTTCAACAAAACTACCACCACTAATGGTGGCCCCTTACCATCTATGGAATATCCACCGCTGATTTGAATAGACTAAATGAGATGTTCTCTTGTAAAAATAAAATAAAATAATAATAATAAATTAAAATTATTTTTAAAAAAAAAAAAAAAAGAGAAAAGGAAAATTGCAAATCTCCATCTAACCACGGAAACAAGTCCTCATAGTGACAAACCGCCAAAAGTAAACATCGCAGAGAAATCAAGCACAGAAAGAATCAGTACCTGCCCTTGAGATCATTTACGACGTCATATGAAATTGAAGTGACCGTTTCCAAGGGGGTACCCTCCACCATGAAACCCGGTTTGAGGCCCTCTTGCTGCCGTTTCGTGCTGATCACCTCTCTGCGGGCCTTCGCCTCTGCCTTGAGCTGGTCGTTCTTCACCTTCCTCAGCCGGAACTCCTCTGTGCATCTAGAAGGCCGCACGTGCTCCACCCGTACATGAATCCTCTTCTTGATAATCCGGTTTCCCACCTGCTTGTTGATTTCGACGCCGATGACACGTTTTGTGACATTCCAGACCTTGCCAGTATGGCCATGGTAGAACTTGTGGGGCATGCCCTTGTGTATGGCAACATTCACCTTAACGTCCACGTACTCCTCTACTCTGTACGTCCTCAGGTACGTCGTCAGAGCTATGTAACCCTTCTCCTGAATGGCCTCGAGAACAGGTCCGGAGTCCGCGATCTGACTCCATGGCCTGCTGGCATTCTTTCCACCTCTCTCTCTCTGCAACGAGTCGACTCGGCGGGACGAAGGGTCCCCGCAGAGTTTAGGATTACATGAGAACCTCTTATAGGGGAGACTGGGTAGCGGCCATTGGGGTGTTTGCATTTTGTGGATGTTGTACAGAGCACGTAGCGTTGCCATATGATAAGCGGGGCCTTGCCTTTGTTAAATCAAGTTTTAGGTGAGTTGTGGAGCTGCTAAGTCATTCGAGGGGATGGCTAGATGCTGTTCAAGCGATTAATCCAAGAGCTGCAGACTGTTTTCTGCCTGTTGATGCTAAGAGCAGAGTATGCTGCTCTCTTTAGGTACAGGTATATGCAGGTGTTACAGTTGCAGTCCCCATGTGCACGAAGGCTCAATGGTCTGAATCTCTCTTCGCTGTTTCTCTGTCTGCTGTGATGGTGCGCATGCATAAGCCACCTGATCTGATGATCCTATTTGTAAATCTGGCAGCTGGTGCGAAGGTTTGAAATGCTTTGAGCTGCAGGATGGTGATTGTTTTTTATCAGCCGGTTATGCCCCGCGGGAAATTGGTTTTGCTGTGAGTTGAGGCATTTACTGGATTGCCTGCTGGAGCCCTGTCATGGCCCTTTTATAGCCTGCTATTTTTTTAGTTTAAAAAATAAAAAAATTGTAATCTTAAAATTTTTTGTTAATTTCTTAAATTGGTAAACAACAGGCTCTGTTGATGCCATCGACGGACCACTCAATCCCATCGGGAAGTAGTTGATGCCATCGATAGAATCTCGATGTGATGCAGGGATGAACGTGATGAGGTCGATCACCGTCTTCCTCAAGAATAACTACTTCGAATCCACGAAGCTTCTCTGGGCTCCTCACAGAGACTTCTCCAATCCACGAGAAAAAAGCAAGAGAATAGAAATAGTACTCATGAAAATATGTAAGTTAATTGATTGATATAAACGAGTCTACAACCCTTTAAATAGGGATACCAAAACTAAGAAGAAGTTTAAGAATTAAACTATAACTAAAACTCCCTAAAATTTGTAACTTACTATAAATAGTAAATTTTCTATTTATAATAAGTGTCCTATGTGGCTTAACCACATTATTCTCCTAATTTTTCTAAACACTTTTAATGTTGGGCGCAACTCCTAAAGCCCAACGGATGAAGAGTTATAATCAAACTCAAACTTACTATTTCTAGTAAAAGTGAAATAAAACATGGAATTTTCCTGTCGATATGATGAAATCTCGCAAATTCGGTGTGGGAATTTAGCATAGCCGGGCTAGATGACGCAGGGATGAACGTTATGAGGTCGATCACCGTCTTCCTCAAGGATAACTACTCCAAATCCACGGAGCTTCTCTGGACTCCTCACAAAGACTTCTCGAATCCATGAGGGAAAAAAGCACAAGAATAGAAATAAATTCTAATAAAATTTGAAATTGATTAATGAATAAATAAAAACAAGTTCACAACCCTTTAAATAAGGGCACCAAGCAACAAGAAAGAAATCAGAATCAAACTACAACTAAAACTCCTAGAATCTGCGACTTACTATAAATAGTAAACTTACTATTTATAAACGGTCGTGATGTCTACTAGTGTGCAAGGTTTTTGGCCAAAAATAGTAAGTGTCCTATTTGTCTTCACCAAACCGTTCTCTTAATTATTCTAAGCATTTTTCATGTTGGATACAACTCCTAAAGCCCAATGGATGAAGAGTTATAATCAAACTAAAACTTACTATTTATAGTAAAAATGAAAATAAAATAGGAAAACGATCATGGATTAGGGGGTTTCTCGCAAATTCAGGCTGTGTAACCCAGCATAGTGGTGTTGGTTGGCTAAAGTAGCTCGTTCTACCCCAAAATCATATATTTTACGTCAGATAACTCATTTCGGATTGCGAGATACGCCCAATCTAAGGTCCGACGGTCCGGATCACTTCTGTCGTTGACTGGGCCTTTTCTGATCCATCTTGGCCATGAAATTGTCTGCGACCCGCTTGTCCTACCCCATAATCATATATAGTACGTCGAGTAACTCATTCCGGTTTGCGAGATATGCCTGTTTTAAGGGCCTGAAAATCTTGATGATTTCTACCTCTAATCGGGCCTTCTCTGATCCATCTTGGACATGAAAGTGTCTGTGACCCACTCTACATCAGTCCCCTCCACTTCAAAACAACCTGTGCTCGAGTTCTCGTGCTACTTTGATTCATGATACTTGGTCTGGTGCGTCGTAACAATACATGGATCAAAAGTTATGATTAATTTACGGTCCGCCTTATTTTGGTCCAACCATGCTAGGAATATAAGTGTGGCACGTTTTACATTAGACCCCTCCGCTTGGAAAAAAAACTCATCCTCGAGTTACTCAAGGGACTTAGTTCATGATTCTGAGATAACTTTTGATGCCGATGTTTATTAACCCCTTTCCTGTACTTCGCATTAGGCTCTTGAGTTGACACAATACATGTACTCATGCTTTCCTTGACTTAACTAGTATCGATTAGATCCTTCATTCTTGCTTCAAGATCTAACATTCTTTCTAACTCACCTAATAGTGAGAGCAGTTGGACAAGCTAACTCCAGGGATAAGGTCTATGTGATGTTGAATGTCTCTTATGGGAGGCAATCTATCGAGTAAATATTTGGAACGGACTTCTTTAAATTCATTAAGGAATGACCTTAAACTTAGAAGAATGTCTAAGGATTTCGATTCCTCGTCCTTTACCACTACGACGTATACCTCGTCGGCTTCCTTGAATTCCTCCACGAAACCTCGAATGGTCAAGAGGAAGCTCTTCTCCACTTTAGAAGCTTCGGGGTGTTTCTCTGGTGCCATAGGGGCAAGGATTACTTTCGAACGCCCCTAACAAAGACGTAAACATTGTCTCGTCCTCGGTAGGTCGCATCACGGTCTGACTGCCATGGTTGATCGAGTAACATATGACATTCTTCCATATCTATCACGTCACAAAGTATCTAATCTTTATAAGTTTTACAATTTAAAATGAGACAGTGCATTGTTCAGTTACTTTAGTCTCATTCACCCTTTTAATCTAGTTAATTGAGTAAGGGGAACGATATTTTGTCGTAAGTAGCTGCAACTTGTTCACCATCACTTTCGAGACGATGTTCTTGTTACTATCATTATCTATGATCATATCACTGACCTTTCCATTAACAGTTCATTGCGTACGGAATATATTGTGTCACTGTTGATGTAATTCCTTCTGTGAGGTATATAATAATCGCCTCACAACTAGAGATTTACTACAATCCTGAATCGTCAACTCATCGCCATATGATCCGTCCTCAGTGGCTTGCTCATGTTCATTAACGCTTGGGTCTTCTTTTGCGCCCTCACCTTCAGTGCTCCATTTGTTAGTAGTCAAGTGGGTTGTGGGGCGTTGAAGCCTAGATGGGTCACTCTCATTGGTTGTAGAAGATTGAGGATGTCCTTTTACTGGTTCTTTTCCTCATGTCAGTTCTGAATCCTAAATGGGACCCGTCATAGGGGCTGAGTTGAAGGGTAAGGCTAAATATGAACTCTTATAAGCTATATTTCTACCCTACTTGCCAACTGAACTACTTTATCTACGGTCTCAACTAAGTGCATCTGAACTTGATCATGAATTGTCGATCATAACCCACTTATAAATCATATTTTTTGCAATTCTGTTTTTGACAGATTGTTTCCTATTGTCAATCGCTAGAATTCTTCAATGTAACCTGTGACGGTTCAATTCCCTTGTCGGCAATTTTGGTATTACTAGAACAATACCTCTTGTAATCACTAGAGAGGAATCATGATTGAAGAAGGCGTCTTGTCCGTGGCCACGATGAGATGGATGCCTTATTTTTTCAAGCACATGAGAGTTGTAATTGCTACCACTATATAGAAGCACTAGATTTTAATTTAAACACTATTAATTTCACATTTTTATGATCTGGCACGTCCATATAATTAAAATATCTCTCTACATTGGTTAGCCAATTGAGGAAATCTTTTATGCATAATAATTCATTAAAACTAGGAAGTTCGACCTTACCTTGATAGCCTGTTTTAATACGATCTAGACGATCTCCTTCATGGACTAGTCATCGGGCAAAGCTATCATCGAGGTACTCGTCACTAAAACTCGCATTATGTAGTATAGCCCTATGATTCACTATTGGTAGTGTTCTATAGAAATTGGGATTATTTCATACAACAATCACAGACGGTTGAGCATCACTTAGAGCTCAGGGCGGAATTAGCGCGTCCGTAATACGGTTGAGGGTTGCCTTCAGCCCTTTCATGGTCAACTAACTCTCTTGGTGGAAAGCTTCAATTCTTTCCGAAAAATAAAGAATCCCTGAATCACTGTCCATAAGATTTTTATTCATAGCTTCGTTATTTGCCATTAACCTGAGGGGAGTCCTCGCTTTGATACCAATTGACCTAGGGATGAACGTGATGAGGTTGATCACTGTCTTCCTTAAGGATAACTACTTTGAATCCACGAAGCCTCTCTAGACTCCTCATAGAGACTTCTTGAATCCATGAGGAAAAAGTTAAAAAAAAATAGAAATAGTATTCATGAAAATTTGTAAATTGATTGATTAATATAAATGAGTCTAAAACCCTTTAAATAGGGATACCAGAACTAGGAAGAAGTTTAAGAATTAAACTATAACTAAAACTCCCTAAAATTCGTAACTTACTATAAATAGTAAATTTTCTATTTATAGTAAGTGTCCCATGTAGCTTGACCACGTTATTCTCTTAATTTTTCGTAACGCCTCGGATTTCAGGGGCCGAGTGATACTCAACTCCCGAATTCCCGAGTGCCATTTATGCCTTACGGGGTTTCAAAGTAAGCGTAGCTTGATTGATTTGTAAGCCACAGAGAAATTTAAGTGGACCATGTAGCGTAAACCATGATTACATTACTAAACTTAAAGTGCAACTAATATAAATTATATCTAACAAAATGAGATCATATGCATAAACATACGGGACCATGTCCCAGCAAGATATATATAGTCTAAGAAGATATAAAGAAATTGTTCACAACCCCAAGTATAGGGTTACGATGTAGTAATAATCTCGGTAAGACCGAGGTCGAATTCACAGGGACTGAACCTTGTACGTAATCTGAAAGTAACTAGAACTAGAACTAAAAGAAGATGTAATCTAAATCAGAAAAATTAAGAGAGTAATTGTGAATAGATTAATTAAAAACTAATAAATTTAAAGGTGGTAACTAGGGTGCTAAGGATCCACTTGTAGCAATTAGGAAGGTACCTTTTATGATTAAAGGACACAACTAGAATCAGAGTCCTATCTTATCCAGTTAGTAAGAAAAGATTTGTCAGATCTCTAAACTTCTCATGGATCTAATCATCAATAAATAAGAGTGGTGAAGATTTGGAAGTGATTCTGTCACCGAACCATGCCCAGGAGACTATGACAAACAACAATAATTTACCAATCCACAACCACCCTAAGAAAATTACGAACGTTAAGAAGGATTCCATCATCTAACCATACCCAGGGGACGATGGTGAACAACAGGGTTCCCAAGTTCATAATCTTTATAATGAAAAGAACATACTCAAAGCTATCGCAGTTTTATTGTAATTTAAGTTACAACAAACTATTAAAAACTAAAAGTGTTCCTTATAATCAAACTAAAATCTAAGAGAGTTCAATAAAACATGAATCAAAACATAGCAAACATCTCAATCAAGCTACAAGCTTCCCCTCTTAGCCCTATCTAAGAGGGTTAACCGATCATAGATATGATTAAGTTAGAAAAATCAAAAGAGGAAACAACTAAGGAGAAAGGAAAAGGAAAACTCTTGTTGCCGGCCCACTCCACGGCTGCTCACGTCCAAAGATGAATGATCCTCTCCACGTTTCACCCTCTCTTTTTATAGGCATAAAGGGTCGGTGTTGTGGTTGTTGGATTAGAGTCGGTCATGCATAAAAAGGGGATAGAGTAGATCGGCTTCTCATCGAGACCTTATTACATCAAATCTTCCCATTAAGAGAGAGAGAGAGAGAGAGAGAGAGAGAGAGAGAGAGAGAGAGAGAGAGAGAGAGAGAGAGATAAACTAAGAATCAATTTATCTTACATCCTTTATCTTCCTGAAAGTTTTCTTCTAACCCATCAATTGAAACTAATTATCCACAATAAAGAAGTGAGATATCCTTACATATTTTATCACATACTTGGGTGCTCACCCAAAGGTATCAACTGAAGTTCTCATTCGTGGAATGCAATTGAGTTCCCTTCCCGATAAATGTGGTTGAACGAAAGGTTGAGGGGTTGCCGATGAAGCTACATCTCACCCAACTTGTACTAGATCTTCTAAGAGCTAGGGTTATGGGGTTCTTTAACCGAATTAACAATTGTTAGTGAATCTGTCTCCATAATTATATTGGACAGGCCCATGTGGGAGCATATCCTGATGCCATCTAGTATGGCCTGGGCCTCAACAATTGTATTTGAAGAGCTACCATAGTATTTGTGAAAGGAAAAAATGAGATTACCCTTGTAGTCCTGGCAGACCCCCCCCCCCCCCCCCCACACACACACACACACACTTGGGCCCGGGTTGCTCCTCGAGGAGCCATCAACATTCATCTTCAACCAGCTTGGGGGGGGGGGGGGGGGTGGCGCTTAGTCCAATTAATTGTGATGAATCTATTAATGGCGGGAGACTAAATTTTGTTGATCTCGAGGGGTGATGAAGTTCGTTATGGAGTTCTTATCTAGAGCCAAGAGGGATGAGCCAATTTCATTCAAATTCATACTTTAACAGGATAAAATGGGAAGTATAATTTCATACTATTTAACAAATATTATTAACATGAAATTGATTTGAAAACACAATTTGAAATTACAGTGGAAAACTTGCGTGAGATAACTCATAGTATTCTACGTGGTTGGTTGACCTGAATCAGAGTTAAACTGGGCTAAACTCAAATCAACTCAGTTGAACTTAGTGTGACTGATCAATTGTAACTCTATTGCAACTTGGTACTACTTTCCACTGAAGTTAGTGTATAACCCTTTGTTAGACTTTCAATTCTTTCTCTAGGAGTTCAACATCTTTGGACTCAAACTCAGTGACTTAAATGAGTTAACTCATAGAAATAAACTTGATTTCTCTCTCTCTCTCTCTCTCTCTCTCTCTCTCTCTCTCTCTCTCTTCCCAAGGATCAAGTGTATTTCAATTTAACTAGGAGAAAACATGTACACGAAATGGACACTTCGGATGGCCCCAGACAAAAAGACACGAGGGTGCTTATCATATAGGAACAAGGAAAGCCAAGAACAAAAAACCAATCCGAAAACCCCTCTAGCGCCCTGGGGTGAGGTCCTCAATGCTCCAAATGCAATTTTGTCTAAGAGGAGCATTCCCCTCACCTCTAACGAGAGATCTTTCACCCGCACGTGGAGAGAATTGGAATGATAGAGGCTCGCTAGCCTGGCCATGCCGTCGGTCGGGCCATTACCTTCCCTCTTGATAAGCTTAAAAGAGAAAGTTCCACTATCCTTTAAAGAGGAGATCCTAGAGACCCAAGAACTCCACCGCCAGGGAGTTATAGAGACACCGACCAGGATGTCGATAGCCACCTGAGAATCTGATTCCACCTCGACGCTCATCAGCCTAAACTCAAGGCACATCACTAGGCCATCATGAATCGTTCGGAGTTCAGCACAGTTATTTGAGCCGACGTCGTATCCACAAGAGAATGCAAAGATAAGATTCCCATCTTCCTGTCTACAGACACCACCACCTCTAGACAATCCGGGGTTGCCCCGAGCTGACCCGTCCACATTGAATTTGGCCCAGCCCCTCAGCAGTTTCATCCACTTGATCAACTCTGTTTGATTGGGGTGGGGATTGCATGAGATGCCCAACCCATCCCCGGGCTGAAACGGAGGGGAGATGACTATTGATTTAATGATGGGCAGAGCATTGACTCTACTTTTAATATGGATAATGGAGCTCACAACCTTCATCAGAGAGGAATCAAACCTTGTAGAATTTCTGGCTTTCCAAATTATCCATAGGATCATCATTAGGAGCAGCTTACAGATCATAGGGGGGACATTTGTTGGGGCCCAGCTCGTTGCCATTGGGATATTCTGTCAATCAACGACTATTGGTGGACTATGGGAATGCTGAGAATGGCACTGAAGTGCCACCAAATGCTGGCAGCGTGTTGTTCGTAGAGAAAAAGGTGTGGAAGGGATTCATCCTGTGGGTGTTGAGCAGGCCCCTCTTCGCAGTAGTGACATCTAGAAGCAATTTGAACCCCCTTCGACTATATTCTTGAATCGACTGGGATGGCACATTGGAGAAGTTTCCAAGTGAAAATGAGGATCTTAGGCGGAAGTGGAATTTTCCAAAACCAGCTCTACTAGGCCAGGGCAAGCCGCCTGACCCTGAGAAGGTCCCAAGCCGTTTCTCTTTTTCTCTCATTTCTGACTCGATTTCTCTCTTTTATTGTTGTGAGACCTTCCATCTCTGTCAAAAGGGGTTCTTATAAAGTTTCCCACCCCTCTTCATAGTTCCGTGTCATGGTTTCAAAAGGAATTTGATAATATTTTTTTATGTTGGGAACTCTCGTTCGCATGTTTTTAGTGATGACTTAATTCGATTGGATGTCTCTAATGTGGAATTCGTTCGTATTCAAAAACCCAAAATCACATAGCACATCAGATGGGAGTCACAATGGATGGATTGGATACGGTTAGAGACTCAAACAAGATCTGCAATCGGTTTTATTCAATAGAGAAGGTAAAGGTTGTTAACGGTGGATTCATGCTTGAGGGGTATTTCTTCTTTCCTCTTCTTGTGGACATCTTTGATTGGTCTTGGAAGGTCTATAAAATCATGAAATTGAAACTCCATGACCATTCATCCGTGAGTTCACATAGGAGGTGGTTTTCGGTTTTTGCCACTTTGCGTTGAGATATCTAGACATTGCGGATGTTTTTTTTTTTTTTTAAAAAATTTTTTTTTTATAAACAAAATATTTCATTCCACGTATAAGCTGTACAAAACCTGGACAATTTCAGGCTTTCCCGAGCAAGACTACCCCTAGAAAAACCTATCATGAATCCTATACTAACACAACCTATACACGACTTGGACAATTAGAAGCCATCTTGACTTCCCAGCGCCGAACCCCACTTTATCTAGGAATAATCTTAGTTGGGAGGTCAGAGATGCTCTTGAAGAGGGCAAACGATTGACTCTCACTACCCTGCCGGGCCAACCCATCCACCGAAGAGTTCCCTTATCTAAAGACATGGCCAACAGAGAACTGCCCTCTCTGCTTTAGCTAATTAGCAATTCTGTTTATCCAGTGCCTCCAACACCAGGCCGAATGAGCTTCTCCATTGATCAGGTTCACCACTATTTTCGAATTTATCTCCACCTCTACCCTGTTCAGCCCTTGACTTAGACATAAAGCAAGGTCATTCCAAATATCTCTCAGTTCAGCTCTATTGTTGTATCCCAACTCGTACCCCACTGAGAATGCAAATAAGAAGTTACCCTCGGATCCTCTACAAATGCCTCCACCGCCAGAAAGACATGGGTTTCGACGAGTTGACCCATCCGTGTTGAGCTTTACCTAACCAGGAGGCGGCTTAGTCCACCTCACCAACTCAAATTTCACCTTTGCTGGAGACGGGTTCAGCAACCTCAACAAATTAGGAATCAGATCGCTGGACATTTTTCGATTGCTGGGTGACTTCAAACCGCTATGCAGCATGTTAATCCACCATGAAACTCGCAAAATTGCTGTCGCAACTTCTCTGGCTTTCCTGTCAAATTTAATAGAGTTCCTAGAGCACCAGATTTCCTAGAGCACCAAGCTGGGAACTAGCTCGTGCAGGGAGGATATGCTGCCTCCGAGGGAATCACCATTCTACCATTGGAGCATCCTACCTTCCACTGAATGGACTAAAAGAGGAGGGATCCCAAAGATAGCCCCAAAGTGCCGCCAGATCTTCCCTGCCAGCTCGCCAAGGAGGAAAAGATACTCCAGTGATTCAACAGAAGGGGATTGATTGACGCCCTCCTCATAGCAAACGCATATAGAAGCCATGAAGACCCACTACGTTGAACCATTTCATCCACTACAATGGCCCCTTGCAGCAGCCGCCACACAAAAATGCCAATTTTTGGCGGCATCTTCCCATGCCACACTGAACTCGCCCAACTCCTATGAGGACTGGCAGATCTGCATAGCTGCCACGCTGATTTCGACGTGAACTTCTCTGACGGGTCGAGGGGTCAGAAGCACTCATCCCCTCTGAGGTAGCAAACCACCCCCCCCCCCGAAAGATGAAATCCACCACCCTCCTGTGGAAGATAGGAGAAAACAGAGGACAGCGGGAGAGGCCCTATCTCCCCAAGCAGATCTTTAACCTTCAAAGAACTGATAGCGTTCGGAATAGGCTTACAAGCTCTCAGTTTCTAAACCAATCGTTTGTACAACACTGAGAGAAGAAAATCTGTATTTTTCAAAAACGTATTACAAGTGAAAATTGATTGTGTCTAGTCTCTTGGGATTGGACAATTGAAATTAATCCAATAGACATCTTAAATAATTTAAATAAGGTCCCCAAGGATTGTTGTTTGCTCGAGTTTTTTATCAAAGGAACGGAAGATAGGTTTGGATGCATTAATGAAGGAGGTTTGGATTGTTGAGGTCGCTCTCTTGGATGGTTTAGATCTTCCAATGGGGCTCTCTCCCTAACCATTAATGGTTTGTTGATTCAAAGGAAGAAGATGGGCAAGCTTTTGTTTGAATATTACTTCACGTGTGGAGTGAAATTATGTTTCCTGCTCATGCACACATATGCACACATTGTAACACCCCAGGACCCGACACACAAATATCAGTGACTCAAGTCCCACATTCAAGGGTATTATCTAATTAAAGAACAAATGCTTTTTTTTTAAAAAAAAAAAAAAAAACCAAACCTCTTAATTTCTAAACAAATCGTTTGTACACATGCACTGAGAGAAGAAAATCTACATTTTCTAGAAACATATTATGTGGCAATTGGTGGTGTCGAGTCTCTTGGGATTGGACGGTTGAGATTAATCCAATAGACATCTTAAATAATTCAAATAAGGTCCCCTTGGATTATAAGTTTCTCAAGTTTTCGATTGAAGGAACGAAAAAGAGGTTTGGATGCTCGTTTTGTGGTAGGGGAAGTTTAAGGGTTTCGATTTTCAACAGAGTGCATTGATGAAGGAGGTTTGGACCATTGGGATCACCCTCTTGGATGGTTCAGATCTTCTGAAGGAGCTCTCTCCCTAACCGTGAATGGTTAATTTGTTGATCTAAAGGAAGAAGGCGTGCAATCTTTTATTTGAATATTACTCCGCGCGTTGAATGAAATTATGTTTCCTGCTCGTGCGGACGTATGCATACCTTATAATGCCTCAAAATCCAGCGCCTGAGTATCAGTGTCTTAGATCTTGAATTCGAGGGTATTATCTAATTAATGAACAAATGTTTTTTTTAGAAACCAAAGCTCTCGGTTTCTAAACCAATCATTTGTACAACACTGAGAGAAAAAATTTGCATTTTCCATAAATGTATTATTCGTGGCAATTGATGGTGTCAAGTCTGGGATCAAACAGTTGAGATTAATCCAATAGACATCTTAAATAATTCGAATAAGGTCCCCTTTGATTGTGGTTTGCTTAAGTTTTCTACCGAAGGAATAGAAGAGATGTTTGAATCTAGGATCCCTAATTCATAATTTAAACCAATTATTATAATTTATTGATCACATCATCAAAATTCATAATACGTTAGATTAGCATGGGAGTCTTTTGATCGAACCCATGGATCGATCGAACCAAATCGAAGACCCTTGATCGATCCCTTCGATTGATCAAACATAAATCATGGAATTTCTAATTTTAGTAGCTAAGTCACTAAACACTTTTTGCGATCGATCGAAACTCATCGTCAATCAATTCAAATAAATCAGAAATAATTTAATTTGGTTGTTGGACTATTTTCATCATGTTCAATCAATTCCTTCGATCGATTGAGACCGCTTGAAGCTCTCCTTGACTGTTCGAAACTAGACATCGATCAATCGAGCAGTTTTAAAAAAAAAATAACTTTTTAGTTATTGGACAAAAATTGATATGTTCAATCGATCAATTGAAGTAAGTCGGGTTCTACTACACAATCCAATTTCACAACTTTTTAGATTCTTTCTTATTTTCTTTAGTTTTAATGGATTTCCCTCGCACATGGTTTGAATTTGAGACATTCATTGATTCTTACAATATTAGGTTTGAGAAAATCAAAGGATTGCTGATATCCAGATCATCCAAGATCTACTATCTTCACACACCATAATTCTTATCATTATTATCCAGCTCTTGAACACAATAATTCAAAGTAACTAACAAGATAATAATCCAGCTCTTGAAACCGATAATCTAGGCCGGGCTGACTGTCCTATATGTGCCTGATCCATATCGTCCATTTATTTTTAATTCATTTTAAAGAATGGCCCAAAATTAAAGCATATCTAAATAAGTCAACCACACCACAACATCACCGAAAACAATGGTAACTCAATGTCTACAGTTGGAAACTTACTGAGTGGTCATAGAAGTTTTGGATCAAGCTGGTATTAAATTTCCTTAGGAAGCTGGTAGTTTTGTTTTACTTTCATCCATATCTGTGCAACCTTATGAAAAAGTTGAATGGCAAATAAACATCATTTTACCCTTAGGAAGTTTTCAACGGTGTAAGTCATTATCCTCACTGTTTCTTGTAGTGTGGTCCAATTGAGCTCTGGATATTCTTCAAATTTGGGCTGATCTCCTGAAATGAGTTTTAAAGACGGATGTCTTGTATGCAATCCGTGTCCCCAGCTATTGCCGGCAGCGGATTAGTGCGCCCCGAACTTACCAAGTTGGTGCGGACCTTGAAGTGGGGCCCACCTTAATGTATATATTCTATATCAACGCCATCCAGCCATTTTTCCAGATTATCATAGCGCTTGATTCAAAAATTGAACTAGATCTAAATCTCATGTGGACCATGCTATCAAAGCAGTGATGATTGAATACACCACCATTAAAAAATTCCTAGGAATTGGGTCAATCACCAATGTTTCCCAAGTTATGGTCCACATGAGAATTGGGTCTGCTTCATTTTTTGGGTCAAGCCATAAAATGATCTGAAAAAACGGTTGGACGGCGTGGATATAGAACACATACATCAAGGTGGGTCCCACGGTAAGGACCGCATCATCTAGGGTAAGTCCCGGGATGCACCTAATCCGCTTCCGCTCTTTCTACGTGTCGGTATGTCGACCGCAAGGGTGAGGGAGGTAGAGAAGACGCGGCGAGTTCTTCGACGATGAGTGCTTCGCTTCTGTTTGCTTTTCTGTCTGCAATACACCCCAATTCCCATTACCCATTTCTCCCTTGGTTTCAAGCTTACTGATAAATGGTCCAGATTCCTCTGCAGGCAAAGCAAAAGCAAGATCAGGATGAGTGCCTCTTCAAACTCGGGCTCTTCCGGACAATCATCTTTTATTATTTTTATTTTTATTTTTATTTTATTATTATTATTATTATTTAAAAAAAAATAAAAAATCAGACGCTGAATCATTTCATTCACAAAATTATAAGCAAGTACAAGAAATTCGGGTGGCCCCCAAAGCCAACATAAAACAAGACTAGAGGCTGCCTGTATTAAAGTATAAAAAAAACAGGACCCATCCACCTGATGGCACCCAACTTGAGCCTAGAAGACGCCCGAAGCAGCATAGGAAAGCCTGTACAAAAGACTACTTAAGGCCACATTTCCTGATCGCTCCCAACCTCGCTTTGTTGAGGAAAATCAGCTCGTTAGAGACCTTAATAGACAATCATCTATTAAGGTCTCTAACGATACTAAAAATCCGTTGGAAAGGGTTGAAGTTTTTGACTAGAGTGGAAAAGCTATTCCAATATCCGATTTGTGGAAAGATAGGAAAGTTGTAGTTGCATATGCACGCCATTTCGGATGTGTTCTTTGCCGCAAACGAGCTGATTTTCTTGCCTCTAAAAAGGAGAAAATGGATGCAGTTGGTGTAGCACTTGTTCTAATTGGACCTGCCAGTGTTGATCAAGTAAAGGAATTTTCTAAGCAAATGAAATTCCAAGGAGAAGTTTCACTACGCCAAAATCGCGGATTTGTGATGGACCAAATCCATCGTAAAACCAAATAAACGACGGCTTTCATCCGTCGCCTGGTCCATCGCTGTTTACTGGGTCATTTTTCTTTCCCGACGGATAAAATCCGTCGTTCAACCTGCGACGGATACGGTCCGTCGCAACTTACCGACGGATAAGTTCTGTCGTAAAAAAATAAAAATCCGTCGCTGAATTTCAAAATAACCCACTAAATATTCATCCTTAAAAATATTAGCGACGAATAAAGTCCGTCGCTAATGTGAGTAGAGCGACGGACCTCATCCGTCCATCGTAACCCTTCAGAAATTAGCGACGGATTTGGTCCGTCGCTAAAATAGCATGCGAATTTTATAAATATCGCCAGATTTGTTTGTAATTTTTATTTTTATTTTTTGAATCTTACACCTGACAGGCATCCAAAAAATAATTCACACGATTGTTTAATAATCATAATCAATCAATGATTAAACATGTGCGTGCATGTTTCGTCCATTTAACATTCATCAAGACAATAACAGTACAATACCAATAAAACAGTTAACAATCTATTTAATGTTTTCAGACTATAAATGCACATAAATGTCCATTTTTCATGATACAAATGTTTACAGCAATACAACTTTGCAACGACAGCCTGATATAGCCAAACAGGTAAAACCGTACAACTAATAAGCAACAATTTTTGGAAACACTTTACATTTGAAATCCTTAAATCTATTGTGCCAAAGTGCACCAACCTAGAACCTGTCTCCAATATAATCCTTTCGTGGAGGCTAGCAGTTGTCCAAAAGTCTCCCTAGTAAATAGCGTCAGCTTCAGGTGGAAATCCTTGTTGAGGCATAATGTATCTGCGATGAAATGCCGCTTTGTGATTAATTCAACCTGTAACATGTACCAGACTGAATATCAATCTAAGAATCCAAAATTTTATATCTGATTCCTCTTTATGGAAGAGTTCTGTTTCATCTAGAAATTCTGTTTCATGCTAATTGCAGATGCCCCTACATTCACTAATTACACAAGCGAGAATCTTACCTACATTCAACAGGCCCCATTAGATCAACGGTCTATATTTCCCAACCTCCCAACCAAGATTACCAGTTGAGAACTAAGGGCTCGTGGATTCCCATACACAATCCTTGGGGTTGAGAATGCTAAAACCTTCACAAAAATCCAATTCTAAGATTCCCAACCCATTTATCACAAAGGAGCAAGATGATCTTTGTCCTGAGTATGTGCAGTGTACTAGGATTTTTCTCATAGAAGCATAATTTTCCTTGATTAGCAGACCATCATCAGTTTTTAGCCTAGGGCATGTGCAAAGTGTATACTACCTGATGAATGAGCTGGATTTTTGACATGTATGCCATCTAATGGACAGAACAATGGTTCACTCGTGTGTGGATGGATCCATTTCTGAACACATTTTGGTCCCCAAAGAGCAATCAACATACACAAATTAACCTCGATCATACAAATCATGGAGCGATCCCTGATTTTATTGTTCTTTTGAATACTTTGAATTATTTCCTAAAAGCAATGCACATGCATTTTACTAATAGCATCTAGTTATGAATATTGACTACAGGAAGGCGTAATACTTGCCTTACGAAGCTCAAGTTTTCCACCATTTTTTGTTGTAGAACATTTGCATGAAAGAGTCTCTCCATGTTTGTCAAGCACCTACATTAAATAACAAAATCCTTTGAGCATTACAACATCTATTCAATGGAAACTAGTAACAAAGTAGCCATAGAGGCTAAAATAATACCTTTACATGGTAATGCTCTTTCTCTGATGCATTACCAAATTCAGTCCTTGGGACAACCAGATCTTCAACAGCTTGCATATATTCATCAGGAACATTTGTATAAAATGTCTTCCTCACTTTAGCTTGAGCTGGAGAACGGTCACATTTCCCGGTGTCAATGGCAACCCCAAATCAACCTACATTAACGATGTTATCAGAAAGATGGAAATAAGAAATGAGAGTATACGTGTCTATTTTCGAACTGAGTTAAGCTGATTTAGGTCGCTTTTGGATGCACAAGTGAATTGAATTCCAAACAAAGAAAACTACCACTGCCCATAGGTAAGCTTATAAGAGTCACCAGACAAACCAAAAACAATAAGAAAGGATCCAGCCAAATCAAAATATTCAAGTGTCATTAAAGAGAAAGGAAGTCCCTGCATGGTTATAAAAATCACGCATTACCAACCAAGCATGTGGACAACAGAAGTGTGGAAGTTAAAAGAAATGCCAGTTCAAGGATTAAAAATGCCGAGTTTCATTGCTGTTTTGCTTGTTGTTTTCATCTAGTTAGCTCCTTTGTAGTTTTCCTTGGTCTAGTTTCAACATTGTTTACCATTTGTTATGTAGGAAAGGCCTCACATCTTTCAATTTGTTCCTAACAGAATAGTGTTATATTGGATGACATAATACCTCTGGATGAAGAAACAAAACATCCAGTGTATGCAATGAATGCAATTACATTACATGGAAGCAGTTGTTGAGGAATCAATGGCTTGATTTTGGCTAACAACTATTGTTTATCTTATGTCCATCTTACATAACAATTAGCTATTGGGTGTGCAATTAGCTGCTGGGTGTGAATCTCAAGAGTGGGCTTCTACGCTCAGCTTATACCCTGTCCAAAGTGGTTTGGACTCAGCCTCTAAGCTCATTCATTAGCTACAATCTCTCACTTCCTGTCATGGTTACCCAGATTATACCGAATATCAATCATTAGAAAAAAAATTTGAATCCTAGGTAAATTTGGGATTGTCCAAAATACTCTTGTGAATGAAGAAAAGCTCCCCAAGTTAATGGGTGTAAGAAAAATCTTGAGGATCTATAGTCTACGACTGAGCTCGATTGGAGGCTCAGAGGAGTTTGAATAACTCAAAAACTTAAAACTGATATTCAAAAGAAAATTATAAAGAAAAAAATAAATAGTTAGTTTGCAATCTCACGCATTGAATAACGGTCATATCTGATTTGTACAGATTTTTTTTTTTTTTAAAGGCTAAAGAAGTATTATCTTTTATAGCTTATAACTAGCTTCTAAGATGGCCTCCAAAAATCTGGTTTATGAAGTTGTTAGCATGTGAAGATGAGGGCTCATCTTACAGTTTCAAGTCCACGTAGAAACTATGAAGCCTGTCCAGCATGCACTGGAAGAATTCATGAGCATCTTCCTGCCAGTATCTTTGTAAAGAAGAAGATTATAGGTGCGAAATTGGCTTCAAATCAGTTTTAAGAATTAAATTAGCACATACTCTAGCAAAATGAAAAACTGCAAAATTCACTTCATGTTCTTAAACATAACAGATTGTTTTAATCAAGCTATAAGAATGCTTCTTAGATTACAGCTACAAAATTGGCTTCAAATCAGTTTTAAAATAATCATATTTAGTTTAATTGAAGCTTCATAATAGGATTGAAATTCAACTTGCAACAAGTTCTAAAATCATGAGATTTGAGTTTAGATAAATTATTGGTACAGGTATAGATTATAGATTATAGAATGCAAACCAAACAAAAGCTCATGATATTTAATGATTAAGCAATCTAATATGGCATAAATTTCATGATAGTTGCTGCAAATAAACACACTTGAGCAGGTGGGCTTGGATGGAACAATCTTTCTGCTAGAAATCATTCTACAATTAGCCACTAGATGTGTTATTGAAATTTAATCATGATTAAATATGGGTTTGAACTTCTGAAAATTTACTAATACATGCAGTTCATACAAATTAACGAAGAGATCCTATGACAGCCCAGCCCAAACCAGTGATCATTCTATAAAAAATGGGTTTGAAAATTTACTAATACATGCAGTTCATATGGAGAGGTTTTTGTGCTGCATGAAGATTCTATAATTAAAAAACAGACATCCCACATCAGCCATCTATTATGGATGACAAACAAACATCCCACATCACCATTATAAAAAAATAAAAATAAAAAATGCTCTCAGTTGATTGGAGACACCGAACCTTGGTGTTATATGAAAAGTCCATGGAATAATCCGACACATCATGCTTTTGATCCCAATCTCCAAATTAGGGAACTGATAGCCACTCAATTTTCTGAAAAGCACAAAGAATTGCTCTCAGTTTTATTTTATTTTTTTTAATAAAACAGGGTGTATCCATCTCATCTCTTTCTATTATAGTAACAGTGGAAAGCAAAATCAGTTAACGTTGGCATATGCAGTACCAGGAACACTAAATTATAAAAAAATATATATATTAGTGGATGGGATTGACTCCAAAATCAGATTGGTGGAGAAACTCTAACCCATCTTTAACCATTGTGTAGAAAGCTCCCTAAGCCTGTGTTCAGATGCATCATTAAATTGAGTTGCAATGATTTGTTCAATAAAGTGAAAATGACCAAGATGTAAATAGCCCTTCGCCTTGATCTTGAGAGACAAGGAACTAGTGGTGAATGGATGTTTGGTTTATCCAAAAGGTATCCAGTTCGAAGCTGAAAGGCATAAAATGTGCCTCTTCCAAGTTCTTTTACTCGATCTTCCACTCAAAACAAAATGTTTACTATTGATCCTAGTATTTTCTACTACATACTAGTAACATACAACCATAAGCTACAAAATTTCATGTCCCCTTAAACAAGGCATCCTCCATTGATAACATATATATATATATATATATATATATATATATATATATATCATAAGTTTTTTATTTTCATTTACATTCACAAATACATTCATCATCCATCCAACTATTAACAACATTTACAAAAAATAAATTATATCCAATTAACTCCTAATAATAATTTGCAACTTAACCTGCTAGGAACCGTCATGCACCGTAATGTCATTATATCCAAATCATTATGCATACAAGCCCGGTCATTGGCAACTATTTCTTTTATTTTTTCCGTTGTGATGCTCAGCTCCTATGAAGGGAGAGACCCATCGGATCTTAGTATGAGTTGCCAGAAACAATTTAGTTCTCATGATTTGAGTATCTGGATTTTTTTGTTGCTGTAATTTACAATTTTTTTGGTGCTGGTGACAATTTTGAAGCATGATAAAAAAAATGCAATAAAACTAAATGAAATGAAGGATAAGAAATATGACGAGGAAAAAGAGTACCAGATATGTAATTCATAAACTTTGATTTCTGTTCACGGTTGTACTGCTCAATCTTAGATTCCTTTCTCATCTAAACATGTCGAGCCCAGACCATTAGAAGAAGAAATGAAAAAAAGGAAAACAAGAAAAAAGAAGAAGGCACTTCTCAATCATTCTTGTACAATTAGACTAGTGTCAAAAGCCATGCAAACCTTCAGCTCTATATACTTATCATGAAGCTTGGAGTAAAGCAACTGCATCTCCATCTGCTTCAGAAATTAGAAGACCTTTGTAAAAAATAAAATAAAATTTAAATTTAAAATAAAAATCAAGCAGGTGAATGCCGTCACAAGAATGCATGTAGCATGCAACCGCTATGATACCTAGACACTTGTACAGATCTAGTGTAGTTGTACCCAAACTATACAGTATGGGTAGGAATACAGGATATGTCATGGGTATGGCTATAGCAACATGCTGCTATTTTTAAAATTGTGCAGTCTCCATATCCACATCCATGTCAAGGTATGATAATGCATCCATATGGGTATGTCATTCCGAAAGGAAAAGGAGAAAACAGGCTGCCATGAACAGTCGCAATCATACTTTCCAAACAGGACCCAGTCCTAGAGCCCATCCTAGTTCTCAACCTAGGAACCACCCAACTGTGCACAATACCTGTCATAAACAGCCTTCAGAATCTGCGTACTCCGAAACAACCTTAAACACCCATCTCTATCCATAGTACAAACTACAGCCCCATTCCTTCCCCAACTTCAACCCTATTACACATCCAACCTCAAAATCTGTCCCAAACAGACCCTCAATCAGTTCTTAAATTAGCCAACTTCCAACCTATAACCTGCAGAGCAATTACCATCACCTTTTGAATTTAAAATGGCTTTGTCCAATTGCAACCCAATAACAATCCACCAAAATTCCAAAACTTGTCCATATTGCAGTCAAATCTTTGCCCCATCTAGTTCCAAAATTAAATGCACACACATAGCTGGACATCTTTTAGTCCTAGTATGGAAGGGGAAAATCAAAACAGGCTTTGGAGGAAGATGATGCAACATATGCAAGTGGTAACAGAACAGATAGCTGCTATGAATAGTATGACAGATCCTATGACAGGTTGAGTGGATGATCTAATAGAACAGATGATTGTTATGAAGGATGGTAAGAAAGGAAACTCCAATCCATGTATAATGGAGTATCTAAGAAACATCTCAATCTAGAGGGACAAGTCAATAAGTAGTGTATCTTAGATGCGAATGAGATCCAGGCCATCCATCAGGTGAGAACCTCACTTAGATGCCCCAAGCCAAAACCAAGCAGATCTATTCATCAACTGGACAGTGTATGTATGAAATCAAATTCCAGTTTAAAGGCATCCCACAATGGTATTGAAAAATGGTTACTTCATAGCTGTATCAGCAGCTATAGATAGTAAATGGTCACCATCATTATGCAATAGGGGGCGTATCAGTCCACTATGAAAGTAAATGGTCACCATCTTAGTGGTCCAAGTCCAGAGGTGTAAACAGGGCGCAACAATAATTGGTGTTTTACAATGGTAGATGGGATAGTACCTGACATGTCAACAATCAACAAATAAGAAGGCTGAAAATAAGGATGATAATAGCAATGGGGAGTCATTTGATACTCTGGAAAAGTATGAATCCTGATATACAGAAACATGAAAATTGCATGCATGGCATATATCAACTAAAATTAAACCAACTGAATTATGGAATCCACTGTAACCAAGTCACTATCCCAAAATGAAATTGGCTTGAACCAACATGCCTTCTAACTCCTGGAGGCTTGTTGAAATAGGACATTTGGATACTTCTTTAATTTCAAGTGTTTAATAAATGTCCACCATTCCCATCACAATATAGCAGGCATGATAAACTGAAAAGGTGCAGGAAAAAAAAAAAAAAACTAATATCAATCACAATTAACACACATGAACCTTGAGCAGAGGATATGCATTTGTAAAAGTGGGGCTTGTGAAACTAATGAACAGTAATGTGGGTAAGGGATTCTGAAAGATTTTTCTGTTTGGAAGGTCAATAAGAATCCAACATCTGGCCCTTTCCCCCCATGAATGTGGACTCTTGCTTTATTTTTTGCTAACCTCCTATTTTCAGGTCAAAGATCCAAGGGTTGGTATTGTTCCAGCAGGGGATATTGGGCAATACCCAACCCATGGTGGTATCCATTAGTTCGGACCACCAGCACATGGGTCCCACTTGTAAGATCTCTAGTTGTGGCGCTTTCGACAGCATGGATCTTGGGCAGTTAGGAATTGGAATCTAGGATTCTCAATCTAAATCATGTTTGGCAAACCCCAAAATCCTAGATTTCAAATCATGTTTGGCAAACCCCAAAATAGCCCCTTTCAAGATCCATGAGAAAAGGTGGGGGTGCAATCGGTATTGAGATTCAAATCCCTAAATCGGTATTTAGATTGAGAGAAAGAGAGAGAGAGAGAGAGAGAGAGAGAGAGAGAGAGAGAGAGAGAGAGAGAGAGAGAGAAAGAGAGAGAGATACCTCACGTTCTTGAATGAGCTAGCCTTCAACCGAGCTTCAACGAGAGAGAGAGAGAGAGGGCATGCGTGGGTAGGGCGTTCAGCAACGGTAGATCTGTGGTGGAGAGATCAGAGAGAGAGAGAAAGAGAGAGGATGGTGTGGCAGATCTGTGGTGGAGAGAGAGAGGATAGGGTGCGGGCGTGCGGCAGAGACAGAGAGAGAGAGAGGAGACGCTGGAATTAGGGCTCTCTCTCTTAATGCCCTGATTCCCTCTGACGTCACCAAGATCTGTGGGCCCCACCATGATGTATGTGTTATATCCATACCGTCCATCCATTTTGGGATAGCATTTTAAGTCATGAGCCAAAGAATCAGGCAGATAAAAATCTGTAGTGGACCCCACTACAGAAAACAGCGGGGAGAGTAATTCCTACCGTTGAAACTATCCTAAGGCCCATCTGAGTGTTTATTTGAAATCCAACCACTTTAAAAGTTAAAAAAGACATGAAATAAGGGAAAACATAAATTTCAGCTTGATCTAAAACTTTTATGGCCTTCAGAAGTTTTTAATGGTGGGCGTCACTGTCCCACTGTTTTCTGTGCTGGGGTCCACTGGAGCTTTAGATTTAACTCATTCTTTGGATATTGCCCTAAAATGATCTCTCCAAATGGATGAAAGGTGTGGATACAAAACATACATCATGGTGGGGCTCACGGAACTTGCTGACGTCACTTCAGTGGAAGCAGATTGCGTACCGAGTAACTCAGTACGCTTGGCCTACTGAGTAAAATTTGTGGGTCCCACTATCATTTATGCATTTTATCCACTCTGTCCATCCATTTTATTAGTTAATTTTAAGTGGTTAGCCCACAAACGAAGCATATTCAAAGATCAAGTGGACCACACCACTCGAAACAGTGTGAATTTAATTTCTACCGTTGAAAAGTTCTTGGTGGCCATAGAAGTTTTAGATCAAGTCAGATGTTTTTTTTTTTTCACTTAATCCATGTCTTTTTGATCTTACTAATAGGTTGGATGACAAATACACATCACTAGAGTCCTTGGAAAGGTTTTAACGGTGGAAATCAATACTTCCACTGTTTCTGTGGTACGGGCCTTTTGAGCTTTGGATATGATTCGATTTTGGGCTCAACTCCTAAAATGATCTGAAAAAATGGATGGATGGCGTGGATAAAACAAATGAATTCATGGTAGGCCCGACGGAGTTTACTCAATACGATTAAAGGGTATTGAGTAACTCAATATGCAATCCGATTTCCACTTCAGTAGCTAGTCTCGCTACTCCCCCTTACACCAGCCCTGTGGCTGTGGTAGGTGCTTTGTGGGCCCCACGATGATGTATGTGTTTCATCCATTACATTCATCCATTTTTTAAGATTATTTTAGGGATTTATTCCAAAAATGAGAGGTATATAAATCTCAGGTGGACCACACCACATGAAAATAATAGTGATGGAATATCAATCATTAAAATCCTCCTAAGGCCCACTATACTGTTTATGTGACATTCAATTTGTTTATTAGGTCATACAGGCCTAGATGAAGGGGGAAAAAAAAAATCATCTTGATTCAAAACTTTTATGGCCCCCAAAATGTTTTTAATGGTTGACGCTCATTCAACACTTTTTACTGTAATGTGGTCCATTTCAAATTGGGATATACCTCATTTTTTGTCTCATGCCATAAGGTGATCTTTAAAAATAGATGAACGACATGGATGAAACACATACATCATGGTGGGGCCCATAGAGCATCGACCACCAGCCATTGGCTAGTGTCAGGTGTAGTAGTCAATCCGTTCCCCTTCCTCTTATTTATGGTGTGGTCTAATTAATCTTTGGATATGATTCATTTTTTGGATAATTCTCTAAAACGGTCTTGAAAAATAGATGGATGGTGTGGGTTGATCCCAAATTTTCGATAAATCCAAAACTCAAGTAGACCATGCCACACGAAACAGTGTGAAATAATGATTTCCACCATTGATACCTTCCTTGGGCCTACAATAATGTTTATTTTCCATCCAACCTGTTCATAATATCAAATCCAAAACTTTTATGGCCTCCAAGAATTTTTCAATGGTAGAGGTTCAATCACACTATTTCCTATAGTTTGGTCCACTTGAGCTTTGGATATACTTCCTTTTTGTTTTTTAGACCTCAAGTTATTTGTTAACATGGATGAACGGAGTGGATAACATAAATAAATAATGGTGGACCCCAAAAAGTTTACTCTAGTAAGGGTAATGAGTAACTCACCTAAATACAGTAGAGAGTGGTTTCCTTGAAATATTTATAATCATATATTAGGCATGTCTAAATGTGATTCACATATCCAACCCACTCATTATGTGTGTCCCACTTGGATGAGGGGTCAGACCAAGTTTCAGCCGCATCCAAAACTCATGTGGGCCCCACCAAGTGCTTTTATATTTTTTTAGCATGTCTTCACATGGTTTTAGATGGTATGGCCCACGTGAGTTTCGTATATGGATGATTTTTGAGATATCTTATAACCTAAAGGGGACACATCAAATGCATGGTGTTGATGTTGGACACACATCATGATGGGGCCCACAAAACTAACATCAATTTTTAGGTTCTCACGATGTTACCTAGTTGAGTCATAATTTTGACCAGAATATTTGACCCATTTTATATGTCTGATCCAATCATTCTATTTTACTAATCAATACCCACAATTTGGCTAGTTACTCGCCTTGATCAAGCTACATATGAGGAAGATATTAGGCATACAAGATTGATCAACAATTTGAGTGAAATTTGATTTTAACATTTAAAGGTTCAATTAGTGGATGTACCTAATAATTTATTAACGAACATTTTTTATTTCACAGATAAATTTCAATTTCTATTTAAAAATAGCATTTTTTTTCAAAATGTATATTTTTTTACTCTTAATTTTTCTTTGAAAACTTTTAACAAAATATCATTTTTATTATAAAATATTTCAAAAAAATTAAAATATAAATTCTGAATTTTTATTTTCAAAATCTAAAAAAAAATCCCAAATTTTAATTTTTTTTTTCCCGAAAATTCCAAAATGCCGATTTTTTTCTTTAAAAACATCATTTTGTTTTCAACTTTTCAATTTTCTTTTTAAAAATGATATATATATTTTTTCAAAATCTCATTGTTTTTATAAAATATTATGGTGGGGCCCACATTGTGAAAATTTTCACATTTAAAAAAAAAATTTATTTTCTGTTTTAGGATATTATTTTTTTCTCAAAATCAAATGCTTTTTTTTTTTTTTTTTTCAAATTTATCAACTTTATTCAAAATTCTTTTTTCCCACAAAATAGATTTTTATTAAATCACTATTTTTATTTTTTCTAAATCTAATTTTTTTCTCAAACATTGTTAAATTTTTTAAACTTCTCAATATTCTTTTTCATGTGATATTACAAATCATTTAAATATTAATTTTAAAATAAAATAATAATAATAATTTCACTCATTTGATATAAAAACAAAATAAATTTTCTTTTTGCATTCAATCAATTGTTAAAAAATAATCTTAGACACAAATACGTAGAATTAAACCACTGAAATTCTATTAAAAAATAATTATTAGACTACAAAATAACTTAATTTTCCACCACATTCCTATAAAAATGAAAAAAAAAAATTAAAGTTGTCTTTTTACGACGAACAATATCCGTCGCAAAATTACTTTTACGACGGACAATGATCCGTCGCAAAAGCAACTGGAAAGGGCACCAATTGGTGTTTTGGGCGGGAATATATGACCGTCACGAAATGAAATTTTGCGACGGATTTTGTCCGTCGCCTAAATTAGTCGTAAATACGTCGTAAATCAGAGTTTAGCGACGGATTTTGGTCCGTTGCTAAATTCAGCGACGTTCACTACGGATTTTCGACAAACACGGGCTTAGCGACGGACTTTTTCCATTAGCGACGAATTAAATCCATCGTTAAACCAAGAGATTTTAGCGACAGATGAAGTCCGTCGCAAATATACGTCGCAAATTGCCAATTTTGACATAGTGTTTATGCAGATCCCAGCCATTCATCACTTACTACACTGGATTTTGTTTCTAGGATTTCAACCACATTTACTCCATCTGCAGGTTTGAAGATAATTCAGTCATATATGGAAGGATACAGACAAGACTGGGGTCTTTCCTTTGAAAGAGATACCATGAGTAGAGGTGGTTGGCAACAAGGAGTTCTTGTTGCTGGTCCTGGTAAAAGTAACATCTCATACATGCACAAGGACAAAGAAGCTGGAGATGATCCAGATATTGAAGATATTACGAAAGTATGTTGTTCATAGATGCATCAGATGGTACATCTTATAGTTTTATATTGAAGTTGTAACATATGACTTTGTGCCTGTAATGTTGTCACATATGATTAATTTTTTATTTTATTTTTTATTTTATTTTTTATTTTATTTTTTATTTTATTTTTTATATTTTTATTTTTCCTTAAGGCCTTCAAACATTCATAACCCCAACACATAATGCCACTGTTAGAATTTATACACTAGAAAGACACCCAAACTGACATTAAAGGCTGCGCTCAAGAGATTCAAGACCATGATGAAATCATAGATCCATGGCCCACTGTTTCCCTTTTTTTTTTAAAAAAAAAGCAGGCTAAGCATAGCCTGGGATTCATATCAACACAAGAAAGTTACAGGGACTATACTTTGGGTTGCCCAACAGCCGCAAAAAACATAAACTTTTGGGCAACTTATGGTAAAGGAAGCTATATATTTTTATTTATTATTATTATTTTTTAAAAGGAAGCTATACTTGATCCATCACCCTGATGGCTCCCAACCTGACTTTATCTGACAGCACCCTGCCCCTAATATCATAGGGGAGGTCCCTCATAGCATTAAAACACTACCGGTTACCTTGGTGCTTGCTGCCAAGCCGAGCCAGGCCATTTGCCGGGCGTTCCCCTCTCTCTTAATATGGGCAAATCGAAAAAGGCCCCTCTCGTTTAAGGGTAGAGATGCGAGCTGACCAATGCACTCACTTTCACCTCACCTACTAGACATGGTTGAGCATATCCACTACCACCAGCTTGGAGTCGGATTCAACGATAGGCCCATTTTAACACAAATGGAAAGGCCGTCGTAGACCCTTAAGAATTCCGCACTATTTTTGGTGCCTTGACCATAGCCCCTAGAGAAAGAAAAAACCATATTCCCGTCTTCCCTCCTGCAGATGCCGCCATCTCCTGACATCCCAGGGTCAAGCAATGTGGAACCATCGACATTAAGCTTGACCCACCCACTATCTGGTCTGCCTCATTTCACAAATTCAACCCTCTTAGCTGGCAGGGAAGCCGCCAGGATATGAAGATTTCTAAGTTGAAGACGGGCCATCCAGGTGGAGGTGTTGGTCTGCGCGTGTAGGCCCCCTTTGTAGGCCCTTCCCAGCCACCAATTTGTGCGGGTAATGACAACCCTGATGCATAGATTTCTACTGTCAAATCTGGCAAAGTTGCACTCCTTCCAGATCTCCCAAAGTAAGAAGATAAGAGTTAAACCACGAACCTGGAATAGGGTTGCTCCATGGGACAACGCCTCCCACCACTGCACCAATCTATCTTGTGAGGAGCTGTGGTCAGTAAGGCTAAACCAAAAATATAGATGAAGTGACTCCACACCACTTTGGCGAGATGGCTGGAAATGAAGAGGTGATTGAGCGATTCGAATGCTGGATGTTGGACGGTCTGAGGGCAGCATTCACAATGAGAGGCCAGGGCAACGCCTTTGGACTGGACCCTGCCATCAACGGGAATCGTACCTGCAAGAAGCCTCCAAAAGAAGATAAAAATCTTTGGAGGGAACTGGGAGTGCTACACCCACCTTGACCAACCCCTCTTATCACTACTCGATCTAAATTTCGCCCACATCGATTTGACAGTGAAATCTCCTGAAGGAGTTAGCGGCCAATAGCACGCATCATCCGCCTCAGTACTGCAAAAACCACTTTAGAAAATATGATGAAGAGCCTCCTGAGGTAAGAAGTCTGGGACAGAAGATGGTGGTAAAGGGCCCTGCCTGTCAAGGAAGTTGCAGACCTTCAGACTACGCAAGGATCTCGGGATTTGCTTGGTAGCAGCATGAAGCAGGGGACCGAGCCCTGTCCAATTGATATTTCACAGGTTGCAATCGCCCTTGCCCACTAACCATCTGACGTTCTCATCCAGAAATGGGAGAAGAGCCTGGATGCTCTTCCAGAGGGGAGATGTCGCTGATCGATTAGGCGCCTGAGCTAGCAAGCTAGAATCCGAAGCAATATGGCCCCCGTACCTCACCCTCATGACTAGAGCTCTTTCCATGAGATAAGGCCCAGGCCATCTTCAGCCTCATCACTGCCATTATATCACGAAGTCTCCTAATGCCTAGGCCCCCTTCTTCTATCGAGGTGGCAATCTTCTTCTAACTAATCCAATGAAACTTCCTTTTACCATTGGATTAGCCCCAGAAGAAATCCATAAAGCATTTTTTCATCTGCAAGAGGCATTGAACTGGTATAGGAGTGGCTGCCATAGTGTGAACCGGAATGCTTCCGAGAACATGTTTGATTAACATAGCGCAGCCAGCCTAGGATAGAATTCTAGTGCTCCAACCATCTACCTTAACTGAAATCCTCTCCAAAAGAGGCTTGAAAGCATCCTTGGAAGGCTTGCCTCTCATGATTGGGATTCCTAGATAAGAAGAACCTGAGGTCACCTTAGGAATGTTCAGGTGGTTCGCGATAGCTTGGACTCTACCTAGGGGGAGCTTAGAGGAGTAGAAGAATACGCTCTTAGAGTGGTTGATATTTTGGCCCGAAATAAGCTGATAGGATTGTAAAAAGTCATTGATCACTGCAAGGGAGGATGCACTACCATTTGTGAGAAAAAGTGTATCATCCGCATATAGCAAATGGGAGATGAGCAAGCATCCCCTTTTGAGCTTGAACGACTGACAAACACCCTAGTTGAACATGGATTTAATGCCCCTGTTGAACACTTCCGCCGCTAGAATGAAAAGGCTGGGGGATAATGGGTCCCATTGCCTAAGGTCATAGGAAGATTTAAAATAACCCTTAGCCTCCCCATTAACAAGGATGGAGAACTAGCAATTGTTCCAACATTTCTCAACCATATCCACTCATGCATTGCTGAAGCCAAATCGAAGAAGAACGCGCTTGAGGAAGTTCCATATGACTTTATCATAAGCTTTCTCCATATTGAGCTTGATGGTGATATTTCCTCCTCTCACTTTCCTGTCCAAATCCCTGAAAACCTCTTGGGCCAGCGCAATGCTTTCAGTGATATACTAACCTTGAATGAAAGCTCCCTATTCGAGTGAGATGAGCTTGGGCAGGATCGCAGCTAGCCTTGAAGAGATAACTTTTGCAAAGATCTTGTATATGCAGTTGCATAGGCTAATCAGCCTGAACTGGTCAAAGGACACGGGGGCCGTAGATTTTGGTATGAGACATATGAGGGAGGAAGTGAAAGTCCTTGGAAGCTCCCCCCCTTTAAATAGATGAATTATGGCTGCATGGATGTCTGCGGCGATGGTCGGCCAACACCTAGAGAAAAAGAGCTCCCAAACCCATCTAGACCCGGGGCTCCGTCCGGAGGCAGCGAGAAGGCCGCCTGTCTAACTTCTTCCAGAGACGGGAGATGCATAAGCTGAGCATTATCTTCATCAGAGAGCAGATGGGGGATGTTAGCACTAATGATATCAGTTTCGGTGGTTCGGTCACCCGTGAGAAGATTGGAGAAGAACTGGACAGCTTCTGCCTGGATAACAGTTGGGTCTGCATCGGCCTGATGTCCCTGATATCATCCCTTCTATCACAGTCCATAATAGACAAATGGAAAAATCTTTTGTTTCATTCCCCCTCGGACAACCAGTTATTTTGGGCCTTTTGTTTCCAAAAAATCTCCTTTGCTAGCTCCCACTGAGCAAGATTCTTCTTGGCTTCCATCAAGTCCACTGACGATAAGGAGACTGTTGATGACTGTAAATTCTTTTCCAACTGTTTAAGGGTGTGTTCAGCCTGCTTGCACTTGTTGAAGATGTCTCCAAATACCTCTATATTCCATAGCTTGAGTGCTTGCTTCACTTTCCTTAACTTTAGCATAACATCGATCATAACAGACCCAGAGATCTCGACTGTCCACGCCTCTTTAACAGTTTATCGGAAACCATCATGGAGGAACCGCATCCTTTAGAAACAGAATGGTTTAATGGGGGGCGGATTCAAGGTCGGGAACCTCAGGAGGATTGGGGCATGATCCGAGCTGGCACGAGGGAGATGGACCACCTGGAATTGGGGAAACACCTGATCTAATCAGCATTGCAAAGTGCTCTATCTAGCCTGGCCCAGATTTTGGCATTTCCGCCCTGGTTGTTGTTCCAGGTAAAACTATTGCTAGAGAAGCCCGCATCGAGCAGTCCAGCGTTGTTAGTAGTGCTACGAATTCCTCGTCACCTTGGCTGAACGAGGATCTGTCACCAAGCTGCTCCGAAGTAATCGCAATTACATTAAAGTCACCGCAAATGGCCCAAGGCCCAGATGAAGATCTGCTGATGGCAGCCATCTTGTCCCATAAATCGATTTTCAAATTTCTGGAGCACTTCGCGTAGACAAAGGAAAGTAGGATGGGATCCTGCAAATGTTGCATAGAAAATTTAATAGAAAGCATTTGATTAGAGATAGTATCAACCACGGCATGAAGGGATGAGTGGAAGAAGACCCGAATTTTTCCACCAGCCTCTCCGTTAGATATGGAGGAGTGAAAACTGAGCTTTAAGCCTATCGTCACCCTCCTCTCCTCTCTAATCATGGATTCCAGAATTGCAATAACCCAAGGTTTGTATTCAAATATGATTCTCTTTGTCGTTCTAATGGTAGGAGAATTTCCTACACCTCAGGCATTCCACATGAGGCAGCTACCCATCAATGATACACCTAAAGTAAACAGCCCTTCTCTTCAATCTCCTCAATCTGCCTCTCCATTCCACTAGGCAAGGAGCTCTATCTGGAAGAATTTTGGACTTGTGTTTTCCTTTGGAAAGACCTTTTTTAAAATGGGCAGCAGCTCTATCGGTGGCTGGTAAGATGATGTCTTGTTTTGGTGGTACAAGATAGGAGCTATCCTCTATAACTGGGACAATCTTTGCTGTGAACAGAGGTGGCGTTGGGGGCTCCTTATCTCCAAAATATGGATCTTTATCTACTTCATCACATGCTATTGGAGCAGGTTGAGAATAGGCCTCCTTAAGTTGCATAGCTGGCCAAGATTCAGTTCCTTCTCGAGTGAGGGCCGCAAATGGGGGGAGATCAACCATTAGGTCAATCTTACTGACGTGAGTGTCTGTCTGGGGGGACTTATCTTTAGTAGTCTGAGGGACATATGAAGTTGAGTCCCACCACCGTCTGGTTGCCTCATCTTCACTGTCATAGTTAGGGGAACCGAGAGAACAGCCAACTGATTTGGCCCTACCCTTCCTCCCTGTTCAGACCTGAGGGAACGAAAATGGTCAAGGAGGGACAGTGTGATTCATAATGATGGGGGATGTGGGGCTGAGGGGAGGGGAAGCATCTATGGAGTCCTACTGAAGGTCTTCGGTCACCTGAAGGTTTGGGTCAGGAACCGGCTCTTGATTGGTCTATGCTGGCCTATCAAGAGGCTCTAGCGGAGCCAAGGGATGATTGGGGTCCAGAGGATCATCGGGAAAAAGTTCCATGGGGTAAGTCTTGTTAGCAGGGGAGGCTCCAGCTGGGAGAATAGCGAGGGGAAAATCCCCTAGAGTTACGTTCCGTAAAAGGCCTGAATGTTCATCGACGGACAGATCCAAATCCTTCTCTATGGAATTTCTACAAACAGATGATCTGCGTTCCGAACATGGACTTGAAACTGTATAGAAACATCTTTCCACTCAATCCATGGTCATCTTTGGCGGCCTTCTACTATTAGCCATCTTGCGAACAGGTCAATGGATAACATTATAAGCTTCCATTTCAACTCCCACACTATAAGATACCCCATTCACAAGAAGCTTTTGTAACCAGCTAAAGACTATACCCAAGGTATAAAATCACCCTGGCTCGAGCAAACGCATGAAATAGGCCATATCTACTGTTGGCATCTATCTAAGTGACTTCCCCATATCTGTTGCCAAGATCCCGGAAGACCTGCTCATCCCAAGCATGAGCCGGAATACCGAAAAATCTCAACCAGTGCCCCTCATAGATTGGGTTGGATTCAGGGGTCCACTTAGTTACCTCCCTGAATCCCATGGTCTTCTGTAAGTTACTGTTATTTGAGAAGTTATCTAAGTTTACCTCCGATTTGAAAAGGAGGAGGAAAGCGTCACTGGAGAGCTGGGTAACATCATCTGCCGAGGCTTGAAATCTGGAGGATCTGAAGATTTCCAGCAAACAGAGTATAGATGTGCCTGAGTTGGTGACTCTTCCTATTAGATGCAGTTGAAGTTCCGCCAACTTTTTTGTGACTAGACCAGTATTCACCTGGATGGGGGCCCCATCTGAAGTTGGGGGTTTGAGGGGGGGGGGGGGGGGGGGGGGGGGGGAGGGGTTGGAAATGATGGGCGGGTTAACAGGGGAGGAGGACTGGGTGGGTTGATGAGTCGATCGGGAGGGGATGGGTCTTTGATGGCCCCCTATTTCTTATGGTGTGGTTTACTTGAGCTTTGGGTTTGTAAAACGAATGGATGGTGTTCATAAAACACATACATCACTATGGGCACCACAGAGTTTGGGCCACGTCCTGCCCGATATCCTGGTGGTGGGTGGCACAGGCAATCCGCTTCCCCTAAATCCAAGAGTGCCTTTAAACTACATATGTATATTGAATGGGGATGGATCACATCTCTCTCTTAACGATAGACGTAGTATAATTGAGGCCTAGTTGGTGATTGGACTGGGCCAACAAGCGGGGCCATTTCATCATTGTCGAGGTCCGGACTCTACGCCTAGATTTTAAGCCCATTGTCACCCATACAGTTGGTTCTGTTGTGTCAATATTTCTGTGAAAATTTGAGGGGAGGGGGTGGATGTAGCCAAGTGGCTCAAGGTAGTGGATTGTGAATCCACCATGCGTGGGTTCAATTCTCGTCGTTTGTCCATCATTCCTTAACTGATTCCTTCTTTTTTTTCTTTTGTAAAGACGAAGAAACCTGTTGGATTTTCAATATTCCTATTTACGGTGACAAAGAATCAAACTATTACTATATTTATTCCTTTTCCTACTTGTTCTTCCAAGTGCAGGATAACCCTAAGGGGTTGCAGGTCTTTTTATACCAATCGGGGCCCTCCCTTCACCACCACCATGGAGATAATAGTTGCCAATCTGAATTTAAGAAGCATATTAATGCAAGATCATCTGATCAATTATATATTTTGCTTATTACTCATCTAATTTGAACCCACTTTTTATAGTGCGGTCGATACAGTGATTGCTAAAATGGTGAGATGGATTAAGTTAGTATGGATTCTACGCCGGAGGATGGAGGCCAGTCAAGAAATTAGTATTAAGGTTTTCGATCTTTTTGGTTTGTGAGGAGGAAGTGGGCCATCATCGGAGCTAGAGAAATGGATTAGGCCAAACTTAGGTTGGCTTAAATTGAATGTAGATGGATTCTCTTGCAACAACCTAGGTGAGAGTGGGGGTGGCAGGGTTTATAGGACCACTTTAGAAGAATCGTCTTTGCATATTCAATTACTCTTATGGCCTGGTTTCTAATGTGAACTTGAGATTAGAAATGCCCATATAAACACAATTACTTGCTAAATTTGGGGCTATCCCCTAGATAGAGTTCACGTTACATCATGTCCATATTTTTGATAATCACCAACTGTTTAAGTCATACATCATGTTTATCTACTCCTGTTAGGTCTGCTTTTAGGCCTGTATGCTTATATTAATAATGGGTATGATTTTAGGTTTGTCTCTCATTTCAGACCTTATTTTGGTCCTGAAACTATTTTTAAGCCCATATGTCAAAATGGACTGATTCATGCAAAGATCGGGAGATCTGATTGCTCTAGGTTTTGGAGTCCACCATTATTTTGATGAGGTTGAAGCCCCATGACCTATGAATGGATGGATGGCTGTATGGGGCTTACAGCACATTTGTGTGTCATTCCTCAAGTAATACGAATAATGTTATCAGTTTGCCGCTCACTTTTAGTTTCCTTTGGAAGATATGATGCAGTGCTTTTATTATCCTCGTAGAGAGCTTTGAAATAAGTAGCCACTCGCCCCAATCAAGTTCTGGATCAAAAAGATATTGTTTAGACAATATTGATCTCTCATTAAGCAGGCCTTGTCACATGATCTAATGGTCATATTAGGATTAAATTAATCTGAGTAATAAAAAATAATAAGATTTTCAGTGTGGATTAGTCAGAGTATTAATAATTTGTTCAGATTTGGCCATATTGATCATAATCATTTATAGTGTATTTTGGATAGATCTAATCCATTTCAAGTTAGATTGAGCTGAAATTTGCCCCCTGGCCTAATTGGCATGTTTTTTAACATGAATAATGGTTCAGACTAACCAAATGATGGCCCAATCATGGAGTTTTAATTGATCTAATACATTTATGATAAACTCAATAATTTAAAACCAAATATACTCGGGCCATTAGGTTAGTACAAGTGAACTTGTCTAAATGTAGGCTCCATCTTTCCAACCACAACATACGTTTATCGCAAATTGAAGGGCATCTCCGCCACCAAAAATCAAAGGGCATCTCTGCAAGGCGATTCTAAGGGCGTTACTTCCAGAGAAATCATGAAATCGAAGCTATAATGACGATGAATCAACAACAGAGAGAGCCTCTAAGGGCTGCCACGGAAAAGAAATGGGAGACGGTACGCCATAAGCGCCGTAAAGATGGAGAGTGGAGCCTCTTCGTTGGTAATCTGGCATTTGAAACCACTGACGAGGACTTGAGGAAGAGGTTTGGGCAGTTTGGGGATCTCACAGACGTCTATCTCCCTCTTGCAGCTCCATTCGGGAGGAAAAGAGGATATGCATTTGTGCGATTCCGTCAAAAAGGGGATGCAATGCAAGCGAAAGAAATGTTAAATGATTGATTCTTATGTAGGCGTAGAATGCATGTGAATGATGCCTCTCAAAGATTAACCCCCACCCCGACCGTTCGCCGAGAACCCCTAGCTACCATAATCTCTCATCGGCAGGGTGGACGACCCTGGCCCTCTCCACCCGCTGACCTGCCTTCCAGGGATCATGGAAATCCCAATCTGATTGCGGCTACTGGTATCTCCAATAGGTCATACGTCAATGCTCTCAACCCTTCCACCCCCCCCCCCCCCCCCTCCCCCCTCCTTCCCAACTCTATTATTGTACCCGAATGGATATCAGATCAGGAGAAAACCAAGCTGAACTACGCCCTTGTTGGAGAAGTCCATGGCACCAACGATGCAACCAACAACTTATATAAGGCTCTCCAATCCTCTCCTTTTGGCAGCAACCAAATTCAGATACTCCGACTCTCAGCCACTACCTACATGCTCAGATTTGAATCAAGAGAAGAAGCAAATGCTTTCTCAAAAGATCTCCTCCTTCAGCTCAAAATGTCTCTCAAAAATAGCCGCACATGAGGCCCAGCCATGGCCATCCCCGAAAGGGGAACATGGATCCGAATCGAGGGCATTCCAATCCATGCATGGAGTGAACACACCATTGGCCAAATTGCTGAGGAAATGGGATCTGTTATTAAGTTGGACAGATAGTCGATAGATGGCCCAAACCGTTGGTTTACCTGCACCAAAATCAACCCTCATCAGGACACCCCTCTCATCAAAACAATTAACTTATTGTTTAAAGGAAGAACCTACTACATCATGGCATTTGTGGATCTTTACTCTCACCTTGGTGTGGAGGTGATGACTTCTAACGCCCACTTGCTACTTCCAAGGAAGGAACTAAAAAATAGGTCATCAGGACCTTCCCAAACAAGCAAGGCCAAATAGAGGATGTTCAAAACCAGATTTCAAATGGAGAACAAAATAGAAGGCATTAGACCATCTGGAGATTCTTCAAGGCTGGGCGAAGGAGATAGAAAATCAATCTCTACCTGAAGCAACAAATCAAAGGAACCAGACGACCCAAATGGTTAACCTGCAACCTGTTCGCCAAATTGCTGCTTAGAATGTTTCCAATATAGAGGATCTCCAAATTATAGGTTTCAACTCAGAACAGAACCCCCAAGCGACAAATGAAATTGATCTCCCTCTCCACCAATTCAATCATCAAACATTGGACTTACTTCCACATATAGACGCGGTTGCGCCTCTCCATTAGCACAGGTCCAACTACCTAGCAACAAATGAGGAGCCCCATTCATCCACAGTATCAGTAAGGACATTGTTTTACTGGATGCTAACATGCAGAAATTAATTCAGACCTCCAGTCAGTCAAACTAGGCTTATGCTTCCACTCCAGCCCCCTGGATCAAGCCACCAACTGACGTTATTGAGGCTTGGGAGAAAGGGTTATCGGGAGTAAAGAACTTTTCCAGGATAGCCCAATCAGGCCGCTGAATATCACCTCTCCAACACCAATCACAATTGGTGAAGATCCCCCAGAGAATGACAGCAGAGAATTGACAAATCCAAGCAAAGTCGTTACTTCTGGAGTATCTCAAGAGAACTGTACTGGGACTATTGCGATGGCTGGGCAGGACACTCTTCTATTACAAAAGAAACAACCAGAAAATCTGATTGAAGATCTGCAACTCTGGGTTGATATTCAGGGCACCACCAATATGCTAGAGATGTCCAGCTCTGGCTCTAGTTCAGAATCTATTCATAACGAGCCAGGAAAAACAAAGAAAATGAAAAGGAAGAACCTCACGAAATTCAACACTATAAGTAGGAAAAGCCAGAGATTGCGAAGCAAACATAATCAAGCTGAGCACAAAGGTTGGGTTACTTTTTTAAAAAAAAAAGAAAAATGAGACTATATTCTTGATGAAGCAAAATATACAGGAGGTAATTCAGGCGAAGACCAGCAACAAAATTAGCTAGCCCACCTATCATATCTTATACATCCTAAACTTTTTTTTCCTAATGGAACCCAACCCTGTAATGTCCAAAATGGCGGAGCCTCTAGCAAGAGGAGGGAGATTAGAGGGGACTGATATGTGCTTGGACTCTTGTGAAGTGCTACCCAGTTTAGTTAAACAGTCTGTCGAGCTATTGGCCTCTCTAGGAATGATGGCGATGGTAAAGGACCCATTGGTAAGGAGCTCTCTGATTCTATCAATCCAATACTTCCATTTTCAGTTGACAGTGGACTTCCAAGAATTCAATCAACCACCCATCTTGAGTCAGATTCAATGTGCACATTCTGCAGCCTGTGAAGGACGCACAATTCCAATCCATTGTGGAGAGCCCTGATCTCTGCTCTGTTGTTAGAAGCTACTCTGTAGCCGTTGTAAAAAGTGAATCTAAGGGTGCCATTATGATCTCTATAGATTCTGCCACCCCCAATAGGCCCCGAATTCTGGATGGATGACCCATCGACATTAAGCTTGCACCAATCGACAGGCGGTTTCTACCATCTCACGACGTCGAGACAGGTGGTAGGAAAAGAAAACTTGGAGTAGGGGATAGTTTAGATGGAGGGAAAGGACTGCAGAGGTCTGAGCCATGCTACTATCTTGGAAAGGTTGGGTTACTGATGATTCGCATCCTATTCTAGAATGTGAGAGGGGTAGGCAATGCTCATACTACCCGGTTTCTGAAAAGATTAATCAGAAAGCATCAGATTAATATCCTTCTGCTTCAGGAGCCGATGATTAGGGAATCGCGAAAGGCTTCCTTGGCTTTGAAGTTGGGCTTTGCCAACCAGATATCCGAAGACACAGTTGAGACCAAAATCTGGATCCTGGGTAAGAGCCACATCCAATTCCATTCGATTCGAGCCACCACTCAATGCATCACTATTATTGCCAAACCAGAAATCTCTCCAATCTCAATAACTATTTCCACTATCTACGCGAGCTGTTCCAGGAGTCTTAGGAACCATCTCTGGGAAGAGCTTCAGGAAGTTTACAGAGTCGTGAATGGTCCTTAGCTGGTGTGTGAGGATTTCAACACAACGATTTCTCCAGATGACCGGCTTGGGGGCCTCATTTAGATGACTGCCTCAATGTCCGATTTCCAAGATGCTATCACCGACACGGGCCTCATTGACGCTGGCTTCTCAAGCTCCCCTTACACATGGTGCAACAATCATATGGGTAGTAGCTGCAGATGGGCTAGATTGGATAGGATGCTTATCAATGCTGACTGGTTAACTACATTTCCTCATTTTCAGGTCGACCACTTCACGAGATCTTACTTTGATCATTCTCCTACCCTTCTAACCATCAAGGATGAATCCTCGAGCTTCTCTCACCTGTTCAAATTTTAAAGAATGTGGACGGTCCATGATGCCTTCTTACAGGTGGTTAAAGATAGCTGGAAGACTGAAATCGCTGCTACCCCTATGTACAAGCTTCATATTAATCTAAAAATTCTAAAAACAAGGCTTAAAGTTTGGAACAAGGATGTTTTTGGTGATGTCCACCGAAACGTTCAGCAGGCCAAGAGTGAGGTTAATAGGGCTGAGTACATCCTTATTGCCTCTCAATGTCAAGACAACATCACCAACCTCAATCTCGCTTAGGCAAATCTGAAAAAGGCCCTCTTGCGAGAGAAAATCTTTTGGAAGCAAAAATCTAGAATCATGTGGCTGGAAGAAGAAGATAGAAATACAAAATTTTTTCACCAATCGGTCTTGGACAAGCAAAGGAGAGCGTCCATTAGCCATCTTAAAAGATCATCAGGCAAATCTATTACTAGCAGAGACGACATTAGCGAGGAGGCTGTCCACTATTTCCAACAACTTTTTTCTTCAAAGGGAAGCATTCCTTCGAGCCATATCTTTAACTACATTTCGAGATTAGTGGACGATCGCATGAATGGGATTCTCACGAGTCCCTTGACGATGGAGGAGGTCAAAGCAGCAGCCGATACCATCCCGCTTGACAATGCTCTTAGACCAGATGGCTATGGAAGGGCTTTCTATTCTTCTTGCTAGGAAGTGATCGGTGAAGATATTCTAGCCGCGGCCAATGATTTTCTCCATGGAGGTCCGATTCCTAAGGCATTTCAATGCACCCTTCTCTGCCTCATTCCTAAGAAAAGAACCCAGAATATATTAAAGACTTCAGACCGATCAGCTTATGCAATTGTATAATGAAGATTTTCTCTAAGTCTTTGGCCTCCAGGCTGGCTCACATCATACCCATGCTTATTTCCAAAGAACAAGGCGCGTTTGTCAGAGGTAGATCAATTATAAAAAATATTTCCATTGCTCGAGAAAATGGCCTATGAGATTGACCGAAAAATTTATGGGGGCAACCTAATCATTAAATTAGACATGGAAAAAGCGTATGACAGGCTGGAATGGGGTTTTATCTCCTTAGTGCTTCAGAGATTCGGTTTCAGCTCTCTCTTCATTACTCAGCTGCAGCGGTGCTGGAAAGATATTTTCTTCTCAGTTCTCATTAATGGGAGGAGTTTTGGGTTTTTCCTGAGCTCTCGTGGTCTTCGCTAGGGAGACCCTCTCTTCCCATCCATCTTCATCCTTGCAACTGAAGCTTTCAGCAGAGGAGTCAAAAATCTGTTCATCTCAGGGAGCTGTCAACCTTTACACCTCCCTAAATCTTGTCCCGCCATTACCCACCTATTTTTCGTTGACGACGCTATTCTATTTCTTAATGGCAGGCTAGCTAACGTGAAAATTTTTCTTAGATTTATCTAAGATTATGAAAGTTATTTAGGCCAAAAGGTTAATGTAGCCAAATCCATCTTCATTGCACCAAACAAAACTTTCCGCAGCAAAGCTCAGCGTCTATCCACCATTTCAGGTTTCTCCTAAGGCATCTTCCCAACAACTTATCTAGGTGTTCCCATTTCCAAAGGCAAATTACGCAGCCTACTCCTGCAGTAGCTCGTCTAAAAGATCACCAACAAGATCGATGGCTGGAAAGCAAAGCTTCTTAACCCTGCAGCAAGACTGGTTTTGATCAGACACGTCCTCTCAAGCATTCTCATTCATCTTCTGTCAACAATCAACATCCCATAGGTTGTTATCAAATCTATTGACAGAGCTTTCTCTAACTTCTTTTGGGGATGTTTGGCCCAAGGCAACAAGAGACACTGGATCAGTTGGGAGAAAATCTGTACCACTCAACATGAAGGGGGCCTGGGAATCAGAAGGATTGAGGATGTTATGCGAGCTCTCAGATTTAAAATGGCTTGGAATCTCCTCAAGGGAACATCGCTATGGGCTAGCCTCTTCTCGGCGAAATATCTTTGGAAGTATTTCTCTTGTTAGGGCCGACTGGGCGGTGTGTTTTCTCCCAATTGGAAGGAAATAGTCAGAGTTTTACCCTTCACTCTCTGTCACTCTCAATGGCTCATTGGAGTGGGCAACATCAACTTCTGGTTCCATAATTGGTCGAGCAACAGGATCCTAGTTGGTGCATGCGGTGGTATTTACCATCCCTCCCCACTTACTGTATGCCACGGTCAGAGATTTCAATCCTATTTCAGGCTGTTGGAAGCTCTCTGATGTCTAAACCCTTATCACTTCTTCAGCTATGTAGTCTTATTAGCTTCTAAGGTAGCTTTCTCCAACCGTCAGGACAAGCTGATATGGGACTTATCCTCTGTCGGTGATTTTTCCATTAAATCAACGTGGAATGTTATCAGATGGCAGCACACTAGGTCATCCTGTACAGCTTGGATTTGGAACAAATTACTCCCCCCTAAGCTGGCTATATTTGCATGGAAATCAACTAACAGAGCGGTCCATGTTGACGCTACTATTAGGAGGTTTGGAGTGTCTTTAGCATCGAAGTGTGAATGCTACAGGCTCTCTTGAACAACCTTCTCGACGCATCCTCCTTCGGATCCAACCAATCAGCGCCTGCGTCAGCCTCAATCTGATGGTCTTCCCCCACCGGTTAGCGGCTCACCCGGAACTCTACCTCCCATTGCTCAGTAGCTTGTTCCCTCTGCTCCAAGCGCTCAGGGTGTTAAGGAAAGTATTAACCACCTGTTTTGTCAAGGCCAGATAGCCAGCCAGGCCTAGGATTTCTTCAGTAAGCTTTTTGACCCCTAATCCACAGTCAGCCCATTCTTCATCGTTTGAAGTTCTAGACTACAACAAGCCACCATTCTTGTTCTGCTATTCTAACAGACCTCCTTCCTAGCATCCTCATCTGGGGGCTCTGGATCAGCAAGAATGCCGTCAGATTTGAGGGCTGTAAGATGTCTATCCCCAAAGTCATCTCCTGAGTTTCCTATTGGCTGCATGAGGTTGGGTCCTCCATTCCAACCTCAGCCAACCAGTCTTTCTCTGAGAAGGCCTTTCTCCGCTCTCTTTAGATTTCAAATCCTTCTTCCGCTCATGCAGCTTCTCCGATTATAGTTCGGTGGACCAAACCTCCAAAGGGCTGGCTGAAGCTTAATATTCACGGCTCTTTAAGAGGTAATCCCAGAGAGAGCGGAGCAGGAGGTGTCCGTAGGTATCACTCAGGTAAACTCATTTTTGCGTTTCAAAAATACTACGGCCATGCTTCAAACACATTTGTTGAAGCTCAGGCCATGCTTGATGGCTTGAACTTTGGTTCCGACCTGGGCCTGACCAACATTGCGGTGGAGTCTGACTCCAAGCTGATTGTGGACGCAGCGAAGGATCTATCACCATCCGTTCCCTGAAAAATATGGTATACTATTGGGGAAATTCAGTTTAAAAAATCTCACTTCAATCTGTCTTTCTCCCACATCTTTCGCGAGGGGAACGCTGTGGTGGATGTTCTAGCTAGGCTAGCTAGTGACAGGTCCCCAAATAGATTTTTTCATTGTCGTTCGTCTCTCCCGCTACCTGTGAGAGGGGAACTTGTGCTAGACAATGTTGGTCTGGGCGCAATTAGACCCCCCTGACCGATCGCCCATCTCTGCCTCGGTGTTGAGGCCTTTTCTTCCTTTTTCCTTCTTCTTGCGTAGCGTCCCTTATGGGCCCTTTGCTATTTTCCTCTTTCTCAGTTGTGGGTACACGATAGGTATGGTCCCCTCCCTTTTTGTAGGGACCCACCCGAAATATCTGTAAATTTTGATCATCAATGGAAAATTTCCTTTTCTTAAAAAAAAAAAAAGAACTTGTCTAAATAAATAATCAATGACTAATGCGTTTTACTTGACATGCGACTTTGGTATTTCTACACATATATGATATAGGATAATTGAGTTATGATCTAGCCCGAAATAGGGCCATTATCCATACTTTATAACTAACACAAACCATTAACCTTTAAAGAGTTAATCCGATTGTCATTTTTTGAGAAAAACACTTATAGCCTATGAGAGGTCAGCATCAACTATATCTTGGATCAAATCAAACCTCTTTAGCATGGTTTGTTGAGCGCAGTACCGTGAAAGTGATTCTTGAGTCCGTATAAATGCTCATAGCTGACAAGATTACCTGCCTCCAATCATTTTCTCTCTTTCTTTTTGTGTTTGTGTTTGGACAAGGGTTTGTGGTATTGACTCAAGGGAATATGTTTGACTGGAAGTCATCATTAGCTGATAAAGCTAAAAATTTATAGTTAGCTAAACACCATAGAATTACTATTAGCTGAGGAATCAAAGACTCCCCAACTAAAATAACTCCTTTAGTTGGTCTTCAATTAGAGATTCCAAATAAGGACTTTGGTGATAGAAAAGGGATGGGGCATCCTTCTTTGCCCCAACTTAGCACAATCTCTACTTCGTGAAATTTTAGGTTGTTGTTGTTGTTGTTGTTGTTATTATTATTATTATTATTATTATTTAGGAGCTCTAGATGATCTTATTATCTAATTAGTTGTAGACAAGATTGGAAGTCGATTGAAAAACTTACTACTTAACTCAAACCACTAACTAAGAGAGACTGCAATGATTCAACTTTAATAGTATTTGAGAACGCAATGGTTGTTAAAGAAAAGAAAGAACACACTAATAAAACTCAACTTAATTATGATCGTGGACAAAGCTTGCTCGCGTTAACTATAACTGATGAGTTGATTATTAAAATAAAAGACAATATTAGATGACCCTAAGTTTTTGATATTTTAGGATCCGAGAACTCATAGGGTATAAAGCATACACCTGAGATTTTTTTTTATTACTCATTGTCTTTAGTTATATATGCTTTAGCTTTGTTTGTGTTTAGTTTATATGACAGGAAAAAGCCTGGTTCTTTTTGTTGCTCCTGCCCAAATGTTTGTAAAGTTAATTCTTTTAATGTAACAAAGTTATATGTGGTATACTCCCACCTTTCTAGAAAAAAAAACAAACATATGCTTAGATTCGCCCAAAGAGAAGTGGAGAGGTGTACGAGAAAGGAGATACGCAATATATAAAAAAGCTACATAAATGAATGATATGTGATTCCGCTCATACATGTGGGAGATTTGAGAGCAAAGATGAGAGTCATGCCATTGTCCTTCAAGAAGATGATGGCATATCTCAAATCGAGAACCTATTCTGATCAACTTAAATCGTTATGACATCTTGAATGAATGTATAGGCTAGGCATGATTGAGATGAAGTGGATGGCTTAGATTGGGGAATGCCTTCTCTCTCTCATGTAGAAAACAAGACTTGTAGATGTCCTCCTTGAAATGAATGGGTGAGGGGTATTTATACATGGGTTCATGACATTCTTATAAAAAGTAAGAAGTTAATGGGTGAGACTGCCATGTGGCACATTCTGGTTGCCTATTAGATACATGGCATCCTTTGGTAGCCTGGGAAGATGGTAAAAATTGATGACTTAAGGTTAAAAAGTTATCTCAGTATCTGTAGACACCACACTCAAAATGAGACTAAACTATTGTTCAGACTGAACTTCAATAAAATAATGCCTGAATAATTTTAGGACCATTGAAAATCTAATCGCTCAAATGGGTAAGAGTCTTAGCACGTCATGCGAACAATCAATGGACCTTTTTTATTCTCATATCAATGGGAGTTGAAGGCTGTACAGAGCTAGAGCTAATTTGGGTCGGGCCAGCGACAAAAAGGGGTGGCCCGCCTATCTTATCAACTAAAAGAAATTAGAAAATTACATCTTGAGAGGACTAACCCTTCCTTAGGTAGCCCAAACCTACTCTGTCCAGGAACATGTTGCCCTTGATGTTACCGGGTAGGGACTCCTTGGATCTGAAGATCATCCCCAATTGGGACTCACTCCCCAGCCTGACGAGTCTATCTGCCACCACATTGGCTTCCCTAGGCGTATGAGAGATATGAACCTCTAAGGTACATCTAAGAGCATCAATCCTTCTCCTCCAGTACCACAAGGCCCAGGACCTGTTTGCCTCCTTTACAAGGGTTGCAACTGCCGTACTTGAGTCGATGGATATCTCCACTCTCGAGAACCCAAGGTGGGCACACTACTCAATGTCATCCAGAATCACCCTAAATTTTTCCCTTGTATTAGAGCCTCTCCCATACCCAAAAGTGAAAGCAAACAGGAACTCCCCCTATCTCTTCCCACTCCACCCTTTCTAGAAGGGCTCGAGTTCCCCCTTGCCGATCCATCAACATTCACTTTGACCCAGCCCTGCAGTAGCCTCGACCACTTAATGATAAAAAGAACGAGCTGCTTGGAGGTGGGGATGCTAATCCCAAGGATCTCGAGCAAAAGGCGAATAGGCAGGATGAGAGATTTCGTCTTCCAAGACAAAAACAATCGATGGACCTTGACCTCCAGAGGGGCATGTCACAAATCATTATCGAATCAGACTCACTACAGGTGATAGATATGCTCAATGGAGTGGCTAAGCTAGGGTGGAAATGGAAGGCATTAATTTTTTGGATAAACCAGCTGCAGATGCGGGGTCAAACTAGTTTTGTGCATGTACTGAGGGAAGGGAACTCGCTAGCAAACTTTATGGCCCGACAAGGAAGTGCTTCCCAGTCTTATTCTTGGTTTAACAACCAATCAGAACTTCCATACTGTTGGGGATTTTGACCTGCGGAATCACACAGATCTAGATCTAGAATAGCAATCCAATGACATGAAGCACACACAAGAGAACACAGATTTAACGTGGAAAACCCTTGTGGGAAAAAATCACGGCACAAAGCGACAGATCTCCACTATGAAAATAGAAATTACAAAGAGAGAGGACTTACCCGATTCGAACAACCTCGAATGTTACCCTTGCCACACCCTTTAGAAATCCTAAAATCCTTTTAGGAACCCTTGAAACTCCTTTAGAAAGCCTTAGAATACCCTCGAATCCACCCAATCCCGGATACACCCCTTTATATAAGAATAGAAAGAGGTAGAATCCAAATAGGAAATAAAATTCATAAAATCTGCATTTTCGCAATCGCATATGCGGAACTCTTGGATGATATCGAAGGTCTCTCGATAACAGCGTCAATATCATTTGAGGGTCTCTTGATGATATCGATAGGACCAAAAAACTGTCCAGTAATCAGGGGTGAAGAATTCCGTGAATTATCGATGACATCGATCAACCGTCGATGTCGTCGACGACTGCCATCGATATCATCGAAACCCTGTCGATATCATCGATAGACCACTAGAAAAATTTAAGACATCTGTCCATAACATTCTCCACCATGTCTTCAATCTTCTTCCGTATAACTTCTTATCCTTTTTCTCTTATCTCTACATCACATCATAGCTTCTCTTGCACACTCCGTCTTCCTTTTACGCTATCGCCAAGCCCAGAGAAGTTTTACAAAACTTGAACTTCTCTTTAGGAACAATCTAGGTGAGCATGTCTGCCGGATCAGAATCCACATGCTCAACCACATTTGCTCTCATCTTCTCAAAAGGAAAGACATAATCTTCTTACCATCTCATCGTTACCCAATATTGCTTACCGGGGTACTTGCTTACAACACTGATTGCCTGTGAAATAACCGGTCTAATCCAGACCACGACATACACTGTCAACCGCATTCGAATAAGGCTCATGAGATATCCTGCTTTTCCTCATCTATTTTGGAACATGTCCTGAGGAAAACTTGAGGAGAGACGTGTAAGGAATGCTCTTCGGCTTTACCCGGCCCATCACATCCTTGATCAATACCTACACATAAGGTATTCCTCTTGTGATTACCAAAGCCTACTCCTCCTTCAGTCTCAATGCCGAGAATAATCTTTGCAGCCCCCCCGATCCTTCACCCATGAAGGAATCAAACCACTGCCTAGGTAACAGGTTGAACCATGACCTCCTGCAAAGTCTTTTCTCAGCCCCTTTAACTTCAAACCACTCTGGTTGCTTCATGTAGATCTGTTCTTCTCTTTCCCTTACATAAGTGCAGACTCCACATCTATCTTTCCAGCTCAAGATCACATTGGCCGACCAGGGCCAATCACGAATCTAGTAGACACCTATTATACTATTGGTGCGAATATCTCTGAGAAGTCGATCCCTTCTCTCTGAGTATAACCTTTCGTTACCAACCTCACCCTATATCTATGTTGTATCCTCCTGAAGATCTACCTGCATCCAATTAATTTTCGGTCCACTAGAAGCTCCACCTGCTCCCATATGTCAGTATGGTACAACGAATCCATCATATCGCCCAAAATCATCTTTCACTTCTCACCACCAGGCTTACTTAGAGCCATCAAAATAAAAGATGAATCCTCTGCAATATTGGAGTCGTCTAAGTACCACGCCCATATCCTGCGACAATGCCGTGAGATTCTTCTCATAGGTGGCTGCTCCACCTACTCTATATCCCTGTTCGTACGTCTCAGCCTTCCTGCCCTACCCGCTCATGTAGTCATGCCCAACATGCCACACACGTGTAGAGGTGGAATCCGCTACATCCACTACAGCTCCACCTTTCAAAGTGCTCTCAATCAACCTGTACATGTTATCGAGTCATTGTGCTTTCATGATTACCCGTGCCCCCTTAGATACTTTAAGAGCAACATCAATACCTGTGTACTTACATCCTTTTGCTTCAAGCACACTAAGAGAAATCAGATTCTGCTTCAAATCAAGAATGTGTCTTACATCTGTTAAGGTACACTCCATCCCGTCAAACATCCTGATGCGCACCGAACCAACAACCATAATATTACAGGCAATGTCATTGCCCATAAATACATGTCCACCATCGCACTCCCTGTAGCTAGTGAACCAACTTTGGTGAAGAGTCATGTGAAAAGATGTCCATGTGTCTAGCATCCACTCATCCTTATGATCATCGTATGACCATCTGAGCGAAGATACAAATAAATCACCATCACATCCATCTGACGTGGCAGCGTTGGCCTCCCTGCATGAAGCCTCAGAATCTTCCCTCTTCGATTTAGGATTTTCACAATCCTTTTTCACATGTCCTTCCTTCCCACAATTTCAGCACTTTACCTTTCCATTGCCCTTACCCTTAGATTTGGATCTAGAATCTGAGGAACCTGTACTTTGTTCAGAATTCCCACCCACCGTAAACAGTGCATCAGAAGATGTCCCCATGTCATTGTTTAGCTATCTCATAGCCTTTTCTTGAAGGGCTGAGATAATGGTGTCAACACTCAGGATTTTATTTATGCTGTACATAGTGTCCTTGAATGACTCATATGATGCCGGAAGAGAATTCAGTAACATACATGCATGTTCTTTGTCTTTCATTACTTCCTCCACTAATTTATTAAAGTTACTGATGTGAGCCTCCAAATCTCCACCCTCTGCCATCTTGAAGTTATACCACTGCTGCTTCAAGTGCAATCAATTTTCAGAGGATTTTTTCACATAAACATCCTCTAACTTCGCCCATAACTTAGCCGCAGTTTTCTCCCTCATGATGTTATAGAGAACCTCATCCATGAGACATAAACGGATCGATGATAAAGCCTTCTTATCAAGAGTATTCCACTTAGCATCAGTCATAGTAGACTTTCGCTCCTCAAGAGCACCATCTTTACCTTGCTTGATTAAGGAACTCATCATCTTGATTTTTCATAACTCAAAATTATTTTTCCTTGAGTACTTCTCAATATCATACCTGGTGCTCGCCATTATTATTTATCCCTCAAATTCAGATCTGTGCCCCAACGATAGCTCTGATACCACTTGTTGGGGATTTTGACCTGCGGAATCACACAGATCTAGATCTAGAATAGCAATCCAATGACACCAAGCACACACAAGATAATATAGATTTAACGTGAAAAACCCTTGCGGGAAAAAACCAGGGCACAAATCGATAGATCTCCACTATAATAATAAAAATTACAAAGAGAGAGGACTTACCCAATTCGAACAACCTTAAATCTCACCCTTGTTACACCTTTCAGAAACCCTAAAATCCTTTTAAGAACCCTTGAAACTCCTTTAGAAAGCCTTAGAATACCCTCAAATCCACCCAATCCCGGATACACCCCTTTATATAAGAATAGAAAGAGGTATAATCCAAATAAGAAATAAAATCCATAAAATCTGCATTTTCGCAATCGCATCTACGGAACTCTTCGATGATATCGAAGGTCTCTCGATAACAGTGTCGATATCATCTGAAGGTCTCTCGATGATATTGACAGGATCAAAAAACTGTCCAGCAACCAGGGGTGAAGAATTCCATGAATTATCGATGGCATTGATCAACCATTGATGTCATCGACGATTGCCATCGATATCATCAAAACCTTATCGATTTCATCAACAGACCACCAGACAGATTTAAGACATTTGTCCATAACACATACCAGGTTAGAGGTTCTGTCTTTCTTGATAAGGTTGGTTTTGGTTCAATTAAGATGATGTGATTAGATGTGCAGTTTTTTATTATTTTCTATGATAGGCCCCCTATTTTATGTAAAGGGGTGCCCGAATGTACAGGTGTTGATTCAAATGAAATGAAAAGCGATGCACATTAAAAAAAATCGATGGACCTGATTGGCAGATCCAGAACCCACCAAATCAGATCCTAGTGAATCAACTAAACTCTTTAAGAAACTCTCTTTACGGCTTATTTTGATAAAAGTTATCTTTATCTAATCTATAAAATGTTAGAAATACGGGTTCACACATTAAGGCTCCCTAACATCTCTCAAAAGCAACCAATAGACCTGATCCGCGAAATAAATTGGTAGGCTCGTGGCAAGCCAGTGATGACATCATCATTCCTATTTCATTTTTTGCTCTTACAGGTGTTAAGAAACTTATTTTGTTATGGATCTCGATTTGTTGCAAGCCAACCACCACCTAACATGCTTTTTACCTATCTAAGATTTATATATGGACCTTGCATTTGTCAAAATCTTAAGATATGGGCAAGTGTTATACTATCAGCTTATGGTGAGCCAACAGTCGTTGCTTATAAATGCAGTGCAACAATTATTATTCTAGAGAGAGCCCAATTGTATGAGAGAGAGAGAGAGACGTTGGGGTGGGTCCTCTCCCCTAAAGACTTTGGAGATTCTTGACTAACAGTAAGGCCTTTCCGACTCCAAAAGCCAAACTTAGGGAAAAAGAATGCACTAAAGAAGTCAATAAAGTCAAAGATTATGGTTGGAATTCAGGACATCTAACTATCCATTTTGAACAAGAAGGGTGTCTGATATTCTATTTTCTTTCCCATATTTCATACCAAACTCAAATTGCATTCCACTCCACACATTCATAATATATTTGCATAATTAACTCATGTTTTTATTTTTCTTCATTATGTATCTCTTTTTCTTTATTACATTAGCTTATCTAGAGTCATCTGACTCTACGAAGTAAGGCTAGGATATTTTATTTTTGCCTAATCGGCCCCTCATGGGTTATACAAAGCATGACTAGATATGTAATGCGAAAATTTTTCTAAATCCCCAAAAAGTTATAAAATCTCGTAGAGTAGAGACCGCACATTGTGCGAGCAAAAGAGGGTGTCTAACCCCTTAATCTTCTGTCATATCGAGACCCTTATTTAGAATATATGTTCGTAAATCAATCATTGGAGTTACTTGAGTAAGAAAATGTTGTTGTTCCCTGACCCTTAAGTGATTTTATAGTTTCTAGCTAGTCATATATTCTAAGCTTCATTTGGCTAGTGGCAATTCAAAAAATCAAATATATTTTTCTACATCGAAGTGAATTCCAACCCCATATGCGCAATTGATAAACAGAAGCGATGGTGACCACCTACAGCAGAAGCGTTCACATTATCCATCAGTGAGCTTAGAGTATTTTGAATATTGATGTGAAATAGCAGTGAAGACCGCTTGAGTTGAAGTAGGAATATGCCAATATTTTTTAAAGGGGGGTGAAAAGTTTTACAATGTATTTAAAAATCCTATTGTACTAATCCTATCAAATATACAATTATTAGGATTACTCAAATGTAACTCTACTGGCTTCCAAGCCTAGTAGAGGGTCCAAACATAAACTATTCAAAAGATAGCAATATAGAACTTAGTTCATGCTGGATATGACTATGTATGTGTGTAAGGTGTGATCTCAAACATTCAGATATTGAAATAGTAAAGCAAATCACACAAATAAGGCAATCACAAACAAAGTCATTTTTATAGTGGTTCGACTACTTGTTTACTCCACTCCCGGCTGTCGCACTCAACCCATGAGTGTACCGGATTTCACTAAGGAGGTTTCCCAGGGTTCACCTCAAACCTAAGGTTTTAAATCAGGTTCACCTTCAACCTTTACACAGAGGTTTCTACTCGGTTCACCTCTAACCCTGGAGTTTTACTGGTGCACTCCTAACCAAATGTTTATGCCCACACAGAGTAAGGGTCCACACAACGCACCCAGATGTTTATGCTCTCCATAGAGCAAGGGTCCACACAACGCACCCACAGCGTATACTCTCGCCGGAGGCCTCCTTTGAGGACTTCAAATGGTGAGCAACACTTAAGACCCAAACCTAGAAAGGAATGATCACAAGTGTCCTCTGGACTCTAGGTACTTACAGATAAGTTGATGAGTCCCTATTAGTGCAGTGATGAAGATCTCATTCTTATTGATGAAGAGTCTTCAGCTCCCTTGATCCGTAATACAAAAGATGTACTAGTACTAGGCTTCGGGTCGGGTCAAGGTTAGGATGAAAATCCGCTCTCTTGGAATTTTTCTATAAGGAACATAGAATGATTCCCATCATATATTCATTCAAGGCATCCCAGCTTAATGATATGCTATTAAGATATTTGTTGGAGGATCCTTGAATGCGAAAGTTCATTTCCCAATCCACTCTATTGTATATCAATGGTAAGAGTAGATTGGAAGATGAACTCCCATGAGAGAAAGGGCTTTGGGTATATGATCTGAGGATAAGACGCACGAAAGCACTCTCTTCTTTCTTTACTAGTAATAAAGACTAACCTCTTTCTATATATAGGTAAAAGGTTCTAACGGATATAAAACGGTCACATTTATGACAAAGTTCGATATCATCGAGCAGTGTCGATATCATCGAGTGTATACTCCCGATAGCATCGACTGACTGCTCGATGATACAAACTCAAATGTCATTTTCACTTTTGGAAGCCTTTTGCCAACTGGTTGATGGGATCGAGACACACATCGATGTTATCGGATTTTGAACTCCGATTCCATCGATAGAGGGATCGATCTATCAACAGGTGAAAACAAGAGAGACAAGCTTTGAAGAATTTCAGGTTCTAAAGATATGATCGGGGAACAGCCGATGTCATCAAAATTTGAATGTCGATGATATCGAGACCTTGTCGATAGGATCGATAAATCATAAAGATTTACCTATAAGCACACTGGTCGGTTTGTGCCAGACTCGATCCAATCGACCAGGACTCGATGGCATCGATATAAGAATATCGATTTCCTCGAATGGCCCCCGATCAATGTTTAAAACACCCTGAAATATTTGCTGGAGGAAATATGCGCCCATTATCGATATGATCGAATGACTTTCGATATGATCGATATTTGAATTCAGATTAAATCGGAATAGCCATCGATATAATGAAGCTTATAGTAGTTTTCTTTAAAAAAACAGAGGCGTCGTAAAACTGCCTGTCGATATTATCGATCCACTTTCGATGGGCTGGATATTCGAATATCGATGATATTGATTGAAGCTTCGATATATCGATAAATCTTCCAGATGAATGTGTGGTTGCTGGACGCGTTTTGTCCTCACTCGATTATATCGATTGAGATGCCGAGGACATCGACAGAGCAGGTTGATTATATCGAAATGTGAATCGATACAATCGACAGGGTAAGAAAACTTAAAGATTTTCCTGTTTGGTAAAAAGTTTTCTTACAATAAAACCCTAAGGTGTTCTACTTAGTTTTAAGGGTTTTAATCACCTGGTGTTTTGGGACATGGGATGTGAGACTATGATTTACCTATGACGAGCTTCTACACATCCAGTTGAGGCAGATACTTGAATTGATCTTCCTGTTAGGCGTTGTTGTTTGACTGACTTAACTTACACCGTAATTGACAAACAAGATCACTAGTAGGTGCACTTACAATCTCTCATTTGTCAATTATGTGACAAAATACCCAAAACACCCTAGGAAAATATCTAGACAGATACATCCTAAATTGTGTGTACATATGATTACACAATTTTATAAATTCTAACACTTTCATGTACACAACCACAATTTACTCCCTCTTACTATAAAAACCCCTTTCTTGATGCAGCTGCTCCCCCTTACACCTGCAACATATAAGAGCGCAAATATCCAATTTTTTGCATGGGGTGGTTTTAACTATTTTCCCCCTTTTTATCAGTCATTGGCAAAGGCATAGCAAGTGATATTGACTGAAGATTTGAAGCATATGGGAGAACCATAGTCAGATAGATGTATACAGATATTCAACAGTGATAAGCATACATCAATAAAGGCAGAAGTAAATAGATGAAGCAATCAGCACAGTCATTGTATAAGCAAAAGGAATGGCAATGAAATAGGAATGAAATTCAGCCATATCAACCAGTAATATATATATATATATATATATATATATATATATATATATACTGCCACAGACAACAGTATTTAATCCATCATCCAAATAAAACAAAGCCCATTTGAGGGCCGCCAAATATTTCATCTCATCCGAGGGAAAACACACAAAAAAAAATTCAACCTGTGCAAACAAAAGAGAGTTGTCACATGCACTCAAGGAAGCGTAGAACATTCAAAAAGATATCATAGTTCATACGCTGAGTTAAAGAGTGAGTGTGCGTGACAGCTTTTGGAAATCAGTGCTAGGGAGCAGAATGAGAAGGAGCTATGTCATCTTTGCGACAGGTCATCAGATCTACCAATTGTTACACAAACTGTTGTACCTTGAGAACAACACGCTCCAAGACTGTAAGTCGCTCTTACACTAATTGAATGTCCCACTGAATTCCCCCGATCCTGTCCAGCTTGTATCATTTAATATGCCCAGGGATTGACATAGATGGGACTGGATCAACTCTGGCAGATTCACCACCTTCCATCTCGATTTCTCAGCCTGAGGGACACTGATACCTCCGCCTCCTTCTTCTTGAATTCCACCTTCCTTGTACTCGTGATAAATCAAATCCATCTTGCTAATGTTTTTAAAATTAAAAACATGAAGTGGAAGTACAGGATCATTTGTAGAAGGAAAGCCAATGCTTTGACAGATTCTGCTAATAATCCAAGGGTATGGAAGATACCGATGTCTACATGTATGTATGTCATTGACAAACTGATTGACAATCAGTGTTGGAAGGCAAATCTGTGTCCCAGTTGCAACGGAGTGTATTATCATGACCATGAGACTTGTGAGATCAGATCAATTTGTACTTCTTGGGTACAAATTTGTAGTGAAGATCCCATACATGACTCGAAACCGGGGCTCCATATACCTGGCTTTTAAGGCATTCCCTTGATGCCATGGAATATCTCTATTGTGACATAAGTATTTAGTTATCTTTGATCGAACATCTAGAAGATCGAGATCCCAATTTGGAAGGCCTTCTGGAGCCAACCGTAGATTGAGAATGTGAGCTACAGTGGTGAGAGTAATAAATGCATCATCACCATCCAGGGATACCATGAATGAAGGAGGATCAGATATTGGAGAATGACACGCTACAAGAAAGTTACGTGTTTGTTCTAGTTGACAGGGTCCTCCGAAATCTAGAATAGGCAACCATCCGATTGCAGCAAATAGAGGTTCTAAATTGTATGGTGCCAAACAGCCCTTGTCAACTTTTCTCTCATGGATCAGCTTCCTTCTAGTGTATTTTGCATGGCGTTGGATAGCCGGAGGAGGTGGCCCTGGTTGAGACGGTGCAGGAACTTCAGTCTGGGACCCACTGTGTCGTGATCTTTGCCGTGTGAGTGTCCCACGGTCCGGGATCCTCGTCCTTTCCCTTAAGGCAAGGACTTTTTGTCGGGTAACTCTTAAAGACTCCCCCGGACGGGATGCTACATTTTTGTCTTTTCCCATATGGAATAATAGGCTTTTTGAAGTATTTTGGGGAAAAACGACAAAAATGCCCGATAAACCAAGAATATCTAAAAAAATTTCTGTCGATGTTAGAAGGATATTACCTGATTTGTAGAAGGATTTGGTTAATCCGACGTGGCTCCTGGTGATTGGTCGAGAGGATCGAGCAGGGAAGACGACCGAGAAGCCCTTTGAAGAATAAACCCTTTTTTTTCGTCGTGCTAAATTTTATCGGGCGTCATCTGTCCATCATATCGACCAATGTATCGATAGTATCGAGAAGATACCAATCGATTCTATCAAGTCTGTCCATGATGTCATCCACGGTCATACGAATTTTCATATTCTGAAAAGTTGTCGATTGTATCGACCCTCGGTCGATGAAATCGAAAAAGGCTGACACTTGTATCGAAAGTAGATACTATTCTGAATTTTCACAATTTTGACACACTATTGTGTATTTCTTAACTTGATATGTCATAAAAATTTGTACTAGTTCTGTACAATTAAAACATGATAATGTTTATTTACAAAAGTTCGAGGTCTCCAACCTCAGATGTAATATTGAAGGCTCAACAAAATTGCATCATTTCAGCAAATATCCAGATTTAGATGCATAATCTGGACTTGTTCCTTTTTCTGCTTGATATATCAGGGTATATGAGAATTAATCATCAGACAGTTCAGTTTTTCTTTAACTACCCATTGTGGGACAGATTTCTTTATTTTGTTCTTATCTTCAGGTGGTGGTGGATAAGTGTTTTTCTTAAGCAGACCTTTATCAGTCGGTGTTTCCCTGATGGGTTTGATTCCAATGTTTCTCTGATTAGAGTTATGTGAGGTCTGCCTTGGTGCCAAGCATTCAAACTTATAATGACCCACATCACCACATAAGTGGCAGACTGCAGAAATTCCCATATTGCTACTTGAAGCAGTAAGTTTTGTTTGGGCTTTATTTACAGTTCTCTTTTTACTTTTCTCATATCCTAGTCCACTCTTGTCTCTTCCTAGTTTTCCCATCCCTAACAATTTTTCCAATTTCTCACCACTCTGAGAAAATTTTTGAGTGGTTCTCATTTTTCTAAGTTAATACAAAGTGAGTGGTTCTCATTTTTGAGTTGTGTATTATCGTCTCTCAGCAATTCAGCCTGGTTCATAAGCTTTGATAATTCTATTTTTAGGGATAGGTTTTCTCTTTCTAATTTATCATTGTCTGTGTGATATTGTTACAAATCATTAGCTAAATGTATGTTTATTTCCAAGGTTCTGTCCAAGTCTTTCTGCAACAATTTCTTTTTAATTTCATACATACTGAGTTTTTTAAGGATATGGATACTATAAATGTATAGTTGATTATAAGCATCCTGTAGTTTATCCTTTTCAATTTCTTCTTCTTCTTCAAATTCCTCATTGTCAGATGAAAATGATTTAGTAGCTTGCTGTTCTTCTTCAGATTCTGTTCGAATGATTGAAGCAGTAGAGATCATAAGTATTTTTAATGATTTCTGATCTCTATCACTTTCTGAGTCACTATTTTCTGAGCTTGACTCTTCTGTATCATCCTATGTAGCAGCCATTTCCTTGTCCTTGGTTTTTCTGTTTAGGCATTCAGTAGATAGGTGTTCATACTCCTGACAGGCGTAGCATTGTGGTTCTTTGGTCCTTTTCTCAAATTTGTCTGCAGAAGGTTTGTCATCCACCTTTCTACCTCTAGAGGGGCGGCCGCGATTCCTTTGAAAGAACCTTCTGAATCTTTGTGCCAGCAGAGCCACTTCCTCATCTTCATCTTCTTTTTCACTTTCATTGTCCTCATGTTTTGTTTTCTTGGAAGTTTTTAGGACTGTTTTTAGATTTTTGAGATTGAGTGAAGTGTAGTTCAAAAGTCTATAGGGAACCTACCAGTTCTTCTACTTTCATTTCATCAATGTTTCTATACTCCTCAATTGTTGTTACCTTGGGATTAAACCGTTCTGGTAGGGATCTTAAGATTTTCCTACATATTTTAGGTACCGGAACTTTTTCTCCCAATCCACCCATAGAGTTACAAATAATATTCAATTTGGTGAAAAACTCCATAAATGTCTCATGCTCTTCCATCCTGAGATTTTCGAATTGTGAAGTCAAAAGTTGTAGTTTAAATCTCTTCACAGTGCTTGTGCCTTCATGGGTTGTTTCCAATAGATCTCATGCTTTCTTAGATGTCTCACACATACTTATCTGATTAAATATATCTTGAGACACGGCACAGTAGATGACGTACATTGCTTTTGCTTCAGCAGTTTGTTGTTCTTTGTCAAGCGTTGTCTACTTTTCTTTGGGTTTAGGCTTAGTGATGGTAGTTTCATCTTCAAGTATGATTTGTTCAGATGGTGCCACATATCCCTTTTCAACTACATCCAAAACATCATGATCCAAAGATCTCAAGAAGTAATGCATTCTAGCCTTCCAGTATGCATATTTTGAACCATCAAATACTGGAGGTCTAGTGACTGATGAGCCCTCTCCTTTAGCCATATTTCACAACTTCAGTCAAGATCACTCTCTAGGCAGTGAAGCCCTTAAAGAGAGATCCTCTCTGATACCAATTGAAATGGCGGTGAAAACCACTTGAGTTGAAGTAGGAATATGCCAATATATCCTAGAGGGGGGTGAATAGGACTATTTAAAGTTTTACAATGTATTTAAAAATCCTATTGCACTAATCCTATCTGATATACAATTATTAGGATTACTCAAATATAACTCTACTGGCATTCAAGCCTAGTAGAGGGTTCAAACACAAACTATTCAAAAGATAGCAATATTGAACTTAGTTCATGCTGAATATGACTGTGTATGTGTGTGAGGTGTGATCTCAAACATTCAAATATTGAAATAGTAAAGCAAATCACACAAATAAGGCAATCGCAAACATAGTCATTTTTATAGTGTTTCGACTACTTGTCTACTCTACTCCCGGCTTTCGCACTCAACCCTTGAGTGTACCGGATTTCACTAAGGAGGTTTCTCAGGGTTCACCTCAAACTTAAGGTTTTAAATTAGGTTCACCTTCAACCTTTATACGGAGATTTCTACTCGGTTCACCTCTAACCCTAGAGTTTTACTGGTGCACTCCTAACCAGATGTTTATGCCCACAAAGAGCAAGGGTCTACACAACACACCTAGATGTTTATGCTCTCCACAGAGCAAGGGTCCACACAACGCACCCACAGCGTACACTCCCGTCGGAGGCCTCCTTTGAGGACTTCAAAGGGTAAGCAACACTTAAGACCCAAACCTAAAAAGGAATGATCACAAGTGTCTTCTGGACTCTAGGTACTTACAGATAAGTTGATGAGTCCCTTTTAGCACAGTGATGAAGATCTCATTCTTGTTGATGAAGAGTCTTCAGCTCCCTTGATCCACAACAGAAAAGATGTACCAATACTAGGCTTCGGGTTGGGTCAAGGTTAGGACGGAAATCCACTCTCTTGAAATTTTCCTATAAGGAATATAGAGTGATTCTCGTCATATATTCATTCAAGACATCCCAGCTTAATGATATACTATTAAGATAGTTGCTGGAGGATCCTTGAATGCGGAAGTTCATTTCTCAATCCACTTTATTGTACATCAATGGTAAGAGTGGATTGGAAGATGAACTCCCGTGAGAGAAAGGGCTTTGGGTATATGATCTGAAGGTAAGACACATAAAAGCACTCGCTTCTTTCTCTACCAGTAATAAAGACTAACTTCTCTATATATAGGCAAAAGGTTTCAACGGATATAAAACGGTCACATTTATGACAGAGTTCGATATCATCGAGCAAGGTCAATATCATCGAGCGTATACTCCCGATAGCATCGACTAACCGCTCGATGATACAAACTCAAATGTCATTTTCACATTTGGAAGCCTTTTACCAACTGGTCGATGGGATCGAGACACACATTGATGTTATCGGATTTCGAACTCCGATTTCATCGATAGAGGGATCGATCTATCGGCAGGTGAAAACAAGAGAGACAATCTTTGAAGAATTTCAGGTTCTAAAGATATGATTGGGAAACAGCCGATGTCATCGAAATTTGAATGTCGATGATATCGAGACCTTGTTGATAGGATCAATAAATCATATAGATTTACCTATAAGCACGCTGGTCGGTTTGTGCCAGACTCGATCCAATCGACCAGGACTCGATGACATCGACATAAGAATATCGATTTCCTCGAATGACCCCTGATCAACGTTTAAAACACCCTGAAATATTTACTGGAGGAAATATGCGCCCACTATCGATATGATTGAATGACTTCTGATATGATCGATATTTGAATTTAGATTGAATCGGAACAGCCATCGATATATCGAAACTTATAGTAGTTTTCTTTAGAAAAACAGGGGCGCCATAAAACTGTCTATCGATATTATCGATCCGCTTTCGATGGGTTGGATATTCAAATATCGATGATATCGATTGAAGCTTCGATATATCGATAAATCGTCCAGATGAATGTGTGGTTGCTAGACGCGTTTTGTCCTCACTCGATTGTATCGATTGAGATGCCAAGGACATCAACAGAGCAGGTCGATCATATCAAAATGTGAATCGATACAATCGACAGGATAAGAAAACTTAAAGATTTTCCTGTTTGGTAAAAAGTTTTCTTACTATAAAATCCTAAGGTGTTCTACTTAGTTTTAAAGGTTTTAATCACCTGGTGTTTTGGGACATGGGATGTGAGGCTATGATTTACCTATGGCGAGCTTCCACACATCCAATTAAGGCGGACACTTGAATTGATCTTCCTGTTAGGCGCTGTTATTCGACTAACTCAACTTACACCATAATTGACAAACAAGAGCACTAGTAGGTGCACTTACATGATGTACCTAGTCTAGGGATCCACATCAACTGCTAATTTAATGCTTATGCATTGTTGCACATGTGCGATTAACCATGTTATGTGTGTGCCACCTAATCTATGCATTAAGTGAGCCTTACTATGATGATCAAATGACCTAAAACTTAGTCTTATTCAATCGTTAGGTAGGCCACACAATAGAGAAAACTAGGACAACCACCCAACAACTCCAAATACATTGGTGGCCCTCATTATAGTTGGATATGCCTTATTTTTGTGGCATCCTAGTTTCATCATGGGGCGACCTTGTTAGATGGGTTGGATGACATACACACACCTAAAGGTGGCCCAACATGCAAGTGTTGTACAATAAGCTTATCTAGGTAGCACATGCAAAAAATAAAAAATAAAAAAACTTGGCCCCATTGCCATTGCGGGAGTTTGTTTGGCCCTTAATATCACTGAGGATCTACTGTTTATCACCACCATTGGAGCCCTATAATATGAATTGGCATATTCTATATACTACCATAAATAATTAATGTAGGATGAGGATCAAACATGTTCTTAACGCGAATGGAAATTTTCAGCCTGTCTAGTTTATTGTGGTTGCCCGAATGTCTCCCTTTTTGTGGTGTGGGCCGTCCTTTTTGTGGTGCCTTGCCTTTTATTCCCTGTATAGTTCCTTTTGTTTTATGAATCAAAAAAGGAAATTTAAAAAAAAATAAAACACGTTCTTAATGCACATGGACTGGAAGAAGCCCAATGAGAAATTGACAAAATTTAGCATAGTTTGACCAATCGACAGTTCTGGTCATCAATTCAAATTTCCATAAGAAATTCCAAATTGGTTGTTGGCTGATTTCTGCTAATTTAGATAGGTCGATGGATCTTGTTGACAGGTTAAAATACAGTTCGACAAGTCGACAGGTTAAAAATCACAGAATTTTCCGTTTAAATCTGTGGACACTTTTTGGTTGTTTTGACCCATCGACTTGACTGGTCAATGGATGCAGAAAAATTACTCGAATTTCTTAATTTTTTTTTCTAGTTTGATTAGATCTCTCTGACTACATTTTAAGGATTTTTTTAGGGTTATTTAAAGATGTTAAAGTCATTTTTATTATCAGCTACTAATTAAAAACTTCTTAAAAAATTCTATTTCTTCTTATGGATTCGAGATTTTCTCTTATGGATTCAAGAGCACCTTATGGATTCAACGTATTTATCGATCGAGAATGACAATGATCGACCTCATCACGTCCTTTCCTATGCCAATAATCTATTAAAGCTATATTCACACTTTAGTGATGATCCTAACCTTTGATTTTTAAAGTTCAACGAGTGCCACTAAAACTTCTCTTTTATATTGTTCAAAAATTTATTTTTCTTAAATTGGCCGGTATAGCATGAATTCAATAATAAAGACAATTCTGATAATCTAGCCACTGAGCATGTGGCCTAGTGGGCTATATATATGTATATGTATATGTGTGTGTGTTTGTGTATGTGTATGTATGTACATGTGCTTAAAACATTCAAAAGCACTTGGTGGGGCCCATTTGAATTTTGGGATGACTTAAAATTTGGTGTGACCCCTCATCCAAGTTGGATATAGGCAATGGATGGGCTGGATGTCTAAACCACATCTCTCTTGACCCTATAAACAATAAGGGAGGTTTTAATGGGCGAGCATCTACTTTCAACTGTTGTCTGTGGTGTGGTCTTCCTAAGTTATGGATCATCTTGATTTTTAAGCCCAAGGCTCACCATGGAAGATTTGATTAATGAGATGGGTGTCTGTCACACGTCATGGTGGGCCCGTAGAGCTCAAACTATATACCTTAGGTCCATCCCTTGCCATTCATTTAGGTTGGATCATATAGCATTTAACTTGCAAATAAATGGAAGAGAGAGGACTCATTTAATGACTTAAAAAATAACATGTTTCCTTTATTATGGCTTGGTAATTTTGAAAGTTCAAAATCCCACAGTAATGTTTAAGGAATAAGAGAATCCAATTACTCATGGTGGGGGCCACCATAATTAATGTTTGTGAGAAATCCAACCCATCCATCCATTTACTAAATGATGTTAGGACAAAAAATGAGGCAGATCTAAAACTCAAGTGGGCCTCGTGATTAAAAAAATTAGGGAGGGAAATGCCTACCTTTGAAACAGCCCCAAGTCTACTCTCAGAACTATAACCCTTACTATGGCCCCACCAAAGATTTGGATCTCCCCCATTTCTGAGCTCATGCTCTAAAATGAGTTAGCAAAGCGAATGCACAGTGTGGACAAAACATATACATTATGTTGTGACAAAGCTTTTCCCCAATCACATGGCATTGACGTATGTTTTCTAAAAGGGGTGGGTTAGGCCGGTGCACCCTTGATTTTTAGGCACAACATGTGTGAAATTTACTCCGACAATTTAAGGCACAACCATACGTCATCCCAGGGTAAAAAAATCAAGCTCTCCTCAAATTTAGGTGGGGCCATACAAAAGAAAATAGTTGAAAGAGAGATGTCCCTTGCTTTCTAGAGAGCCCATCGAAATGATTATATGTAATCCATTTCATAAACTTTTGTACGAAAGATAATGGTTATATATATAACAAAAACTACCATTTCTATTCAAGGTGATGGAACCAAAATTTATATTTGAACTTCCCCATGAGAAAAAGGACCTTGGGAATGTCTATTATAACTAACTCGAGAAAAGGATAAACCACAAAAACCAGAACAACGGAAATCTGAGAGACGAGGAAGATATACAAACGACTCTCTATGGCTCCCTAATCACCCCCAACACTACCTTGTCCAGAAATAGAAGCCCTCTGAGGTGGGAGGGGAGATCAACGTAACGGAGACAGAAGAAAGGGGATTGGCTTTCACTCCCCAGGCATGCTAAAAAGTCAGTTAGAGTGTTGCCTTCCCTGAAGATATGCCGGCACCACAGGAAATTGGTCTTTTACCAACGGAATTTTTCGTCGGCAAAAGATGTTTTTTCATCGGTAATGAGTTATACGAAATATGTCGTCGAAAAATTCATCGGTAAAAGACTGTGGTTAAAGGATTTTACCGACGAAAAAGCAAATCGTTGGTATTGGTAAGACTTTTACCGATGAATTTTTTCCTAGGGAAAAAATGTTGACAATACTTTTACCTACGAAAGTTTTCATATGTAGAAACTGTGGTAATTGTTCATTGGCAATGGTAAGACTTTTACCGACGAAGTTTTTCATGGGTAAAAAATCTTGCCGAAACTTTTACCTACGAAATTGTTCGTAGGTAAAAACTGAGGAGATTGTTCATCGACAATGGTAAGACTTTTACCTACGAAATTTTTCATAGGGAAAAATGTGGATGAACCGTTTACTTACGAAATTTTTCATAGGTAAAAAATGTGGATGAACCTTTTACCTACGAAATTTTTCATAGGTAAAAAATGTGGCTGAAACTTTTACCTACGAAATTTTTCGTTGGTAAAAGTCTTTTTTTTTTTTCAAAATTCAGGCAAAAATTCCTGATATACACCTATTACAATATATTTTATTATATTCACATTCACATCCATCCAAACACAAACTACATCCATTCAAATACAAACCACATCCATACATACACAAATAATCTTATCCACATCACATTCATTCACGCACAAATACATATAAGTTTAACATTCATATATAAAATAAATCATAAATAAAATATAAAAACTCACAAAGATAAAGGCGGAGGTGGTGAGGCAACAGATGAAAGCGGAGGTGGTGGGGCATCGGTGGGTAAGCGTGCAATGAGAGCCTAAAACATCTCCTCTATCCGTCGCTCATACTCCACCCGCATCTCCTAGATCCTCCTCTCCTGTTTCTCTGCCTCTTCAACTGGTCTTTGATTTCATTGACGACGCCCTGTAGCTGCTAAACCTCTCTCTTTATGATTTCAGCTCGGTGTAGGGCGCTCTCACCAGCGACAGATCGGCTGAAGGCACCTCTAACTGGTGTCATGAGCTTGGCACCATGGCCAAGCTCACACACATATCCAGAATGGGCATCAAGCACCTTGTTCAGGCCTCTGGCTCACTCCACTGAGTACCATCGGGAGTGGGCTTATTGCGTAAGGCGTCCATCGCCGCCTTTAATGAAAACATATGAATTTTCATAACGAATAACATTATTATAATTCAATGTAATTAAATTTTATAATGTAAGAATTTTTACCCAATTCTCGCTGGCTCTAAGATGTACCTAAGATCCCGTCACCTGCCAACAGTGAGTTCATCTGTAAAGGTCTACTGGTCCGGCCTCCTGGCCAATGACGAAATCTCGCTGCACAATCGAAATGATAATTGAGTTAATATAAATGCATGGAAAGAATATATCGACTTAATAATCACCAGTAATTTCTTACCATATCATTACGAAGTTGTACAAATAACTTTGAACCAGTTACGTAGTTCACTTCTAACTTTCTCCCGTTGTTAGAATTCATTTTGCTCCTCTTCTAAACACATTATTCATAATACATTGTTATTAATTATGAATTTAATTGTTACTTTAAGATATCGTAAATATGTAAATATTACTTGAAAAGACTCAGACGAAAATCTCTCGCAGAGTATCCATCAGTCCTCAAGGGTCACATGCAGCGATGAGGATAGTACGCCCTCCTTATGGCTTATGTACCTCTTGTACCGCTAGTGTAAGTCATCGCGGTACTCCTTGAACCGCTCCTTGACTATATCATTGACGACATGAGAAATGTACGGAACACTCAAATTTAAGACAAATTTATCCTACAGTTTTGTAAATAATAGATTAAGACAATAAACTTATTAAGAAAATAACTTAACCGTAAATGAACTTTTACAAAAAAAAAAAATTAATTTACTAAAATTTACCTGAAGGCGCTGATGGATGAGCTGTCATACATCATCTGTCACATCTACCCAAGGGGGGGGGGGGGGGTGGCAGGGATTAGAGATTGGCATAAGACATCGACCTCCGACATAAACAACCTGACATTGTCCTCAACAGGTCTAAGGCAGTCCTGTGGGAATTCTACCGTCACCATACTCTCACGCGTTAGTCGCTCTAAAACTAACCCATGCATGGGTCTGCGTCCTCATCGGCTAGTCGATGATGCTGTCGTAAAAGAAATATGTAAGTCTAAATATAAATAGAAGTCATTAAAATAAATATATCTAGACTTACATGCAGTGCCCGGTGTATGCGTGACAGAGGGATCAGATGCCTGTGTTGCAACATGTGATGGTGATGCTGTCTCCGTCATATCGGGGTGGAAGGGATAGATCCAGTGTGCGAACGACATAATCTCCCACCTGGTGCTATAACTAAATATGTGCGAACTATGAACTTATAAATTTAAATAATGCCAGTACAAGTGAAATATACTAAAATATTATACAAGTAGTGTTGATGGTAAAATGCATTTATGCTTATAATTAGAGATATCATTAAAATATGATTAGACCATTACACTATAATGCAAGTATAATATAATAAAACTTTAAACTTTAATCTATAACCTTTAGAAATTTCATTACACATTGTCAATTTATATTGAATACACAAATTTCGTTGTAATACGAAACAACTTTGAGGTGAACTATCCGAAGTACTCCCTATGTAAGTTATCGTATGCTGCAAAAATATATGTCAAGCTGTGTTAAGTACTTGACATTGTTACAACTAACATGTCAGTCACAATAGGAGAAATCTAGTCTCTTGGGACTGCATTTAGATGTGCAAGTGACAAAACTGCATCTTCGATACGAAGTTTTCCGCTGTTATATTCCTCTATTAGCTCTGAAATTTCTTTGAAATTGTATAATCTTTCATATGAGTCATCATCGATATATTCCTCCCTATACTCATCTACCAGATTGGGTATCTCTTTGGCCCTACCAGAAGAAGATAGGGTAGAAAAGTCCATCCACAACAGCTGATGAGGTATACTGCTTGCTTCTGCTACGCTTCGGTTTGAGGAGGACATGATCAGAAATTGACTCAACTGCAAATGTAGATTATAAATAAGTCAATTAAAGGAATAAATCATGACTTGTAATTTTCACATCTACATATAATACATAAATTATTTGAATTGAAAAATGACATATAAATTATGTGCACATTTAATAATCGTCATTTGTATCACTATCACTTAGGACTATTTCTTCTTCACCATCACTATCATTAATCAATATTTTCTCTTCATCATCTACAACGTCGTCGTCAATGAAACCGCTATTATTTCTAACAATGTCATGTATTATTGAGGCATCAACATGACCAGGTGGTACATCATCTCTGTCCAATTACACCATATCAATATCAACATTTGAATCAGTCCCTATATTTCTAAATAGCACGTCTTCTTGATATGCTTGTTCAACCCTAGACGTTTTATTTCCCCCATCCTTGTTATCTTCAACTTTTTGTATGGAAACGTCAAATACGTTCTTGGACTTTATTTTCTGCACCACGTGTTAAGAGCCGCCTAACTTGGTGTCAGCAAGGTAAAATACTTATTCAGCTTGACTTACGAGGATAAATGAGTCTTCCTTAAACCACTTTCAAGATAAATTTATGCTCGTTTAAGTATGTGAAGGTATCTGTAAACAAAACTACTATGTTATACGTATGAAAACATGGATATATGTAGTTTATGAAATGAATAAAAATTTTAATAGGTTCTACCACCTTTCGATCGGATACGTCCAACGATATTGTATTGGGCCTACAAGCTTTGCCTCGGGTGGTAAGTGAATCGCTAGGTGTACCATGACATCAAAAAATGTAGGTGAAAATATTCTTTCAAGTTTATAAAGAATTATGACAATGTCACTCTCCAGTCGTTTTATAACCTTTACATTCAACGATTTCAAACACAAATCTTTAAAGAATATCCCCAACTCAATTAGCACCGCACTGATATCCTTACTTAGGAATTCACGAATCACAACCAGTAGTAAACGTTACAGAAGAACGTGACAATCATGACTTTTCATTCTTATTACCTTACAGTCCGTAATGTTTATGCGCCGAGATATATTTGATGCATACACATTGAAAAACTTCACCAATCTCAACCATTCATAAAAATGCTTTTTCTCTAGTTTCATTAATGTGAGCAGACTACTGGTATAGTATATGACTTTTCATGTGGTTGTAAGTGCAACTTTTTCCTTAAACCCATTGCTTATAGATCCAATCGAGCCTTGAAACTACCTTTTATGTTCTTCTCTATGTTCATTAATGTTCCGAAGACATTGTCACATATATTCTTCTCAATATACATGACATCTAATTTGTGTCACAATTTTAGATCACTTCAATAGGGCAACTCAGAAAAAAATGTTCTTCTTCCTCTAGTTATAATCCAATACTATACGTTTCCTCTTCTTTAAGTGTAATGCCTTACAAAATCTAACTTCTTTAATGTTACTCAGTTGTTGTATCACATCTTCTCCAAATATCTCTTTTGGGGGTGGCTTATGATCATGTTTGCCATCAAAGATCATCTTCTTGCGCCAACTATGATCGCTCAGAAGGAAGCGACGACCCATATAACACATTTTTTTACTATATTTCAATGACAATGAACAAGTCTAAATACTACATATAGGACAAGACAACTTTCCCTTCGTGCTCCACCCAGACAAATTCTCATACATGGATAAGTCATTTATTGTCCACAAAACTGTTGCATGCAATCAAATTGTGTCCTGCAAATGTGTCATACGTCTATACACCTTGACTCCACAACTCATTTAACTCATCTACTAACGGTCGCAAATACACATCAATGTCATTCCCAGGTGACCTAGGTTTATGAATAAGCAATGACATCATGAAAAATGACTTCTTCATACACAACCAAGGAAGTAAATTATAGGGCATAAGTGCTACTGACCACATACTATATGAGCTACTCATATTACCAAATGGATTAAAACCATCACTTGCAAGACCTAGTTGAATATTGTGAGAATCCTCTGCAAACTAGTCATATTGCTGTCAAAATTTTGCCAGGCTTTAGAGCCCACAGGGTACCTCAGTATACTATCATCATGAACACGTTTCTCCTTATATCACCTCATATCTTTATGTCTTGCGAGACATAAATAATCTTTACAATCTGGGTTTCAATGGGAAGTACCTTAACACCTTTTGTGGGATTTTCTTATGCTTGGCTTCGTCATACTTCCACCTAGACTCTCCACATTTTAAACACTCTTTAACATTTTCATGCTCTTTCTAATATAATACACAATCATTTATACATGCATGTATGGGGATGTAACTAAGGTCCAAGTCTTGTATCAAAGATTTTGCCTCGTAATGAGACTTAGGCAATGTTTCACCATCCGGTAATGCTTCTTTCAACAAGTCAAGCAACATGTCGAATGATTTGTTACTTGAACGATTTATTATCTTCAAATGAAGTAATCTTGTAAGAAAATTCAACTTGGAGAAGTTCTCACACCCCGTATAAAGTGGACGTGCGCATCCCTCAACAACCTACTAAACTTTTCTGATTCGACATCGCTCATAGTAGGAATATCTTGTCTAGTCGCTGCAAACTTAGTATCCACAATTGTTCCCCTGAACACATCCCCTATAATATTTTGCATTTCGTCAACGTCTTCATCCTCGTCATCTGGCACAATTGGATCACCAAGGACTTTAGTAGCCTTAACTCTTTGACGGATATATTCACTATTTTTTGTGCTGGGGTCCACTAGAGCTTTGGATTTAACTCGTTCTTTGAATATTGCCCTAAAATGATCTCTCCAAGTAGATGGAAGGTGTGGATATAAAACATTCAGATGGTGGAATGAGAGATATATAAATATCAGGTGGACCACACTGCATGAAAATAATAGTGATTGGTTATCCATCATTAAAATCCTCGTAAGGCCCACTGTACTATTTATTTGACATCCAATCTATCTATTAGGTCATATAGGCCTAGATGAAGGGGAAAAACAAGAATCATCTCGATCCAAAACTTTTATGGCCCCCAAAATGTTTTAAATGGTTGACGCTCATTTAACATTATTTCCTGTAATGTGGTCCATTTCATATTGGGATATGCCTCATTTTTTGTCTCATGCCATAAGACGATCTTTAAAATAGATGGACGGCATGGATTAAACACATACATCATGGTGGGGCCCATAGAGTACCAACAACCAGCCATTGGATGGTGTTGAGCGGAGTAGCCAATATGTTCCCCTTATTTGTGGTGTGGTCCATTTAATCTTTGGATATGATTCATTGTTTGGATAATTCTCTACAATGATCTTGAAAAATGGATGAACAGTGTGAGTTGATCCCAAATTTTCGGTAAATCCAAAACTCAAGTGGACCATGCCACACGAAAGTGTGGAATAATGATTTCCACCGTTAATACCTCCCTTGGGAGCCCACATTAATGTATTTTTGACATCCGACATGTTCATAATATCAAAAAGATATGAATGAAGAGAAAATAAAAACATCATTTTGATCTAAAACTTCTATGGCCTCCAAGAATTTTTCAATGGTAGATGTTCAATCACATTACTTCTTGTAGTGTGGTCCACTTGAGCTTTGAATATGCTTTCTTTTTCTTCCTTATACCTCAAATTATCTGTTAACATAGATTAATTGAGTGGATAAAATAAATAAATAACGGTGGACCACACAGAGTTTACTCTGGTAAGGGTAATGATCAGTAACTCACCTAAATGTAGTGGAGAGAGAAGTTTCCTTAAAACATTCATAATCATATATTGGGCCAGCCTAAATGTGATTCAAATATCCAACCCACTCATTATGTGTGTCCCACTTGGATGAGAGGTTAAACCAAGTTTCAGCCGCATCCAAAACTCATATGGGCCTCACCAAGTGCTTTTATATTTTTTAGGATGTCTTCACATGTGAGCCCCACCAAGTTTCAGCCGCATCCCAAACTCATGTGGGCCCAAAAATTAGGCACATGGTTTTAGATGGCATGGCCCTACCAAAACCTCTAAAATCATATTATATGGCCCACTTGAGTTTTGGAATGACCTAATTTTTGGGTACCACTCCATCCTGGTAGGGTTCATATGATGAATGGATTGGATGACATGTAAAAAAACACGGGGCCCCACACATAATATGGAAGGTTTTAAGGGTGAAGGACCCAATGTCAACCATTCCCTGTGGCACGACTTACCTGTGCCTTGGATCCACCTAATTTTTGGCATACGTGGTGGACTTTAAGGGTGGTGCCAGATGGACGAAGAGGATGTGGGCCCTACATGATGGTGGGCCTAGATGTAGTTGCAGAATAAGATTATTAAAATGAAAAATATATAATAGAATAAGCATATTCTATAAACATGGTGGAGGAACCGCCCATCACTCATTTAGGGTGTAGTAGCATGGTTGATAGTTGGGTTGGGCATACCGTGATTTGGACCATCCACAAAGTGGGCCATTCTATGGTGACCACTAATCGCGAGATTTACTATTGTGCATTGAATGTGGACAATTGCACGAGCTCTTTTTTTTTCCCCACCTAGCTACTACCCACCGGTTGGATGGTTAAGATCATCTAATCAGTGCAATATTTCAGGCCTTTGATGTTTTGGGGTTGTCAGATCATTAGGAAATATTAACCTAAAGGGGACATTAAATTTCGAGTGTTGATGTTCGACACACATTATGATGGGGCCTACAAAACTTACTAACATCAACACTTAGGTTCTCACGAGGTCAATAAAGTTGGGTCACAATTTTGACCAGAATATTTGGCCCATTTTACATGTCTGGTCCATTTACTCTATTTTTCTAATCTATACTCAATTTGACTAGTTACTCGTCCCGATCAAGCTAAATATGAAAAAGATATTGAGCATACAAGATTGATAAACAATTTTAGTGAAATTTGATTTAAACATCTAAAGTTATTTACTCTTCAATCTGGACTGATTAGATTGTCCAAAAACTGTTAAAGGTACAATTAGTGGATGTGCCTAATAATTTAGTATTTTTTTTTTCACACATAAATTTCAATTTCCATTTAAAATAACATTTTTTTTAAAATGTATATTTTTAAAAACTTTTAACAAAATATCATTTTTATTATAAATTATTTCAAAAAAAATATAAAATACAATTTTTGAATTTTTATTTTCAAAATTTTAAAAAATTTATCATATTTTAAAATTTTCTCAATAATTTCAAAATACCAATTTTTTTCTTCAAAAGCATCATTTTTTTTTTTCAAATTTTTTCTCAAACATTGTTAAAAATTTTAAACTTCTCAATATTCTTTTTCACGTGATATTACAAATCATTTAAATATTACTTTTAAATTAAAAAATAAAAAAATTCCACTCATTTCATATAAAAACTAAATACATACACACACACACACACACACACACACACACACACACCCACACACACACATACACACACACAAACATACTACATTAACCGACGGTTTTTGTTCGTCGGTAAATAATAGGCGATCATTACTGACGGTTTTTGTCCGTCGGTAAAAAACAGGTGATTATTACCAACAGTCTTTGTCCGTTGGTAAAAAAAAGTGATTATTACTAACGGTTTTTGTCCATCAGGAAAAAACAGGCTATTATTACCGACGGTGTTACTTCATCGGTAATAAACATTAACGAAAATTTTTGCCTAAAATAAATAACATTATTATTGACGACTTTTTTCATTGGTAAAAACATTATCACCGACGGTTTTGGTTCGTCGGTAAAATTCTGAGCCAAAATTTACAATTTAACGCGAAAATTTTTGCCGTAAATAAATAACATTATTACTGACGAATTGTTTCATTGGTAAAAACATTATTACCGACGGTTTTGGTTCGTTGGTAAAACTCTCAACGCAAAAATTTTCAAGCAAGTGCAAAAATTTAATTTAAAAATGTAACATTAATACCGACGATAGTTTTCGTCGGTAAAAAAACATTTGGCGATTATTATCGGTAGTTTTCATTTGTCAGTAAAAAACTGTAGCAAAAATTTTCTAGATTAAAATATAACATTATTACCAACAGCTCTCGTTCGTCGGTAAAAACCATTATTGGAGTATTACCAACGATTTTCGTTTGTTCGTAAAAATATTAGTATTACCAACGAAAATTTTCATCGGTAATAAAAATTAGGCGATTATTGCCAACGGTTTTCTTTCGTTGGTAAAAATCATTGGTGAAAATTTTAAGTTATAAATATAACATTATTACTGATGACTCGTTCATCGGTATAAAACATTATTGGAGTATTACCGATAGTTTTAGTTCATCGGTAAAAATCAATTGCATGGATTTTCAAGTTAAAAATATAACAGTATTACCGACGGCTCTTGTTCGTTCGTAAAAATATAACATTATTCCCAACAATTTTTTTTTTTGTCGGTAAAAACATTATTACTGAGGGTTTTCATCCGTCGGGAAAACATTTACCGATAGACTATCTAGTTCATTGGGAAATTTTATTTTTAATGATGAAACCTTCTTCAGGAAATGTTTTTTACCGACGAAAAAACTTTCATTGGTAAAAGTAGCGTTTTACCGATGAAATTATATTTCGTCAATAAAAGTACTGTTTTACCAATGGTAAGTATTTCGTCGGCAAAAATATCATTGGTAAAAAGCCTATTTCTTATAGTGCAGAATATGACTTGTCCATTGGAACAAAGTCTTTTTATCTTGGTGAGCCAATATATCTATTTACACCTAAGGAGGGCGCACTCGTTCATGACCTTCACCACTAGCTGAGAGTCAAATTCTACCACCACATTGGAATATTCAAAGGAGAAGCAATGAGATAGACTATCATGAACCGTTCAAAGCTCGGCATACAAATTTGAGCCCACCCCGTAACCATCATAAAAGGCAAAGAGCAGGTTTCCCTTATCATTTCTACAGACGTGTCCCACACCCGGGGTTTCCTCTGGAAGACCCGTCCACCTTAACCTTGACCCAATTTGAATTTGGTTTCATCCATTTAACCACCGAAGGATTATTGGATTTTCTAGACGTTTCTGATTTACCACCTGCCGTGAGAGGATTGCGGACAACATCATGTCCTAAGTGGATCTCACTGTTGGTGCCACTGATTGTGGACATCCACCAGGATACATGAGCAATAAGAGCATTTGGATTAGGGGACTTACCCTCATAAACTGCTGAGTTTCTTATTTTCCAGAGTTCCCATATTAGCAAACATGGGACCAGTTTCTGGATGAGAGGGAAGCTTTTGTTGTCAGTGGGAGAGCTCCACCATTGCATAAGCCTAGTTTCAACTAAAGTTGCTGTCATGATGGTGATGTCAAATTCCACCCCAAAATGGTTCAGGAGGAAATAACCGAATCACTTTCTAGAAAAAGAAGAAGAATAGACTCACCTGAGGGACCTTGATTTAGGTCAACAACGCAACATATATATTTAGATGCGAGTTGGATACCCTGAGCTTGGACTATTTCATCCACAGGAACTGTTTTATGAAGAATTTTCCAAACAAATAGGGAGATTCTCAGGGGAATTAAGCTTCACATGCCACACCCACCTTGCCCATCCTTTACGGGGCAAAGACATTCTGTTAATGGCCTAGGCAGATTTAACGGAGAAGCAGATCGAGGGGGTGAATGGCCAAATGGGTTGTCTGGGCCCTCTAATAAATAGAAAGTGCCCTAAAAAATGAAACCTACCACTTCTTGGGGTAGGAAATAAAAAACTGCTGATGGAAGACTTGGACCATTCTGATCTAGGAAGTGACGCACCTTTAGAGATCGTAAAATCGAAGGAATTGGGCCAAAAGCTAGCTGCAATAGGGGGCCCAAACCTGTTCAATTGACGCTCCACAGATTGCTATCTCCTTCTCCCAGCTTCCACTGCTCATGGGACTCCAGCTGTGGCAAAAGGTGAAGAATTCTCTTCCATAGGGGCAAGGCAAAGCTGACCAGACGCCCCAAGCCAGATTGAGATAGATCCTTCTCATATTTTGCCGTCAAAAAAGAGTTCCAAAGGCTAGCTCTGGCCCTGTATTTGAGCGCCCAGGCCATCTTTAACCTGAAGGCCTTCATGACTTCTACAAACTTTCTGATACCGTGCCTGCCTTTTGATTTTGGTTGAGCGATCAAATTTCAACTTTTTCAGTGGAGTTTCCTCTTACCATCTGCCCAACCCTAGAAAAAGTTTGCAAGAAGATGCTCTAGAGACAATAGAACCAACACAGGAAGGTGGGCCACTGCCATCACATGTACTAAGATGCTGCCCAGAACATGATTAACCTGGACCGCTCTACCTGCATGAGACAAGCACCTCTCCTGCCAACCTCTAATGCAACGATCAACTTTGTTAATTAAAGGTTGGAAGGCACTAGCTTTCAGCCTCCCTATGGCCACCGGGAACCTGAGATAAGAGAGAGATAATGCGGAGGACTTTGAAATCCCAAGGATTCTCTCTATAGCCCAAACTCTGGAGATGGAAATCTTATCGGAATAGAAAAGAGCACTCTTTCTGAGATTTATGTGTTGGCTCAAAGTAGCTTGGCACGAGTTCATCATGCCCTTATTCGCTTAAAGTGATGATTTTCTCCCGTTGAGAAAGAGGAGACCTTACGACACCCTCTCTTAAGGTTGAAAGGCTGACAAAGACCTTGAGACACCAAGTGTTTAAGACCTCCGCTTAGCACTTCAGCATAAAGGATAAATAGACTATAAGATAACAGGTCTCCCTGACATAGCCCTCTAGATGATTTGAAGAATTCAGCTAATTACGCATTAATAAAGACATAAAACCAATTGTTCACCCAACAATTTTCAACCATATATAATCCAAAGGTGACTGTTCACACCCTAAGTATAGGGTTGCGATGTAGTAATAATCTCCGTAAGACCAAGGTCGAATCCATAGGGACTGAACCTTGTACGCATTTTGAAAGTAACTAGAACTAGAACTAGATGAAGATGTAATCTAAATTAGGTAAGTTTAAGAGAATAATGGTAAACTAATTAACTAAAATTTATAAAATTCAAAGGCGGGAAAATAGGGTTTCCAAGGATTTACTTGTAGAGATCAGGGGGATCTATACTTGATTCAAAAACACAACTAGAATCAGAGTCCTATCTTCATCCAGTTGGAAGATATTTCATTAAAAATCAATCTAAACTTCCTTTAATCCAGTTCTCAAGAGATGAGAGGTATGAGAATTAGAATTGATTCCATCACAAGACCATGCCCATGAGACAAAGAAAACAATAGAATTTAAACAATCCACAACCAATCTGGGAAAGTTATGAACGTTTAGGAAGGGTTCCATCATCCAACCATGTTCAGGAGACGATGGTGAACAACAGGGTTCCTAAGTTCATAATTTCAATAATGCAAAGAACATGTTAAAAGCTATCGTAGATATATTGTAATTTAAGTCACAACAAACCATTAAAAACTGAAAGCATTCATTATAATCAAACTAAAATTAAAATCAGTTTAACTTAACATGAATCCAAGCCATAGACACAACCCATCACACTACAAGCTTTACCTCTTAGCCCTAGCTAAGAGGTTTAGCCAACCATGGGTATGATTAAACTAAAAACTCTTAAAAGAATATATATATATATATATATATATATATATATATATATATATATATATATATATATATATATATATATATATATATATTGGAAAGTGGAACAGGGCCACCAAAAACTCTTAAAAGAATTTTTAAAAAAAAATGTAGGACAAGGGGAGAAAGAAACTCCTGATGGCTGGCCAATCTCCACGTTCTCTCCCTCTTTCTCTCTCTTCCTCCACATCCCTGGATGCCCCCACGGCTGCCCACGTCCAAGGATTGCTCCACGGCTGATCTGATGAACCTTTGATGATTCTCCCTCTCTCTTCTCTTCTCCTTTATAGGCAGCAGGGAAGATGTTGGCTAGAAGAACCGACCTCCTTACGTAATGAAGAATTTTGGAATTCTTACGCAATAAGAGAAAATGCAAACTGTCTTGCACAACAACCAGTTTTAGTAAAAACAGAGATCCTGTTGCGAAATATGTTCCGGTCAGGCTTCTTGGCCTTGGTCAGTTGTCCCATGGGAGGAGTTTGGATGGTCCAGATTTCATGGACGCAGGGCGTCTAGAAATTAGCTTAGGTTAATGCTTGGTGGGGCACAGGATTGAAGTCGACAGAGAAATCCACTCCGTCCATTGGATGCATGATAAAAAACCAATCTGAAAAGGGTAGTTTATATCGAGTTTTGGTGCGGCCCACTATGTCTTTGTTCCTTCCGTCCATCTTACATTTTGGATGAGATTCTCATGTGTACACATGCATGGATGCAACTGGAGAGCATAGTTTTGGTCGGCGCCCTCTCCTGGATTGAATGAACAGTTTAGATCGTCTGAATGAATGATCATGGTGGCCCACTGACCACCACAGCAGACGCACGTCCACTCGTTGTACGAAAGACGAGAGCCTGCTCAGGATTCATCGGGTCAAACTGCATTTGACTTGATTGTGTGTATGGCGCATTGCGAGTGCACCGCCTCTGTGCACTCCCACTCACAAATGTGAGGTCCATCATGATATTTTTGATAAATCCATACTTTTAGCACCCTTTTCAAACCAAGCTCTTAAATTCACCTTGCAATAAAAACATGATTAAAATAGAATGTTTAAGCATTATCATGTACGTAAAACCAAATAATAACTGGGGTTTAATATGCAATATTTGACCCTCAATAGTGACTGAACCCAAACTGATTTTAAAATTGCTTTTGGAAGTTCCAATCCACCCTAGCATATGCCTTTTTCCATATCCAACTTAAGCATAATGTTGTCGCCCCGAGTCTTCATGTTGATCTCTCTAAACAACTCCTAAGCGAGGGCTATGTTTTTCAAAATTGATCTACGCTAAATGAAGGCCCCTTGTTCTGGCTATATAAGGGAGGGAAGGAGCTAACTCAGCCTGGAAGCAATGATTTTAGAGAATATCTTATAGAAATAATTACAGAGGTTGATCGAGCAATAATTTGAAAATTTCATAGGAGTTGTTGATTTGGAAATAAGAGCTATCAACGATGTTGTAATTGCTCTTGGGGGCTTTCCTCCTTGAAAGAAAAAGAAAATTTCCTTATGGAGGTCTATATACCCACAATGTCCCAGCAACTGGAAAAAAATGCACATGAGAAACCGTTTAGCCCGGGGGCTCCGTCAATGAGCATAGATTGGACATCACGTTGGACTTCTAATAGGGATGGGGGAGCTAACAACATGATATTATCCTCCTGCGTGACCAGCGGAGGAAGCACAAAGAGAATGTCCTGCCCAGCAGCACATGACTTTGCCGAGAATTTCTTTTCAAAGTGGGCCACTGCTGCCCTTTTGATCTCTTCTGGGTCCTGCACAATTTATGCTGAATCCAACTCAATGCTGGTTGTGATTACTATCCTTTATCTTTCTATAGCTAAAGCATGGAAGAACTTGGTATTCCTATCGCCTTCCTCCAACCAACTGATTCTAGACTTCTATTTCAAGAAATTTCTTTGCATAATTTCCAGCCGGCTGAGGTTATTTGACACACAGATGAACTTGTTTTGAAGATTGTTGTCCTGGCCCATGATTGCCGCTGGATCTTGTAAGCTTTGATCAATATCTGCCAAAATATGCTCTGCCTTACTGACTTGCTAAAAAATGTTGCTGAAAATCTCCTTATTCCAAGATTTAAGGGCTTTCTTGACACTTCTGAGCTTAGAGAGCACATTAAAGATCGGGTGAGAGGATTCGGCTTTCCTCCAAGCTATGCTAACCTCTTGAAGAATTGATTCATGCTTAGTCTACATCCGCTAAAACTTGAAAGGCTTCGGCCTGCTAGCTGGCTAAGGAGGAAATGTCAAAAGAAGAGGGGCGTGGTCTGAGCTAAAATGGGGAAGGTGTGTGACATTAGAGGGAGAGAAAACATTCAACCAGTTCGCATTTATGAGGACTCTATCTAGTCTTGCCCATACTCTGGCTGGCAGGTACAACCAGAATATGGATATCAGGTGAGCCCTATAAAAGTCAAGGGGATGTCTCTCACCCAATTGTTTCCTTTGATGTGCCTTACCTGAATGACAAGTTAGCTTGTTATTTTGTCGACGGGCCTAATGTAGAAGCACACTGGTCTTTGGAGTGGATCTTACATACATTGGACCCTTAATATATAAAGGATGGCCTAATGTAGAAGCACACTTGTTATTTTGTCGATGGGCCAAAAAATGTTGATGACAAAATCTGGACCACGCTCCACTCAATGCGGTGAACCTCCAAGGAACCTCGGTCCTGCACAAAGGGTTAGCAAAGGAGACCCTAGCTAAGCCGGGGGACCCTCTGATGCCTAAGTCAGGTCAAGGGAGTCTGGGTCTAATTTGATTATATAGAGAGGGTGTGAGATCATGCGTACCTGTAGTAATGGGGTCTCATTGTATTTATACTTGAACATCGAACAGTTTGGGTCCATTATTCTTGGCATGATTTACTCAATCAACAGGATATAAAATCGTGGAGATATTATTTGCAATCCTGGGATCATGTAGTGTATCGCGGCTGAAATAACTGGTCACGTTCGCTTATGGTAGTTTTTAAGTTCGGTGTGAGGAGCCCATACCTCTCTTCGGGCTCAGCTTGGGTCGATCAGTCGGGGGTGTCCAGTTACATGCATCTGCCTCGGATGTGCTCGGACCTTCGTCATAGAGTTCACTCGACACAGATCATGTCACGAGCCGAGCTTCAGCACGGAGGGGACGTGTCAGGACAGAGCCTTATTTTGAGCATTCCAAGAACTCTCCCTCCGAGTTCCGAGGTGAATGTCGGTCCTTGCCCAGTCATGACGAGTCTTCCTGCTACCTAGGAAGATTTTAATATTTGTTTCTAGTAGGACAGTAGGATGACTTGGAATATTTGTTTTGAGCGTTACGCCAACTACTCTGGGCCCAATTCGAGCCAACTACTGGCATCGGAGTAAGAGCGCCAATATGACTTAACTAGGATTCTTCTTCAATTGTACTTATCATTTCAGATTCCTGTATGTCTGACTTGATCAGGAAGACATCAGTCCTCGGAATCGTAAGGGGCCCGAATCTTCCCATAACTGAAGCCCCCTACTCTTCGAGGTCGGCCATGGACTCGAAGAGTAATCACATGGAAGATCATCAGCCTCATCTGTTGGACCTTCCTCGCATGTCAATGTCATTATGATTCCAGCATTTGAAGTGCTACCTCCTCAGGATTTCGTGCTTGCAGGCTGTCCTTTAGTGGACACATGGCGACGGTTATGATTTTGAATAATTGTTAATCCTATGATAGTTTGCCACGCACACCCGAGGAGGCATCCAAGCGACACTTCCCTGTTCGGGCACCGTTTTGTATACCGAAACGTGCTGATCGATTGCAGAACCATACCATCTGACAAGGACAGAGCCAGTAGCGAATGACCACGTGTGCTTTGGAGTCGACTTGCGACGATTCAGCTGCTTCTATCATTCTTCGCCATTAATGAAAAGATTCTATATGGCCTATATAAACTCCCTTTGAAATTGTCTCCCCACTTGTATTTTGAATTCGAGTGTGTGCCGGAGGAGGTGATTTCTGGTAAAAGTGATTCCGACCGATTTTGAGTTTTCGACAAGGCGATTCTGGCCGATCAAGTATTCCCGGCAGGAGCGATTCCTGGTGATCGTCCGGTGAGTCTTTTTTTCTTGTGTTTCCCTATATTCCTTCCAAAATGTCGTCCGATCTGAAGACGGTTCGGGATTTGAATGATGACTCCGAGCCGGGGAGCTCTAATGATGAAAGAGGGGCATTTAAAGGCTCCTTTGAAGTTGTGCCTGTGACGCCCCAAACTCAGAAATCGGGCTCACAAAATTTTCGATCGCCGAATCTGGCGCCGACAGCCTCCGTAGTACCCCATTCTCGGCTCCCGGCACCCATATACCAGGTTCTGATCCTAGGATGCTACAAAGAGGATTCCTAATATCCATTTAATTTGTAATGAGCACAACATAAGCATAACCCACGAACAATAACCACAAGAACACTACCACAAAATTCACTATGATCAAAAAATTTAAGTACAATGCGTAGGAAAGAAAAATACAAGATAATGTCAATAACAAAAACTCCAGAAGCTCGACTGCACGCTTCAATTGCTACTATACTACGGATGCGTCCTAGCGTCACCTGCACGCGTCAATCGTGCATAAGCTTATAAAAAGCTTAAAGGGTGGTGTAAGTGTGTGCGCAATAAGAACGTACTTAGAATGCAAGGTCAGAAAATGCGGAATCATACTGATGAATTCATGAATGCAATCAGTTGTACCAAGGCTATGCGGTGCAAGATATGAATGCTATCGGCCATATCCAGACCATGTGATACGAGATGCAACTCAAGCCTGCCGATCCTCATCATATACCAATAAGGTTCTCATTCTGGATAATCATCGGGGTCTAGTACACTCTACACCAGCTTGTCGTCCCTATCCGAACGCACAACTGGGAGAGAGAAAGAGATCTCACTATCCGCCTGCCAATATCGGGCCCGGCTCGTCGATAGCGGACCGATTCCTCAAGCTGGTCAAACTCAACCTAGAAGTTGCCTCCTCACTCACGTGGGTAAAGTCATACCCCTTTCCAACCGACCACGACACAGTGGGAGATGCAGCCTACTGGTATACGGCCCTCGTGTGCTGTGTATCCATTCGGTCTCGACGTTGGAGTCATCCTCTGGTACCATCGAGTTTTGAGATTTTCACTCAGGGACATCTATAGCACCCGTATGCTAGAACCAAACATTTTTGGTATCCAATCCAGCCACCGACGATGCATCTGTGGAGACTATGGCCCTGATGTCATTAGGGCATACAATAATCACAATCATACAAGTGCAAGTGCATGAGTCACACTACCAGTCATGCAACAGTCCTACGTGTACCATGCACTCATGTAGGGCAACTCCGCCTATCAAGGAGTTCATAAACAGTTCGCCCGAAGGCATATGCTATGATCAGTCACTTCTCATATCAGTCATACATATAATGCGTATGATAATGAATCATGAATCTATACTAAACATGTATATAGAGATGGACTCTGCGTATAATTGAGATGGGCCGAGACAGCCTACTTACTACAAGTATGGGCTTATTAGTGGCCCTTAGAGAGGGTGACAATGCGGACATTTAACCGACGTCATCCTTACAATGTGGGCATTTAACCATCATTGTTTCCAAGGCATTACTTGTTATAAATATCATTATATGTTATGGAGGGATCACGCATTGCAATGGACCTAGTTGCACCTAATTGGGCCTTAAGTACATCAATTGGGCCGTATCATATGGGCTTTACATTCATCAAATGGATCACCTCAATGAGCCTCACCAATGGGCCTTAGGTCCTTTGCAATGGGTCATAACCCATGGGCCTCAGTATGCAGTAAAAATGAGCCCAATCACATGAGCTTTATGTACATCAAATGGGCCTAATCACATAGGCCTTATATATACCAAGGTGGGCCTCAACAATGGGCCACAAATACTTCAAATGGGCCTACACACATGGGCCCATATATAACAAAGTGGGCCTTGACAATGGGCCACATATCATGGGCCTCATATCTATTAGGGCGGGCCTCAACTATGGGCCTTATACAAATCAAGATGGGCCTCAAATAAGATGGACAACATGGATATAGAACATATGGACGGAATCGATGAAATACAAGTATCATGGTGGGGTCGCTCTCATATCGTGGTGGCCACCGAAATGTTTATTTTCCACTCAAGCCGTGATCGGTTTACACAGCCATGGAGCCCACCAAAAATGTTTAGTTTCCATACAACCTGTTGATATGGTCACATGACCATGGGACCCCATCATAATATTTATTTTCCATCCAATCTATTCATAAAGTCACATGGACCAAGGGAGCTCACCATAATATTTATTTTCCATCCAACCTATTCATAAGGTCAAGTGGACCATGGGCCCACTGCAATGTTTATTTTCCACCCAACTTGGGCCCACTGCAATGTTTATTTTCCCACCAAACTTGGGCCCACGACAATGTTTATTTTCCACCCAACTAGTGGGTAAGGTCATGTGGACCTAAGCCCACCATAGTGTTTATTTGCACCCCAACCTGTTGGTTGGGTCATGTGAGGCAGGGGTAAGGGCCCAACATAACGTTTATTTTCATCTAACCTGTTGAGAGGTCACATGGACCAAGGGGCCCACTATGATGTTTATTTGCCATCCAAACCTGTTCATAACGTCACGTGATTTTGGGCCCACCACAATAGACGGTGTGGATATACAAATCATACATCATGGTGGGCCGTGCACACCTCACAGTGGGGCCGTGCACACATCACAGTGGGGCCGTCCGATGAGGCCCACTGGAATGTTTGTTAGCCATCCAACCGATTCATAAGGTTACGTGGGCCGGGGGGGCCCACTGTGAAGTGGTTCACAAATCCAGTCCACCCATTATGTGTGTCCCATCTAGCTGAGGGTCCAGACCAAGTTTCAGTCACATCCAAATTTCAGGTAGGCCCCACCAAGTGTTTTTATATGTTCTAGGCATGTCTTCACATGATTTTAGATAGTGTGGCCCACCTAAGTTCCGTATATGGCTGATTTTTGGGTGACCCGTGGCCAGGGGGGAGGCCCACCCAATGCACGAGGTTGATGTTCGAAACGCATCACAGTAGGGCCCATGGCTAGGGCCGTGAGGCCCAGTTCATCTGCCTGTCCACGCAGCGCAGGCGCTGCCTGCGTCTGTGTCAGAGCAGCAGCAGTGCTGCCTTTGTTTTTTTTTAAAGAAACCACTAATTCTATGGTTTTTCTTATGTGGGGCCCGAATCTAAAAAATCTAAACCGTCTACTAGATTTTACGGCTCCTGATCGTCCAAATGAGACCAATATACGACTTGCTTTTGACGAATAAAAGGATCCAGGTGGATTTTTAACGATAATACTACTATTCCCTATGGTATGGCCCGCTTGATTATCAGATTGATCTCATTTTTCGGTTCAACGCCTCAAATGGGCTGAGAAAAAGGATGGACGGCTTGGATTGAGTACTTACATCAAGGTGGGGCCTGCATGAGTGGCCACTCTAAAAGAATACTTTTTCCTTTAAAAAAAAATAATCGTGCAGTGTGTTGTCAGTCCAGCATCCAGAGACGCTGGACAGCGTGCTAAACAGATATAAAACGGTGGGTTCCACAGGGACATGGCCCACCTGATGTATGTATACGTGTATACATACGTATATGTATGCATGTATATATACATAAATATATATATATATATATATATATATATATATATATATATATATATATATATATATATATATATATATATATACAATATACCATACAATTTAGGTCACCTCACCTAAAATGTGATGAGCCACCCATTTGATAGATGGAGTTGATTTAGCACAATTTGGTGGGGCCCACCACATTCAAGGGAGAGAAAAGAGGGAGGTAGAGAGAGATATTCGGTGAGATAGAGGGACCCCGCCACTATGGGCCCCTCACTACATTGTATATATCAATTTGGGTCCCACAACAAGTGGCCCTAAAAAAAAAATGAATTAACGGTGGATCACCCACCTCTTGGCTTCCTTCTTACTCCCCTAGCCTCCTTAGCTCCTTACCTTCACTTTGGACAGTGGATGATGGACCTTGATGGTGTGGATGAGAGATGAGAGGTGTAAATGGAAGATGAGAAGGTGGGCCACACTTGGGATTTGGGAGAGGGAGAGAGAGCTAGGACGTGTGAAGCTTATGGTTGCTTGGGGTTTTGATTTTGAGAATGAATGAGAGAGAGAGGGAAGTGATGGGTGAAAAGGGTGATGGATTGATGTGGTGTGATGGGTGATGGGTGGCGTAGTGGGTTGTAAGAAAGTGATGGGTGATGGGAGAGAGAGTTGACTTTGAGCTTGCTTGTGTAAGAGAAAGGTATGGGTTGTTGTACTTGACTTGATGTAGGATATGTATTTGATTGATGGGATTGATTGATTAATTGATGGGACATCTCGTAGAGACTCCCTCGTAATTCGCAATGCGCGGTGTTTTCTTTGAATTGAACGCGGGCCTACATCTTCTACCCTGGGTATCGGGTCGGTGCGCGAGTCGTGGCGTTAGAACCGCAGAAACGGCGCGGTCGCTAAGGTACAGGTTTCGGGTTAAGTCGACTCTGATATGCGGGACTCGGCTTAGGTTTGAGCATAAACGTCGAATACAGGTCGAAGGTCGTCGAAATTCGACCAGAAGGACCGCGGAAGAATACAAAACGGTACGGACTAGGACACGGGTCTTACAGTGCCTCTCTTCCCTCCACCCTGGAGACAGGAGGCGGGGGCTCGGACTCATCGAGCTGGCAAGAAGAAAGCAGCCAGAGCCCCCCGAGCCCCAGTCAAAGAGGCCACCGAGATGCCCGCGAGTGAGCAGGCCTTAGAGACTGTCCCAGGAGGCTCTGTGCTGATGGAGTCTCAGATGGGGTGGATCCGTTCGAAGTTTGATTTCCTGGACACTGTATGGATAAGGGCACCTAAGGCCCTAGACACTGTTGGCACGCCTACCGAAGGAAAAGTCACCATTTTTCTCTGTGCACTGCAATGTGGGCTTCGAATCCCTTTGCATCCTTTCGTCTGAGCCCTAAAAGCCTACCTTGGACTAGCTCCCGAGCGATTCACCCCCAACACTTGGAGGGTGTTGATTTCTTCCTTCATCATTTGGCATCAAGTCAGGAATCCAAAGCTGACCCTAGAGGACTTGATAAGGCTGTACCTGATTAAGCATGACAGCCAAGAATCATGGTACTTTTTTGTGACCCGAGGCAGTAAGGGGTCGAGGCTGGTAATGAATCTTCCATCCTCCAATAAGGACTGGAAGAATAAGTGGTTCTAGGCTGCGGGCGAATGGGAGGCACCGGCGGTCGAGCTTGGGACTCTGACGACTTGGGTCCCCACCGAATTTTCAAAACCAGGTCAGACTCTAGACATTCCCTCTTTTTTTATGCCCTTCTCTTTTACTCCAGTCGGACTGGAGCTTTCTTTATCTTTGTAGATTTTCCAATGGGCCTGCCTCTTCTCAACTCGGACCAGAAGAACTACATTGCCAAGGCTAGGGCGTCGTTGTTAATTGGTAGTTGATCTTTGGATGTTGATTATTATTTACCGACCAGGTTTGTTGACAGATCGGTTTACGTCAGGGCATTTCCGAGCCAACTCTTTACTAGGCCAGCTTGTTCCAATGTCTTCTTGTAGAACTTGAATCTTTTATGATATCGTCGTTGTTAAGTCCAGATCCCTAAAGGATCGACTTGTCCCACAATTGGTAAGAAACCTTCAATCCATCTATTAGTTGGGTGATGAGCTAACTCCTCTGTCGAGGAGTCGAGTCATCCATTGGCTTTTCCCCTGACTAATAAGGTATGCCTCGTCGACTTTTTGTGGGATAACGTTCTAACCCCTTCTTTAAGGGATTAACTCATTTAGTCTACCTTTGCATATGAGAGGTAACTTTTCCTTAGTAGATAATCTGTTCATGTGAATAGGAAGTAGTAAATTCCATTAAGAGCCTTAATGGCTAGTTGCTTGGAGGTGTACACTAATTGAGAGACTTAAAGGCTATTCCATCATGGATAGTAAACTTTTAGGTACTCGGCATTCCAGAGGTAGGGAAGCTGGTGGCCCTCAAGGTCTTCTAGGTCGTAAGAGCCCGGTTTAGTCAATTGAACCACATGGTAAAGTCTTTCCCAGTTATGCCCGATTGTCCCATCCCCTGACCTTAACTTTAGAATTGTAGAATCATACGACCTATTGATGTCGAGCGGCAACTCAGAGCCTTGAGATATCTCTGATTTCTTCAAACAAGTCCAGGTTAACCGTCATTTGCTCGGAATTCTGGTTTTCTTGGTAATTCCTTACCCGAGCAGTAGGGAGGCCAATTTCAACTGGCATCATTGTCTTCGAGCCATAAGAAAATGAGAATGGAGTTTCTCCAGTTGAGGATTGAGTTGTGGTTCTGTAGGCCCAGAGGATGAATGGGAGCTCCTCGGTCCAACTGCCTTTCACTTTCTCCACTTTATTTTAAGATGGTGTTTGATAACCTTATTGACTGCCTCCACCTGTCCATTGGACTGTCAGTGCCGAGGTGAAGAGTACGCATTTATGATGCCGAGTCCTTGACACATGTTTCAGAACTTGTTGTTGTTGAACTGTCAGTCATTGTCTGATACGATGGTCCACGAAATTCTGAACCAGCAGATAATGTTTTTCAAGACAAAATCAATCACCTTTTATTCTGTAATTTTTGCAACGGGCTCGGCCTCAACCCATTTAGTGAAGTAGTCGACTGCGATGATGACGAACTTGACTTGCCCCTTTCCCGTGGGCAAGGAGCCGATGATGTCAATCCCCCATTGAGCGAACGACCATGGACCACTCATAAGAGTCATTTCCTCTACAGGTTGTCTCGGCACAACCGCATAGCACTAGCATTTGTCACACATTTGAACATAGTTCTTCGATTCCTCCCTGTGGGTTGGCTAAAAATACCCCTGTTGGAGTATTTTTAAGGCCAGGGCTCGACTGCCAGAGTGGTTTCCACAAATTCCTTCGTGAATCTCCCGAATCACATAATCTGCTTCATCAGGTCGAAGGCACCTGAGGTATGGTTGAAAATGCCCTTTCTTATACAGGGTATCGTCTAGGATGACGGACCGTGCCGCTCTAACTCTCAGGCGCCTGGCTTCCAACCTATCCACGGGGACCTCGCTAGAAGTGAGGTATCCGTAAATCAGATCCATCCAGCTCGAAGTGTCATCCATTGGGTTGATTATTCTCTTCTCCATCTAGTCGATGCTTGGATGCTTTATGAACTTCACAGGGATGATTTATAAAAATTTTCCTTTCGTGGCTGAGGCTAGCTTTACTAGGGCGTCGGCCCACGAATTTTCTGCTTTGTGGATCTAATGGATGGTGCAACTCCAGAATCTTTCTATTAATTTCCTTGCCTCGTCTAGTTAAGCAATCATCCTTGTCTCCTTGGCTTCGTACTCAGTAGAGATGTGATTCACTACCAGTTGAGAATCGCATTAGACCTGGAGCGACTGGACTCCCAGACTTGCTGTCAGTATGAGTCCTGCAAGCAGGGCCTCGTATTCTGCCTCATTATTTGAGGCCTTGAAGCCGAGTCTAATTACATACTGGATGGGCGTGGAATCGAGAGTGACAGAACAATTCCTGCTCTGGCACACTTGGCATTAGACGACCCAGCTACATAGAGAACCCATCTTTACTCTGATAATGCCTGTTGATTGCTTGGGAGATTAAGCGGTGGAGTCGTCTCAACTTCAGTATCGTTCTCTCCTCCGCTCAGAGTTGTGAATTCTACAATGAAGTTGGCCACGGCTTGACCCTTAATAGTTGTCCTTGGACGGAACTTAATGTCGAATTCACCAAGTTTGATGGCCCATTTGGTTAATCGACCCGAAACTTCAGGCCTTCGGAGAACCTATTTAAGTGGGGAGTCTATCAACACAACGACAGAATGACCTTGGAAGTATGGACGTAGCCTCTGACTCGAGACGTCGAGACTAAGTGCTAGCTTCTCCAGAGCCGGATATCTCGTCTTGGCGAGCACCATCGCCTTACTCACATAGTATACAGGATGTTGCTTCCCTCCTATTTCTCTGATCAGGGCTAAGCTGACCGCAAAGGCTGAGACCGCGAGGTATATGAATAAAGGCTCGCCTTCTTCGAGTTTGGACAATAGGGGTGGTGAGCCTAGATACTGTTTCAGTTGTTGGAACGCTGCTCATATTCTGACGTCCATTCTGCCTTCTTATGTCCCTTCAACTGCTGAAAGAAGAGGAGGCATTTGTTCGTAGCTCTAGAGATAAATCGTCCGAGTGCTACTACTTATCCAATGAGGCATTATATCTCTTTGATAGTTCAAGGCGAATTCATGTCGAGAAGTGCCTTTATCTTGTTGAGGTTCACTTCAATACCCCTATGACTGACCTGAAACCCGAGGAATTTACCAGAGTCGACTCCGAAGACACACTTCGTGGAATTCAGTTTCATCTGGTATTCTCGGAGGATGACAAAAGTTTCTCCGAGGTCTGTCAGATGGTCAGATACCTTAACACTCTTTACTAGCATGTCGTCGACGTACACTTCCATTATATACCTGATCTGCTTGGCGAACATCTGATTAACCAACCTTTAATATGTAGCCCCAGCATTTTTCAGGCCAAATGACATGACCCGGTAACAATAGAGCTCTTTGTTCGTGACAAAGGTAGTCTTCTGCCTGTCTGAGGGATACATTACGATCTAATTGTACTCGGAGTAAGCGTCCAAAAAGGAAAATAATTCATGTCCCGCTGTGCTTTCCACCAGCTGATCAATCCGAGGCTAAGGGAAGCTGTCTTTCAGGCATGCCTTATTCAGGTCTGAGAAATCCACACAGACCCACTACTTCCCATTGGCTTTCTTGACAAGGATCACATTTGCAATCCAATCGAGATAATGTACTTCTTCTATGAATCCAGCGTCGAGTAGAACGGAGACTTCGTAGCTATGACTTCATATCGTTTGGCATCGAATGACCTCCTCTTCTGGTTGATAAGTTTATGATCTGGATATGCATTCAGCCTGTGGACCATGACATCCGAAGAGATTCTGGGCATATCTTCATATGTCCATGGGAAGACATCTCTGTGCTGCCATAGGAAGGCTAATACTTCAGACCGCTGCTCAGGATTCAATGATGTTTCGATTCGAACAGTTCTGCTCGAGTTTGCCTCATCAAGTGGTACTTTCTCTAGGTCTTCTACCTATGAGCCTTTCACGGGTCCTCTGAGGTCTAGCATGTTGATGGTAAGTGCTTGCTTAACCGACCCCTTCTTGATTGCTATAGCATAACATCTCCAAGCTTCGTGTTGATCACCTCGGAGGTATCCTGTTCTGCCCTCGGTGAGAAACTTTATCATCAAATGATAGGTAGAAATGATTGCTCTTATTGCGTTGAGAGATGGCCTGCTTAGGATGACGTTATGTACGGATGGTACATTAACAACAAGGAAGTCCACTATAAGTGTGACTTGATGTTGTCCTTCCCCTGCAGTCACAGGGAGGGAGATGGCTCCTTCGGAGATTACTTTTTCCTCGACAAAGCCGTACAGAGGGGTCTTCATAGGTCTGAGATGAGACCTCAGAATCCTCATTCTTTCAAAGGCTTCAGAATAAATTATGTCAGCTGAACTCTCGGTGTCGACTAAGATGCGGTACACTTTGTGGTTCGTTATGGTCATAGTAACTACCAGGGCCTCGTCGTGCAGGTGCTGGATTCCGAACGCATCTTCTTCCGTGAAAGTCAGACTGCATGGGCTGACTCGAAGTTCCTTGGTGGGCCGCTTGTTCAAGTGGACGTAATGTTTTGGGTTGGACTTTCAAGAGTGGGCTTTTCAAGCCCAATTTGAATCTCCTCTGCTAGATGAGCCCCCAAAGATGGTACAAATTTCGGCTGGCTCTTCCGTGGTGTTATTCGGTTGTTATCGTTCTCGCTCTTCTTTCCGAGCGGTTCTTTCTCCCTTAGTATAACGGCACAGATAACCCTAACGAATAAGGGTCTTGATCTCATCTTTGAGGTTCATGTAGTTGGCCGTGTTGTGACCGTGATCCCGATGAAAGCGTCAACATTTACATTTATCGCAATGTTCCGGGTCGGCCTTCATGCACACATGCCAATTCAGAAGCTTTTCTCCTCAGATGTCTAATAGAATCTACTTGGTAGATGTGTTGAGGGGTGTAGGAAAGGAATTTTCCCTCTGACCTTCTGCGAGGGGTGCGGTCATCGAGTCCCTTGCCGGACGGCTAGGACTCCTCATTCTTAGGCCTCTTCCCTTTACCGGTCGGGTTAGTTACTTGTACTTTCTTGCGGACGTTAGTGAACTCCTCGGCATTAGTTTATTTCTAAGCTCTGGTGATAAGGTCAACCAACATCTTTGACAGATTCTTCCCAATAGAGAAGGTGAATCTTCTTTCTTTCAAGCCGCCAAACATTGCAGAAAGTGTCATCTTATCATCATAGTCTTCCATCTGTAACGCTTCCTCATTGAAGCATGCGATGTAATCTTTCAGTGATTCCCTTGGGCTCTTGTTTAATAGTGAACAGGTGAGTATTTGGCTTCTGACTCTTCTTACCACTAATGAACTGGGTAAGGAATAATCGGCTAACTTCCACGAAGGATCCGATAGAGTTTGGCTTGAGTTAACGGTACCAGCTCCAAGCAGATCTTGTGAGTGTAATCAAGAACCCCCTGCACATCATCGCGTCTGTTGCTGTCTAGATTTACATCTACGAATGATAAGCTTCCATGTGCTCATACAGGTTACCTGACTCAAAGTATTAGATGACGGGAGGTATCCGGAACCTCTGTGGCATCACCTCATTTATGATTGTTAAGGTGAAGGGAGGCTCGGTCTCTTCCATCATTACCTGGACAATGGTGAGAACTGACAACGGCTGCTGCTTCTTTTTCAGCGTCAGGAATTTATCATTGAGCTCCGCGAACCATTTTTCCCAAGGGTCTTTGTTCTCAATTATAATCTCTTGGGTGTTTTCTATTTCTGGAGTCCTCCTTCCCCTCTTCCGTTCTAGCTGATGACGGAGATCCGTAGATGTCAGGGCTAAGGTGACTAAAGCATTGGTCGAAGCTCAAGTAGCTATGTTCCGAGTCGAGACTCAGATTTGGGTCGGGGAAGGATTCTGACCCGAAATCGGTGCCAGAGGGTGTTGAGATGCATTGGGACTCATGCTCATTTGCGCGGAGTGAGCTTCCACGACCAGACCGATTGGTTCGGGAACAATATTTTCCTTAGTTGGGCGTGGTTGTTGCTCCTGTTGCTGCTTTATCCTGTTCACCTCGTCGTGCAAGGCGTATATCTCATTCTACATGGCTCGATACTTACTCGCCCGATTACAAGAACACTGGGAAGGCCCCAGGGTTGATTCAACATGAAGTAGTGAGGAAGAGCGAGTCTGCTCATTTGGCTCTGGTTTCGCAGCTACTACTTTCTTCTTTCCTCTCGCCATTATGCTTAAGAATAGGAACCTAACCTTTTGTATCAGATTCCCATAGACGGCACCAAAAAATGTTGATGACAAAATCTGGACCACCCTCCACTCGGCACGACAAACCTCAAAGGAACCTCAGTTCTGCACAAAGGGTTAGCAAAGGAGACCTTGGCTAAGTCAAGGGACCCTCTAATGCTTAAGTCAGGTCAAGAGAATCTGGGTCTAAGTTAATTATAAAGAGAGGGTGTGAGATCTTGCATACCTCTAGCAATGGGGTCTCATTGTATTTATACCTGAACATCGGACGGTCTGGGTCCGTTATTCTCGACGTAATTTACTCAATCAGCGGGATACTAAGATCGTGGAGATATTATCCGCAATCCTAGGATCATGTAGCGTATCGCGGCCGAAGTAACCGGTCACGTTTGCTTATGGTAGTTTTCAAGTTCGGTGTGAGGAGCCCATACCTCGCTTCGGGCTCGGCTTGGGTCGAGCAGTAGGGGGTGTTCGGTTACATGCATCTGCCTCAGACGTGCTCAGACCTTCGAGTTCGCTCAACGCAGATCGTGTCATGAGCCGAGCTTCGGCATGGAGGGGACGTGTCAAGATAGAGCCTTATTTTGAGCATTTCGAAAGCTCTCCCTCCGAGTTCCGAGGTGAGTGTTGGTCCTTGCCCAGTCGTGATGAGTCTTCCTGCTACCCAGGCGGATGGTAATATTAGTTTCTGGTTGGACAGTAGAATGACCTGGAATATTTGTTCTGAGTGTTACGCAAACTACTCTGGGCCCAATTCGAGCCGACTACTGGCCTCAGAGTAAGAGCACCAATATGACTTAACTGGGATTCTTCTTCAGTCATACTATCATTTCAGATTCCTGTATGTTCGACTTGATCAGGAAGATGTCAATCCTCAAAATCGTAAGGGGCCTGGATCTTCCCATAACATATTTAATTAAAGATAAAAAGAGAGTCATCTTCCATTAGGACGCGGATTGCATCCTAATATATTTAATTAACGATAAGAAGAGAGCCGTCTTCCGCACTCCCTGCGTCTGCGAAATCCGTCCGAGCAGGTCTCTGTGGAGCCCACTGTGATGTCTGTGTTTTATCTACGCTGTTCATTATTTTTCGCAGATCATTTTAAGACATGAAACAAAAAATGAAGCAGGTGCAAAATTTAAGTGGACCACAAAGTGGGGATTGAATGTCCACCATTAAAAACTTCTTGGAAGCTGGAGAAATTTTGGATCAAGCTGGTATTTGTGTTTTCACTTCATCCACGTCTACATGACCTTATTAATAGGTTAGATGGTAAAAAAAACATCATGGTGACCCTTAGAAAGGTTTCAACAGTGGATGTCATCATCACTGCAACTTCCTTTGGTGTGGTCCACTGGAGTACTCATGGACCTTCTTCATTTTTAGGATCATACCTCAAAATGATACGAGAAAAGAGACGAACAATAAATCACATACATCACAGTGGGCCTAACAGAGCCCTGCCCGGACGGAATACGGGGGTAGGATGCAATCCGCGTCCCTTCCATTTACCCGCGTGGTTTCTCGAAGGCTTTACTACGTGCTGCTAGGAAGTCACGAACACACGCTGTGGGCCCTGCAGTGCTCAACTCCCTTCTTTAAAATAAATTTAATGTACTTTTAGTATATTTCCATAGTCCACTCCCAACCGCACTCCCCTTTTATTTCAAGGAAGGTGAGTTATTTGATACTTTGGAGAGTATAATAATGGGTACTTTGGCACCTAAAAACTCTACATGCAGCATGTACTAATTCACTAATTCAAATAACTAAATAAAATGTGAAATCTATCTTTTTTAAGTCACAGTCCTAAAATCAGATTGTTTCAAGAATCCTATGAACTGTAGACACTTATTCGTTGAATTTAGATAATTAGAGAAATTTCATTTTTGACCATTAAATAAATGTTTACAATCTGATAGTCAGATAATTGAATAAGTGTTACTTGTGAACCTAAATGTATCTAAACTGGGATCTATAAGTTGAACTATTTAATTTGAATATTTGAATTATTTCTACGCTAATGTGCATCATCCATCACACTCCGCCTGAGTATAAAACTTCTTCTTTTTCAAGAACAGCGCTTGGAAGGCATTACGGATTCCAATCGACTATCCAAACCCATGCACCATGACGGATTCCAATCGACTATCCAAACCCATGCACCGTCAAACTACTCGCGTCAACCACGGGAGCTTTTTGAGTGAAAAGCCAGGTCAATTCTAATTTAAAAGCCGCTAGGCTTTTGGTGAAACAGAATAAAGCGATTAGGGTTATTACTCACCTTTCACGCGTGAAGCAACTACGCATACTCGTGCAATATCCAAGCCGCTAATCACATGGGCCCAACTACTTAAATTGCTCTTCTTAAAAGCCAGGCCAGTCTGCCAATCAGTTTGGCCGTACATGTACAAAATATACGCAACATTCAAACTTGAAAGTACGTGCAGCTCATCTGGTGGTAACTTTCTTCGTCTGTGGTGATGCAACGTGAGAGGGGATTTGATTGGGGCTCTTGCCGAAGGAAGCGGGTTGGCTGGTGTACCACGTGTCGTACGAACGGTTCAAAGGTGATCAAAGTTACATGGGCCTTAAAATGATGTATTTATCATATCTATACGGTTCACGCATTTGGCCAGATCATTTTAGATCTTCCTATCAAAAATGAGTAATTTCCGAGGCTCAAGTATACTACACCACAAATAGCAGACAGCGATTCTCACCGTTAAAATATTTGTAGGGCTCACCGTAACGTTTACTTTCTATACAATCTATTCGCAAGGTCACACATACCTGCATGAAGATATATAAAAAAACTATCATATTGATACAAAATTTCTGCGACTCCCAAATGGGTTTCAATGGCAGGCGTTCAATCCTCTACTGCTTTTTATAGTGTCGTCCACTTGATTTTTTGATCTGTCTAATTTTTCAGGTCAAGGCTTACGACGAGCATACCAAGTGGACGGATGGTTTAGATATAACTCGTTCCTCACGATGGGACCAACAGAATTGGTGAGGTCAACACATCAGCTAGGTTGCCGGTGTGTGGTACACCAGCCAATCCGCTTCCCTTGCGGAAAGAAGTTTGAAAGTTGTTATTAGGTTTGAAAGTTGTTAGTTGAACAGACTCCGTACAGTCACGCCCATAGAATATCTTAGAAACCGCGCCCTAATTCCGAGAATAGATTTGATCCCCTTTGTTCGAGTGGTGGGGACACGTGATACTTGGTATATTCTTGAATCATTCCACATCCCTGCGTTTCTCCGTGTGGTCATTTGTACTGTGGATGCATCAAATATGTAAACATCAGGATATGTGGATGCTATTGATACACCTTTCGATGTCATCCGTTAGATTAGAATTCGATGCCTTCGAAGGATGCCAAATGCCAGCGAAAAATATTGAAAATTTCATGTTTTATTGTCAAAATATTTTAGTGTTTTTTCAATACCATTAAGAATCTCTATTACATTGAAGTCTCATCAAAGGTGTCATTGGACATGCGCACTAAACTATATAAATGCATGATTTGTTTCGGATTTATGTTGTGATTCTCATAAAAGCTATATATGTTGGTGTAATAAGGAATAGAGCGTCTCATAGCTTTCTAATTCATTCGAAAAGATTTCAATGACTCATAAGGGTGATTCGAAGCTTATTCGAATTGGGTAATATATATTTCTTATAAATTTCTACTTTCATAGTGCATTATTATCACTTTTTGCTTTATTTTTTTCCCGCAAGAATTTTTTTCACATAAAATTCAGATTATTTGTGTTTGAACTTGATTGTGTGATTGGAATATTTGCTTAATTCATCTATGTGTGCTTTTGCAGTTCTCCAACAAATGTTATCAAAGATTAACATTGCGAAGCATATTGAATCTGAACGCATAGTATTAATAACTTCTAATACAAAGTTCGATGTTAAAAAATGTTCATAAAAAAATATTTTTGAACTTTGAAAGGTTAAGATGACTAGTCTCCTAGATTAACAAAGATTGGATGATCCTCTCCTTGAAAAGCAATCAAAATATATGATAGATGATAATTAAAACAAAATTAATAAGAAAGTGAAAACATCTATCTAATTATGCCTAACGGATGAGGTCTTCTACAATGTTATAAGAGAGAAAACTGCAACAAGTACATGAGCGAGATTAGAGGACATATCCACGAAGAAATCTCTTGAGAATCATTTTTTTTTTCAAAAGGAGAGATTATATTTCAAGAATAGACCTTTACAACATATTCGGGCCTAAGCCAGACGAAAAAAGGCTCTAACAACGACCTATCGTAAGGGGAAAACCAAACAAGACTATATACCAGGACAGTGCCCTGATAGAGGGATGATTCAGATGGCACTAAGAGCCACCTTATCAAGGAAAATTGAACCTCGTATCTTAGAGGGGAGGTCAGAAATGTGACAAGTCAAGAGGGAATGTTAGAGCTCGAACCCCAAATGGGCCACGCCATCTGCAGGGATGTTCCCCTCCCTGAGGACATGGTTGAATGAGAACGACCCCGGTTGCCCTCAGCTTACCAATCCTCATGACCCAGTATTCCTAATGCCAACTGGGCTCCAACCAGCCATTGAGGAGGGCCACCACAATCCTAGAATTAGATTCGACCTTGACCTTATTGAAGCCTAACTCCAAGTAGTGTATTAGACCGTTGTACATTGCCTTAAGCTCGGCTATGGTATTTGACTTGATGTGATAGCCCACCGAGAATGCGAAACAAAACTCCCCATTGTCACGCCTGTAGATGCAACCTCCACTCTTGAGAATTGCTTGTACTTGAAGCTTCAGTTATTCAATCTGAAGATGACAGAGGGGGATACTATTGAGGCCCACATTAATAACTTTTACAAGTTAATTTGCAAATTGTTGTATATGGAGAAAATGATGAAAGATGAGGATCAGGCATGCATCCTTTTGAATTCTCTCCTGGCTTTGTATGAGTCATTTAAGGACTCGTTGTGTAGCGGTAGAACGACCATTAGCGTTAATACGTCATCTCATCCTTCACTTGAAGGCAATGAGAAAGAAAAGCAGTGATGTAAGTGCTTCTACAGATGCACTGATTATAAGGGGGATAAATTATGAGCGAGACAGTCGATCTTCATGTTCTATGTCTAAATGCAAGTTGAAGTACTATAATTGCGGGATGTCTAGGCACATGAAGAAGGATTTCACAAATCCTAAGGCAAGAAAAGAGAATTTAGAAAATTCTTCCAGGAAGGCCAACATAGTGGAATCTATTGATGATATGAACAGTAGTGACATGCTGACCGCTTCAAGATCCGACTACTTCGACGAAGAATGAATCTTGGATATGGGGCTTTCGTATCACATGACCCATCATCGGAGTTAGTTTGTCAGTTACAGTGAGTGTGATGGTAGCCAAGTCTTTATGGGCAATGATAATGTCTGTAAAGTAGTTGGCATTATATCGATGTGCATCAAGATGTTTGATGACGTGTAGTGCATTTTGACCGAGATAAGACACATTCCTGATTTAAGGAAGAACCTGATATCTCTAGGAGCACTCGAGGCGTTTCGGTACAGATTCACGGGCTTTGATCGTATCCTTGCTGTTTCAAAAGGGACACTTGTAGTCATGAAGGCATAGTGAAACAAAAATATTAATTTACAGGTTGATGGGGAGCACTTCATCAGGTGGAGTTGCAACTTCTGTAGCGGATTCTATATTTGTATATATGTGGCATGCACGCTTGGGCCACATGAGCGAGCGGGGCATGAAAATACTTTCTAACCGTTATTTATTTTTAGTTTTTAAAAGTATTGATTTTAACATATACGAGTATTGTATATATGGTAAACATTCAAGGTTATCTTTTAAATTTATTAAACATGTATGTAAGGGTGCTATTGATTATGTGCATTTTAATGTATGGGATCTATTGCCTGTGGTTTATGGTGGAGGGTAGTCATTGTTTGTCACATTCATTGACGATTATTCTAGAAATGTGTGGGTTTATTTTATGAAAACTAAATCTGATGTTTTCACCAACTTCAAGCAGTGGAAGAGTAGAAAAATCGATAGTGAAAAATGAAGATATTCAGGACAGATAACGATCAAGAATTCACTTCTAGGGAATTCAATAAGTATTACGAAGATGAAAGGATCGTGAGGCATAATACAGTATACCACACACCAGAGAAAAATGGTGTGATTGAGCGGATGAATTAGACTCTCTTGGAGAGGGCCCGATGCATGATTAGTAATGTTAGGTTGAGTTAGGAATTATGGAATGAGGTCGTTAACATGGCTTATTACTTGGTGAGTCAATCCCCTTCTACGACCATTTAATGTAAAATTCCAGATAAAGTGTGGAGTACTCAGCAGGTAGACTACTCGAGATTGCGAGTATTTGGTTGCGATGCTTACTCTCATGTACTGTTATTTGAGAGAGATAAACTAGACCAAAAGGCTAAAAATTACATCTTTATTAGCAATAGTGGTGGTGTAAAGGGGTACAAGTTGTACGATCGGCTTACACAGAAAGTCATCCTTAGTCGTGACGTCAAATTCAACGAAGGATCCTTGTTCCATAAGGACTCACACAAGGAACTGTAAAAGTTGGTTGTAAATATTCAGTTAGACATAGATTAGACACATGCAGATATAAAGACGTAAACAAAGGTATACGAGTATGTGGAGCAGCCACCTATGAGAAGGAACCTGTCAAGGGATTGTAGGTTACCGAAAAGATACATGGATGACTCAAATGTCACATTTGCCCTCATACAGATGATGGGGATTTGTATACTCTTCAAGATACTCTTGATGAGCTGAATGCCAAAAAGTGAAAAGCAACGATGGATGATGAGATGCACTCCTTATACAAAAGAGACATGGGAGATGGTTGAGCTTCTAGTCAGCTAAAAAGCAATAGGGTGCAAGTGAATCTTTAAGAAGAAATATGATAGGTACAAGGAAAAGCTGGTAGCAAAGGGATATGCTTAGAGAGAAGTATGAATGTCACTAAGATATCCTCTTTGGTTGTGAAGTATTTATCAGATTCGTGTTGGCATTGGTTGCCTAATACGGTCTTGAGCTAGAATAGATAGATGTGAAGATTGCCTTCGTAAATGGGGATTGGAAGAGGAGATCTACATGAAGTAAGTAGAAGGTTACAAAATACAATCGGCAGAGAACAATGTTTCCAGGTTAAATATGTCGTTATACAGCTTGAAATAATCAACTATGCAGTGGTATAAAAAGTTTGAGCAAGAGGTTTACCAATAGTGGATATGATCATTGAGTATATTACAAGATACTAAGTGATAAAAAATTCATTATCTTAGTTTTGTACGTCGATGACATGCTTATCATCAGTCATAGCATGTCTGAGATCGACTTACTGAAGACTCGGTTATCAGGAACATTCGACATTGACATACATAGAGACAGGAAGACGTGCAGGCTTTAGTTATCTCAGGCGGAATACATTGAGAATGTATTGATTAAGTTATGATGAAAAAGGCACAACCGATCAACGTATCCCATGCAACTCACTTCAACCTTTCTTCTGAACAATGTCTTAAAACAGATAAAGAAAAGCATGTTATGTCTTGTGTGCCTTTTTTTAAGTGCGATTGCAGCTTGATGTATGCCATGGTCTATACTAGACTGGATATTTCACATGCGGTGGGTGTTGTTAGCAGATATATGTTGAACCATGGCAAGAAACATTAGGAAGCAGTGAAATAGCTACTTCGATACATTCGAAGTATGTAGGACTACATCTTATCTTTTAAGAAATCAAGGGCTAAGTTAGTAGGCTATGTGGATTCTGACTATACGTACAATGTGGACAACAGAAGGTCGACTTTGGATTACTTATTTGTGCTAGTGAGTGGAGCGATCAGTTAGATGTCGAAGCTTTAGTCTATGGTAGCTCTTTCCACAACCGAAGTTGAGTATATGACAATGATAGAAATGTTCAAGGAAGGTGTTTAATTGAGAGGGATAATAAATTAGTCGGGGCTTCAGTAGGAGGAAGTGCCGATTAATTGTCACAGTAGCAGCACGATCAATTTAGCTAAAAATTCTGTTTATCACTCACGTACTAAACATATTGACTTGCGTCACCATTTTATTCGACAGGTACTTGAGGAAGAAGGCATGAATTTAGAGAAAATTCACACGAGCGTGAATCCAACTGACATGCTCACTAATGTTGTTTCCACAGAGAAGTTTAAGTTCTGTGCAACTTCTCTGGGCTTAGCCAAGGCGTAAAAAGAAACTAAAGTGTGCATGAGAAGTGATGATGAAGCTATGATGCAAGACATAATTTGAGGTGATGAAAAGGAGCTATGAAGAATGAAGATTGAAGACATGGTGAAAATTGTTATTGATGTCTCAAATCTGTAAACAATAGGGGTCTATCGATGCCATTGACAAACATTCGATGCCATCGACAAACCATTTGATGCCATCGAGTAGAGTTCCATGCCATCAAAGGATGCTCGATGCTATTGAAAAAATCTAAAAAATACATGTTTTATCACTAGAACATTTTGTTGTTTTCCCGATGCCATCAACAGTCTGTCAATGCCATCGAAGTCCCATCGAAGGTGCTATCAAGCATGCACGCAGAATAGCGTGAGTGTAGATTTTGTTTCGAATTTTGATTATGATTCTTATAAAGACTATATATATGGGTGTAAACGGGAATAGAGAGTCTCAAAGCTTTCCAATTCATTCAAAATGGTTTCAAGGGCTTGTAAGGGTGATTCGAGGCTTGTTCAAATTGGGTAATCTCTATCGCTTGTAATTTTCTACTTTTATAGTGCATTATTGTCGCTTTGTGCCGTGATTTTTCTCGCAAGGATTTTTTTAAATAAAACTGAAATTATATTATAACGAAAAGTTAGTTACAGACATTTCGGGCCACTCAGGGAAGCAAAAAGATCTCACTAGGACGCCTATCCTATATAAATACAGACACCCACCCAATACCCTTATAAACAAAATACTCAGACTTCACGAAAGAAGCCCGGACCTATCTTATCTAACATATAGACCCCTGATAACTGGAGGGAGGTCCCGCGGCGAATGGATCCTCAAAAAACTTTGGTTTAATGCACCCTCTTTAGCCAACCCGTCAGTGGGACTGTTACCTTCTCTTGGGATGAGAGAAATTGAAAAGTCACCTCTAGACTGCAACCTATCGATCCTAGTCCACCAGTGTTTCCATTTCCAAGCTATGGAGGAGTTACCTTTGAAGCCATCTACCACCCATTTGGATTCGGATTCCAGAATGGCCTGAGTAAACCCAAACTCCACACACAGAGACATCGCATCATGAAGAGCACGGAGTTCTGCCCTGTTGTTTGTACCAGCTTCATAGCCAACAGAGAACACGAATAAGAAATTCCTAGAGGAGTCTCGACAAAAATCGCCTCCCCCCAAGGGGCCCGGATTGCCCATAGCCGCGTCATCGACATTCATCTTCACCCAACATGCATGTGGTCTGGACCATTTCACCATCTGTCGAATTTTCGGTTTGGGAGGCCGGGCCGGGATCCCCAAGAATTCGAAAAGGGAGAGCTCAGATCGACAGTTGGGCTTGGGTCCAAGCAGATCAGAAGAAAGTTTCGACAACCACCTTTTGATGCGGTCAACCACCTTGTCCACCCTTGGGCTGGTTACCTCAAAACAAGCGGCATTTCTGGCTTTCCATAATTCCCATAAGTGCAAAAGTGGGGTCAGACACCGTAAGCGCAATGAGCTTCCACACGGGGGCTGACCATTCCACCATGAACCAATTCTATCAGATATGGAACTTGGGAGGGGAGGGGGGGTGGTTGGATGTTGAAAATATCATTAAACTTTGACCACACACCTGTAACTAAAGCCCCACTAAGGAACAAATGGGGAAGGGATTCAGTTTGGGGCGTTGTGGGAGGAGCCGATTCGCAGCAGATGCACTTAGATGGGATGCTGACACCCTTGGACTGGATCATGTCATCCACAGGAATAGCGCCCTGAACCAATCTCCAAATGAAGACAACGATTTTTAAGGGGAGATTAGCACTCCAAATCCAATCAACCCATGCCAAATGTTGCCCTCTCAAGCTACAAAATTTCCAACCAGACTTTACTATGAAAAAAACCTGAGTCGTCGTGCAGCCAGATGAGCTCGTCCGGATCAGCTGAGGTGCAAAAACCCCCTGCCCTGATATGTTCGATGGCCTCATATGGCAACGAGGCAATAACTAGAGAGTAAGGAAGCAGGCCATCGTGGAGAATAACTTCCCTAACCTTAATATTTTGAATGTCAGGAGGAATCGGCTGGGCAGTCCATGCAGCGAGCGAGCAGGCCAATTCCTGACCAGTTGCAGTTCGAGAAATTCATCTCACCCTGCCCAACAAACTAGAGGGCATTATCTATGATGTGTGGCATCATCTTCACAATCTGTTTCCATAGCGGGGAGGCGTTTGTGGGCTGAACGTAGCCAGCATCATCCGAACGTGGAGGACCATATTTGGAATTGACATAATCAGCCCAAAGGCTAGACCCATTTTGGATCGACAACGACCACGCCATCTTTAATCTAAACGCCTTCAAAATGTCCTTAAGCCTTCTAATACCCAAGCTACCCTCTTCCTTGGGCAAGGCGATCCTACTCCATTTCAGCCAGTGCAGTTTCCTTTTCCCGTCATGTCATCCCCAAAAGAAGTTTGCCATTTTGGTTTCTATTTTTATAAAGATTTGAGCGGACACCGCTGCTGCCGCCATAGTGTGAACCGGAATACTGCTAAGAACGTGGCTGATGAGAGTGCTTATGCCTGCCTGGGTCAAGTAACGCGTTTTCCATCCTAGGATTTTTGGCATATATCTTATCCACCAACGGCTGGTAGAAGGAACTGCTAATCCTGCCCTTGATAAGAGGAACTCCAAGATAACCGAAAATTGTTGGTGAACTGGGAATGCCGAGGATACGCTTAATCGTTCAAGCTCTACTAGCAGGGAGAGTGGAAGAATGGAAAAAATGGCTCTTAGAGAAACTGATTTTCTGGCCCGAAGCTGCCTGGTATGATGCAAGAAACTTTGTCACTGTAGAAATCATAGAAGTGCGACTGTTAGGAAACAGGACCATGTCGTCTGTGTACAGAAGGTGAGTGATCTGTTTACACCCCCGTTTAAGCTTAAAGGGGCTGCAAACCCCACTGGACATCAGGTTTGCAAAACTTTGGTTGAGAACCTCGGTAGCTATAATGAACAGGCTAGGGGATAATGGATCCCCTTAATGTAAACCTGGGGAGGATTTAAAAAAGCTTGTGCCCTCGCCATTAATCAAAATTGTAAACTAAGTGTTGTTCCAAAATTTCTCCACCATCCGAATCCAAAGCGAATCAAATCCGAAGCGATGCAACACAAGTTTAAGGAAATCCCATTCAATTCTATCATATGCCTTCTCCATGTCTAATTTGAGGATAATGTTTCCTCCTCAGACCTTTCTGTTGATCTCTCTATAGATCTCTTGACCTAGCGTAATGCTTTCAGCGATTGATCTCCATTTCACAAACGCGCCTTACTCTGACGAGATTAATTTTGGAAGAATCTGAGCTAGCCTCTTAGCAATTACCTTGGCAAAAATTTTGTAGACACAATTGCATAAGTTGATTGGCCTAAATTCAGCAAAAGTATTGGGGGCTGCTACTTTTTGTATTAAATTGATCATCGTGGTAGTGAAGGATCTAGGCATGTCGCCACACTAGAAAAGGTGGGTAGTAGCCTTGAGGATATCCGCATCGATAGTTTCCTAACTACTTGCAAAGAAAGATCCTGAAAATTCATCCGGGTTGGGGGCCCCGTCCAATGGAATCGACATAGCAGCCTTCTTGACTTCATCCATAGAAGGAATTTTCATAAGATGTCTGTTGTCCTTAACTATTAGAAGACGTGGGATGGACTCCAAAATCTAGTTATGCTGCACCTGAATATCCGACTACAAAAGCTTCGAGAAAAATTCAACGGCTTTAGACTTGATCTGCGATGGATCAGTAGTGAGTTGCCCTGATTCCAGCTGAATATCACTAATAACTACACATTTGGATTTCTCAGTGGCTGACAGGTGGAAGAACTTCGTATTTCTGTCCCCTTCAAGAAGCCAGTTGTTTCGGGCTTTCTGTTTCCAAAATATTTCCTCCGCTAGCTCCATTTGTGTCACTCGATTTTTAGCTTCAGAGAGAGAGACCTGGTTGATCTCAGACAAACCACAATGGGCTTGATTTTCCAGCTGCAACAGATTGTCTTTAGCCTCTTTGAGCTGTTGAAAGACATTCCGAAAGACATTCTTGTTCCAGATCTTCAATTGGTACTTCATTTTCTCAATTTAAGTAAGAGGTTTGTCATGGGTTGATCAGAAAGATCGATCAACCAGGCATCTTTGATCAGTTGATGGTAACCTTGGTGGAGCTGCCACATACGTTGAAAGCGAAAAGGTTTAGCAAAAGTAGGGCCGGTCCTAGGAAAAGACAGGAGCAAAGGGGCATGGTCGGAGTTGACACGAGGCAAATGTTCAACTTGGAAGCGAGGAAAATGATTAACCCAGTCCCCATTGCATAGCACTCTATCCAGCCTAGCCTAAACCCGAACGTTCCCAGCTTGATTATTACACCAGGTAAATTTGTTGCTTAGGAAACCCGCATCAAGGAGGGCTATATTGTCAATTGCTTCTGAGAATTCTAACATGCTGGCCCGATCGTAGTTCCTGCTACCTCTTCTTTCCGAATTAGAGAGGACTACATTGAAATCGCCTCCAATGGCCCATGGCCCTGAAACATTTCCGCTAAGAGATGTAATATCTGTCCATAATTCCCTCCTCTGCAGCTTAGAACATTTGGCATAAACAATGCAAAGATAGAAGCACATGGGGGAGTTGTTAACTCTAACAATAAAAGAAATCATTTGAGAGGAAGCTTGTAAAACCGAGACATGTAAAATGGAGCTATAAAAAAACTAGATTTTACCCCCAGCCGCTGCATTAGAGAAGGAGGAGTGGAAGCCCAACTTTAGCACAACGCTAGCTCTCCTCTCCTCCCTAGCCATCAGCTCCAGGATAGCCAGCCATCAGGGATGGTGAGTGCGGATAAGCCTCGCAAGGATTTTTTCACTTAAATTTCGAATTATCTATGTTTGAACTTGATTACATGATTGGAGTACTTTACTTAATTCATCTTTGTGTGCTTCCAAGGTTCCCCAACACATCGTCCACTGTTGGGCACTTAAAAATAACAATTTAGGACACCTAAAATGGTTTGGATCATCTAACCATGAGAGCATGTCAATATGGACACTATTATCATTTAACCTTGGGTTATATAAATACCCGTGACCCTAAGTTTCATGGGCTCACTATGACGCCGACATTATATCCACTTCATCCATCAGTTGCAACAGCTCTTTTTAGAATGTGTCGTAAAAAATGAGACAGATGCAAAACTCTCTTTTCATTGAAAGAGAAGACAGATTCAAACTATAACTTAGTAAATAATGAGGATTGAATGCCCACCATTGAAAGCTTCTGTACAGGCAATAAATTGCAGATCGATCTTATATTTGTCTTTCTTCTTCGTCTAATTGAGAAAAATCTTATGAACAAGTTAGATGGCATATAAATATAAGGGGACCCTAGTAAGGTTTTCATGGTTGGTATCTCAATCCAATTGATTCATGTGGTATCACCCACTTGGATTTTGGATCCACCACATGTGTGGGCTTATGTCCTAAAATTAGCAGGCGGGGAAAAAAAAAAGGATGGAGTGGATAGAGCGCAGACATTTCGGCCCACAAAATTTAGGGTTACATGGGGTTAGAGGCATTGGGAAACCACGTACTTTTCCCTTCTACATGTAAATTAATAAAATTAACAATATAAAAACTAATGGATAATGATCACTTCTAACACAAGTATGCAAACAACCAAACAACTGGAGTTCAAAAGATACAAATTTTTATGTGAGAAAATCCTTCAATATAAAGGAAAAATCCACGGAACTTAGTCCGGCAAAATCCACAATATTATGATAATAGATGATACAAGTATTTTCTAGCTAGTATCGGCTAGAAAATTGCAACATTAATATATATATATATATATATATATATATATATATATATATATATATATATATATATATATAAAGCAACTCTTTTTTATAGTCAAATCCATTAAAAAAAAATAATACAAGTAAATAAGAGAGGAACTTTCATACTAATTTGGGATGGAAAAAAAAAATCAAGAAAAAAACGACTTGACATTATGAATTTATCCTCACAATTTCAAAGATGAACATTTCAGTTGTAGAATGCCCTTCATCTTCTTCTTTAAGACAAAGCCTCTCTCTTCTTTTATCTCACCTTTGCCTTTTCTTTTCGTTTTTTTTTTTCTCTCTCTCTCTTCCTCTCAGAAGGTGTTGTAAGAGTTTGTATGGCAAAAGGCCCCACTTTCTTTCTATTTATCCCACCAAGGGTTAGGGCCCACTACTCATGGCTGGACCACCCACGAGACACGTGCACATGCACAACAAAGTCAAGTTGCGTTGATCGAACTATTTTGGTCTTTACCCAAAAAGGAAGCAATAGATCTTCCAACTTAGGACATATGTACCAGATTTGATCCACTCATTAGAGTGGTAGTGTTATGTAATTTCTCTTTCCTAAGATTAAAGTCAGTCCCCTCTTCATTTGTTACACGACTAAAGGTAATTTTTGCTAAGATTTTTACCTGTTCAATTTGTAAGAATTTTTTGATCTATAAATCTATAATTATAAAAATTCAGAATTTTAAAAAATTATTAAAAGAAAATTAGAAAATTGAATGAGGAATTTATAAAACTTATTTTATTTGAGGCGCGAAGAAAGTCACTCGTCTTGAAATTGATTTGTCCTCCTTTGGACAATGTCTGCAGTGCAATAGGAAATTGATTTGTCTCGTCACACCAATGCACTCGATGTACGGAGACCTAAACTGTCACTATATATCTAACCTAAAAACGAACCAAATTCATTGCATAGATTCAAAGTGACAGAGCGAAAGCTGAAAGATTGAACTTGATTATTAAATTCAAAACCAAAGAAGTCCATTATATAGACTTAAAAGGTTGCCTCAAATGGGTATATATGTATGCACCCCTACCAACAGACATGTCTGCTGGCTTTTTAAAGAAGAAAAACCTTTGCAATTTTCAACTCCCTTTGAAAATACAAAACAAATAAACATAGGAAACCAAAATTTCAAAAGCAACAAAAACTTTTAGGCTTACAAGTATACTTGCACACACCATCCCATAACACACCATACCACACCTCACTATGCCACATCCACAACCATGGCTAGACCCAGCGTGCTCGCGCACGTGTGGTTCATGGCATATATTGGAGCTATGGCATAGCCCCCTAAACAACTAAATTCACATGCCCCCTAAAAGGGGCCTAAGCCCTATACAAAATCTTCATCTTATAAACTTAAAATTTTCTTCTTGCCTATCCAGTGTGGGACTAAACCCACACCACTACAAGACAAAAATTCTTTGCTGCTTTTTAAAAATTTGGAAGGAATTTTTCAAATCATTTTAAAAAATATATTTATTTATTTTGAAACACCAAAATTACAACAAAATTTCTTCTCAATACATGACCCACTTGCCAAATGGACTAGACTTATCTTCTAGAAAGAATGTCTACATGGTCAAATCCACCTGATGGATGACTTGGATGTTGCAGCTATATACCATGCTGGGATAGGTAAGTGGCATGTGCATGAGCTATTTTGTAAACATGGGTGATTTTTATTTTTTGTTTTCCAAGTAATCATAACATATTGGATGAATTGGACGTCCTCTACGCATTGAAGATCCACAATTAACCACCCGATTTGTATCAAATTAGTATATTCCTTCCTTCTGTCTAAAACTCTTAACCACTAATATAGCTTTAAACTTGTCAATGGTACCATCGGGTTTTAACTATTTCCTAAAAATCCATTTACATCTTATTGTATTATTTCCAAGAAGCATGACTATAAATTCCCAAGTTTATTGAAAAGAATAGATTCTAATTCATCATATATAACTTCTTTCCAAAAGGATGCATCGGATGAATTAATAAATTTTGTATAGGTTAAAGGATCATCCTTAAGGAGAAAAATATAGAATTCATCTCTTAGGTTAGTTTTTTTATAGCTCTTACACTGCTTATTGGTTCTATTTCTTCTACGTTTTCTCTTTCTAAATTCTTACTACTTGAGGCAATACTTAAAATATCATTATTTTCAATTTATTTAAATGTAACTTTCATTGAAAAAATATTCTCAAAGAATTCTGCATCTCTTGCCTCAATAATAGTGTTAGGGTCTTGGATATTATCTTTCAAAACTAAGAATTCGTAGACTGCACTATTTTTTGCGTAGCGTATAAACACAGTCTTTTTTTTAAAAAAAAAAACATAATTTTCTTTTATTAGTTTTCAGTAACCATACTTTTCTTAAGCACCCCTACACTTTAAGATATTTATAATTAGTAGGATATTTCTTGCATAGTTCATAGGGTGTCTTACCTGTAACTTTATAATGTATTTTATTAATGATGTGATAAGCAAAAAAAAAAAAATGGCTTCTCCCCATATTTTTAAGGGTAAATCAGAAATTTTCAACATTGCATTCATAATTTTTTTCAAAATTTTATTTTTTCGTTCTTTTATACCATTTTGTTCAGGTGTATAAGGGCCACGCAGTGGTTTCATGTATAATGTCATTCTTTTCATAGAATTACTTAAAATGTAATGTTTCATATTCGCATCGACTATCCATTCTAATTCTCTTGATTTTCTTATTTATCTGATTTTCAACTTTTGTCTTAAACTTGATAATGAATTCTAATGCTTCATCTTTACTTCATAGTAAGTATACCCTATTATACCTTGAGAATCTATATGATAGTTATGTAGTATCGTTTTTCATTTTTATACTTGTGATTCTTAAAATCACCAAAGTCACTATGAATTAGTTTTAAAACATCAGACCTTGTAAAAACTGATTTGAATGGTTTCTTATGAAACTTAGATTTTACACACACTTTATATTTATTTAGTTCTTGATTTGGAAAATCAGGTATAAGACCAAATTTCTTCATTCTTTTCAAAACATCTACATTTACATGTCCTAATATATTGTGTCATAAATCAAGACTCAACCAAGTAAGCAGAATTGTCATTCATCTTATTAATATCAATAAAGGTTACATTCAATACAAACAGTGCATCACAAGAGTAATCCTTTCCAATAAATGTCTTATTCTTAGACAATATAACCTTTTTCTAAATCAAAAAACAATTTGACACCAACTTTATTCAGGAGGGAGCCAAAAACTAAATTTTTTCTGATATCAGGCACATGTAGAACATTATTTAGTGTAAGGATCTTTCCAAAAGTAAGCCTTAAGATCACTTTTCCTTTTTTGACTACTAAGGAGGTTCAAGCATTTCTCATGAACACTTGTTCATCCCCTACAATTGGTAGGAGACAAACATGCTTCGATCCTTACAAATGTGACAAGTAGCCGCAATGTCTAGTACCAAATGCATTGTGTTGACAAGGTTTACTTTAGATACTACCACGATTATTTCATCTTGTTCGTTTTGTTCGATTAGATTGGCCTGAGATTGATAAGACTTCTTCTTAGCCTGCACTCTCCAATATGATGTCCGTATTTGCCACAATGAAAATATTTTCCTTTCTTTTTGACCGGTTTTCCTTTCTTATTTTTTTAGCCTACATTGTTGCTTATTTTTTCACAATGCAAACATGTCTCTTTTAAGTATCGACATTAATCAATAAGATGACATGCCTTTCAACAGTGAGAACAACATCATTTGATTCTCTTATTCTCCAGCTTTGTTTCAATCAGATTAGCATTTAAAGCAGTGTCATTAGCATTTTCCTTTTGATCCCTTGCATGACTGGCTTCCTCTATTTGGATATGTACAATAATATTTTCAATGGAAATTTCATTTTTCTTATGTTTCATCTTATTTTGTATTCTTTCCAGGAGGGAGAGAGTTTTTCAATTAAACCACCTTCGAGGAAAAAGATCATTTATTTTTTATTATTCAGATATAATCCTGTGTACTAAACTTTGATATTCAAGTATCTGAGACATGAATCATAATACACTTTACAGGGAGATTTAAAATTTGAACTTCTCGGCTTTCGCCGGCCGACGTCTCGACATTTGTGCCGACTTCTCTTGCATCGAAGGTGTCAGATCGAGCGAAATAAGGGTAGCTAATGGTTCCTTATCTTTGATGGAAAGAGAGTAAGTATGTCACTCCACTTGGAAAATGAGGCTACTAGGGCACTAAGGGCGTCCTAATGGAATACAGTCCGATCCAAACACCACAACATTGGTGAATGGAGCCTCTTCATGGGGAACTTAGGATTTGAGGGAACTAATGATGACCTGCGAAAGAGGTTCGGACAGTTTGGGGAACTCACTGACATATACATCCCACTCACTGCTCCCTCTAGTAGGAAAAGGGGTTATGCTTTTGTGCGATTCCGTCAAAAGAGTGATGCTCTTAAAGCCAAGGAAATGCTCAATGATAGATTCTTGGGCCGTCGTAGAATGTTCGTTAACGACGCTTCTCAAAGAGCGTCCCCCATCATTGCCCAAGCCCCAAGAAAGAAATCGAAATCTTCCAACAACAGTTTTGTACAGATAAGACGGCGCCCTCAACCATCCAACCAACCCACCAGAAGCTAATCTGATCCTAAACCCAATCCTCCATCTAGGGAGCAGCCCAATACCTACCCCAATCCTCCTTTCGGATCTTCCTTTAGATCATATGCAGACGCCCACCACCCACCCAAACCTCCACCTATTTCCAACTCCATTGTTATCCCTAAGTGGATATCAGACCAAGGAAAAGCTAACCTGAGCTATGCTTTAGTGGGAGAAGTCCAAGGTTCAAACGATGCAACTTAAGACTTACAAGAAGCCCTCCAATCTTCTCCTTTCAGCAAGAACCAGATCCAGATACTTCGGGTTTCAGCATCTTCATATATTCTCAGATTCAACTCGAGAGAAGAAGCTAATACTTTCTCCAGGGACCGGCCTGTTCATCTCAAAATGTCCCTGAAAAACACCCGTACATGGGACCGGACAATGTCCATATCTGGGAAGGGAACATGGATCCGTATTGAGGGGATTCCTACCCATGCCTGGAGCGAACACACCATTGGCCAAATCGCAGAGGAAATGGGTTCTGTCATTGAACTAGACAAAAAATCTGTGGAAGGCACAAATCGTTGGTATGTGAGGGCCAAGATCAATCTTCATCCAGATAGCCCTCTCATTAAAAGGATCAACCTCCTGGTTGATGGAAGACCATTCCTGGTCACAGCTTTTGTTGATTTCTACCCCCACCTAAGTTCTGAGGCAACGATCTCTGCAGCCTCACGCATTAACATGAAGGAAGGAATAAAACAATGGGTCATCAGGGCTTTCAATGGAAAGCAGCAAGGAGAAGCAGAGGATGAAGGAAACCATTTGGCAGCAGATCATATCATACAATCGGGTCACCAGGAACCCCTGCTACCTTTTTGTCATAATGTCACATAGTCCGCTCTGATTGTTGATGATCCCCAAAGCATTGGGTTTAACTCCAAGATTGATCTACAACCTAGCAATGAGGATTTAACTGCCCAGTTACAACTCCAACCCATCCACATACCTCCCCAACCTGTCTCATCTCCAATCAGTGAGGAAACCAGGATCACCAATCCAGTCCCACCCTCAGCCCCACAACCAGGCAAGTTTCTGCTTACCAATCATGTTAAGTTTTCAAAACCTTCTATGCAGGTGTCAACGCACATCCCAGACCAAACAAACCATCTCCTCCCTCACAGTCTAGCCACCTGGATCAGGCCTTCTACAGATGTTATTCAAGCTTGGGAGAGATGGCTCTCCAGAATTAAAGAATTATTCCAGGAAAGTCCAGTAAGGCGGCTGAACTTTCCCTCCCCTGTTTCGATATCTTTTGCTGTAAATTGCTAAAACTCTCCAAACAGGTACCACATAAACAACACAGACGTCCTTGCAGCAGAAGAAAGCCAAGGTAACAACAGAGAGCCCATATTTATACAGGGCCAGGACCCATACTAGACAAGGTAGAAAGTGGCTGGAAATCTGAATGCAAATCTCAACCTCTGGGTTGATATTCAGGGCTCAAAATGCTCTCTGAAAAGGACTACTTCAGGCTCTAGCAAGGAAACTTTCCAGGATGAAATAGGTAAATCAATAAAGAATACTAGAAGAACTCTCTCAATTCTGAACCTCGTAAACAGAAAGAGTCAGCTTCTGAAGAGCAAACACAATCGAGCCGTGATCAGGGGCTGGGTTACGGATGATTAACATCCTATCCTAGAATGTGAGAGGGGTAGGCAATTTGCAAACTACCCGATGCTTGAAAAGGCTTATCAGAAAACACCAAATCGAGATCCTCCTTCTACAGGAACCGATGATCAGGGATGCTAGGAAGGCTGCAATAGCTGCTAAGCTGGGTTTCGCCAATCAGATTTCTGAGGATGCAGTTCAGAACAAAATCTGGATACTAGGAAAGAGTCACATCAAGCTCCAAACAATTCGTTCTTCCTCCCAATGCATCACCATAACAGCCAAATCCGACATTTCAGCTTTCTCAGCTATAGTCAACATTGCTTATGCTAGTCACTTGAGAAACATGAGAGCTCAGCTATGGGATGAACTCAGGGAAAATTTTCAGATTGTTAGGGGTCCTTGGCTAGTATGTGAGGACTTTAATACCACTACATCTCCCGACGAGCGTCTTGGTGGCCCTATCTAGATGTCAAGATCTGTGTTAGATTTCCAGGAGGTTATCAACGACACCGGCCTCATTGATGCGGGATTTTCAGGCTCTCCTTTCACTTGGTACAATAATAGGGCAAGCAATAGTTGTCGATGGGCCAGACTAGATAGAATGTTCATTAAGCAGAGTGGGCAACTGCTATTCCCCATTTTAAGGTTGATCACCTCACAAGAGCCTTTTCCGATCACTTCCCAATCCTTCTTACTGTTAAAGGTGATTCCACTAATTTCCCTCGCCTATTTAAATTTCAAAGGATCTGGACTACTCATGATGGCTTCATGCATTTGATTAAGGACAGCTGGACCAATGACCCTGTAGCCTCTCCCATGTTCAAACTTCACATAAAATTAAAAGTTCTAAAAACAAGGCGAAAAATGTGGAACAGAGAAGTATTTGGTGACATATTCAAAAATGTTCAACAGGCTGACAATGAGATCAATAGGGTAGAGCTCCTTCTCCTAAACCACCAAAGTCAAGACAATCTCACCCTGCTCAATCTAGCCCAAGCTAAATTAAAGAAGGCCCAATTACAAGATGAAATTTTCTGGAAATAAAAATTCAGGATCTCATGGCTGGAAGAGGGAGACAGGAACAAAAAGTTCTTTCATAATTCAGTCCTAGAAAGGCATAGGCGTGCATCCATCAACCAGCTACAGACCTCTTCCAGGGAAACTATATTCTCGGCCAAAGACATAGGTGAAGAGGCTGTAAAGTATTTCCAGGAGCTATTCTCGTCGGAGGGTACTCACTTATCGCGCCACATCCTCAATAGCATCCCAAGATTAGTGGATGAGCGAATGAACGAATTTCTCACTCGTCCGCCAACCATGGCCGAAGTTAAGGTGGCTGCCTTTGCTATCCCCATTGACAGTGCACCTTGGCTTAATGGATTTGGAGGGGTGTTTTACTCTTCTTGCTGGGAGGTGATAGGAGAAGATATTCTGCAAGCGGCCAAGGATTTTCTTCAGGGAGGCCCGATCCCCAAAGCGTTTCAGTGCACCCTACTCTGCCTCATTCCAAAGAAAAAAAAATCGGGGTCTGTTAAAGATTTCAGGCTAATAAGCTTATGCAATTGCATTATGAAAATTTTCTCTAGACTGCTAGCATCCAGAGTGGCTCACTTCTTGCCTATGCTCATTTCCAAAGACTAAGGAGCTTTTATCAAAGGTAGGTCCATAACAGATAATATTTCATTAGCTCGAGAGATGGCTCATGAGATCAATTGCAAGGTATACGGTGGCAACCTCATCATCAAACTGGATATGGAGAAGGCATACGATAGAATGGAATGGGACTTCATCACCCAAGTGCTTCTCAAATTCGGTTACAGCTCTCCCTGCATAGTCCAGCTTCAGCGATGTTGGAAAGATATCAACTTCTCTATCCTCATCAACGGGAGGACCTTCGGTTTATTCAAGAGCTCCAGAGGTATCTGTCAGGGAGATCCTCTCTCCCCATCCATTTTCATCCTTGCAACAGAGGCTTTCAGTAGAGGCGTGTCTTTTCTATTTGCTTAAGGGAGCTGTCAACCACTCCACCTCCCCAGATCTTGTCCTACCATTATGCACCTAGTTTTTCTTGATGATGCTATTGTTTTCCTTAATGGTAGGATTGCTAATGTGAAAATTCTCCTTAATTTCATTTGTGAATATGAAAGCTCTTCAGGCCAAAGGGTTAATGCCGCCAAAACAACCTTCATTGCACCCAAGAAAACTTCAAGAAGAAAAGCCCAATGCCTCAACACCATATCAAGCTACTCCCAAGGCTTCTTCCCAATTTCTTACCTGGGCATTCCTCTAGCCAAAGGTGTTCACTCCCCAAGTGCAGGGTTGTGATGTAGTAATAAACTCGGTAAGACCGAGGTCGAATCCCAAGGGACTGATACCTATACGTTATCTAAAACTAGGTAGAATTAGAACTAGCCTAAGATGAAATCTAAATTGAATATAAATTGATGAATAATGATGAGAGATTAATCTAAAACTTAAGAGAAATCAAAGATAGGAAACTAGGGATTCAGAGGATCCACTTGTAGAGATCAAGGAGATCTTATGCCTGCATCAAGAATCATGAAAATTAAACTAAACTTCCTTTAATATAGTTTTAAAAAGATGAAAGGTATATGAATTGGAATGGATTCCATCACCAAATCATGCCTAGGAGACAAAGTAAACAACAAAATTAAACTAATTATCAACCAATCAACTATGTATGAAAGTGAGGAAGGGTACCGTCATCCGACCATGCCCAGGAGACGATGGTGAACAACAGGCCTTCCTAACATCATAAATATAAAAAGGAAAGTAACATGCTCAAAGCCATTGTAGATCCATTGTAATTTTAGTCACAATAGACCATTAAAAACTAAAAAAATTACCATTAATCAAACTATAATCAATTTCAGTTCAATCTAAACAAGAGGCATAATCAAAACATCTCTCATCACGCTACAAGCTTCACCTCTTAGCCCTAGCTAAGAGGATTTAGCCCACTACCATGATTAGGGTAAATCTAAAATAAACAAAAAGAAAAAGAAAAGAAAAAGAAAATAAACAAATCTACTATCCTCCTGTCTCTCTACTCCACAGCTGCCCAGGCCAAGCTACCCCCTGATCTCAATCTCTTCTTTCCTTTATATAGAACCAAGGGAGTCGGTGCAGAACTCTCTTTACGCACACCAATGTGAGTGTGTAGCTTTTACGCATCCAGAAGTACAAAGCATCGGTCTCTTACGCTCGCCTTATACTTTGGCAAAATGGGGAACCTGTTGTAAAAATCCAAGCCGTTTAGGCTTCTTGGCCTTGGTCGTTTGTCCCCTAGGAGAAGCTTTCACGGTCTTAATTGCACCAGAAAGTGGCCCACTAATCACAGAACAACTAAGATCCTCCAGTTAAAGAAAAGAATTGGTTTCCCTTGCAATTGAGCCTATGCACGCTGCATCGTGCATGAATTCTCCAAAACTTGCATATTTGTATTGACATAGACCCCAAATAAGATAGACGGTCCGGATCAGCCAGTTAAGACCTTGATAGTGGCCCACCAGGCTCGTTCGCAGACTCTGTTTGTGAACAGAGCTTCTAGCGTTGCATTGTGATGGTCGGTGGAACATTGATTAATGTCATTTGCGAAATCCACTGTCCATTGGCCTCAGGACGAAAAACCGTCTGGGAAGGAGTGTTTTTGGAGCAGTTTCGGTGTGGCCCATGAGAATCTTCATTCTGCCATCTATCTTCCTTTTAACGGCTAGGATCTTACAATCGCCTGCATGGAACTAAAAGGACAGTTAGGCATTGGTTTTGGCCGTCTCCTAAGATAAATGAATGGTTCGGATCATCAGACCGAATGATTAGTGGGGCCCACAATGTAAAAATAGACGGACAGCATCCATCCGCTGTTCCTGACATGAAACGGGTACGTGCACTATATGCACGCCCACCCTCGCGTGGGGTCCACTGTGATGCTTATGAAAGATCCATTCCATCCATTCATTTCTTCAGCTCATTTAATGATTTGAGACCAAAATTGAAGCATTCCCAGATACCAGGCGGGCCCCAAATCATGATTTTAAGGGTTGATCTATCCGTTGGGCCACTTCTAGAGGTATCCAATGGCTGAAATTTAACATGTACAGTTAATTTATGGTCTTAAGATCATATATGAAGTTTCGAGCTGAACGGATGGTGGAAATCTTGTGATCTTGCATTCTAGCTGATTTTCAAGTTTTTTTTTTCAAAAGAGCGTTTCATTACCATGGGCAAATCTTTACAAGTATGATGGGGAGCTCAGGGAACAAGAAAGACCCGAGCTTCAACCCACAAGGCAAATACATTCGGGAGAGCCCACACCTTAATGGGCCCACCTATCATAAAGAGAAGGAAAACGAGGACTAGGAAAGGCACACTGAACCTAATCCAGTCCTATCTAGGACCACCTCCCCACGGGAATGGGTGGGAAGGGAAGAAAGATCTTCAAAAATTACAGAATTCTGGGTAGAACTACCCCATCGAGCCAGACTATCGACCACCCTATTAGCCTCTCTTGGGACATGATTGATGGAAATTGAGCTGTGGGACTTGAATGCTTCAAATTTCTTCCTCCAGTAGAATGCATTCCAGGGAACTTCTGTGGGCCTTAAGAACAAAAGGACTACCAGGAGGCAGTCACTTTCCACCTCGATGGACATGAACCCTTTGCTGATGCAAATGAACAGGCCATCTACCACCGCTTTCACTTCAGTGATAAAGCTGGAGGTCAGACCGTACCCCTTTGAGAAAGCAAAGATGAACCTACCTTGCTCATCCCGACAAATACCTCCACTACCCGAGGGCCCTGGATTCCCTCTAGACGAACCATCGACGTTTAACTTCACTGATCCTGGTTTTGGTCTGAGCCATTTCACATAGGACACCGAGGAAGGAGTGGGCACTCTCTGCTGGATTTAGAGATCAGACGGATGTCCTTATCAACCTGGTTTTTAACAAGGGGAAGAGGAAAAGCTTCAAAAATACACTTGAGCCAGGACCGGACTTTGCGTATGGTGAGCGAAGGTGAGGCCGGGATGCCGTCAAAACGGTGGACGTTTCTAGAAATCCAAATTTTCCATAGGATCAGCGCTGGGGTCAGCCCTCTAATGTGCCCAAGAGCGGATGAATTATTAGCCAAGGCCCACCATTGGGAGGCTCTGCCTGTCACCGATTGACCAAGAAGAAAAGAGACTGAGAGAGTGGCTGAGAAGTGGGCCCAGACCGAGGACGCAAGACCACTTGCTGCCAACAAGTGATCAAGCGACTCCTCCATTTGGCGTGGCGAATTACAGTAAGAACAGACCAAAGCCAAGTGAATACCCTTCCTTTTCACGTTAATATCGACTGGGATGGTATTGTTGAAAACTTTTCACATGAAGATTCTAATTTTAGGGGGCAGTTAGGGCAAACCGATCCACTTGGCTCAGGTGCGTAGCTGACCTTGGTCATGGAGGAGCTACATAGCTGACTTGATTAAAAATTTTCCATTCCTTTCTCTTGTCCAAACTACACGATCTTCATTTTGGCCAATAGAGATGCCTTCTGCTATCACGTGGAGCCTGACCGAATTTGGGATCGACGCCGAAAAAGGGGCATTCAGAATCAGGCCATCTGGACCAATGACGTCTTTAATCTGCATGTTTAACAAATGGGGAGGAATAGAGCTAGAAATAGACCTTTTCAGAGGGCCCAGGCCTGACCAATTTTCGCTCCAAAAATTGCTATGACCATTTCCCAGAAGTAAGCAAGAGTTCTCCTGGAGGATGTCAACAAGATCCCTTAACTGCTTCCATGTTGGAGAATCCGCGTACCGATGAGGAGGAGCGACCCGAGCTTCATTTATCCTATACTTGGATCGCATGAACTCAGCCCAAAGGCTAGTCTTGTAGACAAAGAATAACGTCCAAGCACACTTGAGCATCAGGGCCATCGAGACATCTTTTAAAGCCTTAATTCCAAGACCTCCCTCCTTCAATGGGGTAGAAATTTTGCTCCACCTGATCCAATGGAGGTTTTTCTTGCCTTCCGACCACCCCCAAAAGAAATCGGCAAAACCTTTCTCCACAATAGCCAGCATTTTTTTAGGAATCGCAGTTGCCCCTAGAGTGTGTATAGGCATGCTCGAGAGTACATGTTGGATTAGCATAACCCAGGCAGCTTGGTTGAGGACTCGAGCCTTCCAAACCGTGATGCGAGCAAAAATCTTATCCACCAGGGGCTGGAAAGAGGAGGAGCGAAGTCTGCCTTTAAAAAGGGGGACTCCAAGGTAGCTAAGAGTGGACGACGATCTGGAGATTTCGGACAGTCTTTCAATGGCCCGGAACCTATTTTCTGACATCTTGGAGGATGCGATGAAACTGCTCTTAGCATAGTTGATCTTGAGTCCTGACTCATTTGTGAAGTGGTTGAGGAATGCCATCAGATTTTTAATGGAAGAGATGTTGCCATTGGTGAAGACAGTGGTGTCATCCGTGAATAGGAGGTGCGATAGTCATGGAGCCTCTTCTCGTCTTATAAGGCTGACATTGGTTGGAATCCATCAGGTCTTTGATACCCCTACTAAGGACGTCCATGAGTAGGATGAACAGACTGGGGGAGAGGGGGTCCCCCTGACGGAGGCCACGTTCCGATTTGAAGAAGCCCAAGGGCTCCCCGTTAAAGAGAACGAAGAACCAGGGGCTAGCCCAACATTTCTCCACCATTGAGATCCACGCTTGGCTAAAACCAAACATCTGGAGCACCGCCTTCAGAAAAGGTCAGCTGACTCGGTCGTAGGCTTTTTCGAGGTCGATCTTGAAGATAATGTTGTTGCCCCTAGTCTTCTTGTCTATGTCCCGAATCAATTCCTGGGCTAGAGTGATACTGTCAGCAATTGAGCGCCCTTGAATGAAAGCCATTTGATCGGTGAAAATTAACTTTGGGAGTATGGAGCTCAACCTTGCTGCAATGACCCTAGACAGGATCTTGTATACACAGTTGCAAAGGCTTATTGGCCTAAAATTAGAGAAAGATTTGGGAGCGGCATGCTTAGGGATTAAAACGAGGAGAGTAGCTGAAATAGCTCTAGGGATCATACCTCCCTAGTGAAGGAAACATATAGCATGAAGGAGATCTTCACCCACGTAGACCAACACGCCGAGAAGAATGCCACCGAGAACCCATCCGGGCCCGGAGCCCCGTCTAATGGCTGAGAATTGACCGCCATCTGAACTTCCTCCAAGGAGGGAGGGGCGAGAAGGAAGTCGTTATCAGCCTGAGAAAGGATGGTCGGGATGGTGTTAATGCAGTCGACCAAAGAAGCGGTTGAAGATGACGTGTAAAGGGACTTGAAAAAATCTGTCGCTGCTTCCCGCATCTAAGCGAGATCTTCTGAGATGGTACCATTAGGGAGGCGGATCTGACGAATGTGGGATATTCTGATGCGGTCAGTTGCAGAGGCATGGAAGAATTTGGTATTTCTATCGCCCTCTTTGAGCCACCTGTTTCGCGATTTTTATTTCCAAAAGATTTCTGCGCGGAGCTCCAGACGAGCCAGATTAGCTTTCTCTGTTTCCAGGTTTGTCAAGATGAGAGGAGAAGGGGAGACAGAAGCTTCCAGTTCCAGCTGCTCCACTTTCCCTGTAAAGTCCTTGATTTGCGAGAAAATATGACCAAAAACCTCCTTATTCCAAGCCAAAAGAGCTCGTTTTGTGTTTTTCAACTTTGAAAGGAGGTGAATCATCGGGTTGATGAAAATATCAGACTTCCAGGCTGATGAGATGACATCTTGGAACCCATCGTGCGTAATCCACATCCTTTGGAAACAGAACGGCCTTGGGCATGCAGGAGAGGTGGGGACGCTAGGGAGAGAAAGGAGGAGAGGAGAGTGGTCTGAGTGGACCCGAGGGAGATGCTTCACACTGAAGGAAGGGAAAGACTGCAGCCAAAGAGGAGAGCAAAGAGCACAGTCGAGTCTCGCCCACTTTCTGTTCTTGCCTATGCGGTTATTACACCACGTGAAGGCGTTTCCCGAAAAACCTACGTCCATAAGATTTGCCTGGTTGATTGCTGCCAAAAATTCATTTGAGCTGGGACCCACCAAAGAATTACTGCCAATTCTTTTCGAATTAGAAATGACAGCATTCAAGTCCCCACAAACCAACCAGGGGTCCGTAATGGAGTGGGATTGGTAAGCCAAGTCAGCCCACAGATCCCTCCTCCTCAGGTAGGAGCATTTGGCATAGACACAGGTGAGATGGAGAGCTTGATCGAGGTTGGGAAGTCTGGCCCTGAACGAGAGAAGTTGGTCAGTTGCAGAAATGGAGTCCACCGAGATGGATATATGGTGGAAAACCCAAATCTTTCCTTTCACCGCAACATTGGAGAAGGAGCAATGATAGCCAAGCTTTAGGCCCGTCGAAACTCTTCTGGAGTCGCCAAGCATAGGCTTAATGAGAATCAGGAAAACTGGGAAGTGGGTGGAAATGAGTCGTTTCGCATGTCTGACTGAAGGAGAATTTACAATTCCCCTCACATTCCAGAGAAGAAAACTATCCATCAGACACACTTCCAGAGTTAATGGCCCTATTGCTGACGCTTCTCTTCTTACCACGCCAGGTGTTAATGAAACTGCTCAAATAAACTATAGCCTCCTTAACTGCGTTTTCCGTGGAGGTATCCTTGGTTGTTCCTGAGTGAGGTTGGTCTACCAAGGGCCTTTGAACAGCCCTTGAATCTTGGGGATCAGAACCTATTTTGGCACTACTCAGGCTGACTGTATCAGTGCAGTACCCAGCCTCCCTGTTGCATTGCTGATCATTAACCAGCAGAAAAGGTAATAGGTCGATGTGGAGAGCTTCGATAACCTGGTAGGGAGGATTGTCTTCCTTAGGTAGGCAGGGTTGAGCAGAACTGCCTTCCTCAGGTAGACTGGGTTGAGCAGGAGAGACTGGTTCCACATGATGATCTGCTGCAGCATTCCTTGGTTTAGCCCCCTTGGAGAGGGAGTCGTTTTGGGAGTAAGAGAAGGGCCTGGGATGGTGTCCATCCCTAGAGGTGTCCTGACTGTCTTCGGAGTGATATTGGGTGAGATTTGGGGATACCCGCTATTTAATACCCTCATGAATGGTAGGGGCTATTTCCCTGGGCTATATCTGGGGGCTACTACCCTCATTTCTAGTAGGGGCTTCTTCTGGTGGTCGGATGGTCGGTCGAACAGGGGGTGATTGGGGAAAATGGGAAGGTTTGAAGTGGGTTGAGTGGATCGGAGCTTCTCGAGGGATAGGGGAGGGGCCGCTTAGCATTTGAGCCACCTCCCTGGAAGGGAAAGCTATAGCCAATGGTTCGAGATCAGGTTGAGTCTTGTGGAGTTCAGTTGACATAGGAGTAACAGGGATGAAAGAGTCATGGGGGCTATCAGCTTTAGGGGAGCAGTTTCCCAAACTAGCCGAGGAATCTGCTGTAATCTGGAATTGGGGGTCATTTAGGCGAATAGAGGGAGGGCATCCTAGAGTGGCTCCCTTATTAGAGTGGAAAGCTGAAAGAACCCAGTCCTTTGTGGCCTGCGCTCTGGATTGGGATACGTTGGCAGGATCAGGAGGAGGTATTGGAGCTGACTTGAGGTCTCCTCCTGGCACTTCTAAAACTGTAAACACAGGGTAAGATTCTATGCCCACTTTTAAGTTAATCACCTTGGCTAGATGCTGCCCTGGAGTGAGGATGATTTTGACCTTGGCAAAAACCTGAAAAATACCATATCTAGCAAGACTATCAATCTGAACTACCTTGCCAAAGTGTTGGCCAATATCCACAATCACCAATTCAAACCAAGTGTGTGCGGGAATTCCATACACCCTAATCCAAACCCCATAACACCCCATTACGGAGTTTGTATTCCAAGGTTCGAATCGCTCCAGACCCATTGCAGAGTGGAGGGCCGAATCTGAGGAAAAATCTCTAAGATCATCCATAAATCTAAATTGGAGGAAAGTCGAGGGAGCTAACTTGACGACATCCACTGCTGAAGTCGCGAAACGTGAATCTCTGAGAGCCCGGATAATGTGGGTGATCGATAAGGAGGAGAGGGTGGGGAATCCTACCAAAGAGGATTCCAGTCGGCGTCTACGAAGGGCAACTGCCGCATCGTCCGCTTTGACCGTGGGTAGATCGGTACCTATGCCTTTTGGAGCTGCGATTAGGGGTTTCCTCCTAAGGGCTTCTCTGAAGGAGTGAGCAGGGTTGGGGTTCTAGAGAGGGGGCCTGTGGAGATTGGGGATAGGATTGCGAGGTTGCGGGTTAGGGAATCGGAGATTGGGGTTAGGGTTTCAAGAAACCGAAATATGGTTTTGGATGGGTGGGGTTACAGAGTGCCTCTGATTGGATGATGAGAAGTCGCAACTTAGACTGTGACGATCCAACCATCAATCCGTTTTCTGTTCAACACGCCTATTGTAGCCCTGGCATCGTCTTCGTAATGGAATCGCACAAACGCGAATCCTCTTGGTTTCAGCGAGCCCTTGAACGTTGGCATGGAGACATCGAGCACCTTTCCATACCCACCGAAGATTGAGGAGACGTCTTTATTGGAGCAATTGTAGGGAAGATTCCCGATGAAGACAAAAAATTTGAAAGCTCTTGAGAGTTTGGGTTTCATCGAGCAGGAGTTTTTAATTAACCAATAGAAAACCTTTCATAGCGTGGTGTGGCTACTGACAGTTCTATAATTTTCGAGTTACTTTAGCTTCAATTTCTCGAATTTCTTGGATCTCTGGCGTGTAATTTCGTCGATGTTGGTCCCATGGAGTTCGTCCCTTGCCTTGGTAGCTTCAGAGCGTTAAATTCAAGCTTTTAGCATCCTTTTTTAGTCCAAGCTCCTAAATTCAACCTGCAGCGTAAACACGATTAAATCGGTCGTTAAACGGTATCATGTTCATAAATCCAGGAAATAACTGGGGTCTAATATGCAATATTTGACCCTCAACAAAAGACAGAATCACCAAGCCGATGCTGCATCCCTTGATCAAAAAGATTACCAATAAGATAGATGGGTGGAAAGCCAAACTTCTCAACCAAGCAGTGAAGTTAATCTTGATAAGACACATCCTCTCGAGTATTCCTATTCATCTCATGGCAGCTATCAACATTCCAAAGTAAGTAATCAAATATATTAACAACGCCATTGCAAGCTTTTTCTAGGGTACTTCGGATCAACGTAAGAAGAGGCATTGGATCAGTTGGAATAGTATATGCGCTCCTTTACAAGAGGGAGGATTGGGGATCCGCAGACTAGATGACGTCTTGCATGCTCTCAAAGTCAGGATGGCCTGGAACCTTATCAGAGGTATATCCCAGTGGGCCAACTATTTTTCAGCGGTATATTTGTGGAAGTTCTTGTCTCACCATGGTATGATGAGTCCCTGCTCGTCACCCACCTAGAAGGAAATTATCAGGGTGCTTCCATTTACTATTCGTCATTCTAGATGGCTCCTTGGATCAGGCAACCTTAGTTTTTGGTTTCGCAATTGGTCAGGAAATGGGATCCTGGCAGGTGCCATTGTTTCTTCTATCCCTCCTTTGTTATTGCAAGCCTCTGTCAGCGATTTTCATCCAATTTTGGGCAGATGGAAACTAGCAGAGATTCAGGACTTGATCTCTCCTTCAGCTATGTAAACCCTGCTGGCCTCTAAGGTTACTTTCTCTAATCGCCTAGACAAGCTCATTTGAGATTTAACCCCTTTCGGCAAGTTCTCAGTTTCTTCTGCTTGGAATGCTATCAAACGGTATCACCCCAGGATCTCTTGGTCCTCTTGGTTATGGAACAAATACCTTCCCCCCAAGCTGGCTATCTTAGCTTGGAAAACTTCCTGCAAGGCGGTCTCGGTCAATGCATCGGTCTAGAAGCTTAGGGTGACTATTGCCTCGAAATGCGAATGTTACCATACTCCTCCTGTCAGTTCGGCACAGATTAATGGCTCCTCGTATGATCTCCCTTCCATTCAGTCGCAAGTTGATAATGCCCAGTCCAATGTCTCCCCTGCTTCGCTGACACATAGCATTCAGCCATCTATCCTAGGGATTCTTAGCTCTCCTGGTGCGATCAAGACCCTTGACCATCTGTTTTACTATGGGATAACGGCCAAGTGAATCTGGGAATTCTTTAGTAGACTGTTTGATGTTCCTCTTGTCCAGAATCAGCCTTTCCATACTAGGATCTCTCTAAGGACTTCGTCAGCTAGTCTTAAATCCTGCTCATCTATCCTTCTAGGTCTCCTTCCAAACTTCATCGTTTGGGAGCTTTGGATCAGCTAAAATACTGTCAGATTCAAGGGACGGAGTATGTCTACCAGTAAGATCATCTTCAATGTCAATCGATGGATGCGTGAGATTGGATCTTCTATTCCAGTCCCATCCAGCCAATCTATGACCGAAATTTCTATCCTCAACGCCCTTCAGATTGGCAACCCCTCCCCAATTCCATTCAGTAAACCAACTATCATTAGATGGTCCAAACCCCCCATAGATTAGCTAAAGCTAAACGTTGATGGATCTTCAAGAGCCACCCCAGGTGAAAGCGGTGGTGGAGGAGTGTGTCGGGATCAGTCCGAAAAATTGATTTTTGTGTTTCACAAGTACTATGGGTCTTCTTCTAACACAAAGGCCGAAGCCCGGGCAATGCTTAACAGGCTAAACATTTGCTCCCACATGGGTTTAACTAACATTGTGGTGGAGTCTGACTCCAAAATTATAGTGTCAGTAGCAGAGGACTTTTCTTTTTTCCGTTCCTTGGAAGATCCGGTATATTCTGGGGAAAATCTATTCAAAAATTCAAGGCCTTGACCCGGCTTTCTCGCATATCTTCCATGAAGGCAATGCAATGGCGGATGCTCTTGCGAGAATGGCTAGTGAAGGATGCCCGGACACTACCTTCACTAGTCGAGCCTCGCTCCCTAGGCACATCAGAGGTGAGCTTGTGCTTGTGCTTGTGCTGGGCAGGATTAGATCCCCTTAATCTTTACCACCCTGCCCCTCTCTCGAGTATTGGCCTCGCTATGTTCCTTGAGGGAACCATTTGGGGTTTTTTTCTGTTTTGTGTGTAGTACACGATAGGCATGGTCCTCTTTCTTTTTGTAGGGACCCTCTCAAAAAGGCTGTAAATTCTATTGTTTTAATGAAATTCTCATTTATTTCAAAAAATAAAAAATAAAAAATATTCTAGTATGTAATTAGATACGGGTTTATTATCTAACATAGATAAGTTCAAAATGAGGAAATAGTGTACTTTTTGGCACTGGCTTCTTCTAACACATATTTCTTAGCCAATGCTAGCAAGATATCTTTAGCTCTTTCATATATAGCATATACGGCATATAGTTCATTAGAAAGGGAATTCAGAATATAATTTTTGTAGTTGTGGTCATCCCTTACAAGATATTCTTTATCGGCTTCATATTGGAAAGTATCATATAACACATACGATAATTTTAATGCATCTAAAACAAAGGTACATTTTTGTTTCCACCTTTTAAAATGGTTCCCGAAAAATGGTTCAATTTTAGATAATTCAGTGGTTCAGTTTACTATTATGTTTGTCATTGCTACAGACGTACAGAACAGTAAATCAATTTCAAGATTGTAGAAATTTTTGGATCTGTAAATTCGTAATTATGGAAATTTGGAATTAAAAAAAAATAGAATTTTGAGTGAGGAATTTAGAAAACTTATTTGATTCGAAGCACAACGAAAGTCACTCGGTTTGAAATTAATTTGTCCTCCTTTAAACGATGTCCGTAGTGCAATAGGAATACTGGACAATCAATCTTTAGGAAACCCTCGAATGTTGTTTCGTCACACCAGTGCACTCAATGTACGAAGACCCGAACTGTCATTGTATGTCTAACCCAAAGATTGAACCAAATTCGTTACAAAGATTCGAAGCGAGAGAGAGAGAGAGAGAGAGAGAGAGAGAGAGAGAGAGAGAGAGAGAGAGAGAGAGAGCCGAAAGATTAAATCAAATATATAATTCGGAACTAGAGAAATCCATTATATAAACTTCAAAGATCGCCTCGAATGAGTGTGTATGCACCCCTGCCAACAGACATGGTTGTTGGGTTTTTTTTAGAAGAAGAAACATTTTTATTTTTCAGCTCGGTTCGAAAATACAAAATAAATACCCATTACAAATTGAAATTTCAAAAGGCAACAAAAACTTTTAGGCTTGCAAGTATACTCACGCATGCACGCACACCACACTACACCATGTCACATCCACGGTCCTGCACGTGCTTACATACGTGGTTCATGGCATAGATTGGAGTTGATGGCATAGCTCCCCGAACAACCAAATTCACAGACTCCTAAAAGGGGCCCAAATCCTATATAAAATATTTATATTATAAACTAAAAATTTTCTTCTTGCCTATCCCATGTAGGAATAAACTCATACCATTGCAAGACAAAATGCCTTTTATTTATTAAATTTTTTTTTTTAATAATTTAAAATTATTTATTTATTTATTTTGAACGACCATGAGTAAACTAACCCCATTCTCGTGCAAGCTCACTTTTTTTCTTTTTCTTTTTTTCGGGAGGGCGGGGGGGGAGACCTCAGGTGTTGAAACGAGGTGTTTCCACTCAGTCTACCAGTTGAACTATAGATCAGGGTGTCGTTCAAGCTTGCGTTCAAGGTGGGCAAACCTGATAGATGGCCATGATCGCCTTGGCATGTTACTTTTCGGAACGTCGTCAGAAATCACGAATCACCAACTCATGGCAGGACCAGTTTTATTTCGAGATCCAAGCCGCTCATCAATGGGCTCCACTATGCATACTCATCATCAGAAAATCTAAGCCAGTGTGAATACTCAACAGCTATCCTACGTAAGCACGTGCCCGACGACCTCAAACGGACGCGGCTTCAGTGGATCCCGGGTTCCACCGAAGTCGGTGGATCCCTGACTGTAGGGCCCACCTTGATGTATTTTCCTTACATCCACGCTGTCTATCCGTTTTTAGAGATCATTATAAGTAATGATCCCAAAAATGAAGAAAATCCAAATCTTAGATGGATCACGCCACAGGAAACGGTGGAAATTGATCATTAAAAGCTTCTTGTGGGCGAGTAAAGCTTTGGATCAAACGGATATTTGTGTGGCCCCTTCATCCACATATTTTTGACCTTATCAACAGGTTGGATGGAAAATAAACATTCCGGTGGCCCACATCAAATTTTTAATAATGTTTATTCAATCACTATTGTTTCCTATGTTGTTGTCAACCTGAGATTAGATTTGCTTCGTTTTTTTCATCATTTTATAAAATGATCTCTCAAAACAGATGGATGGTATGGATGTAAGTCACATAAACCACGGTGTGCTCCATAGCTAGGAAATAACTTCTTCCTTTCATGCAGGGGAGGCTTTGCTCTTCAGTTTCATTTTAACACGTTGCCACCCCTATAAAAAAAACATGCTGGCATTCCCGTAAGACAGTATCTCGTTTTCTTTGATAAGAAACTCTCTCCTCTCTATCCCTCTTACACCCTCTCTAACAAAAACAATGACTACCATAACGTTGGACAGTGATATCATCAACGTCCCAGATGATGGTGCCATTATAGATGTGTCCTTCCCAATCGAATTCATACTCCCTCCATCAGCTGGAGAATTCGAAGACACGAAAAAAGCTCAAAAGGCTATGTTCAAAGTAGCCGTAGCCACAACGTTGGTTTCAGTCATTGGGATTGGCGAGTATCTTTCTATCGGACTTCGTAGCAATCACTACCACAAATTTCTCTGGATCATCTATGCTATTGCCATTTTCACCACTTTCTTCTTTGGGTTAGGTCTCCTTCTACTTTCGTTTGTACTTTCACGAGTTCCTATCTCAGTCTTTGTGGCCGACAAGCTAAAGTGGGTGGCTGTTGCACTTGTTAAAATTGCCCTGGGCCTTAGAATCAGTACTGGTGCCGTGTCTTGACTTCAATCAGTGAATTCGGCACGTCCCAGTTTCACTACAATAAGCAATATATATGCATCGGATATCTCACTTTTGTTGTAGGTGTTGTTATTGTTGTTGTTTTAGTTAAGGGGTTCGGTGCATTTGTTACACTATGTTGGTCTATACCCAACGTGTTCGTCTACTTGTAATTGGTTTCTGGCTTGCTTAGCTTTGTTAATATAATTTCTTTTTCAAAAACCTTTTAAAATCCTTATGGTTCCAATATCCTGGGTGTAAGTTGCTTGAGTATTTCTCAAAATCATTTTTTAAAAAAGAGTTGCTCAGCTTATTTTATAGGGTGAGACTAAAACTCAGGTCGATACAAGGCTCAGGTATACCATACAGCAAGGAAAAGTGGGAATGATAAGACACACCATTGAAATCATCTTGCGGCCCACCGCGATGTTTATATATTGGGATTTTGACCTAATAAGCACCGTGGTGTTCCAAATGCCCCCGGGTATTTGAAGGATTAAACAAGTGTCAGATGCAGCCACTTGACAACTCTTTTTTTTTTTTTTTTTTTTTTACAGTTGGGACGAAATTACCCCTAGCATCCTTTTACATTGAACCCAGCATGTGACTGGAGGAAATCGGCTGGGTAAATATTGGGGGGCCCACTATGGTGTTTGTTAGAAATTCATACCGTTCACATGTTTTTTCAAATCATTTTATGACATGGGCCCAAAAATGAGGTAGATCCAAAGCTAAAGAGGGCCACATAACAGAAAACAATGGAAATTGTAAGCCCACAGTTGAAACATTCATAAGGCTGCATAAGCTTTGGATCAGGAAAATATTTTTATTCTTTCGGTTTATTTTCATGGTAAGGAGTTTATGAGAATTTGGGCCACTTTATGAATAGTTTGGATTGCATATAAATATTACATTCGAGCCTGGAAAAGTTTAATGATAGGCAATTCCTTTCAACTATTTCTACTCATGTAGTCTACTTGAGTTTTAAATCTGTCTAACTTTTTTATTTAATGTCTGAAATTTATCTTCCAAAATGAATGGATGGAATGGATTTTCCACAAATATCATGGTGGGTCCAACACAGCTTATGGTGGTATAAAGCATATGGAAAAAGCTTTTCCCTCCAATACAGGGTCGATGTCTGACGGGGTAGGTAACCTGACATATGTAGAGATGGATGGTCTTATTAGGCCTATCATGATTTATATATTTTATTCATGTGTTCCATTCATTTTGAAAGATCATTTTAGGGAATAAGTTCAAAAATGAGGCATATCAAAGGCTCAAGTGGACCACACCATAGAAAGCAGTAAAATTGAAAACCTACCATTGAAAACCTTTTGCGGGCCATAAAATTTTTGAATGTAACCCACTTTTTAGCCCATAAAAATTAAATAAAAAATCCAATGAACGGATTGGATGTGACACAAATTATGACATGACCTAGGAACCCTTATAACATGACAACTTCGGCCCTTATTATATGGCACACATCACATGACAACCTTGATCCATATAATATGAAAACCATGACCAATATAATATGACAACCACGACCCTTACCACATTACAATCACAACCCATGTTAATCTCAACCCTTACCACATTATAATCACGACCCATGTAACATGACAAACATGACTCATACCCATATAACATGGTAACAGTCGTGGTTGCAATTTAATAAGGTCATGGTTGTAATGTAGTAAAGGTCATAATTGTCAGGTTTATGTAATTAATAATTTGATTATTTTTAAATAATACGAGTCGAGGCCCACAACAGGGTGATCCATTCTATCCACCTTGCCGGTCAGCTCGTCGTGGGCCCAAAAAGTCCTGACTTGGGCAGTGTCCACTTCTAACAAACATCACAGTGAGCCTTGAAAGTTTCAACAGTGGTTGCCGCTGTCACAATTATTTTCTATTATGTGGCCCACATAAGCTCTAGGTCAAGCTGATATTTAGGCCCTAGCCTTAAAATGACAAAGTAAAAAGAATGGGCGGCATGGATTATACACATACATCAATGCGAGCTCCACGAGTTGGGCCTTTACCTCGTCCAAAAAGGCTTTCGTCCACGTCACTTTTTCAGCATTAAATACGAACCATACAATGAGCAAGGACAATGACAATTTCGTCTAAAAAACTTCTCAAGACCTGTCAGAGGGCTGCCCTCGAAATATTTGGAACGTTGAATCTCTTTCAAGAATTTGACCATATACGATGTCAGTACAGTCAAAATCCCATATATATATATATATATATATATATATATATATATATATATATATATATATATATATATATGGAAAAGGTACTATGCGCTCGACCTCACAAGTTCATCCCATGAGGTTGAGCTGTGTGGGCCCCACCATGATGTGTTTCGAACATCTATCCCATCAGTCAGATGCATCATTCCATCGTGGGCCTAGGCCTCAAAAATCAAGTCAATCCGTGACTTATGTGAGCCACACCACATACAGAAGTGGAGAAGGGCCGTGCACCATTAAAACATTCATAATCATTTTTGGAGCCCACAGAAGATGTGGTTTGCAAATCCAACCCATCCATTATGTGTGTCCCACTTGTATGAGGGTTCATAACAAGTTTCAGAAGCATTAAAAACTCAAATGGCCCCCACCAAGTGCTTTTATATGTTTTAACGGTGTTTTACTTGATTTTAGATGGTATGGTCCACCTGAGTTCCGTATACGACTGATTTTTGGGACATCCCATAATTTAAAGAGTACCCATCAAATGCACGGTGTTGATGGTCGACACACATCACGGTGGGGCCCTCACAGCTTGACCTCACGGGAGCTTATCGTGAGGTCGAGCGCATAGTACCTTATATATATATATATATATATATATATATATATATATATATATATATATATATATCTTATTCATAAGGCAATTATAGTCAAGATGAAGGGAGAAACCAAACATCAACCTGATATAAAATTTTGATAGGCCCCAGGATGTATAGGGCATAGCCAGGAAAAGTCATTGATGTGTGGCATCCTTGAACATAGTAGATATGCTGGCCATCTGCACCAGTAAAAGATAGGGCAAAACTATGGATGGGGCACAGCAAGGAAAAATACGTTCACAGGCTATTCATGTACATACGGTGTATATGCTTGACATCTGGACCATAGAAAGGCTGGCCCAAGTATGGATGGGGCATTGCCTAGACGTGTTTCATATATGTTGCCTGGCTAATAAATTGTTTCCACCAAAACAAGATAGCTCTTTTTTATGGTAAGTTTTCGGAACGAATTTACGTGCATGAAGATCCACCCCGTCTATCAGCTGCAACATCCATTGCTTGGAGAGGATTCCAAAAATCAAACAAATTCAACACTCAGGTGGGCCACCCCACAGGAAACAGTATAAATTTATACCTAAAACTTCTAAATTCATATGGTTTGGCATCTTGAATTTTATAATATTGTGTTTTTTGCATAATGCTTTCATCCCAATGAGGCACGTCAGATCAATGGATTGGATGGAATATAAATGCCACAATGACCCCAGAGACCTACACAATCGGATGGAGGTGTGCTCATTTTTATCATCGAAGCAAGCTAATTCAACACTCAGGTGGCTATTTCTTATAACATTCAATTCATTTTTTAAAAACCGATACTCGCGTAAGAAGCCAGGGCAGTCTTGTCTCAAGGTGTCTTTGTTTGTTTCAATCGGTACTCCAGCCCGTCCGATTGTTGTGGCCCGGTTGACAGATGGATTTTCTACTAGGTTATTAGGCTGTTGGGGTTTTGCTGATTGGAGGATGTTTATATTTTGTCAAGGTTTTAGTTTTTCTTTTCTTTTTCTCTTATTAATTTTGTACGGGGTGTTTCGTGGTGTTATATGATAGGTGGGGCCCAGACTTTTTTAGGACCCACCAAAATGAGTGTACGTCGACCGTATCAGCAAAATTACAGGTGATGTGATACCACATATTAGAAAACATAAAAAACCGGTATTAGAATTTTTTTAGAGGAAAGAAAGAAATGAAAACATTCCGCCCATGAAAACTTTGTAGTCTCAAAAATGAGAATTTCGTAAGGTCTTACTCTGTTTGGGGACCATGGAAGCACTCGGAGATGAATCAAGTGAAGTAATTTAATCGCACAACTAAGTACAATCACAAAGACTATGAATTTAACGTGGAAAAATTCTTTTGAAAAAAATCACGGTACAAAGCGACAAATATCAATCCTTACTAAAATAATATTTCAATCATCTTGACTTTTTATAATTAAAAATATTTTTTTCCGAAGTACTTCTCCACATCATTCTTAGGATTAGCAGCCATTGATGCTCACTTTCAAATTCAAGCCTGCACTCTAATGTTTTCTCTAATATCACTTGATGGAGAACCACAGAAACACATGAATCAAGTGAAGTAATCCAATCGCACCAACCACATAAAACCAAAAGGACTCTGAATTTAATGTGAAAAAAAAAAAAACACTACAACACAAAGCGATAAATAATCACTATGAAAGCAAAAATTATAAGAATTTAGAGAATACCCAATTCAAATAAGCCTCAAATCACCCAAAACTACACCCTTGAAACCCCGAGAACGAATTAGAAAAGTTCTAAGATATATCTCAATCTCGATTACACCCTTACATATAGCCTTAGGAAAAATTACAATCAAAATCAAAAACAAATTCCGCAAATACACAAATCAATGTAACTTTGCGCATAAGTTAGATGTTACCTTCGATTGGACTTCGATGGCATCGACAAACCGTTGATGGCATTGAACCCACTTCGATGGCATTGAACTAACACCAAAGCAGTACAAAGACAAAACATAGAAAATCGGATTTTCTTAATTGCACTTTGATAGGTCTCGATAGCATCGAACTTAAGTTTTAATGGCATCAAGACTAATTTTGATGGCATTGAACAAGTACCCAAATAGTCTAACAACCAACTGAAGAAATTCTGAATTTCTTCGATGGAATTAAGTAGTTGTTCAATGGCATCAAATAGTGCTCGATGGCATCGACAGATCCTATTGTCGAATTCATTTAAGACATCCAACAACACACTCAAGTATCTCTTCATTAATATCATTAGTTTAATACTAAAAGAGTACAACTATACACGCATGCCAACTCCAATGGCTTCTCTGTTCCCATTGCTAGTGGGAGACAGATGAATTTATTTTAATTATTTTTTTGTTTTCTTTTTTCTTAAAGACCCGACCTGTGACTAGGAAAGTGTGTTTCAGGGACTTGAATTCTCTACCATACTACTTTAGGCAGCCTTGACAAAGCGTCTAGAACAACTGAGCTCTCCAGGACCCACTTCGATGCCTGTCTAAAATTGACTGTGTCCATCACGTGACCCAAACTCATGTGAGCCATAACGCCTAACACCTTTAAGTTCATACGGTGAGGCCACCAATCAGACGCCAGATGATCAGATGAGCAAAAGTTTAGTGCATGATACATCTAACTTTATTTTTCTTGCATGATACATCGTACCTTATTTAGACGGTCTAATCTGAATATTATATATCCATCGTGCACAGTTTCTAAATAATTCTTTTAAGTCCGTGTTACCGTCCACGCTGAGTAACCAATTACTTCTTAAAGCAACAAAGAGTGAAAAACGTTAAAGAGAATATTCAGACTCGTCCAAAAGAGATTCCGTGGCCTTTCCACGGAAACGGATTGGCTACACCCCCTGCCACTAGCCCGCTGGCTATGTGGGCCCCACCATGATGTATGCGTTTCATCCATTCCGTTCATCCATTTTTATAGATCATTTTATAGAGTGATGCAAAAATTTAGAGGAATATAAGTCTCAGGTTGACCACACCGCATGAAAACAATAACGATTGGTTATCCACCATTAAAATACTCATAAGGCCCACTGTACTGTTTATTTGACATCCAATCTGTTGATTAGGTCATACAGACCTAGTTGAAGGAAAAAAAATAAAAATAAGAAGATAAGATTGATCTAAAACTTTTATGGCCCCACAAAAAATTTTAATGGTCGAAGATCATTCAACACTGTTTCCTGTAATGTGGTCCGCTTAAGATTGGAATATTCGTCATTTTTTTTCTCATTCCCTAAAATGACCTAGAAAAATAGATGGACGGCATGGATGAAACACATACATCATGGTGGGGCCCACAGAGCACCGATGACCATCAGCCATTGGCTGGTGGCACGGGGAGTAGCCAATCCGTTCCCCTTTCCCACATAACGCCTCAAACAAAGTTGCAGGAAATCCACGCGTGCAATAGGGGGAAAAAAAAAACAAAAGAGCTACAAATTCAAGTGGCGGGACAACCGTTGGCTTGGTTGGTCTATTTTTAGAGCAAAATAGTGGTTTGGGACACCCAATCATGGACCCAAAATGGTTTGGATCATCCAACTACGACCACGGATCGAACTGGAAACTAGCACTTTTGGTTACTCCCAGCTATACGAACCCCGTGATCCTAACCTCTATGGAGCCCACCAATGTACGTTTTACATCCACTTTATCCAATTGATAACACCGGACCATGTTAGGATCATGTATTGTGAAAAATCAGGCAGACACCGAACTCAGCTGGGACTCGTCCAAGAAAATAATAATAATAATAATAATAATAATTCTACGGGGCAATAGAAATTGTCGATCAGGCAAATATTGGAAGCCGATTGGCTGGTGTACCACACACCAGCTATGTAGCTGGTGTATTGACATCAGTAAGTTCTTTGGGTCTAATCATAAGGTATGTGTTATATCCAAACCGTCCATCCATTTGGTGAGCTCGTCTTAAGGCTTGAGAAGAAAAATAAGATAAATCTAACTATCAAGTGGACCACACTACAAAAAACTATGGAGGATTGAATGTCTACCATTGAAACCCTTTTAGGGGTCATGGAAGTTTTGGATCAATACAAACTTTGTCTTTACTCTTCATCCAGGTCTTTGTGACCTAATGAACAGATTAGATGGAAAATAAATGTTATGGTGCGCCCTATGAATTTTTTAATGGTGTGGTGTGGTCCAGTTGATCTTTGGATATGATTCATTTTTTTGTATAATGGTCTAAAATGATTTCTAAAAATGGATGAACGGTGTGGATATAATAAATACATCACTCTGCGGCCAAGTAACTTTGATCTCCTTTGAACCATTTGTACAACCCAGAGCTCGGAGAGTGTCAGCGCTCGTCTTCGCACGGCACGTACTTACACTAGCTATATAGCTGATGTGTGGTACACCAGCCAATCCGCTTCTGCCCATATTTGTCTAGGGCTGTACACGAGTCAAGCTAGCTCGAAAAGTTCACTTAACTCACCTCAAATCAACTCGGATTGACTCAGCTTGAAAGGCCGACTCGAGGTGAGTCAAGCTTTTTTACTAAATATCAAGTTAAGTTCAAGCCAAGTTCGACAGGGTATATTTCAACTCAACTCGACTCAACTCGAACTCGTCTTGGCTCGAGTAATATATTTTAATAATAATATTATATATATATATATATATATATATATATATATATATATATATATATAAGTTTTTAAAAAGAATTTAAAACTTAAAAGTTTTTACTTAAAAAACCTTACCCGACCCTACACCTCCTCATTCTCTCTTTTTTTTTTCCTTACCCTACCGTGGTAAACTCGACTTGACTCAAGGTAAACTCGACTCGACTCGAACCACTAGCTCGACTCGAAAGTTTTAGCAAACAAGCCAAGCTTCAATGTTGAGCACGAGGGCGAGCTCAAGTTGGAGCTCAAACTTGAATATAACATGGACGAGTCAAGCTGAGCTTGACTCACCTTGACTCAACTCGGCTAGATGTGCAACCCTATATTTGTCTCTTCTTCCTTACAAAGCTTCATAAAATATATATACCAGCAGAGGAACTGTTGCAATAAGTGGAGAGAGAAACTTTTTCTTCTAAATTACTTAATTTGGCTTAAACTTTTTCTTAGACCTCTTGAACATTGCAATAAGCTTTTAGACTTCCACATTACCTTTTCCTAGATTAGGAATGTGTACCTGGTTTAAGACATGGTTTGAATTTCTTTTAGAAACCACTTCATATTAAGTCTTTTGAGTAAATAAGCACTTAAATTAGTTGTTATATGTGAATTTGACTTGAGTAGAGGCATTATCCTATTATCATATATGTGGTCACTTGCCAAACATTGGAATAAATCACCAAAAGATTGATTGACAACTTTAGTCTGGTTGTCGACATGTGGATCATATGCGTTTAAAAATTAAATTTGAGTACCCAAATGTTTCTACAAAGTTCATCAAAATTAACTTGCAAACCATGTATCTCGATAAGCTGTGATGGTCCTTGGAACAATATAGAGCTTGGGCTATATCCTTAAAGATGTAAAAACTATGCCTGGCATCGGTATCACTCTTGCATGGGATAAAATGTGATATTTTATAAAAGGATCGACTACTATGAAGATAGAATTGTACCATTATTGGATTTTTGACAATATAAGAATAAAATTAATAATAATGTTTTTCCTTAGATGAGTTGATATGGGCAATGGTGGTATTTGCCATAAATTTATGGTCTACCCTTAGCTCTTTTTCATGGCATGCATTTCTAAACAACCTACTCGACATCGTAATTCAATTGAGGTCAATAGTAACAGTCATGAATTTGAACAAAAGTCTTTATCTCAACCAATATGACCCCTAAGCACCATCCTGTAGCTCAATGATGACATGGACTCGTACAAATCCTTCAAAAAGGCGAAGTTGGTTTCCTTTGAAAAGGTTACCTTCATGATGTTAAAGTTGTCATTCATTTATTTTTACAATTTTCTTTAGTTTTCTAAAATATAAGGCAATTTTAGAATTTTGCAGTAGTATATCAAATACAATTATATTAAAAGACATTCTTTAAGAAACAAGAATTTCAACTAAGTATATCCGTCACTTTATTCGTAGCACTAGATTTTTTTATGGATCATGGGGCTGTATAGGTAAGATATACACTTAGCATGCCTTACATTAAGTTTCTTTTGAACATGAATCTTCCTCCATGGTTCAGTGGTAGACATATAATGTTTCAACGTTGAGATCTTGGAATCGAGTTCCCATATGGTATGGGCGTGGGTGTAAAAGAAAGCTTTTTTTAGACATTGAGAAAGTGGAAAGTCTCATGATCTAAGTATAGCACGAACTCTTTATATATCAAGTGGTGACACTAAAATCACAAGGCTTGCATTGTGGAATAAAACTCAACATTATATTTAGAGTAACATCTCTTGACATCGTTTAGTTTCTCACCAAAGAAGGTTATTAGGTGTCCCATTTGGCTAAAGATGACATCAGTTCCTATGTGAGATGGATCAAATTCTACTTACAAGCACATCATTAAAATTTAGTAAGGCAAACACAAGTGCTTTCACTTAGCTTGTCCTTAATTACGTTGAAATTCTCTTGGGCTTCTTCGGATCAAGTAAAATCTTTAACCCTTATGCTATCCTTTATAAGGGCAAAATATTAATAAGGTTCTTAGTGAACAACCAATAGATATCATTAAGCTATGAAAGCTGCTTACTTCTGATTTCAAGAATAGCCACTGTGAAAGCTTCTTACTTTTGATTTCAAGATTACTTTGATCTTTTCATCATCAACCTTAATACCTAGAGAAGAGAAAATATAGACTAAAAAGACTATATTATTGGCCTAACGCACACTTCTAGAGATTGGCATAAATTATTATCTTTACAAAACTTATAACACTTGGCACATGTGATTAATATGATCTTGATTATAAAAACTAAATATAAGAAGATTATTAAAATCGACAATTACAAATTTTTCAATAAACACCTTAAAAAACTTGAATCACAAGTCTTACGAATGCACTTTGTACATTTGATAATCTAAATGGCATGACCATTCATTGTATAGGCCATCCTGAATTTTATAAGTGAACATCTATTTGTCACCCAATTGAATACAAATTTATGTATCCACTTCTAAGATCAGTTCGTGTGTGTGTGCGCGCGTGCATAATTTCACCTTGTAACATATCAGCATAACACTGAATCGAGGAACCGAGGAGCAATATTTTATAATTATTTTATTGATGGCCAGTAGTGTAAACACTCTACTTAATACAAAGTAATCAACTACAATGGAACCATATTTATGACTTAAATCTCGAACTCCTAGAACCATGGCCCCAAATCCAACACCTCTAAACATTAGAAACCTGCAGCCCCAAAACTTTTTATCAGAACCATGCATATTAACTCTAAAAGTCCACCAAAATCCCCCAACATAATTCAGACTGACCCTGTGCCTCATGGAGGCTGTCTAAACAATGAAATAAGTCTAGAATGTATCATTAATTATGCCAGCAGAAATTCAAAATCCACTGTCACCCTTTCGGCCAATGAAAAATTACAGTGCACCAGGGGTTTAGTTGCACCTCAAAATTTGAGTCCAAGCGGATAATAGAAATCAAAATTCTGCTAGTCCGAGTAAGTTGACCGGGAAAGGTTGCATTTAATCCAGTTCAATCCAGCATTTGGAGAGGATGAGAAAGGTTGGGATTAGGTGGGATGGAATTGCATTTAGTTTTATGGAATTGCAATTGGTCCCATGCCAGATTTATGTGGATTTTGAAATCCACTACACGTGGACCCCACATTGATGCATGCGTTTATCCATACCATCCATCCATATACACCATTTACACGTGACATTCTAGTTATATATGTGTACAAGTGAACGACATCCATTGTTAATTAATTTGGTCCGTTGATTTCAATTCTATGGTCCACCAAACATGATTTTGCTCAATCTAGTGTTTTTCCGTAGCAAAATTTTTATCCCAAACATGAGATTGGACGGCTACAATACCATGGTATTTTCAGACATGCAATCATTGTGCAATGATGTTGTTAATCCCATCTAATACAATTCAAAACCATTCAATTCCACATACCAAACACGCCCTAAAATGCCGATCCTGCTGTGAGCTTGAGAAACCCATGGAGGGAGTAGATCTCTCACTGGCATCTCTATTTCTAGAAAAGTGGATTGGCTTGTGTACCACACACTCCCAACCTCACTGGTGGCATGCAAAGACTACCATTGACGCTTCTCAAGCTCCCAGTTGTACTAATGGTTTAAAGGAGATCAAATTTACATGGCCCCACAATGATGTATTTATTGTACCCACACCGTTCATTCGTTTGGAGAATTCATTTTAGAATATGAGTCCAAAAATGTTGAAATTTTTTGTTTAAAAAATAAAGAAATTATTTGAAAATTTCATTTCCCTCCAAAACAGTTTTGAAATTTTCAAAAGTAAAGAAAAGTGTGTTTTTTTTAGTCCCACATCAAAAAGAGTAAGAGAAAAATTATGATTTATAAGTGGTTAAGTGGTAGTATTTTTACTTGAAAAAATGCAAGATGATATGCTCAAATTGCATGTTCCAAGGCACGGGCGTGGGTGAGGGCTTGGTTAATGTGGCTATAGTTTTGCTACATGGCGCACTTTGCACTCGAGAACGGCTAGTAGCCTTAATAGTAAAAATGGTCAAAAAATGGATAGGTCATGATAATCCAATGGTCGCAGGATCAAGATGCGTCTGAGTTAGAATTTTAACTGGTTGCAAAATATACTCACATTAGCATATTGTTTACATAAAATAATTCATGAATTAAACTGAATATCAGACAATTTTTATTAATTTAATTGATTGGGGCCTTCAATTGAACTATCTAGGATGAAAATGGGTCTAACCATTCAATCCTAGTAGAATCGGTCACATTATCATTATTCCTCATGTGGGAGGCAGTTATAACATGTAAGTGACTCTCCTGAACATTAAACTATGTGATCCAAATTATATAAAATTGAAATACTCAACACTTGTGGGTAGGATGAGTTTTTCAGTTTTAGATCACTAGCACTATTTACTCCATCGCATTCATGTTCTTGCCAGATGGTGATCGTCTGTGTTTTCATCACTATCCACATGAAATATGAACACAGCTGCATACAATCCTCTAACTTAATCTCAATATCACAAGTTTGTACCTGTAAAATTTTTATCGATTGAGGTCACTATGGTAGCTAACACAACCGGATCCAATCTCACAAATATGGACTTATGATTATGATTTTAATCCTTCCCTCAATGGATTAACTCTGAATTAGTCCGATTCCTAGGTGAAAATGAAAGATCCACAGGTGAAACAAACGACCAGGTTTTACCTTCCCATTCCCATAATCCAAGTCAGCTACTGAAGATGGGTAATGGCCCAAAACTAAGCGTAATCAAAACTCCACGTATATGATTTTGTAACATCCCAAAATTTTCGTGGCCCTAGTACATACTTGTGCCCGAGAATTTTGTGTGTTAATAATGTATAAATTAGATGCTTTAAAAATCGCACCATTTTTTTCATTTAGATTACATCCAATTACATTCATGAAGGTAACCATTCACGAGAATGAAATTAACTGTATTTATTATTTTATTTGAGTAAAAATTATTCAAGAAATTATCAAATGCTCTCTCAATAGGAGCTGATTACATTATCGAGTTTGCAGTGGAAATATAAAACTAAATCATAAAACTATCTTTTTATTCATTCAGTATAATCTTCCAAATGGAGATGGTCCTCTAGGTCTTCAATTTGTATATTACCTACATCATCTATACGGTTGGAGAGGGTCAATGCCCTACTCATAATGATGGTTATCCTTTAAGATTAACAATAATTCAAAAGATTTATAAAAGTAATGTAAGGATTTTGATACATCTCGTACTCCACATCTTAACCATAATTCCCAAAGGATAAATAATTGCTGGTGATAAATTAAACAACTGAAGGGAGATAATCTTAATAACATGAAAGCATAGTATGTAAAAGGCAAGATAAAAAATATCAACTTAAATTACTATAAGCATAAAGGAATCCTTCACCTTAGCCTTAGATCTAAACCCTAGGTTGATATCCATGTAGGAAATATTCTACATGAAAAGCTTCCACATGAATCACGACATCGCTTGAGTAAGAAGGAAACACTATACATATGGAGAAGAAAGATGGCGTCTAGGCTTCTCTCTGTCTCTCTCTCTCTCTCTCTCTCTCTCTCTCTCTCTCTCTCGCTCTCTCTCTCTTTCTCTTTCTCTTTCTCTTTCTCTCTCTCTCTCTCTCTCTCTTTCTCTTTCTCCTTGGACATTTGGGAGGTGGGCGTATGAGTGGAGAGGACATGTACACTCATTTTATAAAGGAGTGGGCGTGTGAGAGGGGTGTGTTTCCCATCCCACTTGGATTGAATTTTTTCAATTTATCATTTTCTAATGATTTTTCTTTAAATTTAATTCATTCATTGTATCAGGGTCATCGAATAGAGCCAGGGTATATGATTTCCTTTATGATGCAAAATTTAGATTGTCCTGTCATAAAAATTCTCCCTATGGGTGTTAAAACGAACTTGATTTCAATTAACAGTCTACACTTGATGATCAGAGCCCAATTTGAAAAAAAAAATGTGTAGTCAGATAAGTGAATAATTAGACAAAATTTGATGGTTGATTGATGGTGGAAAAAGCTTAAGTCTAAAATTTTACTTTTTGTACAAAAAAAAGAGAACTGGCTTCAACCTTCAATGGTGTAGAATCATAAATCGGTGCCTAAATTTTGTATAACCTTATAGTCATATGAGACTAGAGTGTGGTCTAAATTTGAGTTGTGATAGATGGAAGGAAGTAGTTAAATTGAAAAATCTAGATTTATAAAGAGTTCATACGCCTTGACAGGATAACTTCGTGTATAGGCATAACCTACCAAAGTGGGATCTTCATATTTCATACTTGATCCATATGTGAGCAATCCAAGTCATTCATATGAAGTGAAATATCTTACTACGACTACCTACGAAGTTTCTTCACTCGATGGACACTAAAATCAACGATTAAGGGGTTGATTTGTCAATTGGGTCACTTTTACAGTGATCTAAGGGCCGAAATTTAAAATGTACGGTTAATTTATGATACATAAACATGGTATAAAATTTCACATCAAACAGATTGTGTAAACCATGTGTTCTAGAGTTCAAGAGTCTAGGTTAATGGCATTTTCATAATTATTGTTACTATGAGAGTTTTAGGATATCTAATGATTCTATATGGTTGTGAGCACATTTCTAAGTAATTCTTATAAAATAACTTATATCTAAATAATTATGAATAAAGAATTATTTACCAAACTAATTAAGAGAATGTACACATATCAACCAACATAGTGGATGGTCAAATGACATATTAAAAATAGAAAAGCTTGATGGTTAATAATTTGATCATGTATGTAAGTGGGTGTAGGGTTAGTTTTGTAAACGGATGATCCGAAGTGAGTTTTTAAAGTGATTAAGAGGTAGAACATGTACACCATTAGATTCAAGTGACTTGTTCACATGTGTAAGTTTCTTAGATTATAGTTTTTATGGTGTATTAAGCATATTTATAGGTGGTGAATAAGATGAACGGATCATAATCTCAATTTGATCTGTGTACGAGTGGATGCTGAGATCAAGTAGCTAGCTTACTATGATCAGGTGGTCCAAACTCAGAGTGGATGGTCAGATATCTTTCCCTAGCTGTGAATAGTTGACTGAAAGATTGGTTATGATGGACAAGTGAAAATACTTGGGTATATGATGATCTTATCTCAAAATCAACGATCAGATGACTTGATATATGAATGGAGATTATTCCCAATGGTCAAATTTGTGTTGGAGAATGGATGTAAGATTAGGATAGCTAGATTATTATCATACACATGTATATAATAAGTTAAATTTCATGGTAACACTTGAGAACTTTCAATACTCGGGTATTAAAAAGTTCGAGGTGTTAAAGATTTATACATCAGTAATGAGCACCCAAATCTAACTAAATGCTTAAAGCGAAAATGCTGGAACAAAAAAATATATAGTTAGTCATCATATTAATTTTAAGATGTCTGATAATAAGTTTATAGATTAGGCGTATGATTCACAAAAGATAGCTCATGAAATCTCATTTGAATGTATGGTGATTGATGAGGCTTTTCAAGATGTTATAATAATTGAGAAACTTCTTTTATTTTAGGAGTATAAAAATTCTCTGAAGTATAAAAGAAAAGACATGAGTGATAGCATTATCCTTCATATACTTATAGAGGAGAAAAGTATAAACCATGATAAACATTCTCTACATCTAGAATATGTAATAAAGGCCCACCTTGTTGAGAATAACCAAAGAAGTGAAAATATATATATATATATATATATATATATATATATATATTAAAACCAAAGTCCTATACCATAAAATAAAAAGCATCCATATAGCTAAGAAATTAAAAATAAAAATAAAAGACAAAAATAATAAAAAAGAAAAAATGATGTTATGTGTGTGGAAAAAATGGACACTTTGCTAAGCAATTTAGGTTTTGCAAAGGCGATGAGGAATAAAAGGACCATATACATGTTACAGAAGAGTTTGTGGGGATCATTACTGAAGCACCCATTGCTTGTGGCCCAAGTGACATGGTGGATTGATTCAGGTGCTACCAAGCATATTTGTTACAACCATAGTGCATTTTCCTTCTATAAGAAGGTAGAGGATATAAGGGACATTTTCATGAGAGATTCATCAAAGGCAAAGGTCGTTGGTAAAGGAAAGGTGAGGCTGAAACTTTCTTTTAGAAATGTGCTAACTCTTCTTGCTGCACTGCATGTACTGGATCTTTGGAAAAATCTTGCCTATAGTTCTTTAAATTCTTGGTTATAAAATACACGAATATAACATAAAATAAAAAAAATAATAAGAAATAACAATTAAAAAATCTGGAGAATTGAGGCACGTTAATGTCATTGTCTTAAAGATATATTAGCACCTACAGGAAGACGATCCCTGATGCACTGGGTCCCTACAAGTCCGCCCGTGGGATACAATAACTCTCCTCCAAGATGAATGACTAGATCTGGTGTACTCTTAATCATAGCCACACGAACTCAAGAAAGCTTGAATTGACTTGCCTAGAAAGAATTTGGAGAAAAATCAGAGAGAAGATAGATTTTGCAAAGGAGAGGAGATCCCTTTATAAAAGAAGAAAAGTAAGTAGCTTTTAGAGGTCGAGGCACATGTGAGCGGCATAATAAATGTATGCCGGTGCATGCCTACTCATTAATTATTAGATACATGTGCAACGGCTCTTTGTCTTCTCATACACAAATAGAATAAAATATATGTAGAGAAAACCAAAAATGTCTTATTAAAGGCACGCTACACTGCAACGCACCACACCATGCCTTGCCTTCCATGGCCATGTGCTCGTGCGACGTTGCTCCTATGGCATATCCTTGTTTTCTAATACAAAGAATGAGTGAATGATTTTAATATAAAAGTTTAGCTTTCTTAATTAAAAACTTTCTAACATGGGACTAAACAAAACATAATTAAGGTATGTTGGTTAAAAATGAGGAAAAATCATTTTTTTAAGATTTTTCAAATATATTTAAAAAACCTTTCTAAATTACCAACATGCATGGTGTGACAAGGATGAGCTAAAAGAATCCAAGTGGTTCGTGAGGTGGATCCTACCATTTCAGAAATGAAGCTGACCCATCATCAGATTGGCCACGAATACCGTTAGTTTGCAATGTTGGTAGAGTCCTCTTAATCCTATATTTATTTTGTATATACATGACTAAGTTGTTCAATGGATTGGTCTGACCTTTTATCGGAGGAATCCAAGTGGTGGGTTGCAGGTTGGATCTTGCACCAGTACACGGAGTTGCTCCACATGTGGAAGGCGAGTATTGACTGCACAACTTTCTCCAGCTTGGGTGACAGTGTTGAAATTGGGTGCGAGTCGACGGCACTCGGAAGCTCCTCGCTTCGCCATTGACATAGTGGTTTAATGGCGTGTTGAAATTAGGTGAAGGTTGGCCGGACTCAGAATCTCCCGCGATTGACTTAGTGTTTTGACGGCATTAGTATGTTGGTGATGAGTTTCGATTGGGATGACCAAAATGCCCTCACTTGGACCATTAATTAGTTTGTTGTTTTCCAACAAGCCAGTTGGGTACCCTTTGTGTTTAGGGTTCAGAAGACAGGATAAATTATCAATCAGGTCCATTCATTTAATGGACCCTAGTAAGGATGGCTTATGTGTTAAAAATTGAATCTATCTGTAAATCTTATCCATCGATTTTCTTTTGACCATTAACTAGTTTCGTTTTCTATGGTTGCTTTAGTAGCCGCAGATCATATGGATTGGAACATGGAATAGGCATTTTTTTCATATATAAATGGGCCATCAATGCTTGTGGCCAGTTGATTAGTGATCCTAATTGGTTGATAAATATACTACTTGGACCAAAGAATGATCGTTGTACTCTATGAAATGATCAAAAACTCCGTGGTCGAACTTGTGATGGTTGTGGTGCGGAAGGAAAAGAAATGATTAAAATGCCCTCATCTATTACTATTATTATTATTATTATTTCTAAAGACTAGCGCTCAAATCATAGTAGTGACTTTCCTAACAGGAAGCGGATTGGCTGGTGTACCTTACGCCTGCTATATAACGCCAGCGAGTTCTGTGGATCTGATAATGAAGTACGTGTTATATCCAAACCATCCATCCATTTGGCAAGCTCGTTTTAAACCTTGAGAAGAAAAATAAGATAGATCTAACTTTCAAGTAGACCACACTACAAAAAGAAGGGGGGATTGAACGTCTACCATTGAAACCCTTTCTGGGGTCACGGAAGTTTTGGATCAATATGAAATTTGTTTTTCCTCTTCATTCAGGTCTTTCTGACCTTATGAACAGATTGGATGGAAAATAAATGTTATGGTGGGCCCTACGAATTGTTTAACAGTGAAAATCATTATCTCCACTTCTATTTGTGGTGGTCTAAATGATCTTTGGATATGATTTAATTTTTGGATAATGCTCTAAAATGATCTCTAAAAATAGATGAACAGTGTAGATATAATAAATGCCTCACGGTGGGGCCATGTAACTTTGATCTCCTTTGAACTGGTCGTACAACTTGGAGCTCAAGGAGCGTCGGTGCTCGTCTTCGCACGACGCGTCCCTGCAGCAGCTATATAGCTGGTGTGTGATACACCAGCCAATCCGCTTCCTTTACAACACTCTACGTGGGTCCCATCATTATGCGTGTGAAATACAGCATGTCCATACGTCATCTTATAGCACATTGATAGTGCTCATCATTCCATTCCATGTATATTTAGATTTTAGATCTATCAATTTTTTTCATGTACAAAGAGATTCTTTTCCATATAAGGATTTTATTTTTTTCTAACAACCCTTAGAAATCACTTCAGTTTATTCTTCAAGCTGAGCTACATAAATTCAAGACTCCCCAAATGCAAGAAAAACTAAAGATACAAAGAAGAAAAAAGAAATAAGCATGCAAGCACGAAATCACATCTTTTTATAACATTCCATAGCCCAATCGTCATATGCAACACATACGACACCAAAACCAGCAAACCCAGGCCCTTCTCCAAATGCTTCAAACTCCTTGACCGTCTTGTTCCTCCCTGCACTGAACGCAAAAATCGCTACATCACATCTTTTTCATATAAGGATGCACATCTCTGTAAATGACCCCATTATGATTAAAGTTTTATATATATATATATATATATATATATATATATATATATATATATATATATATATAAAATAAAGAATTCTCCAAAATCTTTAGAATGCATTTCTGTTATCATGGTATCAGAGTCACACATCTGAGTCTTTTGCTGTTGCGGTCCTCATCATCACTGCTAGTTCAAAGATCACTAGTCTCTGTGCCTGCCCACACCATTGCTACCCTGATGTAGCAACCAATCATAACAGCCCTCTTTCGGATGGATCTCCAAGTTCCCTTGTTATACTAGTTTAATGCAGAAATTCCAGAGATTTATCTGTGCATAGGACATAGAGATTGTTGGGTTTAGATGGCTTACTTAACTGAGATGCCATAGTAGAAGATGAAGAATACCAGAATTAGGATACCAGAAATATAATACCAAGATTTTCTTTTCCTTCACACCCTAATAGAAGAAATTGATGGGACTGAGATTATCTCCTCTCTTGTGGTGTAGGATCGAGGATATAGCCTTCTTTTATAGATATGAAGGGTAGAGAGTTTGAAACCCATCAAAACTCTTCACCCACAACTCCACACGTATCGGTGTCCTAGTAAAATACATACTGCTATGTGCGTATCACATTATCACAATAATAGCATTCCAAATCCCTTACGCAGTTCATTCCTGAAATTATCACAACGCAGTGGGGTCCACTAGATTACCAACCATATTATCTAACCTACCTTAGGAAAATCCTGACCATTGATCAATAAGGCCCACCTCCTTATAGAGGTCTTACATTCTCCCACTTGGATCATATTGAATAATGTCAAGGATTAGTCTATAAAAAACAAATACTTTTGAAAATCTTAATTTTATTTTAAGAAAACATCCAAATGGTTGACCACTGTAATGGTAGGATAATGCGGGTAATGTTATTCAATCTGGTCTTTTAAGATTATCAGCATCGAATCGCAGTAGTCATCACATCATTTAATCTAGGCGAAGTGAGATTAAGCGCGGTCACGAATGCATTCAACCTTAACAATATATATCAGAAACTAGGAAGTATGGTATAAGGATTACATACGTAGTGTGATGATGTGTGTCTATCCTTAAGAGGTCATAAAGCTTTCAAATGTCTCCAATGAGACGTGACTATGGTTCTACTTACTCGAATTAGATTGCGCATACTAAGTAAGAAGCACAAATAAAACTTTATATTTAATTATCAAAATTGTATAAAATGAGATCTTTTAAATGTCTATAAAAATCAAAGTGCGCTTAAGTCCCACTAATCGAAAACATCTGTGGGATCAATAACTCTTATTGATGTCACATGCTCCTAAAATGGTGTGATAGGGAGCCCTTTAATGAGCGGATCTGCAATCATCTGCTTAGTACCAATGAACTCCATGGACACTTGATGATTTTGAACTCTTTCCTTTACAACATGATATTTGATGTCAATATGTCTCGACCTTGATGAATGCTTGTCGTTACTAGAGAAGAAAATTACAACTAAATTGTCGTAAAATATTCTCAATGGTTTAAGGATATGCTCCAGTACCTACAAACCTGAGAAGAAACTTTGTAACCATAATGCCTGATCAGATGCGTCGTGAATAGGCAATGAATTAGCTTCCATGGTGGATGAGGCTGTGGTAGGCTGTTTTATGCTTTTCCAAGACACAGCTCCTTCAACCATCATGAAGACGTATTCTAAGGTGGACTTCTTAATGTCAACGCAGCCTACAAAATCTGCGTCTGAATATCCAATTAACTTCAATTGATCAAATCTTCTATATGTGAGTCTGAAGTCCTTCGTTCTCTTTAGATACTGTAACACTTTCTTTGTAGTTATTCAATGTTGCATTCTTGGATTAGATAGGTATCTTCCTAACATTCCAACAACAAAAATAATATCCAGTCACGTACAGAATTGAGCATACATGATGCTCCCTACTGCTGATGCGTATGAAAATTTCTTCATTCGATTCTTTTCCAAATCATTCTTTAGACACCGGAATATGTCAAATTTGTCGCCCTTCACAATGGGCGATTGTCTGAAAGCACAATTTTGTATGTCATATCTTTCAAGTACTCTAGTAATATAGGCCCTTTATGATAGGTTAAGTAGTCCATGTGATCTGTCACGGCGAATCTCAATGTCGATGACATAAGACGCGTCATATATTTGAGATAAGAATTTTTTAGTGTCGCTCATCATCCTAATATCACTGCTAGCCAACAGAATATCATCAATATACAAAATCATCATAACAAACTTACTCCCACTTATTTTAATATAGATACATTCATCTGCAATATTTTTTATAAAACCATATGAGGTAATTACTTCATGAAACTTTATGTACAACTGTCGTGATGTCTGTTTCAACCCATAGATGGATTTCTTTAATTTATACACCAAATGTTCTAAGTCATTAGCTACAAAACCTTCGGGTTATAACATGTATACATTCTCATTCAGATCCCCATCGAGAAATATTATCTTTACATCCATCTGATGTAACTCTAAGTCCATATGAGCTACAAGAGTTATTATAATCCTGAATGAGTCTTTCTTAAATACTGGTGAGAAAGTCTCTTTAAAGTCAATTCCCTCACACTGGTTAAAACCCTTGACAATAAGTCTGGCTATATATCTTTTAATATTACTTTTAGAGTTCCGCTTAATTTTAAATATCCATTTACAACTAATCGGCCTTATCCCAGTGGGTAACTCAATAAGATTCCATACTTTATTGTCCCTCATCGATTTTAACTCATCTGTCATAACATCAACCAACGAGAAAGATCAACACTTTGTTTGACTTGTGTAAAGGATTCAAATCTTTTTCCATACATATGTCAAAATCAAGCTCCTGTATGTATACAATCTAATCGTCTCAATTTGCAGGTCTTCTCTCTCATTCGGATCTCCTTAATGGTTCAGCCTTTAGGGTGCGATTTTTTTCCTCACAAATAGGTCGTATTTGAGGCTTATTGTGGTGTTCTACAGTGATTGCAGGGTCGGTCAACTGTAGTATTTATGTCCACGTTATCTTGAGTGACTATGACCAGAGTCACAGTCCTTTCTTCCTCAAATACAAAGTTTCTTATGTTCATGCTCCCAATGTTTTCAATGTCCTCAATGAATTTGGCATTCCTAATCTCAACAATCCTGATAGAGTAGGAAGGACAGTAGAATAAAAAACCTTTTGACCTTTCTAAATATCTAATAAAGAAAAAGCTTATGGTTCTAAAATTGAGCTTCCTTTCATGCGGGTTGTAAATTTTGGCATCAACAGGACATCCCCAAATGTACAGGTATCAGAGACTTAGTTTTGCTTACTGCCTTGGTAGAGACCCCGTTAAGAATATGAACTGCGATTTTGTTCGCATCACCCCATAGAGATTATAGCAATGTCAAATTGCTAACTATGCTTTGCACCATATTCATAAGGGTACGATTACGCCTTTAAGCCACACCATTCTGCTCTAGAGTACTAAGCATAGTGTACTGGGCGACAATACTATAATCTTTTAAGTATCTAGCGAATGGCCCTAGATTATGACTTGATTCGTCATATCTACCATAGTATTCACCATCACGGTCAGATCTGACAACTTTAATCCTTTTATCGAATTGATTTTCAACTTCAGCCTTATACATTTTAAAGGCATCCAAGGCATCTGATTTCTCACTAATAAGATACAGGTACCCGAAACGAAAGTAGTCATATATAAAGGTAATAAAATATTCATGTCCACTCTATGAAGGCATAGGGAATGGTCCACAAATGTCTATACGTATCACCTCTGAGAGACTTATATTCCTTATTGCACCTTTCTTTTTAGTTCTAGTCTATTTTCCTTTTATGCAATCAATACACACTTTATAATCAGAGAAGTCTAGAGAATGGAGAATTCTTTCTCGCACAAGCCTATCTAATCTCTCACTAAATATATGACATAGTTACATGTACCACAACATTGAGGAATTCTTATAGTCTAACATTCACTTTAATCCTACTTTATTTCCATGCGAGGCATTAACATTATAGACGTGTGAGGTAATTAAGTCTAACTGATATAAGTTGTTCACTATAGAGTTGGTGCTAACTTTAATCGAATTAAAGTAAATACTGAATCCTTTATTCTCAAATTAAAATAAATATCTCAACTTATTCAAATGAGAAATAGAAACTAAATTACACCTTATAGAAGGCACACAAAATGTATCTACTAAATTCAAAAAATAACCAGACTCTAACTTAAGCCTATAAACTCCAATTGCCTCCACGTCTACCTTGACACCATTACCTACGTATAGTAAGCGCTCTACATCAGTTAGTGGCCTAGCCTGTAACAATTCCTATATATAAGTGCATATGTGAATAATAGTTCCTAAATCTATCCACCAGGAATCCACTGACACATCGGTCAAATTAGATTTAAAACAGATAAGAATAGAGTTATTAACTTTCTTTATGAACTATTTCTTATACTTTTCGCAGTCTTTCTTTTGATGACTAGTCTTTTCGTAAAAGAAGCATTTATTACTTTTAGCCCATTTACAGTTCGATCCATTACCAGATTGATTCTCATGGTTCCCTACTGGAGAACTTGAGGATCGATTATCAGAACCTTCGTTTCTTTTTTCTTTTCCCTTTATATCCATACCCATGCCTATGTCTTGAGGTCACCATATTAATATTTTGTACTTTGCCCAACTGCCTAATCTTATCCTCCTCTTGAACGCACTAAGAGATCAGTTCGTCAAATGTTCACATGTCCTTTAGAGTGTTATAGTTCACCAGGAACGTACATATTGTATTGAGGACGTAGATTGTTCATGATTAGGTGAATCAGTTGGTCATCATTAAGTACAAGGCCTAAAGAGTAAATATTAGATACAATTTCGATCTGCTCTATAATGTATTCCCGAATATTTCCTTTTCCATCATAGGATGAGCAAGTTAATTTATTAAAAGAAACACCCACCTCAGTTTTATCATATTTCTTGAATCGTTTTCTCATTTTGGTCAGGAAAGCTTTGGCCTTATCTACTTTAGGAATGATACCTTTCATAGACTCAAAAATTGAATACTTTATGACTTTTAGGCACGTATCATTTGATCTAAACCATGCCTCATAACGATTAATCTTTGATTCAGTGGCATCATCAGGTAGTTTTGACGATTTTGGTGTTATCAGGGCAAGGTCTAATTGTACGTAACCCAAGATAATTTCAATGGATTACTTCCAATGAGCATAATTGGATCCATTTAGGGCAGGGATGTGGTGTGTACTAGTTGGAATTGAGACTAAAATGGAAGAGATATATATACTCACATTAGTTTATTATTTCATAAAATAATTCATGAATATAAACAAACATCAAGCAAAGCTAATCAATTCAGTTGTCAAGGGAGGTATCAACTGAATCATCCAAGATGAAGATGGGCCCAACCATCACATCCTGGTAAGGATCTATTACATCATCATCATTCCTCTTGTGGGAGGTAATGATAATATGTCAGTGATCCTCCTGAACATGAAGTTAAGTGATGTCAATTATGTAAATTTGAGACACTCAACACCTATGGGTGAGATGAGTCTTCCAGCTTTACATCACTAGTACCATTTATTTCTGCTCATGTGACTGTCAAACGGTAATCATCTGTGTTTTCTTTACTATATTCATGAAACGTGAGCGAAACTGCATGCAATCCTCCTTATCCCAATGACACAAGTCTGTACTTATAAAATTTTCATCGATTGAGGTCACTATGGTGGCTAACACAACCGAATCCAATTCTACAAATATAGACTTAGGATAGTGATTATAATCCTGTCCTCAACAAATTATAACCAAATTAGTCTGATACGGCCCACAAGTTGGTTGGTACTGACCTTTTAGAAAATAAAGGAACCTTAAAGTGAAACATATGGATAGGTTTCACACTATATATTCCAACAATCCATATTAACTCCCAAGGATGGGTGATGGGCTTATATTAGAGCCGAATCAGCAATCTAATTAGATCTGTAAATGTTTAAATGAGTATAACTAAATCGAGCTCCTAGGATTATCATGATAGATAGATAGTATGGATTATATAATTTGACAAGCAGATGCATGTATGCATGGGTCTCCATAAGTTTAACAGATGAGTTCAAAGTCTTAATATTCATTAGATGAAATTTCATGATCAAACTAATAGACAACCTAGATCAAAATAGACGGTCCATATCCTGTCGAGTGAGTTAGATTATTTAATCATGATTAAACTAATAAAAGGCCAGATCAAAATAAAATCAAAACATTATGGAATGGACCAAATCCTGGGATCAATGGGCCTAGGTAGAAGTTAAGGCCCACCAACTTATATGAGGATCCGGATGCATATGATCTAATCACAAGTCCTAAAGGCAAACCCGATTAGGACCTTAAAATCGGGTCTGCAAGCCCGATTATAAAAAATATCTTTTGTATGAAAGGGGCATAAAGAAACCCTAGTTGTTGAATGATATTCTCATACAAGATCTCCGCCGCTGGCATCTACCAGAAGAAACTCTCCTGCTACGATGATGACAACTACAGAGAGAGGTCATGGTTTCGGAGGAATGGAAGATGTCCTCCCTCTGCCATGACTGCCGGTAGCCTTGACGACGCACGATGAAAAGACAATGGCTCCATCGTCATCGAAAACCCAAGATTTCAGCTATCAGCGATAGGAATGCGAGTACAAGACGTCGATAATGGCTGATGAGCAAGAAAGAAGGAGATGCAAGTCATCACCTACACCCATCTCATCGAAAGATGATAATAGCCGCCGGCCTCTAACAATCACAGGTAAGATGAAGAACAATTCCTAATAGGACTGAAATCCCAAATATTCTGAATTTGGGATTCAAATCCCTAATCTCCAATTTTGGGAATCAAAATTCACATGGCTTGATTTGGGAATAATATATTAATCCGGAATTCCCAATTCTTAGATCTATGGTTCGATATTCCAATTCCTAAATTCAAAGTTTCAAAAATCTCTGATTTAGGGATTAAGGTCCCTGATGTCTAAATTTGAAAATTAGAATTCCTAATGTCTGGATTTAGGGATCAAATAAAAATAATAATAAATAAATAAAAACTCTAATTTTCAATTTAGGAATTCGAAATCCTTGATTTTGGATGTGGGATTGAATCTGAAACAACTGACTACTCCTGATTTAGTAATTGGAACCTGAAATCCCCAATCTCCTTGGATTTGGGAATTTGAAATCACTAACTGTTGTATTTAGGGATTCAAATTCCTGATTTTAGAAATTAGAATTTGGAATCCCTAATTACTAAATTGATCTTCATACCCAATGCACTGATGTCTCTGATACCAACTGTTATACTAGCTTAATGTGAAAATCGCAGAGATCTATCTGTGCATAGGATATAAAGATTGTTGGATTTAGATGGCTTACCTAACTGAGACGTCATAGTTGAAGATGAAGAATACTATAATTAGAATACCAGAAATATAATACCAGGATCTTCCTTTCCTTCACACTCAAATAGAAGAAATTGATGGGACTAAGATTATCTCCTCTATTGTGGTGTAGGATTGGGGACCTAGCCTTCTTTTATAGAAACCAGGGGTGGGGAGTTTGAAACCCATCAAAACTCTTCACCCATGGCTCCACACATATCAGTGTCCTAGTAAAATACATACTGTTGTGTATCACAGTATCACAGTAATAGCATTCCAAATTGCTTACGCGCTTCACTCTTGAAATTAGCACAATGCAGTGGGGTCCACTGGATTACCCGATCATATTATCCAACCTACCTTAGGACAATCCTAACCATTGATCAGTAAGGCCCACCTTATAGAGTTCTTACATCCCTTCCATCACAGGGAGCTTTGCCGCTCAATTGTTGTTCTCTGTATCAGATTGGACAACTAAGTTGGGGTTTCCTCTTCCACAATTTCAGCTACTCGTCCATTGATTTTGTAAGGGCAACACCGCATAACCCATCACCAACACCCGCATCTGCATCCATCTCCATCAACCCTTACTTATCCGACATCCATTGCCGGAAACCTATTTTTGACCAACTCCTTCATAGTCGGCAGTAGCCTTTGCCCCTATTGTAGACACCATCTCTAGCTAAATGTCACTATCAGGGCATCGCCCAAATCCATTGTCATGTTATCATCATCCCCATCATGTTGATTGTACAGAGTAAAAATCAATTCCATCACAAAACTCACGTGGGCCATACCACAAGAAGAATTATAAACTAAGACAAAATAAAATAAAATAAATCAAGTTTACGTGGTGTGGTCTACTAGAGTTTTGGATAAACTGATTTTTGGATTGTACATTCATCTTAGTTAGTAAGGCTTACCTGATGACCAGGTTGGATGGAAGATGCAAACCATTGTAACCTCACATACAAAACTACGGTGGCGTGGCCCACCTCAATAGTAGATTGGCCTACATATCCACATGTAAGTGATGGATAGAGAAGATTTCAGACACACAACACCATTAAGGCTGGCAATGGGCAAGGCTTGGGCCCACTAAAATCAAAATTTCAACCAGGAATGGCCTAAAGGTCTAGCCCCACCAAAGTTTTGGTCCAGGCCTAGTCCATTGCTAGGCCTAAACTAAGGCTGTACATCAAGTCAAGTCGAGTCGAGGTGGGCCAAGCTTGGCATGACTTGTCCATCCTATACTCAAGTTCGAGTTCGAGCTCGAGCTCGAACTCGCCCTCGAGCTCAACATTGAAGCTTGGCTTGTTTGCCAAAGCTTTCGAGTCGAGTTTGAGTCGAGCTAGTGGTTCGAGTCGAGTCGATTTTATCTCGAGTCGAGTCGAGTTTACCTCGGCAGGGTAAGGGAAAGAGAAAGAGGGAATGGGGATAGGTAGGGTCGGTAGAATTTTTTAGTAAAAACTTTTAAGTTTTAACTCCATTTTTTTACCTTTTATATATATATATATATATATATATATATATATATATATATATATATATATATATATATATATATATAAAATATTTAATATTAATATAATATATATAATGTATATTATTAAAATATATTACTCAAGCCAAGTCAAGCTCGAGCTTAAGCTTCGAGTCGAGTCGAGTCGAGTTGAAATACACCATGGTCGAACTTGGCTTGAACTCAACTTGAGCTTTAATAAACAAGCTTGACTCATCTTGAGTCAGCCTTTCAAGCCGAGTCAATCCGAGCTGAGTTGAGCTGAGTCGAGTGAGCTTTTCAAGCAACTTTGACTCGTGTACAGTCCTAGCCTAAACTATTGTTAGGCTTTGTGGACTCTGATCATTAGAGATATATTGTTCATCTAGCCAACATTATCGCAAAGTTCGGAGGCCTAAAGGGTAATTTTGTAATTTCATACAATGTTCTATGTAAACCATAGTTCATTTGGGGTAGTATATATAGTCTAGAGAGAGATTGTATTGTAATGAGAGCTGCTTCTTCACTTTTAGCTTTTAAATATACTGGATTGGTGTGAATCTATGGATGTACAGAAAAGTAACCATATAAATTTGTGTGGTGGTTTGCATCTTCTTTATGTTTTCTTTTAATTTTGATATTTTCGTGTGTGTGTGTGTGTGTGGTTGAGAATGCACCTTTTCCATTATAAATACCATAGACCACACTAAGATAATAAGACATGGGAGGTCGCAGTTGTCAAATGTTAGAAGGCAACTAGAGTTCTCATCCAATATTCTTTACTTTTCTCCTTTGTAAGAGTTTTTATTTTATTTTACATGTTTTAATGACCTGACTCCTTATGACAACTATCATTGGATACAGGGTATAAAAATCATGGAACAATTGAGTTTTATTAGCCCACTGTGATGTATGTGTGAGATCCACTCCGTCCATTTGTTGTGACACCTCTTATTAGGGCCTTATACTATAATTAGGTTAATACAAAACTTAGGTTGGCCACACCATAGAAAACAGTGGGAATGGGGGACAACATCTGTAGAAATCTTCTTGGGACCTACCATGTTGTTGATATGCTTATACAAATGGTAGAACAAGTGAACACCACTAGTATGAAGAAATACTACAAAATTCAATATGATTCAAAATTCAAGTGGGCCAAAATATGTGAATTAGGTTTAAGGATGAAGCCTTGGACAAGTTTAAAGTTTCCAAGGAAAAAGTAGAAAGCCAACTTAGTTGTAAGATTAAAAATCTTAGAAGTGATCGAGGAGGTGAGTATACATCACTAGTACTTAATGATTTTTGTGTATCCCAAGGGATTATACATCAGTACACTTCTCCTATACATCTTAGCAAAATGGAGTTGTTGAGAGGAACATTAGGACCTTGATAAATCTAGTAAATGTTATGCATAGCTCTTTAAGTCTACCTAATAATATGTGGGGCAAATCTATTCTTACAATTCCCTATGTCCTAAATAGGATTCCTTCTAGTAAGATAGATAAATCTCCCTACGAACTGTGGAAAGGTAAGGCCCCTTATATATCTAAACTACTTTAGGAGTTGGGGATGTCTATCTAATGTTAGATTAGTTGACCCTAAACAACCTAAGCTAGGAGATAGAACTGTTAACTTTGAGTTTGTTCGATAAGCATTTAACAGTAAAGCCTGTAGGTTTTTAACCTTAGGTGATTCTTCTATTAAAGAATCTAGAGATGCTAAATTTTTTTAGGATATGTTTTTTTATAAGTCAGAAATTAGTGGGGACAATACTTTAGACTTAGGGTCTAAATCTGACGGTTTATCCTAATATTTTGGTTTTAATGAACTTAATACCTTAACTAGAGCTAGTAAGAGGGCTAGATTAGCGAAGGATTTTAAGCCTGATTACTTTACCTACAAAGTAGAAGGTGACCCTGTATCATTCAAAGAAGTTTTGTCATCACGTGATACTTTCTTTTTCTTTTTTTTTTCGAAGGAAGTTATAGATAACAAGATGAATTCTATCATGGCTATTCAACATGGAAACTAGCTAGTTTACTGACCTGATGGTTTGAAACTACTTGGATGTAACTAAGATTTTAGGAAGAAGTTAAAACCTGATAGTTTTATAGAAAAATACAGGGCTAAATTAGCAGCTAAAGGGTACAGACAAAAGGAGAGAATATATTTCCTTAATACCTATTCTCCGATCTCTAGGATCGCATACATTAGAACTCATATAGCTATTTCATCTTTATATAATTTGATTATACATTAAATGGATGTCAAAACTACTTTTTAGTATAGATATCTTGACAAGGAGATCTACATGGAGCAACTTGAAGGGTTTGAAGACCCTGCTCAACCATTAAAGGTGTGTAGATTAGTTAAATCTTTGTATTATCTTAAATAGGCTCCAAAGTAATGGCATGCTAAGTTTGACTCAATACTTAAAGATAATGGTTTCTGAATAAAAAAGAAGTAAATACGTATATATATTATAAGAATAATGGATTTATGAGTATCATCATTTGCTTATATGTTAATGGCGTACTCATATTTGTGTCAAACATCACTATTATTAATCAAATTAAGGCTTTTCTACCATTCAAATTAGAAATGAAAGACTTAGAGTGGGAAATTAATCATTGGGATCAAAATCATTAAAAAAGAGGATGAGATAGTTCTTTCACAAACTCATTATATAGAGTCCATTATCAAGAAATACAATATGACCGACAACAAGCATGTTTGCACTACTTTTGATGATGGCGTTCATTTTTACCCTAATCAAGGGGTAAGTGTGGATCAAAATGGATATGCCAATATCATAATTAGTCTTATTTATGCAATGAATTGCACCAAACCCACCATTTCTTATGCTATGAAGAAATTATATATGTTTATAAGTAATCCTAGTGAAGAGCACTAGTAAGTTGTTCGTAGAGTGCTTAAATACTTGAAAAGGACTCAACACTATAGTTTACAATGGTACATATCTAACGGTATTGAAGGATATTCTGATGCTGATTGGAATTTCATTTTTTATTATTGTAAGCCAACTAGTAATTATATCATTCTCATAGGTAGAGGAGATGTAACTTGGACATTCAAAAAAAAAATTATTCTCTTTGACTCTACTATGAAGTCTAAACTTATAGATCTTACCTCTATTATGGAAGATACCGAGTGGTTAAGAAATGTTTTGTATGATATTCCAATTTGGAGTAAACTATTTCCTACTTTTAAACTATACTGTGATAGTGATGTAGCTATCAAGAGTGCAAACAATGCACAATATAATGGTAAGATGAGACCAATAAGCTGAAAACATAACAAAATTAGAGAATTGACCAAAGAAAGAGTGGTCTCCATAAATGAGATAAGATCATCAGAGAAGTTGGCAGATCCTTGATTTGGATGATTAGAGATAATAGAAAACATGTTCAATGGGACAAACAAATTATAAAGTAGTTCTAAGAGGAATTGTGTATAAGAAACTGAGTTTCATGTCCCATTTTGATCTTGAACCAATGCTACCTGTGACAGATTTGATGATGAGGTCAGACCTCTTAATAAGTTCTATATTCTTTATGAATGTGACACATGGTCAGGAGTACGTTCTTAATACACTGACTGTTGGAATATTTGGTTGAATTAAATAGACTATTAAAAGATCGAGAACCAAAAAAGAAAATAAAATTTGAGAAAGAAGACTTATTGAATTGAGTTAAGGTGTGACATGAGTCACTAGGCTTGAAATCAAATTTGATCCCCTTGGATAGTGTCTCAAGTACAACATGTTTCTAGGACAATTGACCTCCAGGATATGATGACTATGACCCGATCCTAGCGATGCACTCACTATACGCAGGCTAACCATTTACAGTTTAACCCAAAAATGTTGAGTTGACTTAGCAAAAAACTCAACAAAAATTCTTACAGCAAAACCAGAAGAATAAAGAGAGTTTTTAGAAGAAGAGAATAAAATGATTTGTTCATACTTTGAAACTGGAATAGAAATCATTTTATATATTATGAAGTGGTGCATTAAGCACCCTTTAGAAAGGGCTAGGTTTGTTGGGTTTAAACCCAATAGGTGCGACCAACCGAATAGTCGCGTCTCTCTGGTTTAAAACGAAAAAGCACAAATGTGAGTATACTCTTGCAAATAAAGTCCCGCGAGTAGCTATACACACACACACCTATGCGAGTACACCCGCGCCCAGCCCAGCCAGTCTCGTCGTGTTGCTCACGTGCATGCGCACACGCACACGGACTCGGCTCGGCTCAGTGTGTGCCGCGTGTGTGGTCAATGACATAAATTAGAACTATTGGCATAGCCTCTCCCTCTCTCGTAGGACCAAATTCACATGCCCCCTGAATGGGGCTCAAGTTCTAAAGAAAAAAACATATCTTATATACAAGATATTTTTCTTTATTAAATTAAATGTGGAACAAAACCCATAACTCAAAACATCAAAAATTTAAAACGTGGAGGGAAAATAAAATATTTCAAATTTAAATATAAATTTTAAAACAAAATACAACACTTACCTATATGAGCGTAAAAGGGTGGCCGTCTTCTATTAGAATCTGACTAGTTCTCTAAAACATTTATGAAATTGAGATTAGCATATGAGCGTGAAGTGCAAAATATTCATATACACTAAAGAAGCGGTGATCTTATGTGTATGTGTGTGTATGAAGTATTAATCTTATTATTAAATAACTTAATTTTATAAGGTGTTATCTACTAAGTCTTATAAGGCATTGTCTACTAAGTCTATAGTAAGAAATTGCTCTTCACTATACAAATGTTCAAGTTTACATGACACCTTTGATTAAGCACACAAGCTATGATGGTCAAATGTTATTTTCTTTTTTCTTTTTCTTTTTTTTTTCTTTTTTTTAAATAGTTGGGGATTATTGGTTGAGGGTTTTTTTTTTTTTAACGCCAAGGGAAATAGGTCCCGCAGGACCTTTGAAAAAGTAGCCGTGAGAATAATATCCTGCATTGGACCTAGAGGGAGGAATTTTTACCTTTTATCTAATCTTCCGTGGATAGCTTTTACATTGGCTCTTGAGTATGGTATGCCAAACACTAAAAACCCCTCCTGCATGGCAGTGTACTAGTTTTGAGTTGGGCTTGGTGGTTCGTTTTAGTTTTTTTTCCGAAATATTTTTTTTTCCTTTGACGGAGTCTTACGCAAGTTACTTGGCCACGCGTCGCACATCGGAAGCAATGGAGTAGTGCTCGTTTACGCATGCTGGTAGCCACGTGTTGGCCGCTTGCAAAGTGCTATATAAACTTTTTTAAAGAAAAATCCTAAAGTATCAAAAAGAAAATTCCAAAGTCCAGGGTAATCATCTCTTTCTGCTTTCACTACGTATCAAATTTTTTCACTTCTCTGTTTTTTTAATATTGTATTATTACCGCTCTAAACATCAACCGTTGTGACGGTGGAGTCGGCGAATTTCACCGAGATCAGCTATTGTATCCCAAAGCCGGTTGCAACAAACCACCTGGGTCATTCATCTAATTCAAGATATAGTCATGAATGGTCTTCAGAAAAAGAAAAATGACTAGGCTACGCGCCTCTACGGTCATACATTATTTCATTATCTCTTATTTTCCTTAAGAGGATCCAAGTGCACATGTTATAATTTACTTTAATCTATTTGATCTGTTTCATATCTGTTGTTGGTATCATCGTGCCAGTATTATCGTTATTTCTGATATTTTCTGGGTAGAACAATAGATGCAGATGCCTTAAAAATAATCTACATCACGGAAACCTTTTTAAAATAAAAATAAATTTATATATAAATCTCAAAAAAAGGATTTACAGCACCTTCGGGTGGGCATCACAAAAAGGCCGATGCCACGCCTATCATATCTACATCACGGAACCTTTGTTATAGTTGCTGAAAGGTTCAGATCATAATGAGATGCCATGATCAACAAGTGGGCCCAAGTATCCTAGATTGCATGATATTAAATCTTGTGCTTAGCACTTTCTGTGCATGCGAATTTTTAATGTATACATACTTATCTTTTAGACAAGTATAATTTTAGTCCAGGGTTTGGATTGGATTTGACCCAGCTCATTGAGGCTGGCCCCGTATGGTGATGTACAACCTAAACCCAACGTGTTTACTGATTTTCTAACCCGTGGGTGACTCACCACCCATTTACTTTCGCCTAACCAGCCTCAGATACTATTTGGTCTAGTTGATGAAGATGGCCCACGCCTCTTGGTTTCCAATGTCGAACTTCCGGAATGTGCTACCATTGGCCGAACTTTGGCTACTGTAAGCCCCACTTGTCAGCAATCTGTTGTGGTTGGGCCAAATTTTCAAATCCAACTAGTAAATGGGCCGGCATTAGACATTAATTTCAAGATAAATTGATGGGCTCACCGTCTTTTTCCCAACACTAACCTAACTAAGCCCCACCTGTCCCATAAAAGAATATAGAACATAGGAGACTTTGCACGGTCCGGGATCCAAACCATTCATGTATTAGTGTTATTAGGGCAGGCCTGGGCCATTAGAATCAATATTTTGAAAAAGCCCATCAGTTCACAATTGGGCCTGAACCAACCCAGGCCCACACATTTCTAGGCATCCCAACTAGGGCTAAAAGTCGGGTGGGTTGGGTCAAGTTGGTGCTCAACCCTAGCCCAACCCAAGGTTCCTATACCTCAATCCAACCCAACCCAATCTCGAGTTGGGAGTTCTCAACCCAAGCGGGCTCGGTTGGGTTCGCCAGGTTGGTCAGGTGGATGTATGCTAATATTTTCGTTATTACATTAGTTTGTTATATTTTCAATATGCATTTTATTTTTTGCACCTATGAATTTATTAATTATATATATATATAGTTATTTATTATAAAGAAATTTATTTTTTCTAAACAAATAAGATAAATTATAGGACAACTACTCCTTTAAAAGTCATGTTGTGTAGCACGCAATCTATTTGGGCGAGAGAAATCCAGTGCATCTTGTTAGCTTGAGTCATTGGAAATAACATAGACCAATGAAACCCAGCGGGATTGGAATTTCTTGTGCCTTCAACATTAGATAATCCGCACTCAATTATAATTTATAAGGAAGTACTTATACACTGATTGGGTTCAGCTTGAGTTGGGCAACCCAAAACTTCAACCCTAGTTCGACCCAAGTTTTATCAATTTGTTTGCATAGCACAAGCCTGAGACCGAACCCGGTACATCCTGCCCAAGCCCAACCCAATGTCAGGTCCATTGGGTTGAAACCGCCGGACTCTCAACCTAAACCCCAACCCACGGCAGATGAAAAACGTGACAGCCAATTGGAATATCCATCGCTTCTTAACCTTCGATTTATATATAAACACGAATTAAAATACTAGAATTACCCAATTAATAGACTAGAATTTTATAACAACCATACTACAACAACACCAACAGCAGCAGCAACAACAACTACCATTCAATGGAACACTTCTAAGATCATGCTAAATGCTTCCACCGAAATTTATTTTGGACGTGGAAAGGGAAAGACAACGACGACCACAACAACAGCCATACTACAGCAATAACAACGGCGGAAGCAGTAGCTACAACAACAGCAACAAGACAGTAGCAATTCTACTTGAACCCAACGAAATCAAGATACAACATCAAGAGTCGTTTTAAGGGCAAGTGCAACGTGGACCAATGCAACAGCTAACTACACTAGCTTCTTAGCTACAACAATCGATACAGGCACCCGTGGAAGTAGCACTGAGAGCTAAAGCAGTCCCATCCCCAACGCAAAGGTGGCGAGAACCGCAATGGCGTAGGCTTTCATGAGAAATTCGTGGTATGGGTCCACATAAACCCCGAACGGGTAATCACCAACGATCCCAATTGCGGAAACTGTAATTGAAGTGACCGCTACCTTGAACATGTCCTTTTGAGCTAGCTTCATATCTTTAATTTCTTCCGCTGATGGTGATGCCACTGCAATCAACATGTCTATGTGGTCTTCTTGGACGTTGATGATATAGTGGCCCACTGCAATCTCAGCCATTGTTTTGTTGGGGGAAGTGATGGGAGAATTGTTTTGTTAGAGGGAGTGATGCAAGAGTAGCTCTTGTTGCATAAGGAAGTATATTAGCAATTTTCTTTTTATAGAGGATGGGAGGATGTTGATGTGCGTGGGAAAGTGCGTTCGCATTTTCCAAATCTGTACGAAGATTCCTCGTACACGTCTGTTGAGGATTGCAAGTGAGCTGAGAAAGTACGCACGTTATTGAAAGTTTTTGTCCACATAGTGACAGGGCAGGCCTTTGAAGGATCCAAGCCGTTCAACCTGTTAAATGCCTTAAATTAAACAGACCCATCATCAGATGGGCCACAAATACGTTCAGTATGCAATATGATTGGAGTCCTTTTAATCCTTTATTTTTTTTCGTATATTTATGACTAGAGTGATCGATGGACTGGCCTGACCTTTTATGGAAGGAAACCAATTGGTGGGGTGCATGTGATGAGCGGCTTGGATCTTGCACAAGTGTGCGGAGTTGGTCCACGTGTGAAAGGCGAGTAACAACGGCCGAGCTTTCTCCCGTTTGGTTAACAAGGTTGAAATCGGGTGCTGGTCGGTTGAACCCGATGGTTTGACGGCGTGTGCACGTGGATAACAAGACTCGGTGGTGATGACCAAAATACCTAGTTTTTCTTATATTTGCGGCGGGGTACACACGGCAGGATGAATTATCAATCATGACCATCCATTTACTGGGCCCTAATAAGGATGGGTTATGTTGAAAAAATTAAATCTATCAGACCATCTTATCCATCCATTTTCTTTTGACCATTAATTAGTTTTGTTTTCTACTGTTGCTTTAATAGCCACAGGTCACATGGATAGGAATGCAGAATAGGTGTAATTTTTCATATCCGTACTGTTAATGCATGTGGCCAGTAGATTACTGGATTTGATTGGTTTATAAATATACTACTTAGGACCAAAGAATGAATCTATACTATATTCCAACTTCTCTGATACGGTATACCAAGGGATTTTAGGTAATTTTAACAAAAAAATAATACAATTTTCTATGCATACTTGTCAAGAAGTCATCGTCGGTTGTGTGGATAGGGTGGGTCCACCACCATCTTAACCTCTTTTTATGTGGTTATTTGAGAACTATTGTGTATGAGGCTTCGAAATTTGTACATCATCCAATCCATGGATCATATTAATTTAACTATAATAACGGTAAGCTAATCAAATCCATACATCATGTTAATCTAACTATAATGATGGTATGCTATAAAAATCAGGCTCATCTAACCATCTAGTATGTCACGACACATAAATGAACTTTATATATATATATATATATATATATATATATATATATATATATATATATATATATATAAGGAAAGGTGGGCTAAATTTTCAAATCCAACTAGTAAATGGGCCGGCATTAGACATTAATTTCAAGACTGATTGATGGGTTCACCATCTTTTTCCCGACACTAACCTAACTAAGCCCCACCTATCCTATAAAAGAATATAGAACATAGGAGACTTTGCACAGTCCAGGATCCAGATCGTTCATATATTAGGGCTGCTAGGGCGGGCCTGGGCCATTAGAATCAATATTTTGAAAAAACCCATCAGTTCACAATTAGGCCTAAACCAACCCAGGCCCACACATTGCCAGGCATCCTGATTAGGGCTGAAAGTTGGGTGGGTTGGGTTGGTTCCTTTACCTCAACCCAACTCAACCCAACTCAATCTCAGGTTAGGAATTCTCAACCCAAGCTCAACTCAAGCAGAGCAAGTTGGTTAGGTGGATATATACTAATATATCTATTATTACATTAGCCTATTATATTTTCAATGTATGTTTTATTTTTTATACCTATGATTTTATTAATTATATATGTAGTTATCTATCGTAAAGGAGTTCATTTTTTTTTTTTCTAAACAAACAAGTTAAAATATAGGACAACTACTTCTTTAATTCCAGTTGTGTAGCACACAATCTAGTTGGGAGAAAGAAATCGAACGTATCTTGTTAGCTTAAGTCATCGAAAATGATGTAGACTAATGGAACCTTTATTTATTTATTTATTTATTTTATAAACAAAAGGAAGATTTCATTAGGCCAAAAAGCAACGGGAACAACCTACAAATTCAGGTCGACCCTGCAACAAAAAAAGGGGAGGGTCGCCTATCATTTACTAGCGCTATACATGAAAGATCTTAAAAGAGGAGAAACTAAACATAGAAGATGGAGGTCGCAGCGACAGTTCGAATCGATCTAAGCCCAACCTTGTCTAGAAACACCAATCCCTTAGTTTGCCTGGGGAGGGAAACAAATGTTCATGACAGATTTTCACCTACGTTTCGCTCCCCACTTTCGCCAAACTGTTATCCGGACCATTACCTGCCCTTAGAGTATGTTGGAAGGAAAATGTGCCCGAATGCTTTAAGTTGTTGATCCTGTCTACCCATGGTTTCCAATTCCAAGGGCAAATAGCTTTGCCCGCAATAATGGCAATTGCCATCTTGGAGTCCAATTCTACAATTACCCGGTTCATCCCTTTGAGGAGACATAACTCTAACCCATCATAGATTGCACGTAGTTCTACACGATTATTCGTCCGAGAAAGCAAAAATGAAGGATCCATCTTCCTTTCTACAGATTCCTCCACCGTTAGATAAACAGGGGTTACCCATAGCAGATCCATCGACATTTAATTTAAACCAACCCGGAGTGGGTTGTTTCCATTTAACCACTTATGAAATTGACCTGTTACGCCTGGGAGTAGGGGAGGTAGGGGTATCCCAAAACGAAATTAAAGAGGACTCCAGTGCCTAGAAGTGATGGATTGAAACCTGATAGCATTGGAATTTCATGTGCCTTTGGCATAGACGATCCGCACTCAATTATAATTTATAAGGAACTTATATATCGATTAGGTTCGGGTTGGGTCTGGCAACCCAAGCCCGACCCAAGTTTTATTGGGTTGGTGTTTGTATGGCCCAATTCCAAACTCGATACATCCTGTCCAAGGCCAACCTAATGTCGGGTCACTCACAGGTCAGTCAGGTTGAACCCGCCCCAATTTCAGCCCTAATCCCAACCCACCGCAGATGAAAAACATGACAGCCGATTCGAATATTCCATCTCTTCTTAGCCTTCAATTTATAGACACGAGTTAAAAGACTAGAATCACCTCATTAATAGACTAAATTTTATAACAACCATACTACAACAAACCAACGGCAGCAACGGCAACAACAACCATTCGATGGAACACTTCTAAAAACGTGCTAAACGCTTCCACCGAAGTTTATTTTGGACGTGGAAGGGAAAGACAACGACGACCACAACAACAGCCATACTACAGCAACAACCACGGCAGCGGCAGCAGCTACGACAAAAACAACAGCAACAAGACAGTAGCAATTCTACTTGAACCCAACGAAATCAAGATACAACATCAAGAGTCGTTTTAAGGGCAAGTGCAATGTGGACCAGTGCAACAGCTACCCACACTAGCTTCTTAGCCACAACAATCGATACAGGCACCCGCGGAAGTAGCACTGAGAGCAAAAGCAGTCCCATCCCCAACACAAACGTTGTGAGAACCGCAATGGCGTAGGCTTTCAAGAGAAATTCGTGGTATGGGTGCACATAAACCCCAAACGAGTAATCACCAACGATCCCAATTGCGGAAACCAAAACTGAAGAGATCGCTACCTTGAACATATCCTTTTGAGCTAGCTTCATATCTTTAATTTCTTCCGCTGATGATGGTGCCACTGCAATCGACATGTCTATGTGGTCGTCTTGGACGTTGATGATATAGTGGCCCACTACAATCTCAGCCATTTTTTAGTTGGGGGGAGTGATGCAGGAGGAGATATTGTTTTATAGAGGATTGGAGGATGATGATGCTGCGTGAGGAAGTGCATCGGCAATTTTGTTTTAAAGAGGATTGGAGGATGATGATGCTGCGTGAGGAAGTGCATCAGCATTTTCGTAGAAGATTCCTCAAACACGAAGATTGCAAGTAAGCTGAGAAAGTACGCACGTTATTGAAAGTTTTTGTCCACATAGTAACAGGGCATGCCTGTGAAGGATCCAAGCCGTTCCTGAGGTTAAATGCCTTAAATGAAGCTGACCCATCATCAGATAAGCTACAAATACGTTCAGTGTGCAATGTGATTGGAGTCCTTTTAATGCTTTTATTTATTTTGTATATTTATGACTAAAATGATGGATGGACTGGCTTGACCTTTTATGGAAGGAATCCAACTAGTGGGGTGCTTGTGATGAGCGGCTTGGATCTTGTACAAGTGTACGGAGTTGCTCCACGTATGAAAGGCGAGTAACAACGGCCGCGGTTCTCCCGTTTCGATGAAAAGGTTGAAATCGGGTGCTTGTCGGTTGAAATCGCAACTGCCCTGGTGGTTTGGCGGCATGTGCACGTGAGTAATTAACAAGAATGGGTAGGGATGACCAAAATACGTAATTTGCCTTATGTTTGCGGCGGGGTACACACGGCAGATGAATTTTCAATCATGTCCATCCATCTACTGGGCCCAAATAAGGATGGTTTATATGCTAAAAATTGAATCGATCAGACCATCCTATCCATCAATTTTCTTTTGACCATTAACTAGTCTTGTTTTCTACGGTTGCTATGGATAGGAACGTAGAATGGTGTAATTTTTCATATACGTGCTGTTAATGCCTGTGGCCAGTATGTTAATGAATTTGATCGGTTATAAATATTCTACTTGGACCAAAGAATGATATCTGCTCTATATTCCAACTTATCTGATGCGGCATACCAACGGATTTTAGGTAATTTTAACAGAGAATACAATTTTCTATGCATACTTGCCAAGAAGTCACCGTCTGCTGTGTAGACAGGGTGGGTCCACCACCATCTTAACCTATTTTTATGTGGTTATTTGACAGCTATTGTGAATGAGGCTTACAATTTGTACATCACCAAATCCATGCATCATATTAATCTAATTATAATGATGGTATACATGCGCATCATATTGATCTAACTATAATGATGGTATACTAATCAAATCCTTGTATCATATTAATCTAACTATAATGATGGTATGCTATATAAATCAGGCTCATCTAACCGTCTAGTGTGTCACCACAAATAAATGAACTAACAATCACCTAAAAACCTTTAAATTTATGTTGTATTGCACATTATCCGTAAATAATTATAATTTTTATGGCGTCACATTCACAATGAGTCTCATCATACGAACCGTATGGATTATCGGAAAAACTTTAGTTTTAACACTTCCATGACTCACATACCATGAAGCTAGTCAAGCATGGAGAACTATGCTATCCTCTTATACACCGTCCAATCCCAGTAACTAAATGATTCCAAAAGAAAAAAAAATTTTAAATTAAATTAAATTAAAATTAAAAAAGAATCCCAAAAAGTAAACAATCCAAAAAGAATGACATATACAGTTAAAAAACAAAAAATTGGGAATAGTAGAAAGAAAGATGGGAGTAAAGGCCATGTGGGGTGTGACTTCCGCTAACATAGTACCATGTGGTGGGGAAAATGTTTTAGATCTATCCGATCCATCAGGTGCTCCACCTCATGTTCTCCAAGGAGCCCGTGCCTGCCCACCCGCCCCCAAAAAAAAAAAAAAAATAATAAATAAATAAATAAAAGGTGGGCCACACCATTAGGAATAGTGTGAATTCATGCTTAAGACCTCTAAAACTTTAAAGCAATAGGAACGATTTCTAAAGTGTGGGCAAGGAATTTTCTCTATACTTTCAAAAGAGATGTTAGTATTTTGTCTTGTAATCTTCATTTTTCTTCATATTGAAAGTTTGCATCCGTAATTTTTTACCCTAGTTTGAGATTTTTTCACGTATATCTTGTCTTGTGGTTTGCTTTGATCTGTTTCTAGTCTATATTTCTTCCTATTTATTGTTTGTGGGTGAGGCCTGAGATTGGATCTCTGCTCACTACGTTATTGGCGTGCTATGTAACAACTGGTATCAGAGCTATTGGTTTAATTCTATTGAGAGTAATGGCGGAAGAAGGAAAAACTAGAATTGAGAAGTTTGATGGTTCAAACTTTGCCTTCTAGAAGATACAGATGAAGGATTATCTGTATTAGAAGGACCTCTATATTCCTATAGGAGGAAAAAAAAAAAAAAGAAACCAGAAAAGATGACAGACGATGAATGGTTTTTATTAGATAGGAAGGCTTTAGGAACGATCCGACTCTTTTTGTCTAAGAGCATCGCCTTTAACATATCCAAGATGAAAACGACAAAAGAATTAATGGAAGCCCTAGCCACCATATATAAAAAACCCTCAGCATCCAACAAGGTTCATCTTATGAAACACCTATTCAACATGAAGATGTCAGATGATGGGAGCGTGGCTGAACATCTAAATGAGTTCAATACAGTCACAAGCCAGTTGGAATTCGTTGGCATCATTTTTTAGGATGAGGTCATGACACTATTAATCTTATCCAGTTTGCCATACAGTTGGGATGGTTTGGTGATTGCTATGAGCAATTCTTCAGGGTCGACAAAGCTGAAATTTGATGATGTGACCGGTCTAATTCTCAGCAAAGAATCTAGAAGGAAGGCATCAGGAGTTTTAGAGGACTCAGGGAATGCTCTAAACGTTGAAGGAAGAGGAAAATCGCTGAACAAAGGAGGCAATAAACACGGGCGTTCTAAGTCAAGGAAGAAGTCCAAGGGACCGAAAGACAAAGATGAGTGTTCACATTGCGGCAAGAAGGGACATATGAAACATGATTGCAGGGTGCTTAAAAAATAAGATGGAAGCTCTTAAGGCAGGAAGGATTCAGTAAATCTGTCTAAGGAGAGTGACACAAAGGCATTGATCTTGTCTCTTGATGTGAGGAATGAGTCTTGGGTTATAACTCGAGTGCTTCGTTTCATGCTACTTCATGTAAGGAAGTTCTGCGTGATTATGTGTCAGGTGACTTCGGGAGAGTCTATCTGGGTGATGATGAGTCGTGCAGTATCATTTGAAAGGGAGACATTCAGGTCAATCAGAAAGATGAAACAGTTTTGAAATTGAAGGATGTCAGACATATACCGAATTTGAGAAGGAATCTGATCTTAGTGGGGCAGTTGGTCGATACCGGTTATGTGACGACATTCACCAGTGATTGTTGAAAGATTACAAAAAGTGTCTTGGTGATATCTCGAGGCAAAAAGGAAGGTACTTTGTACTTGACTTTAGGATCGTATGGCTTACTCTCAGTCACATCAACTGGAGTGAATGGGTAGTTATGACATCAGAGATTAGGACATATGAGTGAGAAATGGATGAAAGTGTTATTATCAAAGAGGAAGCTACCATAGCTGAAGTCTATTGACTTGGAATTGTACGAGGACTGCGTGTATGGTAAGCAGAAAAGGGAAAGCTTCGAGAAGACAGGACGCGCTCCAAAGATACATCTGTTAGAGCTTATACATACTGATGTGTGGGGACCGGCACAGGTATCATCTCTTGGTGGCTCACGTTATTTTGTTTCTTTTATTGATAATGCTAGTAGAAAACTGTGAGTTTATTTCTTAAAGCATAAATCTGATGTATTTGATGCATTTAAGAAGTGAAAAGTTATGGTAGAAAATGAGACAGGTAAAACAGTAAAGTGTTTCAGATCTGATAATGAGGGAGAGTATTGTGATAAGAGGTTTGAGGAGTATTGTGCAGCAAATGGAATCAAACATCAGAAAATGATTCTAAAGACACCGCGGCAGAATGGTGTGGCTGAGCGCATTAATAAGACCATCCTTGAGCGTGCCAGGAGCATGAGGTTACATGCAGGGTTGTCCAAGACCTTTTGGACAGATGCTGTGAATACTGTCGTATATCTTATCAATAAAAGTCTCTCAGCACCATTGGATGGTGGGCTACCAAAAGAAACATGGACTGGGAAAGAAATGAACCTTGCACATCTCAGAGTGTTTGGTTACACTTCATATGTTCACATTGCTGCAGAGCACAGAAATAAGCTGGATGCGAAGTCTAGGAGGTGCACGTTTATAAGCTACAGGCAGCATGATTTTTGCTACAGGTTTTAGGATGCAGAAAATAGAAAAATTATCAGAAGCAAGGACGTAGTCTTCAATGAAAAAGTGATGCATAATGACAATGTGTAAAAAAATAAGGCCGAAGAAAAGGAATTCGTAGAGTTGGAAGAGTTACCGGACATGGGTGTTGCAGCGCTCCAAGATGATCATGCACAGGAACATTATGAGGCAGAGCCGAATACACCTGTTGTGAGGAGGTCTACTCGGGAGAGGGGACCCACGGTCCAATACTCACCCTCCTTACATTATCTACTGCTGACAGATAATTGTGAGGCAGAGTGTTTTGAAGAGGCGTTACAGTCAGATACACAGGTTAAGTGGAAGCAGGCCATGGATGAGGAGATGGAATCTCTTGAGTCTAATCGTACATGGGAGCTAATCACTCTACCTAAGGGTAAGAAAGTTCTTCATAACAAGTGAGTTTATAGACTAAAGGAGGAGCATGATGGTTCAAAACGGTATAAGGATAGATTGGTTATGAAAGGGTTTCAACAAAAGGCAGGTATCGATTTCACTGAAATATTTTCACCTATGGTGAAAATGTCTACAATTCGTATGGTCTTGAGTATAGTGGCTACAGAGGACTTACATCTAGAGCAGCTAGATGTTAAGACAGCCTTTCTTCATGGGGACCTTGAAGAAGAGATATATATGCATCAGCCGACAAGATATGTGGCACCAGGAAAGGAGAACAAAGTGTGTAGACTGAAGAAGAGTCTATATGGCCTGAAGCAGGCCTCGAGGCAGTGGTATAAGAAGTTCAACAATTTCATGTCGAGAAACAGTTTTAGGAGATGTCATCTAGACCATTGCTGTTATTTGAAGAAGTTTGATACGTCGTACATCATTCTTCTTTTGTATGTTGATGATATGCTTGTGGTCGGTTCAAGCATGAAGGACATCTCAGATCTCAAAAGACAACTGTCTAGAGAATTTACCATGAAGGATTTAGGAGCTGCAAAACAAATCCTAGGCATGAGGATAAAGCATGACAAGGAAAATAAGAAACTAGTTTTGTCACAGGTGGAGTACATAGATAAGGTACTTGATCGATTCAATATGGGAGGTGCTAAGCCGATTAGCACTTCATTAGCCAACCACTTCAAGCTATTTAAGGAGCAAGGGACAAAGGCGCAAGAGAAACGGGACTACATGACTAAAGTCTCATTCGCGTCAGCTATTGAGAGTCTTATGTATGCTATAGTGAGCACAAGGCCAAACACTACTCAAGCAGTATGAGTTGTTAGTAGGTTCACGAACAACCCTGGCAAGAAACATTGGGAAGCTGTGAAGTGGTTTCTTAGATACCTAGTAGGTACTAAGGATGTAGGACTGTGTTATGGTGGATCGAAAATCAAGCTATAAGGCTACGTAGATTCAGATTTGGCAAGAGATATCGATAGCAGAAAAAGTACTACTGGTTATGTCTTTACTCTGATCAGTGTTGCAGTCAGTTGGGTCTTTCAGTTACAGAAGATAGTATCTATCAGTACGACAGAAGCAAAATATGTTGCGGCTACAGAAACATGCAAGGAGATGATGTGGATGCAAGGTTTTATCGAAGAGTTGGGTAAGAAGCAAGTACATTGCAAGATGTACAATGATAGTCAGAGTGTAATACACTCGGCTAAGAATTCAGCCTTTCATTCAAGGACCAAGCATATTACCATCAGATATCACTTCATACGATCGTTACTAGAAGATGGATCGATTGCTCTGAAGAAGATTCATACAAGTGAGAATCCTGTGGATATGCTGACTAAGGCGGTTACAAAGGAGAAGCTAAAGCTCCGTTCAGTTTTGATTGGTCTTTAGGCTTAAAGACGAGGAGATGGTGCACTCCGGATAAGGAAGACAAAAGTTTATGGCGATGTGTCTCCAAGTGAGAAATTGTTGAGATGTAAAGCCACATCTGGGGTCATCCTCGACCGGTTGTAGGGTATGCACGACTGGTCGTAGGAGCCCGCTCGACCAGTCGTTTGGTCCCAAGGTGCTCGACCTGTCATGACCCATTCACGACTAGTCGTGGGACCCGCTCGACTGGTCATGTAGTCTGCTCGATCGGTCGTAATTACGCAGATTTGTTTCCGAATCCGATGCAGGTTGTGGATTTTGGTGTCGCCTTTCGCAAGGGTACGAAAGGGAAGTTGCCTAAACTATAAATAGCGGTTCCTAAGATTTTTTGTAAGGATTGAAAAGCAATAAGAAATATTTTTAAAGTGTGGATAAGGAATTTTCTTTATACTTCTGTCACGCCCCAAACTCAGAAACCGGGCTCACAAAGTTCTCGATCGCCGAATTTGGCGCTGACAACCTTTATATAACCCCATTCTCGGCTCCCAGTGCCCATTCACCAGGTTCTGATCCTGAGATGCTACGAGGAGGATTTTCAATGTCAGTTTGATTCGTAATAAGCATAACCAAAGGCATAACCCACAAACAACAACCAAAAACTTTATTACATTTTCACTATGATAAAAAAACTTTACAAGTACAATGAGCATAAAGGGAAATACAATGATGATAGACCAAAAGCTCCAAAATGATCTACAAAGTGCTCCTGCCTCAGCGTTGCTGTGCCCCAACGTCACCTACACGCAATGGTAGTACATAAGCTTATGAAAAGCTTAGAGGGTGGTGAAAGTGTGTGCGTAAGGTAGTAATATGATCATGCAATATAAGAGTAATGTGGAATATGCTGATGGATCCATGAATACTATTGGCCTACCAAGGTCATGCGATGCAAAGCATGAATGATATCGGCCATATCAAGGCCATGTAATGCGAAATGCAACTCAAGCATACAAATCCTCATCTAAGTCCATATATCAATACAGCTCAACTCTGGAATATCATCGGGGTCTAGTATACTCTAAACCAGATCGCCGCCCCATCGCGCGCAATAAGGTAAGTGGAAGAGACCTCACTATCCGCCTGTCAATATCGGGTTCGGCTCGTCGATAGCAGACGCATTTCTCAAGCTGGTCAGACTCAACCTAGCTTTGCCCCCTACTCTCGGGCAGATAAGGCCGCACCCCCTTCCAACCGACCACGACACAGTAAAAAGTGTGACCATCTGGTAATCGACACTCGGCACTCCTGTACCCACTCGGTCTAGACGTTGGAGCAACCTCTTGGTACCATAAGGGTTTAGGGACTTTCATCCAGAGATATGTATAGTACCCCATGTAAAACAAGATTTTTGGTATCCAATTCTGCCAACTATGATACGCCTGGGGAGGCTACGGCCCTGATGTCGCTAGGGCGTACATTACCATATCACACAATGCGAATGCATAAATCACACTATCCAGTCATGCAGCAATCCTGTGCGTAACGTACGCTCATGTAGGGAAACACCGCCTATCCGGGAGCCCCTAAACAATCTACCTGAAGGCATATGATATGATCAGTCACTTCTCATATCAAGCATACATATGATGCGTATGATCATGAATCATGAAACCATACTATTCATGTTATAAAATAACGCACTATCCTTACAATGCAGATAGCCTAAACGGCCTACACACAATAAGTACAGGCCTAATGATGGGCCCTAGGGAGAGTCGTAATGTGGACATCTAACAAACATTATACTCGCAATGTGGACATCAAACCATCATTGCTCCTAAGGCATAGCTCGTCGTAAACATCATTACATAAACCATGTTGGGATCACACATTGCAATGGACCTTAGGTACATCTTATTGGGCCTTTAAATACATCAAATGGGCCATATCATATGGGCCTTATATTCATCAAGTGAGCCACATCAATGGGTCACACCAATGGGCCTTATGTACATTGCAATGGGCTATAACCCTTGGGCCTTGAATACATCAAATAGGCCTAATCACATGGGCCTTATGTGTATCAAATGGGTCACACTCATTGGGCCCCATATGCACATCAAATGAGCCTCAACCCATAGGCCCTAATACATCTCAATGGGCCTTAACCCATGGGCCCCTAATACATCAAATGGGCCTCAACCCATGGGCCTTACATATATATCAAAGTGGGCCTCAACCATGGCCTCATAACATGGGCCTTACATCTACATCAAAGTGGGCCCCAATGGACTACCACAAATACATTAAGATGAGCCTCAAAACATGTCAAGGTGGGGTCCACTTGGACTATGGATATGGCTCATTCTTTATGCCCATGCCATAAGATGGGCTTTTCAAGTGAATGAACGATTTGGATGCAGCACACGCATCATGGTGGGTCCCACTGTCGTTGGACAGTGTGAATAAAAACACATGCATTACCATGGTCTCCACGGTCTGCTGGACGGTGTGAATAAACAGATATATCATGGTGGGTTCCACCGTCCACAGCTGTGGACGGTGTAGCAAAACCCATGCATCACTGTGGGTCCCACGTGGGGCCCACCATAACATTTGTTTTCCATCCAAACCATTGATAAGGTCACACGGACCTGGATGAGGAGGAAAAACAAATTTCATCTTAATCCAAAACTTATGTGGCCCATAAAAGGGGTTTCAATGGTAGAGGTCCAATCCCATTGTTTCCTGTAGTGTGGGCCACCTGAGCTGTGGATGGGACTGGAATTAGGAGGGGGCCCACTACTGGGAGTGGCCCAACTCATGAACAGTGTGGATGTAAAATATATATCATGGTGGGACCCACATGTAGGGCCGTGGCCCCTAGCCCATCCGCCCATACACGCAGCAACGGCCTATTGCTGCTGACGCAGTGGCAGGCATTGCCCTTATTATATATTTTTTTAAAAAAAACTCATTTTTCCATGATTTTTCATACATGGGGCCCACTTTGGACGGATCCATCCCAGCCATTGGTTCCCATAACCCATAACAAACCTATCAAGCCCAATATTGGGCCTGTTTCGGCATATAGAAAAAATCTTGAGAACTTTATACGGTGGAGATCACTGTTTGCTACGGTATATCCCACCAGATGCTCCGATCAATCTCATTTTTCGGCTCAACGTCTAAACTGAGTTGGTATATAAGATAGACAGCGTGGATTGAATACATACATCAAGGTAGGGCCTACATGAATGGTCCACAAAAAAGCTTAAACTAAGCTTAAATTTATATTTTCCAATTTGACATTCCCAAGTGCAAGATGTGGCCCTGCTCAAGTGGGTCACTAGATGATGGATGGTATCGATACAACACATATAAGGTGGGCCCCACTTATGGATTGCTTGGGTAATATACATACTTCATGATGGGGTCCATTCGAGCGGGCCACACAACCACATCATCATCTCATAATTAAAAAAAAATGAAAAAGAGAGGGAGAGGGAGAGGAAGAGAGCGGGACACGCGTGTGATGGAGGGCTCCGCCACTATGAACCCTCCCTCATAAAAAATTATACATCAAATGGATCCCTTTACACATGGGTCTACCGAAATTGAAAATCAACGGTGTAGATCCTTTTCCCACCAATATGGACGGTCTAGATGACCTTTTTAATGTAAGAAAATAAACATCATGATGGGTTCCATGGAGAATGGCTCTATCATGGAATGATCATGATGATCCTAGTAGGCCATCGACCACATTTTAGGGTCCCAAGTGAGATCTAAACCATTGATCGGTTGGCCTCACATGACCCATCTTAAAAACATGAAAACTACTCTATCAAAGCACCCCCACTGTTCGATCTTCTTGCTCCCTTGGGTTCCTTAACTCCTTAACTTCGATTCCAATGGAGTAGATGAGGTTTGGATGGTTGAGATGAGAGATCTTGGGATGGAAAGGTGGGCCACACTTGGAGCTTGGAAGAGCTTGGAGAGGCTCATACGTATGGAGGTTTTTGGTTACTTAGAATAAAGCTTGAGAAATGAGAGAGAGAGTTGTAAAGAGAGAGAGGGATTGATGGGTGATGGATGTGATGAGTGATGGGTGTAAGAGCTTTTTAACTTTTGTGGCAATTTGTGTAAGAAAGGCATGAGTGTGTAAAAGACTTTTTGACTTTTGTGGTTGCTTGGGAATGGGTGAAAGTTGATGTGTACTTGACATGTTGAGATTGATGGATTAATGGATTGATGTGACAAGTCGTAGAGATTCTCTGCGGCATTTTTCTCACACCGAACGCTGGCCCACATCTCCTGACTAGGGTATTGCCTTGGTGCTCAAGTCGCAGCATCGGAACCGCAGCGACGGCGCGATCGCTATGGTAAAGGTCTTAGGTTGAGTCGACTCAGGTTAACGACGTAGGACTCAAGGTCGAGTGCAAATATCGGTTAAGGGTCGAAGGTTGTCGAAATTCGACCGGGAAGACCGCGAAAGTCTACGGAATGGTACGGTCTAAGATACGGGTCTTACAACTTCCAAGGGAGAGGTTAGTATTTTACCTTGTAATCTTCGTTCTTCTTCATAGTCGAAGTTTACATCCGTGATTTTTTATCTTAGTTTGGAGTTTTTTCACATATATCTTGTCTTGTAGTTTGCTTTGATTGCTTTGATCTGTTTCTAGTCTATATTTCTTCCTGTTTATCGTTTGTGGGTGAGGCCTGACACTACAAGAAAGAGAGTTTTTAGCGACGAATTTTTTTTTCGTCGCTAAAAGTTTACTTTTAACGATGAAAGAAATTATAAATTCATCGCTAAAAGGCTGTAAATAATTTTTGAAAAAAATTGAAAAGTTTATTTTTAGCTACGAAAATTTTCATAGCTAAAAACTGTGGATGAGACTTTTAGCAACGACCATTTTCGTCGCTAAAGGCTGTAAACAATTTTGTAGCCCAAAGGGTTACTTTTAGCTACGAAAATTTTCATAGCTAAAAAACGTGAATGAGACTTTTAGCGATGAAAATTTTCATCGCTAAAGGCTGTAAACAATTTTTGAAAAAAATCCAAAGGGTTACTTTTAGCTACACAAATTTTCGTAGATAAAAAACGTGAATGAGACTTTTAGCGATGAAAATTTTCGTCGCTAAAGGCTGTAAACAATTTTTAAAAAAATCCAAAGTGTTACTTTTAGCTACGAACATTTTCGTATCTTAAAAACATGGATGCGACTTGTAGTGATGAAAATTGTTGTCGCTAAAGGCCATAAACAATTTTTGAATACTTTTAGTTGTGAAAAGTTTCGTAGCTAAAAATTGTGGATGGGACTTTTAGCAATGAAAAGTTTCATCGCTAAAGGCTTAACAATTTTTGTAAAAAATCTAAAGAGTTAATTTTAGATACGAAAATATTCGTAGCTAAAAAACGTGGTTGTGACTTTTAGCGACGAAAATGTTTGTTGCTAAAGGCTGTAAACAACTTTTGAAAAAAAACCACAGGGAACTTTTAGATACGAAAGTTTCATAGCTAAAAACAGTGAATGAGACTTTTAGCAATGAAAATGTTCATCGCTAAAGGCTGTAAACAATTTTTTTTAAAAATCTAAAGGGTTACTTTTACCTACGAAAATTTTCGTAGCTAAAAACCATGGATGGGATTTTGAAAAAAATTCCAAAAGGTTACTTTTAGCTATGAAAATGTTCGTCGCTAAAGGCTGTAAACAATTTTTTTAAAAAATTTTGGATTACTTTTAGCTACGCAAAATTTCGTTGATAAAAAACGTGAATTAGACTTTTAGCGATGAAAATTTTCGTTGCTAAAAAATGTGGATGTGACTTTTAGCAACGAAAACTGTCGTCGCTAAAGGCCATAAACAAATTTTGAATACTTTTGAAAACTGTCGTCGCTAAAGGCTGTAATCAATTTTTATAAAAAATCCAAAGAGTTACTTTTAGCTACAAAAATTTTTGTAGCTAGAAAACGTGGATGCGACTTTTAGCGAGATGTTTGTCGTTAAAGGCTGTAAACAATTTTTGAAAAAAATCCAAAGGTTACTTTTAGCTAAGAAAATTTTCGTAGCTAAAAACCGTGAATGGGACTTTTAGCTACAAAAATTTTCTTCGCTAAAGGCAGTAAACAGTTTTTTAAAAAAATCTAAAGGGTTACTTGTAGCTACGAAAATTTTCATAGCTAAAAACCGTGGATAGGACTTTTAGCGACCTGTAAAAAAATTTTGAAAAAAATCTAAAGGGTTACTTTTAGCTACGAAAATGTTCGTCGCTAAAAGTTGTAAACAATTTTTGAAAAAAATCCAAAGGATTACTTTTCGCTACAAAAATTTTCGTAGCAAAAAAACGTGAATGGGATGTTTAGCGACAAAAATGTTCGTCGCTAACGGCTATAAACAATTTTTGAAAAAAATCCAAAGTGTTACTTTTAGCTACGAAAATTTTCGTAGCTAAAAAACGTGGTTGACAAAAATGTTAGTTGCCAAAGGGTGTTTTGAATTTTTGTTTCCTTTTAGCGACGAAATTAATTTGAAAGAATATTGAGAAGTTTAGAAATTTTAACAATGTTTGAGGAAAATTTTGAGAATAAAATGATGCTTTTGAAAAAAAATCGACAATTTGAGATTTTTGAGAAAAAATTGAAGTATGAGAAATTTTTTGAGATTTTGAAAATAAAAATTCAGAATTTGTATATAAAATATTTTTCGAAATATTTTTTAATAAAAATGATTTTTTGTTAAAAGAGAAAAAATATACATTTTGAAAAAAAAAATGTTAATTTTAAGAGGAAATTCAAATTTATCTGTGAAAAATAAAATTACGAAATTATTATGCATATCCACTAATTGAACCTTTAACTATTTTTGGACAATCTGATCAGTCTAAATTGAAGAGTAAATAACTTCAGATTTTTAAATCAAATTAAATTCACTCAAATTGTTGATTAATTTTGCTTGCCCAATATCTTTTCTCATATGTAGCCTGATTGAGGCGAATAACTAGTCAAATTAAGGGCGTGTTTGGGCGGTGGGATTAGAAGGGATTAGGTGGGATGGGATTAAAAAAATATAATTATTACCCATGGCAGGGATTGTCCCCGGTTGCCATGGGATAAGATTAATGTCATGCTTTTGTTGGTAATACGGTGGTACATTGAATGGATATACCCATCATTATTTAAAATTACTGAGAATAACACACATGTATTATATCTAAACCATGTACTGTTTATACCCACCACCCTTTAGGTTATGAGATATCTCAAAAATCACTTGGTGGGACCCACATGAGTTTTGGATGCGGCTGAAAATGGGTCTGACCCCTCGTCCAAGTGGAACACACATAATGAGTGGGTTGATATGTGAATCACATTTAAGTAAACCCAATATATGATTATGAATGTTTTAAAAAAATCTCTCTCCATTATATTATGTGGTGTGGCCCACCTAAGTCATGGATTGACTTTATTTTTAAGCTTTTGCCCACCTAAGTCATGGATTGACTTTCTCCATATCATTCAACGCTTTTCTTAGATCATTTTAAGATATTAAACTAAAAAATGGGACGGGTCCAAAGCTTAAGTGGACTACAAATTAGGGACCGAACATCCCCCATTAAAAATAGCATTCATAGAAGTTTTGGATTATGCTTATGTTTATGTTTTCTCTTCATTTATATCTTTTTGTTTTAGGTTTGATGGTTTTTGGTCCATTTGGATTTGGGTGTTTGGGTATCACATTCCTTCTTTTTTTTCCCAGCTTTGATATTGAAATCTCTTTTATAATTCAAATTTCTCCATTTGTTTGTGAAATTTTAAGGAATCCTATTCCTATAAAAAATAAATAAATAAATAAAAATAGAAAGATTTACTCATTCTTCATGGTTATGAAGTATCTGCCCTTGTTGTAGCAGTAGTTGAACTTGTTGAACATTGTCTCTTGAAGGAGAATTATAGTCTCCATATAAAAAAAAAAAAACAGTACAGTTGGCCTTACAACGATTTTAATAATGGATAACCAATCACTATTGTTTTCATGTAGTGTGGTCCACCTGATATTTGAATAAGATTCATTTTTGGGCTCGTATCCTACGATGAGTTGGCAAAACAAATGGATCATATGGATATACAATATATAAATCAAAGTGGGCTCACATCTACCCCATCAGTCAGATGCACCATTCCATGATGGGCCTAGGGCTTAAAAATCAAGTCAATCTGTGACTTTTTTGGGCCACACCACATATAAAAGTTGAGAGGGGATACCCTCCATTAAAATATTCATAATCATTTGTTAGGCCCACCGGGATGTGGTTCACAAATCTAGCCCATCCATTATGTGTGTCCCACTTGGATGAGGAGTCAAACCAAGTTTCAAATGCATAAAAATTTCAGGTGGCCCCCACCAAGTGTTTTTATATGTTTTAGGCATTTCTTCACATGATTTTAGATGGTATGGCCCACCTAAGTTCTGTATACGACTGATTTTTGGGATATCCCATAATTTAAAGGGGACCCATCAAATGCACGGAGTTGATGTTTGACACATGTCATGGTGGGGCCCACACAGCTTGACCTCCATGCATTTGATGGGTCTCCTTTGAGGTCAAGCTGTGTGGGCCCCACCATGACATGTGTCAAACATCAACTCCGTGCATTTGATGGGTCCCCTTTAAATTATGGGATATCCCAAAAATCAGCCATATATGGAACTCCATTGGGCCATACCATCTAAAATCATGTGAAGACATGCCTAAAACATATAAAATCACTTGGTGGGCCCCACCTAAAATTTGAATGCATCTGAAACTTGGTACAACCCCTCATCCAAATGGTACACACATAATGGATGGGCTGAATTTGTGGACCACATCTCGGTGGGCCCAAAAAATAATTAGGAATATTTTAATGGAGGTTAACTCCTCTCAACTTTTGTATGTGGTGTGTGGCTCACACAAGTTATAAATTGATTTAATTTTTAATCCCTGGGCTCACGATGGGATGGTGCATCTGACTGATGGGATAGATTTTTGACACGCATCATGGTGGGGCCCACAGAGCCATACCAGACCCCGGCCTAAATTTGGGCACGCGCTCAAAAACAGAGCCGCGCCCAAAATAACCCCAATTCTATTCATGTTTTGGGCATAAATTACCGTCTTCTTCCAGTTCGGCGAGGGAGTCACGAGGAGCAGCGGGGATCCGCAAAAGCTATTCATGTTTGATTCAGTGGAGAAGCTCAAGGTCCATGTTTCTTTGTTACTGTCCGAAACACAACAGGGTTGAAAACCCCTAACTGCAGTTCCCTTCTACAGCAGGGTTGAAAAACCCTAGCCACCGCACCACCTTCCATGACTACCATGGTGGGCAACCTCTAATCCGGGTCGCCAGAAACCAAGGCAGCACTCTCATGGTAATGGCGAGGCCGTCGGTTTCAATGGCTGCTCTGATTGCTGCGACAATCGGGTTCTCCCACACGGCCATGGTTGTCGCTTATTCTGGAAGAGTTTTTTTTTTTTTTTTTTTGATTTATTTATTTTAAATCTGAATCTGACTGCAACAGGGTGTTAACCCTCAATTCCACAGTCGTTGTTGGCGTGCTGCGCAACACCCCTGTTCTCGAATGAAATGAAATCCTCCAGATTTTTATTTTTTATTTTTAATTATTATTATTTTAAGGGTATGTTATATGGATGGAGCTACATCACTATGAGCCGCACACAGCACACATAGTCAAAGTTTCTTATGGTGTTCATGATGCTCTCGTCTTCTATTATGGAGAGACTATTACCCTGATAGAGAAGGAAGAGATTTAAAACCCATAAAGATTTTTTAAAAAAAAGTACCTCACGAGATAAGATTTGAAGGACATTTCAACTATCCAAACATTTGAATAATGAAAAGAGTCTTTGATCATTTGGCTCTTTATGGTTTCTTACATTTTTTGAGCATCGAAAAGAGCCTTTGATTAAAAAAAAAAATTAAAAAAAAAAGAGCGCCTTTGATCATTTGGCTTCGGCTCTTTATGGTTTCTTAACATTTGAATAATGAAAAGGTTGAACTATTTTAACGTGAAACTTTTCTATGCATTTTGAGCACCGAAAAGAGCCTTTGATCATTTGGCTTTGGCTCTTTATGGTTTCTTAACATTTGAATAATGAAAAGGCTGAACTATTTCAACGTGAAACTTTTCTATATTATCTCCTATCCACAGTGTGGCCCATCTCGAATGATATAACATCACTGAAAAAGGCCCAATACTGTATTGCAACAGGTTGAGATGCATTCTAACAAACCTAAAGAGGGAAAGAAAGTGGTAGGGTGGTTGCGTAGTTTCCTTGCAGGAGTAAAAATTAAAAACAAGTAAAGGAAAAGATCAGGAAAAAGGAAAAGATCAGGAAAAAAAAAAAAATCTCTTCCGAGGAGAGAGTGCCAACCAAGCAGCCACCCTGAACCCCATTTCTCTTATAATATGAGACTAGTACATCGCACCCTAGGGATGTTGGGTAAATAGAAACTAATTTTTTTAAGAGATTAAATAACAATCTTAGATGCGTGCAATGCAATTTCTTTTCAATTCCACAAGCACTATTTAAAAACATTTTGACACAGAGGGAGGATGTGATCAGGTCGATCACGTCTTTTTCAATCGATAAATATCTTGAATCTACAAGGTGCTCTTGAATCTAGAAGAAAAAAAATCTCGAATCCATGAGAAAAAATAGAATTTAGAAGAAGTTTTAATTGATAGATTGAATGATTCATAATTAATTAAAAATGAGTTTAACATGCCTTAAATAATCCTAAACAAATCATAAAATCGTAAATAAGAGAGTCCTAATCAAATAAGAAAATTATTTCCATAAAATATGTAATGTTCACTGTTTGTCTACCTGTCGTTGACCAGTTGAATCGACAGGTCAAAATAGCTAAAAAGTGTCCAGAGATTTAAACTAAAAATTTTGTGATTTTCGACCTATCGACCTGATTTGTCGACTTGTCGAATAGTATTTCGACTTGTCTAAACTGGCTGAAATCATCCAGCAAGCAATTTGAAATAGTATTTTGACCTGTCGAATAGTATTTTAACATATCTAAACTCGCAGAGATTAGCTTGCAAGCAATTTGAAAATTTTAGCATAATTTCGACCCGTCAACAATGAAGATTGATTGGTTGAACTATGCTGTTTTTTGTCAATTTCTCGTGGGCTTCTTCCAGTCCATGTGCATCAGGAACATGCTTGATCCTCATCTTACATCAGACCCCTACACTTAGAAAAAAAAAAAAAAAAAAACCTCATCATCAAATTTGGTTTACAATACATTTTCCACTTCCTTGAGTTCTTCAACATGTTTTTTTTTTTTTTTTTTTTTTTTTTTTTTTTTTTTTTTTTTTTTTGTTTTTGAGAAGAAAAGAAGGATTTCATTAATAGAAGTGCACAGATTTACGACCTCTCAGGTTGGCTCCAACAAAAAGAAAAGGAGTTCTTCAACAGGTTTGATCCACAATACGTATTCAACTTTAGGTGCCAAATAGGCTTCTCTGATTTCTCCTAGACATCAGCATGAATAGTTGTTACCCGAACTACCATTCTTCACTGCAACACTCATTCTATATAGTTTAGGGAATGGAAACAAGTCGAGTGTATGTTTAGAAACTTGAGCATACACAACCTTAAATTGGGCCTGGTAGGTAGATTGATTCTTCTTGTTATTGAAGACAAGCTCAACCTGAGAAAGATCAATCTCCTACAAAGGGATAATTCATCAGGAAGTTCGACGAGCACAATCACCTTGAACTCCTACAACACGAGTTTTACATCTTCTAGAACGGTCATGGACTTCACGTTCAATTTCTTTTCTACTACTGCCACCATCACTCCTGTCTCCTTAGAATGTTTAATAAAATCGCATTCGTTTATGAGATGCTACTCATCCACTTTAGAAGTATTGGATTGGTTCTTTCCTCCCACATGGGCCACATGTACGCAACTAACGAATCCGGTGGCCTGCCACAACTCCTATTAGAATACGTCAGCTCTCGCCACCAAACAATAGGACTTTTTTGAATTATTTCTCATCAATTGGCTATCATGCCCATAATTTGGGACTTGTTGGAGCAATCCCTAATCGTAGTTGTGAGAGAAGAACTGTTCATGCAACAATTGCTTCATTCGTAGCCACATACGGATTGGTGCTTTCATCTACCTCATCCACTCGAGTTGAAGTTGCTCCCACCAACTCGAAGCTTTGGCCTTCAACTTATATGCCACCAATTTAACTTTTTTATCCTCATAAATTTTATGTAGTCGAAGAAGCGCTAGACTTACAATAGTCAATTGACAAAGTCTTCGGTGTGGAATTGTTCATTGAAACTAGAAAGATTGAATTTCATGCTGAATTCTCGATTCGTCCGATCTATCCAATCAATGCCTCATTCGGGATGCTGGGGAATCATGTCATTGGATCCCACCTTCTTGGGTACAATTCTTCAATTCATCACCAGCATTGCCCTACGATTAGCGTGATTTCAAATTTCAGCACATACCAAGTGTGGATCATCGCCATAAACAGGGATTTGCCCTAGGGTCTTCGTCTTGTGATCGATGTCAACCTGCAGCCCTTACATGACTAGCCAATTCTTTTGTTGCGATGCTTCGAAGCCATCATTGTTAAAGGAAAATTCCCAAGAGCACCATCTATGGGAATGTTGTTCGACATGTCGTTAGAAGCCATAGATTTGAGGAGAAAGCCTCGTTCTGATTCCAACTAATGTTGGGGAGGACATGATGAGGTCGATCACCATCTTCTTCAATCGATAAATACCTTGAATCTATAAGGTGCTTTTGAATCCACAAGAAAAAAAAAAAATCTCAAATCCACAAGAAGAATATAATTTCGAAGAAGTTTTAATGGATAAATTAATTGAATCATAATTAATTAAAAATGAGTTTAACATGCTTTAAATAACCCTAAATAAACACTAAAATCGTAAATAAGAGAGTCCTAATTAAATAAGAAAATTATTTTCAAATTGTGAAAGTTTCGTAGTTTATTAACTTGTCATGGTCATGGACCAATTGAGTCAATAAGTCAAAACAACCAAAAAGTGTCCAGAGATTTAAACTAAAAATTTTATGATTTTCAACCTATTGACCGGATCTTTATACCTGTCAAATAGTATTTTGACCTGTCTAAACTGGCAGAAATCAGCCAACAAGTAATCTCGAATAGTATTTCGACCTATCAAACAGTATTTCAACTCGTCTAAACTAGTAGAAATCAGCCTACAAGCAATCTAGAATTTTTTGTGGAATTTCGACATGTTAACCAAAAAGGTCAATCAATCAAACAATGCTGAATTTTTATCAATTTCTCCTTGGGCTTCTTCCAATCTATGTGCATTAGGGACATGCTTGATTCTCTTCGTGCGTCACATTTTATTTCTATTTATATGATATCTATTATTAAAATAATAATAATAATAACTACTTTCTATTTGATGAGCTTGACCCAAGAGTTTTTATATATATATATATATATAGCTGAATGTTCAACTACGCTCACCATGCGTGATGTGAGTCCAAAATATGAATGGTCCACATGATGTAGCACCCCATGAGACCCTTTGGCCCAACTTTTACTTTGATCCAAAACTTTAGTGGGTCATGAAAAAAAAAAAAAACAGTTTCCTCCCTTGATTTGCATCTCTCTTTACTATGGCCCACCAAAGTTTTAGATCAGGGTGAAAATTGGTCCCTTGGGTTTCATGGGATATCGCATCACATGGACTGTTCGAATTAGACGCCCATAACACATGTGCAAAGGCGCGCACGTGCACAAGTAAGCATCCCTCTCTCTCTCTGTATGTGTGTGTGTGTGTATACAATTTAATTTATATATTAATACTTTAACTTTCCGACAACTATACAGGCACAATACAATTTGGGCTGGCCCATTCTAATAAAAAGGAGGCTAAGCTAGCCTATCATAATCTCAATCTCTAACCCAAGAGTTGAGTGCTATAGAAAAGCACATGTGGATGATTGATGTTGGCAAACTAAAACTATAAAAGAAAGAGAGCCAAATAAAAATCTCAAGTGCCAAACAAACAAACAAATACATAAATAAGATCGATTATAAAGATTTACACGATTTGATAATATATATACATTCATAGGGTAGTAATGTGAAGCTTTCTTTTTCACTAAAGTAAGAGAACTCAAAATTATAAGGCTTCCTTCTCTCCCACTTGTCCTCTACTCAACAAATGTCTCATCTAATTTTTTTTCAAAATATGATACCGCTTTTTACACGTTCCCTTTATACAAATAACATTATAGGAGAGAGCATTGTTTCAAACCTAATGGAACTAGGCTTCACATGCAACTATGTACCAACATGGGCAAGCACACAAAAAGAGAGGGAAACGCTTCTTAATAGAAAACTTCCCTTGTAAGCATACCTAAAGATGGTAAAAATATCCGCACCTCAACATTTTCCCACTTAAATACTAAATTTTCTAATAGTACAAAAACATAATGGCTACTTAAACTTCACCAAATACTAGGTGTTAAAAAACTCAAGGAAAGATCTACACCAAATAAACTTCTCCCTTATACTAGATTTCATCATTATATCCGCTACATTTATATTGGTGTAAATCTTTTGCAATGAGAAATATTCATCTTCCACAACAATACGAACAAAATGATATTGTGATTGTTGATGTGCTTCGTCCAAGCATGACATACCGTATTCTTACCTAAAGTTTAAGTCTTCAAACAATCTCTTTAACTAAATACTTTTCTTATGTTATGTAGCTGGCATATACTCTACTTATGTTGGGTCCTTACTCTTGCCCAGGTCCAACTCCCAGTCAAGGGTTCGAGTACCCATAGGTGGTGAAATTCCACCTTGTGTGTGTGTACACACACACACACACACACACACACACACACACACTCTACTTATGTTGTAGACAAGGTCATCACTGGCCACAATATCGATATTCAACTAACCACAATGCTATCTAAAGAGAAAATATAAGTTATAGTAAATTTTTTTTTATCAAGACCTTCTGCATGATCTTCATCCATGAATTCAACCAATTTTAAATTTTGGCCACTAAAAGAAATAACCACTTCAAAAGTTCATTTTAAATAATGAATGATTATTTCACAGCAATTTAATAATCTCGATTTTAGACTAGCGCCATGGAAAATATAAGGCTGCATGATATGGTACTTAAGACAACTACCTTTTCCACTTCTGTGCTAGGTCACTGATTTTAGGCAGTTTGCAACTAGCAAAAAATAGAGTACTGATTTGAATGGAATTTTGCATATAAAAGCAGTATAGAACACTTTTAATCCTTTTGAGATATCTAGATTTTCATGTTCTTCATATCTATAAATATGGACATCTTAACAATACGATTAATTGCACTTAAATCCTTCAAATTGAATTCCCTATCTATATGAGTTTTAAATTTTGCACTAGTATCTCTACTAGTAATTGCAGCCAATAAATAACTCCACATCTATAAAATTTCAAGCTGAGAATGAAGAAATCAAATCACTTTTATCAACACATTAGCGCTTACTTTAAACCATAAAGCAATTTATTTAGCTGACAAATGCAATCTCTTTTTTTCTTTAGTACAATCTTTGAGTTAAGTCGTAAAAATTTCTTCATCAAGATTCTCATACAAAAAGATAGTTTTACATCTAATAACTCAAGTTTTAAGTTAAGCACAACTATCATACTCAACATATTACCACCCAGGTCCTTGCTCTTACCCGGGTGGTAGACTCCTTGGAGTTTCAACACCGGGTCAAGGGTTCGAGTACCCATAGTGGTGAAATCCCACAGTGTGTGCGTGTGGCGTGAGTGTGTGGGGGTGTGTGTGCGTGTGTAAAAAAAAAAAGAAGAAGAAAAAAAAGAAAAAACATATTACCAATGATACTTAATTAAAAAAATAAAGAAAATATCTTATTAAAGTTAATATTTGATTTTTTTAGCATACCATTTTATTACTAATCAAAATTTGTATCTTTTAACATTTTAGTTGGTATCTTTCTTCAATTTCTAAACCTATCTACAATTAATAACATTTCACCATTTTAGTGATTCAACAAATTTCAAATTTTATTTTTATGTAGAACTTTCATATTCTTTTCCACGAATGCTCTCTATTAGCTAGTATCCACATATTCATATGCCCCACTGTTGGCTGGCCCACATTCTCAGTCGTTTGCTGCTGCCAATCAGCCCCCTCAAGCATACCGTTCTAGTCCCCTGCTGAATCAGGATCCTCCCACGGCCCACAGCAATGCTCCAAGCTGCCCCCAGCTTCCTCTTCCACCCATTACCTTCCATCAGCAATTCCCGATTCACCAGCCCCCTGCTCCCCCTCCCATCCAACATCTCCCACCAACAGCCCCTATCCAGCAATCCTCGAATCCCCACCCCGCTGCCCACAGGCCCTCCACCCCAACATCAGACTCCCCAGCCAAGATAGAGTGGGATATCTGATCCCCATATCAACATCAGCAACCCCAGAACCTCTCCCTCCATCTCAGCAACAATCCCCACTGGCCCCCAAGTTGAAGACCTGGACTATTTACTCTGTCATGGCAAAATTGCTTTCCTTGTATGGAGCCACTTCGGATATCAGCAACGTCCACCTCTTCATATCAACGTCTTCTTCGTGGCCTGGCCCCTCCCATCATCGTTTAGGAAATTTGGCTTGGCAGAAATGGAGCAAAATTTGAAAATCGACAATTCGCAGCAGACTTTATTATTAGCAGTGTTTCCAACTAGCTCCTTGAGATCAGTTCTCAGCTCCCAGGCATAGACATCGTTGTCTGGTTAAGGCCAACCGAGAGTTGGAAGAAATTGAAGTTGACGACTCTGCGCGGGGCAAGCCAGGGGTAGGTGGTGGTGGAGGTGTCTGCCACGTCTTTGCTTTCCATCATTCCTACGGTCAGATATCGAACATGCTAGCAGAAGCTCGTGATATGATTGATGGCCTTAAATTATGCAAGGATTTGGGGCTAACCTCAATCATAGTTGAAACTGACTCCCATGTTCTCTTTGAAGCGGTCTCCAATCACTCCGTTTCCTACGTTTGGAAGCTTTGGTATATCCTAGAATCTATCCATCAACTTTCGCAACCCCTCAACCTTAGCTTCAGCCACACCTTCCGGGAAGGTAATTCAGTGGCGGATGGTCTCGCCAACATGACTAGCAGTGGCGCCCCTGACAAAGTCTTCCTCAATCCAACTGATCTCCCCAGGCAAATTAAGGGTTCATTGGTTCTAGACAGAGCAGGAGTGGGGCAGATCTGGCTCTGCAAATACAAGAAAGATGTTGGCTAATCCTCCTGTTCCGGGTCCCAATCTCGGCCAGTTTCTCCGGTCAGCGTGTTCCCCTCTGTTGATGGTTTCCCTTGGGTTGCCTTGCTCTCCCGTCCTCTTTCTTCCCTAGGCTTCCAGCTTCACTGTTTAGTCCGCCTTCCTTTTTCTCCTTTCCTTTGCGTTGGGGATCTGCTAGCTGGGCTGAAATTCCGTCTGGAGCTATTTTTCAGTCTGTTGGTTGGTTGGCTATCTTTACTTCAGCTCCTATTTGGAAGCTGCTTTTGTATGCTCCGATGCGGGAAGCTGGCCGATTGAGTTTGGATTCAGGTCTGGTTGGAGCTGCTGCTAGTGGATTGGGCTGCGTGGATGCTGCTTCAGCCCCGCTTTAGTGGAGGTTTGGGAGACAGCTGAGGCCTTGTCTGCTTCTCATTTTATCTTTGGAGCCCATCTGGATTGGTAGGTTGATTGGTGTCTGCTTCCCCTTTGTTGCTGCCGCGCTTCAAGGGCTCTCCAATTTTGGTTTATTTTCTGTTTTCCTGTAGAGCCTTGTCCAGGAGTTATACATGATAGGCGCGGTCTGGATCCATTTTGTTGGGACCCGCCCGAATGGCTGTAAATCTCAGTTTCACATTAATAAAGATCAGATGAAATCTTTATATATATATATATATATATATATATATATATATATATAAGCCCCACAATATGAATAAGGCTTACATCCTTAAGTTATATAAGCGTAAGCTGTAACACACTGGGCTAAAACTATCCTATCAGTGTGGTTTTCATGCCAGACTCCATCCACATGGTAGCCACAACTTAGATGGTCTAGATTGAGGTACATGTATACCGAATGTTGAAAAAATTTACATAAAAGTCTAGCGCAGTATGAGTATCGTCCTGCTTTCCTTGCAATAGAGGACGTGTGAAGGCCTGAAAACATGACTCCTCTATTTATATAGCTATGAACCTCAAGCCCTTGAATGCTATGGGCCTCAGGCCCTTGAATGCTACCTCAACCCATCTTGAACTTCTCATTTCTTTCTTCAATCGATCTCTTTTTGAATCTCTTGTCACATCAAAAATTTCATATAAACTTGCCATTGTATCTTCTTCAAGTGAAAATGAACCATGAAAACCCATGACAATCCAATGCATCCATCAGGTGGGTCCCACGAAAAATAACCTCTTTCTTTCATTTTTTGTTTCCTTTCCATTTCTGATCGTCAGCTTTCTGTCTGGACCATAGCGGACTGAGCTTCAGCCAAAAATCTCGTCCACAGGTAGGGCCCGTGCCTTAATCTCATGCTTGATTAATCTAAAGGCATCGATCGGGCCGAGTGTTGATTTATTTCCCTATTAAAGCCCGGTTCAAGCCCAAATCCTGGCCCATTTGTGAGTGATGCGTTAGGTTGGGCCAAGATTTCAGATCCAACTAGTACACGTTTAGGCCCAGAAAGTACTTTCAAGCCCGATTGATAAACAGGCTAGCGACCGTAGCCCAGCTCAAACCTACTACATGCTCGGTTTACTTAGGGTTCTTGAATGTGGGGGCCCATAGTACATAATCCAGACCTTTAACCTCTCATCTTCCACCCACCGTATATGGACCATGGGACAAACATCTTTTGGATTGCAGATTCCATCCACTAATCATGGGCCTTTCTTTTCGTTGAATGGCAACCGTTGAGGTACTTTTTTTCTCTTTTTTTGACCATCTGTTTATAGGCCGTTAATTTAAAGAGTAGGATTTTCCTATCGAGGATGCTTTTGGGGCATGGTTTATCATTAGGCTAGAATCACGAAACAGACCAACGGTTCGGATTACTGACCATGGCCCACTTGTCAGAATTGAAAACTCACCTTAGATCTCTCTATCTCTACTTCTGGGACATTTTTTTTCTTTTTGCAATTAGTCTTCACAGCAGTAGTTAAGAGGATAATTTTGTCGTAAAAATGTAGCTAGTTGGCAAGGAACGGTGGAGATTTTAGTACACAATGGATGGCCTTGAATCAACCCTTGGTTTTGAACTGCACGTGCTAAACATCAGCAAAATAAAAACTCACATATACCACATTGATGGAATAATGTAAACTTGCTCTCGAACTGCTTAATTCATTAAGTGGGGCCCACCTGAGTTTCTTATCAGGTTGATATTTGGAGCTTCTCTTCATCCCAGCGGTTTAGACCTGATTAATATGGGTTTGATGGGTCTGCAAAAAAAAAAAAAAAAAAAAGGGGTTTGATGGGTAGCCCACACTCAAACCTAAGGTGGACATCCCATCTCATTGGATTTGTGGATTGAGCTGATTTTTATATTATTTATATTTTATACATTAAGACCTAACATCAAGTATAGAACCTGATGAACGGAGTAGATTTTATATCTCCTTCCCCACTCGTATGCTTCTGGATGCCACTCTCCTAACAACATTTAATTTATTTTAGATGTTACTCGACACAAACAGAATATTATCTTGGATGTGGAAAGGGCAAAAAATCTCACTGATGTAGCTATCCAAGCGACCACAGCAACTGCCACAACAGGACCACCAGCAACAATAATAAGTATAATTGGGATGAAAATGATCTCATTGACCCTTTTGTCTATAAAGCCCTTCGTCTTTGTTTCTTACATGATATATTTTTATTAGTAATTTTTCTTTTATCACTGCATTTCCACAATCTTTTATTCTTTATATTATCAACTTAAAAATGCAAACGCCAACATTGTATGAACATAAACTTAACTTTGGACTTACTCTTGAAAGTTCGAGGGCTTTTAATAGCAAAGAGATTAATGCAAAGCATTATATATATATATATATATATATATATATATATATATATATATATTCAAAAAACACTTCTAAATATAGAAAAGTAAAGCTTTAAAAAACAGTGATATTTTGGAGCTCCCACCATACCCAAGGTGTATAAAAAATAATACCATAGTAAAAATGGAAAGTGGGATGATTATGTAAAACATAATGACACCATGGCCTATATTCAACATTAACGTGTGGATCATACGATGAATGGAGTAACAGCCACATAAGGGGTACATTGGCACGTATGCCCCTTATCAACCTTCAATTTGTCCCATGAAAATCACATGAGCATTTCTCAGAACCCATTTAAGTAGCACTTAGATTGGATCCCACCTTTCAGCAACACAAGTCGTTGATATGGTGCACCTCATAGGAGACTTTTGGCACCGATTTTAGGTTCTCACATGTTGGGGCCTATATAGTTCATAATCAGACTTTTGTTGTGTTGCGTCTTACGCAACCCACGCAACCCACCGACAATGGACCATGTGACAAAAGTATTGTACGTTGGAAGATTCCAGCCACGCTAAAGTTGGGTCCTTTTCATTTCCTTTTTCTTATTACCTTGTGATGTAACTCATACGGTTATAGCCTCGAATAAAAAGATGGAAAGCTCTTGCGTACCTTGCATAGGTTTTGGAATAACTTTTTCAACATCTGGAAGCAATTTAACGTTTATGAAATCCAACCTGTCTATCAGGTACACACAATCCTTTAAAACTCGTGATATAGACCATGTAAGCTTTCCTTTTTTTCCTAATGAAGCATGTATTGAATGACATATAAACAACACAGGTCGGTACAAAAAACAATTAGGACGTCATATACTATCTGCTTCCTATGGTGTGGCTTGCCTGAGTTTTGGATCATTAGAAATTTTCAGTTGGAATGGTGAATATGAGTCAATGTGTCTGATGGACAGGTTAGATCAAATTAAGTTGGGTACGTTAAATTCTTTTTCTTTTTCCTTTTTTGGATTTCCGGCAAGCTCTCTCTCATGGGTGTTATTTATATTAGGAAAACACCATGTAAAAGAGCTATTTCATTAATTCATCTCATGAGTTATTTATTAGTGTAGAATTCCTTATACAAATTAGACAAAAATAAGTCTTTTATTCCTTATTTTAGTAAAGAAGAAAACTTTAGGTTTTTTTTTTTTTTTTTTTTTCATAGAGTATAGGCATAGTAACAAATTATGTAAGTCTCTTTGTATCTTATCTCTTGTTTTATTTTAAATATCTATCTTTTGTTTAGCCATATTTTTTTCTATTTTAGTCTCTCTGGCCTCGCGCTTGGTTAGGGGTGGTTCTAAGATAATTTTGATTATCACATCAAGGTTGCTTTTGGGCTGCTCACTCATGATAAGGTCCAATCGCATGCAACATACAAATGGATGCACGGGGTAGACCACTACCATCTAACCCAAAACTCTATGGGGTCCACCAAGATGCTTGTGTTACATAGAGGTGGGCATTGGACGACTTAATCCTGCTAACTTGTCTCGTCCAACTTGTTCAAATCCGATCGACTCGACCTGAACCGAATGGGTGAGTCCGTCCAAACTGAGTTGGCCAATCCGAACTCAAACCGAGTCAAGTTCAAGTTACCTAGTAACTTGACCCGAAACTCGATCCGGTTAGACTCGACTCAATTCAAAACCTAACTCGACTCGGGTTTGGGTATATATATATATATAAATAAAAATAAAAACCTTAATTTCTATCATGTCTAACCCTACCCGCTGCACCCTACCCCGACCCGACCCAAATTCTCTCTCCCTCCCTCATCCTCCCCATCTTCTAAGCCCGACAACTACCCACTACCATCACCCTCCTCCTCCTCCTCCTGTCTCTCCTCTCAACTCTCTCCCTCCCTCATCTCTCATTTCGACTCAGTGCTAACTTGACTTGACTCGGTACTTCTAACTGGATTGGACTCGGTCCAAATCAGTCCAAGCTAGACCAGACTCAGATTGAGTCAAGCATGCTGAACTCGATCCAACTCGAGTCGAGTCAGCCCTAACTCGGTCCGACTTGACTTGATGCCCAGTCCTAGTGTTACATTCACTCCATCTGTCCTTTTCATCAGTTCATTTGAGAACATGATCCCAATCACAAGGGAGATCAAAGCCACATAAGTGAGAATTGTATGCCCAGTGTTGAAACCTTAATGGGTCACAAAAGTTTTGGATCATAGTTATATTTTTGTATAGGTGAGAATCATTGCATGAACAGGTTGATGGCATCTAAACATTACGGTTGGCCTCTGAAAGTAACAACCGTGGTGAGTCTCCAACCCCAGTATTTCCTATGGTATGACCCACTTGAGTATCAAATTAAGAAAACCAGATATTTTTTTCATATACATTTACAACGGTTAAATACACACATGAGATAACAAACAAATGTTTGAAATCCTAAAATATAGAGTGGTTGAAACTGTTTCCTAACAACTAGTTTGACTGAATCCAAAAGAAAGTAAAGAGCTGTTACAGTCTGTTACAACCCGATGACAGCTGATATGCCCCCTCAAGATGGAGCTCGAGAGAGAAGTCCAATCTTGAATTTGAGATCAAGAAAGCGGGCACGGGGTAGAAGCTTGGTGAACGCATTAGCAAGTTGATCTGCGGAGGAGACGTGAGTAACACGAAGAACACCATTTTGTACTTGGTCCCTAATTAAGTGAAAGTCGATGGCAACATGCTTCATTCTAGAGTGAAGCATGGGATTGGAGCAAAGCTGGGTAGCACCAACATTGTCACAGTATAAGACGAGACAACAAGGTAGTTGAACACCAAGATCAGTTAGGAGATAGCAAAGCCAGTTGAGCTCAGCAGCTGCATTAGCTACTGACCTCTATTTTGCTTCACTGGAAGATCTAGCAACATTTTTTTGTTTCGTAGAACTCCAAGAGACTGGATTGCGACCAAGATAGATGACATAAGAACTAGTAGATGAAAAATTAACCTTGTCACCCGCCCAATTTGCGTCTGAATGGGCATGTAGATTCAAGGGGGACTGGTGATGTAGTTGAAGGCCGTCATTAATAGTTCCACATAGATAGTGTAATAGACGTTTAACAAAGCTCCAATGGTCAGTTGTCGGGGTGTGCATGTACTAAGAGAGCTTGTTAATTGCAAATGCAATGTCTGGCCTTGTAATCAAGAGATATTGAAGGCTGCCAACAATTGTCCTGTACTCAGTGGGATCAGACAAAGGAGAGCTCGATTGTGTCAGCAGAGGTGGGCTAGTTGGAATTGGAGTTAGCACGGGTTTGGCATCAGTCACATGAGTACGATCCAGAATATCTAGAATGTAACGCCTTTGAAACAGTGAAAGACCATGCTGATTTGGGACTACCTTCACACCCAAGAAATAAGATAGCTATCCAAGATCCTTAATTGAAAACCGATGAGAAAGAATATCAACAAAGGAGTCGATCATCTTAGAGTTGTCACCAGTGATGATTAAATCATCCACATATACAAGTATATACAGAATATGTCCAGCAGTAGTGAGAACAAATAGTGAGGTATCTGCATGAGAATTCTTGAAGCCAGAGTGAAGAAAAAAAGTGTGAAGTGCATGGTACCATGCTCTAGGTTCTTGTTTAAGGCCATATATTACCTTTCGAAGTTTGCAGACATAGGAGGGATGATCTTGATCAACAAAACTTGATGGTTGTTGCATGTAGACATTCTCAGAGAGGTGTCTTTGGAGAAAGGCGTTGTTGACATCAAGTTGGCGTTAGGACCAACCCCAAGAGACAGCAAGGCTGAGGACAACACGAACTGTGGTTGGTTTTACAACAGGGCTGAACGTGTCTAGGTAATAAACTCCTGGTCTTTGATGAAACCCTTTTGCGACCAAACATGCTTTAAACATGTCAATAGAGCCATCAGAGTTACGTTTGATTCTAAAAATCCATTTACACCTAACTATATTCTGTGTCGAATTAGGTGGAACAAGTTCCCATGTTCCATTTCTAACTAAAGCATCACACTCATCAGACATGGCTTGATGCCACTTTAGATCTTTAAGGACTTTAGTCATGATTGTTGGTTCAAGGTCGTTGGAATTTGAGAGTTGGGTATGAAGGTTCATCTTAGTGATGGGTTTATGGATGTGGTTCTTGGCTCGGGTGGTCATTGAGTGAGTTGGAAGGAGATGAGTTTCAGTAAGGATAGGAGAAGGTGATGGTGGGATATGTAGTGGTGGGGTTGGATTGGTGGAGGACTTCAAGGACGGTGAGTTTGGTTGGGTGGGTTGGGTTGTGGTGCTGGATGGAACTTGAATTAAAGGGTGTGGTGGAGCTGCACATAGAGGTTGTGGAGGGACGATGATTTCTGATGGCATTGGTTGAAAGAAAAGTAGCGAGGGAGATGTACTCACCACTATTGTCCGAGTAGAGGGTTTTGATGGTTGAATTGTAGTGTTTTTCTATAATGGCTTTGAATCTTATAAATACTTCTTTGACATCAGATTTGTGTTTGAGTGGGTGAAACCAGATATATTTAGTGAAAAAATCAATGAAGATTACATAATATTTAAAGCCATTATGTGAGAAAATTGGAGAGGTCTAGACATCTGAAAATATGATTTCAAGAGGTTTAGTAGAGACAATTGTAGAGTTGGAGAAAGACAATTTGTGGCTTTTATTGTAAAGACAAGCATTACATGAGAAATCAGGAGATAAAGAGGAAGATAAGCCTAAATGATTGCTAGAAACAATATGTTTGAGAATTGAAAAAGCAGGATGTCCTAATATATGGTGTCAGTCGAAGGAAGTGGTCTTTACTGTGGAGAATGCAATCAGAGGAGAGGAGGATGGCCACTCATAGACACCATCTTTAGTTCGTCCTTGCAGCAGTGTTGCCCCGGTTCGAAGTTCTTCACAAGAAAAGTAGATGATAAGAACTCTACGGAAACATTATTAGAATGGCAAAAATGTGATATAAAGACTAGGTTCTTTTTCATAGATGGAACACAGAGAACATTGTTTAATGTAAAGAAATTGTGAGGAGTTTGGAGAGAGGTGGAACCAGTGTGGGTGATGGGAAGATTAGAGCCATCTCCGATCATAATGTCATCAGTGTCAATGTAAGGAGCATGCAGGGAGAGGTTGCTCAAATTAGATGTGACATGGGGTGATGCACCACTGTCCAAAAGCCATCCATGGTGGGGTGGAAGGATTGGTGACAAGGTGAACTTGTGGTTGCCATGGTGTTCCTTATTGGGAAGAGTTAGATGTGGGGGAAGTGTGAACTGGGACAAGGCAAAATGAAGGACACCATTTAGCAGTGTGACCTTGAATCCCGCAAATTAGCAATGACCAAGGTATGGTCTAGGAGGAGGATAAGGGCCCTGTGATGAATGTGGTCCAGCATTGGTTGCAGCAGGTGGGTGGTTGGTTGAGTTGAAGGATGGGCGCCAGTTGGTGGTGGTAGTGCTTTGTGATTGAGAAGGACACCAATTTTTGTTGTTGGTTCTGGATGTGGGATTTGCAGTAGCTGAAAAATGGTGTGGCTCGAGTGGGATTGTTTAAAGAGAGGCTTCAAAATTGAGGAGTTTTTCGTAAAGTTCTTCAAAGTTGATAGAGGTATCTCTTGCTTGGACAGCACGGACTAATTCTTTATAATCATCACCAAAACCATCTAAGATTTTGTCCATGATTTCTTTTTCATTAATTGTGGCTCCAAGAAGAGCAAGATCATCTGCTTGAAATTTGAGGGTTTGCATAAACTCAGTTATGTTAAGGGAGCCTTTGGTAGTGTTTTTGAGTTGATTTTTTATTTGTTTGATGCAGCCACGAGAGGGCTTAGCATAGGTGTTGGCTAGAATTGTTCAGGCTTGTCTGGAGGTTTTGACTCGAGCTATGAAGGGAATAATGGTAGGTGAGATGGAGCCAGTGACAGTGTTGAGGATCAATTGGTCTTGTCTGGTCCATAGAATGTAACTGAGATTGGGTCTGGTAGTGGATTTTGTCAAGGTGGCTGGCGGACATAGATTGGAGCCATCAATATAGTCAAGAAGGTCATAGCCAATGAAGAGTGTTTGGAACTGTAGTTTTCAAGAGAGGTAATTGGTAGAGGTGAGTTTGAGAGGGGCTTGAGCAGCAACGTTGATGCTGATGAGAATTTGGTGTGGTGCATTGGTGTTGAGGATGGTTGCAGGGGCAGATTCGGTAGCCATGACTGCTGAGAAACAAGGGAAAACAAAAAAATTTGGATTGGCTTATACTACTTATGGTTGGGCTCTGATACCATATCAGATTGAGAAAATCAGATATTTTTTCATATACATTTACAGCCGTTAAATACACACATGAGATAACAAACAAATGTTTGAAATCCTAAAATATAGAGTGGTTGAAACTCTTTCCTAACAATTAGTTTTGACTAAATCCAAAAGAAAGTAAAGAGTTGTTACAGTCTATTACAACTCGATGACTGATGATATTGAGATTTGTATCTCCTTCCTATGCTTGGGCTCATATCTCAAAATGAGCTGATAACTACCTATAGGCAAAAGGGAAAAGTGAACAAACATCCTTAGCGGGTCTCATAGATCTTTAGGTTTCAAGATAGCCACAAATCATGGGATAGGGCGAGTAGCCGGCAACACCAAAGGCTCTCCTTGTGGGAACATTTTTGGATGATAAAGAGAGACAATTATCCCAAGTGTATTAGAATATGGACAAGGCTGAGGAAACAGCATCAGCAGCGTTTTGCCTTTACTGTAACCACAGCTATAAAAAACAATTATATTAATAAAGTTACAAAGATATAGGTGGTGTGCTCTCACCTAAATATTTGTACATCTTTTCCCATCAACAAATTCACTGGAGATGAACTCCCACCTTTCTGAAAATAATAATAATAATAATAATAATAATAAAAAAACCAGCATGAGCACCAGCACCAACGGTGGTTCTTCGGACAAGCCAAACGCTCCCAGTGGAATCAAGAAATGACATGGATGGTCATTTTAAGGCCTAGTGCAATGTGAACCAGTGCAACAGCCGTCCACGCTAGCATCTTAGCCACCCTAATTGCAAACGGCACTCGCGGAAATACTACCGATAGAAAAAGCAGTCCCAGCCACAAAGCTAAGCTCACGAAAATCGCAATGGTGTAGGCTTTCAGGAGATATTTACAGAATGGGTTCCCAGAGATCCCGACTGAGAGATCCCTAACAACCCCAATGGCCGAAACTGTAATTGAAGGAACCGCTACCTTGAACATGACCTTCTGAGCTACTTTCCTGTCATTAATTTCTCCCGCCAGAGGAGGGGCTGCCGGAGCTATTGTGACCGGCACTTCCATGTGATCGCCTGGGACATCGATGACATAGTGGCCCACCTTAATCTCAGCCATTGATTTATAGGAGGGATAGGGAATAGGAGGATAGATCTTGTTAGTTAGAGGAATTGCATGAAAACTTTCTTTTCTTTTCTTTTATAGAGTAGGTTGGTGTTGGTGTTGCAGGAAAAAGTGTCTGTGAAGGTTGCTGGAAATTATCTGACGTGGACGGCTACGTGAACTAAGTGAGAGTGCACATTCTATACACGTGCCTTACAAATGGGGGATGCCACAACTGTGAATGATCTGAACTGTTCGTCAGGTGTACCCTGTCGTTGAAATGCCTATGCTTAGAAATCAAGCTGATTGGATTATCATATGGGCCACTTGCGTGTGATCAATTTGAAGTGAAGGTCAATTCCTCTTGATTATATATTTATTTCGTGAATGCATGTCCTAAGTGATTACCTTACTGGCTGACTTCTTAAAGAAGCCATGTAAGTAGTGGGGCCCGTGTGATGAGCGGCTTGGATGTTTAGTAGGTATGCACAGTTATCCCACGTGTGAGACTGAGAGGCGAGGAGTAGAATGTGCTGCAGCATTCGTGTGCAGCCGACCAGCTTGGCTGTTGTCGGTTCGGTGCCAAAGCTAGTCTTCTCGTGGGCCCCACTTTAAAATAGTCGGCGCGTAGACGATTTCCGCGTTAACTGGCCATTTACTTTGGATGAAGACGACTTCTGGAAAGGAAGCTTGCGTCCTGCCTCGGCTCAATGGAAATTTGTCCAGGCAGGGGCTCTGTGGGGCCAAGGTGATTTATACGTTTTATCTGTACCGTTCATCCATTTTTTTCAAATTAAAAATGTGACAGATCAAAGGCTCAAGTGGACCACACCACATGAAGAAGCGATGATAATGATGATGCCCACCGTTGAAACTTTCCTATGGCGCAATGTGATAATTTAAGCTTAAGAAGTTTTTAATGGTGTGGGTTACATATATTTACACCCATTTTCAGTGTCTGACGTAGATCAATGGAAAGTAGTCACGTATTGACCCTTAGAATTTGGTACTCAAATAAATTGTATTCAAACTCGAAGATACATTTAACAGATTTTGTTATTTTAGCAGTGGTACACACCCTTAGGCATGCTTTTAACAGAGCGAATCGTCCCATGTTACATGGCCACGCTTAGCAAACCAATTAATAAGGTAGCTTGCTCGGCGTGTCGCATGTTTTTAAAGGCCTGCTTAGAGACGACGAATCTTATCACCGATTCAGTTACGATATGCACAGTAAGGCTATCTCTTACTGTCCTTATGAAATATAATATTTTTCTATAGACCTTAGGAAAATTTGTGAAGGTCATGAAGATCTTGAAAATCTGAAGATCGAATCGATATCTAAGTAAATCCAATTATGCTTCGAACCCAAATCATAAGAGAATGAACATCAAGCAGATTGGATCCCAATTCGTAAAATAATCGAAATTAAAATAAGAGAGAATTCAACAAAAAATATGATCCAACCCGTTCAATAACAAATCAGGATCACCTAGATCTAGTCCATCAACCCTTCCAATGACTCTCGATCAGAATGGAGAAAGAGTTCAATATAAATACAAGATGTGGTTTGATTGGGCTATCAAGATGCATGATCATGATCAATTTGATATTTAGGATCAGCGAAAGAAGTTTCCCTAATTGATCCCAAATTTACATGCAGGTGTTTCCTTAATGGGATCAGCTACAAAAAGAAGATCTAAAAAAGTAAATGTTTTGAATCTATATAGAGATCTCCCTGTCCAAAATGCATGCCATGACAAGTATGAAAGATCCATGATCAATAAGAAAACCTAGCGAAGGTTTAGCCACCTTAAGAACCTATACAAGGAGCACACAAAGAAAATTTGAAGGCCCCACACCAACCACAAATCTATCTTCTTTACGTTACATTTATCTTTTCACTTATCCTAGCATAGTATAGCATAGCCTAGCATACTCCTAGCATAAATTATTATTATCTAGCATCCACTGCTATAGTACCGTAGGATTGGATTAAACGTACACAAACCCAAGCTGTTGGATCCTAATCAATTGAGATCTTAGGTGATGATGCCTATCTAGTCACATCTTGCTGACTATTCACATTTATCATTTATTCTTACAGATAAATCGAGTATTTATCTCTCATTTGTTTATTTCTCTAGGTTATTTTCAATACTTTATCGATCGTAATGGGCTACATATTCAAATATTAATAAAATTGACACCGTTGAGCATTCATTTTATTTATTTATCCACCTTTATTCTTTTAAAAAAAAATTTATTGCATTTACAAGTGAAATAGTAAGTACTTAAACACAAGTTAAAAAATAATAATAATAATAATAATAATAATAAATCTATCGGCAAAGACTAACCGCTACCCTTTTTCAAATTACATGGTCGCAAATCACAACTGATGGTTGAGAGGATAGTTGGAGCATGCATCCATTCCTAAATTAGTCTGACGTAATGTGAGGAGTACTAACATTCAATCAAACATTGAGTCGAGTACAACTCTATCATGCCCACACTTTTTAATCACAGATGGAATATAAATGCAGGCCCTCAATCACATGTGTGGCCACATGTTTGGTTGAATTGCAAGCAACATTTTTTAGTTCACTTAGTGGACCCAGTAAAGCTTTATACTACAAATAGAATAGGATGCCTCATAAATTTTTATTTTATTTATTTTTTTTTTAAAAGACTTTTTTTATTGACGTTGTGGAAGAACATCTAGTCTTGGGCCAACATCATGAACTCATTATCAATGTTGAAGTAAAATCATCTTCCCAATAAGAAACCACCACGTGTCAGCACTTATATACGAATGATGGAAGAAAATCGTACTCGCGTCAGAAAAGAACCGCAAGCACTCAACGATCAACGACATGTAGTCTACCAAAATAAGTCTACTTAAAGTCTTACATGTCAAGTCTTACATGCGTCTATGATAGAAAATGTAAATATCATTCAAAGGACAAGTGACCAAACACACATAACATGTGTAGCTAGCGCAGGAAGCTTCCAAAGATCTACTACAGGTGAATTCTCCACTATACAGTTCACACAGGCAAGGCTATCCCAAATCAAAAACAGGTTGATAAAAAGAAAAAGAAAATTTGGGACAATCGATATTTTCTGGAGACAACAAGGAACGTGAGTGATTAACTGAATGTTCATTCAAAATTAGATGAAATCATACATTGTAGAAATACATAAGGAGGAATCCAAATCCTATTGGAACACATCCGATGCACGATAAGAAACTTACAAGAAAACTATAGCCTGGCCTCCGCCTCCCAAAAACTTATAAAAGCAACATTTAAAGAAGAGTTTCAAGCCCTTGGCACACAATCAATCTCTCTACAACGCAATGCAATTTATCCCTAATTTAACTTCTTAGTTTAAATATTTCATTTCTATCCAGCCACGTTGCAATAAGTTTGAAATTTTTAGTTTAGTTTATATCAACTATTGTCCAGCGTCATTGCTATAGTATGCCTTAAGAGCAAATTAAGTACCCACGACTACCGTCATTGGATATCTGATTACCAAGTCTTTACTTGAGAGATCACCAATCACATCTTGGTTTTACACCATAACCATTTGGTATATACCGTTTTGCTTTTCCACAACCGTTTTGCTAGCACAAGTAATTGTAGATATTTATTTTCTTTTCTGCTTGGTTTAATTTCATTTTGTAGGCTGTATTATTTTTATTTCCAAATCGATAAAATTAGTGATCTAGTTTTATTTTTAATCTTATCCATTCAATATTTATTCTCTGGAAAACTAATATGTTATCATTATTGAAAGAAAAGTCCTTCGAATAAGATGAAAAGATCTCATTTTGAAAAAATAACACTCCCCTTCTAAAATCATCTAGTTGTTGTAATAATTGGTGGTTAAACGGTCAGATCAACCCTCACAAGTTTGATTCTAATCCAGCTCAAGCGCATTCAATCCGAGTTGAATATGACTCTGGCATGCTTGGCATTATCCCACTTGCACATGTTTGACCAGGCTATTCTATGCATGTGTGAACACACGACCAAATTGAATAGGAACGGAAAGCATAATATAAATAATCTGTTTTTATGCCTGAATATGGTAGACACTTTTACTTTGTACCGTTTAAAAATGATGGTGACTCATCGGCCGTGTGATGTGGTTATATGGAAATGCAGACCATTGAAATTGTGGTTCACATCGTGGACAGAGTATATCACTAAATGGATGGCTATAAAGAGGAAAACTTTGATATTATTGCTGGGCGGTCATGCGTAAAACACAAGCAGTTAGAAATTGCATACATGGCATATAAGTTAAATTAAATTGTTTGTATTATGATTTTTAATTTATTTGAATCTTGAATAATTTTTTTTACAAAAAACTTACATTTAAGTGCTTGCCTATCAAGATTCATGATCTGCCTATCAAGTCTTGAAAAATGTTTTGCTGTTGGGCTTTTGGACATAGCCCACTTTGGGATGGGATTGGGCTTGAATTGAAAGCCCAATGGCCAGTGCTGGGCCTACAATAAAAGCATTTTAAGTAATTGGGCCAGGCTTGGAGTGCTTCTTACTCAAGGCCAGATCATGCATGGCAGACACCTTGTGAACACCCCAGATCGAACAGTAAATGGTCAGGCTCAACTCGGTCTGGATTCGAGCTCCAGCCATGTATAATCTTCAGAGGTTGGCTCCAGCGTCATTTTAATTTGTGGGTTGGGTTGGACTGCTAGACCCAGCCCATTGTCAGCCCACTTTTGGGTGGAAGTTTAGTAGAAGAGAACTCATGAAAGCTTCTCCATTCCCAGGGCCCCATTTCATCTTTTAATGGGCCCACTATGGATTGCTCAACAGAATATGATGATGATGATGATGATGATCTTGACCATCTCATCGGCAGCCTGTTAATGGGTGACTAAAAGGGTTTATAAACTGTCCATGTTCAAATGTCCAGCCATCAAATCAGATGGTTAGGAGCGTTTTGTTGGAGAGATTCTTGGGCTAGGCCAATTAGATGAGGGATGTGGACCATCCATGTTGGGCCCAGTCACAGAAGATCCTACAAGAGAGCTAGATTAGTATATATCATTCATATTTCAATAATCGTCACTAATAACACTAACCTATCACTAGGTTTCCGGGTTAGCCGGTCCAGTTCTCACTCGTGAAGACTCAGAACCAGATAGGATTGAGTTGGGGTCAGGTCTTTAGATCCAAGCTCCCCATTGGGTTTGGATCAAATGAGATCATTTACTTGGTTGAGCCCACCTAATGTATGGATCAAATCACATACACATGTGCCAGTGACAGACATGCTTGATGTGTAAATGAACTCTCTTACATGTGTGTGGTTTAGGAAGCCTTTGGGCTTCACCTGAAGCCGATTTTAACAGAATCCAAGTTGATAGACCCAACCCTAACCTGTCTAGACCTGAATATTTTAGCTATATTAAAAATCATTGACTTGTAACACTAGCCTATCACGGATAGGATTATCATGGATCCACACGGTATTGTTAAATAAATTAAGGGCCGTTGATTGATTAGGTAGATTCAAGCCCAGGCACCCTGGGCTCATTTTGAATCTAGCCCAAGAGATCTGACCCAAACGAATCTTGGGTTGGACCAAGATGGCCCACCCGCTTTCTGCCCTAACTGAATGGTTAGAAATTAGAATCACCGTTAGAATGTCAATTTGAGCTATCAACATGTGGAGCCTGGCCAGATGAATGGTCTGGATCCGTTCAAGTGTGTCATTCATACAGTTTTCGATATACGACACTAGACATTTCTTTGAGCTATCAACATGTGGAGCCCCGCCAGATGAATGGCCTGGATCCTTTCAAGTGTGTCATTCCTACAGTTTTCGATATAGGACACTAGACATTTCTCATGCTTGCCGACCTAGCACATGTGTGCAAGATTCAAGCAGTCTATCAAGTAGGCCTTCCCGTCATCGATCTTCTGGCCCAAAATCAGGCAAGTCGACTGAAAATGTCCGAATCGATGGTCAGGATCAATTATCAGAGGGTGTTAGGTTTATACAATGCTTAGCTGAGATGCTGCTCAGCATGGTTGGGCTTTCAGTTTGGTCCAGGGATTGTGGACTCGTCCGAGTTGGAAGTGACTCATCTGAGTTGACTCGGACTCCACCAAGTCCAATACTGACACGAGGATGTACGTGATGATAATTACTCTGAATCCACAGGGCTTCTCCGGACTTCTCACGGAGATTTCTCAAATCCATGAGAAAAATATAGAAAATAAAAATAAATTGATTGGTGATAAAAATGAATTTACAATCCTGTAAACCTTTAAACAGTGCTATCAAACTTAGGAAGAAGCTTCGGAATCAAACTCCCTTAAAAAAAAAAAAAAAAAACATGGATCCTTACTCTTGCTCTGGTAGTAGATAGAGCTGGGCACATTTGACCCGATCCGATCCATTCCGATCTGAACCAACGGCCTAGATCGGTGCGGATCAAGTAGTGGCCCTTCAGATCCAACCGTTTTCGGATCGAGATCGGGTCGTGGTTAATCCAAACCAACCCGATCCAAAAACCCGTTTCGAATGGAACCAAACCGATTCAATCCGGCTCGATCCGGAATGATTCATATCGATATTTCTACTTTTTCCTATGGTATGGTCCACTTGAGCTTTGGATATTCATCAATTTTGGGTTCAACTACTAAAATGATATGAAAAAATGAATGGACAACATGGATAAACCACATGCATTCAAGGTGAGACCTAACAAAGTTTACTCACTACGGTAAGAGGATTTGCCTGTATAGTACCACACAAAGCTAGTAGTAGCTAGCTATAGGTACGTGTCATGCGAAGACGAGCACTAACGCTAGCTCCTCAAGCTTCGAGTTATATGAACAGTGAGATGAAAGTTATATGACCCCACGGTGATGTATTTATCATATTTACACCGTTCATATATTTTTAGAGATTATAATAGAGCATTATCCAAAAAATAAATCATATCTAAAGATCATTTGGACCACACCACACATAACAGCTAAGAATGATTTTCACAGTTAAACAATTTGTAGGGCCCACAATAACATTTATTTTTCATCCAATCTGTTCATAAGGTAACAGAAGCCTGTATTAAGAATTTAAGAGGGAAAACAAATTTCAAATTAATACAAAAGGGTTTCAATGGTAGATGTTCAATCACCACACCTTTTTTAAGTGTGGTCCACTTGATAGTTAGATCTGTCTTATTTTTCATCTCAAGCCTTACAATGAGCTCATCAAATGGATGGACGGTTTGGATATAAAACATACCCAATGATGACACCCACAGAACTTACAAACGTTACACCATGCACGGGAGTCCCGTGCACAACACGTAACAACGGCTAGCGTGTTGTGCACGCTAACACAACTGTAGTTGTACAAATGGCTCAAATGAGATCCACATTATGTGGGCCCCACAATGATGTATTTATTATATCTATACTGTTTATCAATTTTTCGTGATCATTTTAAAGCATTTGGAAAAAAATAAATCATATCTAAAGCTCAAATGGACCACACCGAAAATAGCAGTGAGAATAATAATTTTCACCGTTAAAAAAATTGATTCATACACAATCCGATCCGACTCGGTTTCCCTAACCGAGTCGGACTCAGTTCGAGTCAGGCCAATCATGCAACAGATCTGTTCGGGTCAGATGTCCCGAAGTCGGTGCCAGATCGGATCGGGTTCGGATTCGGCCACGTAGATTTCAAACCGAAGCAGGTTGGACCGAATCCGGTCTGATGCCCAGCTCTAGTGGTAGACTCTCAAGAGTTTCAACACCTAGTCAAGGGTACGAGTATCCATAGGTGTAACGCCCCGAAAAATCGGGGGTCGTGCATACGCTCGACTCTCGAGTCCCCGAGTGTCACTTATCATCAATTTTTATGGTTTTATGATTTATCAAGTTTAAACGCGCAGCATGGAATTAATTGAAATATGAGGCACATCCACAATTAATCTACTGAACTAAAAGAAATCAATATATACAAGTTCAAAAGAATATAAATAAGTTACATAAGGCGATGCCCAACAAAATCATAAAGAGAATCATATGCCCAAAAGAATGGTGCGCTGAGCCCACGACTCAACGCTCTAGAATCTAATCTCCTAAGCCGATGGAGAACTGCCCATCAACTGGAAGTAGGACAGCTCATCCTCCTCATCGAGACTCACGCCACTTGGCTCCTCGAATTCAGCGTTACCTGCAGCTACTAAAGTATCTGGTTGGTGTTTTAAAATACCATCCCAAAGTGGGAGTGAGTGATGAACTCAGTGTGTGCTATTAGTCTCAAGTTACAACAGGCATCAATTATAATATGAACTTAATAGAAAACATCAATCATAAACATCTAACTAATCTTATTAATGCGCATGCATGCTAGATGATATGATGTATGCCCTCGCCACAACGCTCCCTCAAGCGACTCCGTCTAACAATCGCGTATGTCAACACTCCCTCAGAGCGACCTCGACTTTCGAGTCGCCACCCTAACTAATGCGATTCAACGCGATCGTGTTAACCACGTTATTAGTTAAATTCATTCATCCAGAAGGTTGGGGAATCTGATACACCCCACGTATCAATGCCCTAAGCTGGTTACGAGGCCGAGACCCCCCAATGTGTGAGGCCGAGACCCCGTGGTCCTTGATCTCGTTGGGTTCCCCATCCCCGACTTCAACACATGGGGAGTGTCAAGAGAAATGGATCGCTAGTGGTCACTACGAGGAGGCGCGGCACCCCAGCGTAGGCCGACAGCTCAGACATAGTGTCTCATTCTACCATGCCCGACTCACGAGGCTGTGGACCAGTTTCAATTGGTTATTGGTGGGATAAAACAGTTGGAGGGTGTTCCAGGTTTCATACACGTGTGAGCAAACAGGGTTAACAAATAAGGTTGGTCAGACAGTGGACTAAACCACACAAGTTTAGACAAGTACCTGGCGGAACGGCATCGGGTGCAAACGTCCCATGTAGTCTAACTACTGTCGCCCAAATGCACTCGCCCACATACATGGGTTTAGCTCCAAGGCGGTCCTACCAACGGGGCCGCCTTCGCTCTCCTCGAATTACTGACCAACCCAAGGGTTTAAGAGGTAACGTATAACATGCCAACTAACATGGGTTATCAACTAGCTTAAGTATTAACATACATTTATACTTTCCATCATAGAATCCAGATTTTTATAAGGAAAATGCTAATAATATCATGAAATAAATGTACAAGTGTTGTGTGAGTTAGTATAGAAGGCAAGCATTTCATATACTCCTAATACTAAGATATACACAAGGGTTAGTGCATCAAACATGTTATGGGAAAAACATTATACATGAACCGATCAAGGAACATACAAGCAATCATCATTAACATGCCCAATCATGTTTGAGAAACAACAAGCATTTCATCATCATTCCACATTAATTTGGGAGATCTAAAGTGTAAGGTCTTGCCTAGATTTTTTCTAGATTACTCAAATACATCATCCAATAAACAAAATCATTAGATTCATATTGAAATTGGTACTAGGCCACCTAAGAGAAATAGTCCACACCTATGGATCGTTGGAGACTCGAAAATCAACCTAGGAATGAGGGCTCTTGGGTCGATCGATCGGAATCCCTAAAATAAGTTCTTGCATGTTAGAATTTCATGTCAATCCTTCCTCAATACATGGGTTTCAAGAAAGATGGGTGAGGGATTTACCTATACAATCAACGAAAGTGGTTCTTGCGGTTGTGGTGGAGGGTTTTCTTAAGGAAGAGGTAGGGTTTTGCAAGACAGGACTCTCTTGGGCCCCACTTTGATTTATGGCCCACCTTCACTCTCCTTTACTCTCCCTTCCTCTCTTCTTCTTTTCTCCTTTCTCCCTTTTCTCTCTTCTCTCTTTCTTTTTTTTTGTTCCTCCTAGGACAAATTCGTATGGGGGAGGGGGTGCCTAAATAAAGCCTTTATATAATGCCAGGTTTGATGAAAATGGCCCTAAGGGATGGGTTTTCACTATACTAAACTTATAGGAGGGTCTTTGTAAGCTCTAGGGCCCACAATGGGGTATACATATTGATATACACCGTAGGATAGGTGCTCCATGGCCCGATGAAGAGCCATGCAAACTTTGAAAACGATCGGATATAGGGTTTGGTCGTATAGGTCCGATTTGCGATCAACGGTCACCGTTCCACGATCGGGTCCCAGATTTTGTGGGCGGGTATAGGAAAATACATTAGGCCTCCACTGTAAATTTAAAAGAATTTCGACGACTTAAATGTCTTATATCTTAGTTTCATTTACTCATGCTAGATTTCAATACTGACCTTGGGTGGGTTGCATTTGGCAAATGCCTCTGGAACGGCACGAATAATTAATTTTTGGCCATCCACTGAGTCCATAGTCCGCGATGGACCACAAGCCCAGTGATATATACGTTATTCTATAATTTTGTAACTCGTGGCCCACCAACGAGCGGTTTAGAGCTTGTTCAGGAAATCGGGGCATTTCTAAAACGAATTAGGTAATGAGATTTCTCGTGGGTACTGATTAGGGTTTGGATTAACTATGTTTATAGTATAACCTAGTTATAACTAGTAAAAGTGAAGATTTGGTCATGATTACTCTAAGGCGTTGGTTTTAGGCTAAAAGAGTACCGGGGTTCGTTTGTTTTATTAACCAAGATCCAGGCCTTGTCTAACTTAGCTTTGGTTGGATCTTTAATTTATTTATGACTGCCTTGATTTATTAGTGATGGGTCGGTTAGATTTGGGCCCCACGTGAGTAAATCATGGGGCTAAACTCGATGTTTGAGTGATCGGGCGGATTCGTTGGCTTCCTACAATTGATTGATCGGATTTGTGTGGTTCTTTACTGGTACCACCCCTGTATAAACTGACGTTGAGTGCTAATGGTTATTAAGTGTTATTATAAGTTAATTAATAAAAAAAATTTTAAGAATTTTTAGAAATCCAAAAATAGCGAAAATCCAAGATGCTACAATAGGTGGTGAAATCCCACTAAGGCATGAGTGTGTGGAGATGTGTGTGCGTATTAAAAAAAAAAAAAAACTCACTAAAAAAACATGACTTACTATAAGGGCTTGTTTGATTTTTCAATTAGGTGGCAAATGCAGTGTAAATGCATAATGATTATTTCCTTACCTATTTACCGCACTCTTCCCTATATTTGATCTGATCGCTAATTTTTTGGATGCAAAAATTGAAAAGGCTACAAAATAATTATGGGTCCCACCATGATGCATGTCACTTATCCACACCGTTCATCCATTATGCTAGCTGAATTTATGGCATGAGCCAAAAAACGAGGCATATCCAAAACTCTAGTGGACCATGCCATAGAAAAAAGTGAATCAAATACTTACCATTAAAAACTTCCAAGGGCCACTGTTTCTTTTGGTGTGGGCCACTTGAGGGTTGGATGTATATAATTTTTTAGTTCGTGTCTCAAAATATTGTGGTAAAACAGATGGACGGAATAGATATGTCATATACCTCACCATGAGGTCCAAAAATTTTAACTAGCACTTTTGAACCAGTTTCAAGGTAGGCATTCCCAAAAAATTTCAAAACGGGTGAAAGTGTCGTAATTATCCATTTACCAGATATTTACACTTGCATCGAAAAATCAAACAGGCCCTAAATAGTAAATTTACTATTTATTATGATTTCTACTAGATTTACTTCATGGTTTTCAGCCAAAAATAATAAGTGTTCAATTTTCAATTTGGCCTAATCATGTTATTCTCCTAATTTTTCTAAGACATTTTCATGTTGAGCATGACTCTTGAGGTTTAAAGAATCAAGAGTTATGATCGAACTAAAAATTACTATAAATAGTAAAAAAAAAAAAAAATAGACTTTCGACTGTCGATCTGATGTAATCTCACAAATCTAGCATAGACAACCTAATGTAGCCGGCTGGTTGGCTAAAGTAGCCTCTCCTACCCTCAATATCATATATTGTATGTTGAATAACTCATTCCAATTTGTAAGATATACCTACTTTAGGTTGTTAGCAATCATGATCACTTTCAATTTCGATCAATCAGGCTTTCTCTAGTCCATTTTAGCCATAAAAGTATCTGCGACCAGCTCTACATCAAATACGGCTAGGTAGACAATTGGATGCCCTAAATACGATTGAATCGGACCCCCTCAAGACTGGACGATCGAGTTCGGTGCATGGTTTGTGCGACCTTGCCCTTGGTCCAGTTATCCATACGATTAATAGGATGAGACACCGTGTATAACCTACAAACCTCGGCATTCAAAGATCCTGGACTTGGAATATTTTTCCTTTTTTGGTTAATGTGAAGTATCGTTGTGTCTCTTTCTTATACATCTCTTTGTTGACCACCTACTGAAAAGATCTTGTATTACGATGAAATGATGTGTTGCCTTTAAAAGAAGACTATAACTAATGGTGCTTTAGCTTGCATTGAGTTTCCTTCTTAGGTACTTTTCAGATAAATTTCTTTTAAGGACAGAGGAAATACCATTTCCATCAGGTCATGATGTATCGACTTAGGACGTGTGTCAGATCCATCCAATTTCATATTAGCACTGGTTCTTAATTTGGATTTTTCTTAGCTTGAAAGATTAGTTGATCATTTTATCAGGTGGGTCATGGATCTACCTGTAGAAATAATTAAGGTGTCAGGTTAAAGTGTTGGGGTGTAATTGGATGCACTTGGACAAACCACTTAGCCCATGGATATGCATCGATCCACGCTTTACAATATGTACAGCATGTATTTAACCATCATGTATTGATCAATTACCAGATGGACAGGTTGATATAAATATTAGAATCAAAGATTTAGTAACGCAGGGATGATCATGATAAGGTCGAGCACTGTCTCCCTTAAGAGGATAATTGTTCCAAATCCATGGAACTTCTCTGAACTCTTCGAAAGAAAGCAAGCAAAATAAAAAATAAATTCTATAAAAATCAAAATTGATTAATGAACTAAATAAATGAGTTCACAACCCTTTAAATAGAGATACCAAGAAATGAGAAAGAAATCAAAAGCAAACTACAACTAAAATTCCTAGAATTCGTAACTTACTATTTATAAACGGTCGTGATGTGTACTAGTGCGCAAGGTTTTTGGTCAAAAATAGTAAGTGTCCTATTTGACTTTACCAAGTTGTTCTCCTAATTTTTCTAAGCTCTTTTCACGTTGGACGCAACTCTTAAAACCCAACGGATGAAGAGTTATAATCAAACTAAAACTTACTATTTATAATAAAAATGGAATTAAAATAAAGAAACGACTGTCGATCCAAGGGTATTTCACAAATCCGGCTTACGCAACCCAGCATAGCAGAGTTGGTTGGCTAAAGTAGGTCGTTTTACTCCCCAAATCATATATTTTACGCCCGATAACTCATTTTGATTTGTGAGATACGTCCGATTTAAGGTCTAACGGTCCAGATTCGACTGGGCTTTTTCTGATCTATCTTGGCCATGAAACTATCCACGACCTACTCTACATCATTTGAGCTAAGGGGACCATGTGATGAATGTTATGAATCAATGCATATGTTCATCAGATAATTGTTCGATTAATGGGATTTTCAAGTTTGGACATTTGAGATTGGTGTTCATGTATGCAACAATTTAGTGAAAGTACATTATATCCAGCCCTACCAAGAATATTTCTTTTATTAGTTCTTTTATGCCTTTCATTGAGATGAACTATGATGTCTTGCTCATTAATACATGTACAGTTTTTCGGTAGGGAAACTTCCGCATATGTGGAGCCCATTGTTGGATGAACAAACTATGGATCAAAGTACACAATCATGGATGAAGAATGCCCCAAAAATTTTCAAATTGAGAGATCCTAACCTTTAGGATTTGGAGTACTTTCTCGATACTCAACATTTAAAATTCCATTAGCCACATTAATATCATTCTATTAAACAACTATTAACCCATATGCAATCCAATGTGGCTTCCCCCAAGGTAGAATTTGATCATTGGTACACAAACCAACTAATGTTCCATGTGTTGGAAAGCATTTAATAATGTGATGACGTCAAAGTATGATACATACAATTGCGTAAAGGTCATACTCCATTTTAGTTTTTCACATATATATATATATATATATATATATATATATATATATATATATATATATATGTGTGTGTGTGTGTGTGTGTGTGTGTGTGTGCGCGCGCGCGTGCACGAGAGAGAGAGAGAGAGAGAGAGAGAGAGATAAATTACTTCGGCCTTTTATACTATAGATATTGTATGCCCACCAAGTGGTTGGATAGTATGAATGTATTTAGGGCTGGCCATAACAATTATCAAAATCAAAATAATGGACAATAACAATAATGACTCATATTATATCCTGAGAAATATATCGCATTCATTATAGTGATTTTTCTCCTTAATGTGAGGTCACTTCCTATAAGAATATAGACTAATTTTCTAAAATACTAATGAAATCAAGATAATGACGCACGGTTAAACATACCTAACCACATAACTACTTTTAGTAGAAAAGTTATGTGAATGGCATGTAAAGTTGATTCACACTTAGAAAATCATGTTAAAGACCGTTTATCATCTAATATCTGTAAACTTGTTGTGATTACTCTAATGTCAATTAAAGTCTAATAGACGTTAAAACCTGAACATAGTTCTTCCGGTACCTTAATTCGAAATATAATGAATTTTGAAAATTATGAGATTGGTATAATTTTTAAATAGTTTTTCAAATTGTTTATACATTTCAAAATTCTCAAATTTTTGTTTAAATCCTTAATGCCTTATATGTGTTGTCTCGAGCATATTCCCTCATTAGAAATGCAAAAAGATCGTACGTTAGTACTGCTTTGGGCCTTCAAGGGACATAGGATTTTCTGTTGAACCGTTTCTTTGCAACATGTGTCCATGCCAGATTGGGCTATTGTGTGGCACGTGTCGCATGCACGTACGAGTACATGTGCGCGGCACTAGGTCGAGCCGTGGCAGTGGACATGTGCAAGTGCAGGTGCAGGTGTTCCTGTGTAGACAAGCACCCCCATGGGGGTGGCATGAGGTCAAGTGATATAGAATTGCATTTGATACCGAATAAATTTTTTGAAATTAATGAGAAGAATTGGATTAATATAAAGGAATCATATGATCCAATTCTATCCGCCCTAGTGTATGGAATTGTAGTAGTATTTTCAAATTACACCAGCAGTACTGCAAAGAATTTCAATAGATTTTCTTTCTTCCTTTTATTAGTTTTAATCTTTTATTCATACATTACATTAGCTAAACAGTTTTTCAAATCTTAGACCTAACAAGTAATAAACCCCATGTGATGAACGGCTTAGATATTGCATAAGTATGCATTAGTTGTTGTACGTGTGAAAGTCAAAGAAACACTTACATCCAGGCAGGGCTCCGTGGGGCCAACTGTGATATAAGTGTTTTATCCATACCGTTCATCGTTTTTCTCGTATCATGTATGACCCAAAAAATAGGTAGGTAAAGGGCTTAAGTGGACCACAAAGTGGGGATTGAACGTCCACCACTAAAAACTTCTCGGGAGCTGGAGAAATTTTGGATCAAGCTGATATTTGTTTTTTCACTTCATCCACGTCTACATGACCTTATGAATAGGTTGGATGGTACAAAAAACATCACAGTGGCCCTTAGAAAGGTTTCAACTGTAGGTGTTATTATCAATGCATCTTCTTTTGATGTGGTCCACTGGAGCTGTGTACCTGCTTCATTTTTAAAACTATATCTTAAAATGATCTGGGAAAAGCAATGAACAGCATGGATAAAACACTTCATCACAGTGGGTCCCACGCAATCCGCCTCCCGCAAATCCGTTAGGGCGGGTCCTTTACTGAAGTTGCGTGGGAGAAGATTACCTGTTACTCAGGTAACAGCTTAGCGGCTGTTACCCTAACTGGGCCCAACTTAATGTATTTTCTTGATGCATCATCTTTATTTTATTTTAGTACAAGATCCCAAACCTTAATGAAAATCCAATTCTCAGGTGGACCGTATCACTAAAAACATTGATGAATTTCTATTAAAAACTTTTTATATTTTGTGAATCAAGCTTATATATCTTTGTACTTTTCCCTTCATCCATCCATGTCTTCTTGACATTAGCAAGAGGTTAGATGACAAATAAACATTACAAAAAGCTTACGACGGGTCCTTTAAAATTTTTAATGGTGAGGCACTTAATAACCACCTTTTCTTGTGGTGTGGTCCACCTGATATTTGGATCTGCTTAATTTTTAGAATATTGTACTTAAAATAGGCTAGAGAAACAGATGGACCGCGTGGATATACAACAAATCATTAAGGTGGGCCCCACGGAAAGGCTAGCACCCTCTAAGCTATTAACCGGGTAACACCTAAGCCGTTCCCAAGCTACGTGGGGTGACGTGGGCTTTGAATAGATTAATACATTGTAATGCCAGAACACTCTAGAATCCTCCAGTTAGTTCTATAAGTGAAAAAGTTTGATACACCTGTGGAGTGTGATGGATGATACGCATGTTGCATGCCGTTGATTCAAAGTTTTAAATTAAAGGGTGCGTGAGTGCGTGTGCTAAAAAACTTAAAGATAAAAATAAATAAATAATAAATAAAAAGCTTATAATGGGAAAGTGGCTTTTAAAAGAGGTAGGTTCGACAGATAGTGTTGGTTGGGTTATTGTACACCACATGTATAGTTTCAGAGCTCTCTCGAGAAGTATAGAATAAATGCGTGGCTGAGGATTGCGGATAGCGATAGTCTGACTTTGAACATTTTGGGGCCACGTAATGCTTATCCGACTTAACGGGTGCGAAGAAATCGGATTGCGTACTGAGTTACTCAGTATGCTCTTATGGTACTGTATAAACTTAATTGGGCACATATTTAATGTATGTGGTCTATCCACGCCGTCCATCCGTCTTTCCATCTAATTTAAGGTGTTGAGCCCAAAATTGAAATATATCCAAAGATCAAGTGGATCATACCACAGTAAACAGTAGGGATAGTGATTTCTACCGTTGAAATCTTACTAGCTCCAAAGTGATGTTTATTTGTCATCCAACCTGTTCATAACAGGCATAGATGAAGAGAAAACACAAATATAACCTTGATCCAAAACTTCGGTGGCTCTCAAGAATTTTTCAACAGTAGACGTTCAATTCAACTGTTTTGCTGTGGTGTGGTCCATTTAAACATTTCATATACTTCATTTTTGAACTCAGTCTGTCAAGTTACCTGGTAAAATGGTTGGACAGAGCGGATAAAATACATAAATCAGGGTAGTGTTACTCACTACGCAATCCCCTTTCGACTTCGAATGCGAACTGCGCCTTTGCCGCTGCCATAGGAATTTCTGTGGTTGGAAGCTATGTGGGGTGCACCGTGACAAATCCACTCCGTCCATCGGTTTTTTAAGATCAAAATAAGATACGATTCCAAAAATCAGATAGGTATAAAACTCTGGTGGACCACATTACACAAAAAAGCACGGGAATTGAACACCCACCCATTGGAAACTCTGTGGAGACCAACTGTAGTTTATCTGAGTGGTAGTAACCATATGAACGGTTTGGATGCAATATAAACATCATGGTTGGCTCCAGGAGGTTTCAATGATGGACGTTTACTGTTTCATATGGTGTCACCCACCTGAGTTAATGGAGCGAGTGAAGGCATCCATGTGGGTCCCACATAGATTTCGAGAAGAAAACCTCATGCGTTAGGCGACCCAAGCTGTTTGATTTCACCCGCAATGGTGCACAAGTGAGTGGAAAGTGCTACATATCATTTTCTTTCTGTTTATCTTTGTCTTTTCACGCGCCATTCTCTCTCCATAAGTCACCTTGGTGTATGGGTTTTATCCACACCATCCATCCATTTTTCTATATCATCTGACATTTTAACCTGAAAATGAAGAAGATTCAAGACCCAAGTGGACCACACCATAGGAAGTAGTGGTGATAATGACAACAGCCATTGAAACCATTATAGAGGCCACCATGATGGTTAATTGTCATCAAACCTCTTCATAAGGTAGCATAGACCTATATGAAGGGAAAACATAGATATCAGCTTGATCCAAAAGTTCTTTCTGTGCAGCTCCCAAAAAGTTTTCAAAGATAGGGATTTAATCACCACTGTGTGGTGTAATTGAGATTTAAAACAGCCTCATTTTTGTGTTGGATCATAAAATGATATTTTCAAAAAATAAATGGATGAGATGGATAAAATCCATACATATAAGTGGCCCCTCAGAGGCCTTGGAAGGTGTAATACCCATTCCACTTCCCCCTCTCCTGCTCCGGATGGGCAAGGCCACCATGATAGATGGGCTTACCCGCAGTATCCATCATTGTTTCATACATTTTTTCTAATATAAGTCTAAAAATGAGGCAAATCTCGGACCTAAGTGGACCACACCATAGGTAGCAACGGTGATAATGACACCCTTGAAACCTTCCTAGGGCTCTCCATGATGGTTAATTGTCATCCAACCCATTCATACGTTCACATAGACTTTGATAAAGGGAAAATACAAATATCAGTTCAAGCTGCAACTACTCTAGCCCTTAAAAGTTTTCAAGGATTGGTGTTTATTTCCTACTATGTAGTCCATATGAGTCATGGATGTGGCTCACTAAAATGATATGGGAAAATGGATGGGTGGTATAAAACTCCGTACATCCGTTGAATGCTTAAAACCCTTAATGGGTGCAAAAGCAACCTTAGATATAATCAAAAAAATAATAAAGAAGGAAAAAAAGAACAAGCAACAATAAAAAATACAAAAGATTTTACATGAAAAATCATTGCAGGAAAAAATCATGGTATAAAGTAACGAATAATTTGTTCAAGAAATGCGTAAGCACACAAAGATGAATTAAGCAAAGTACTCCAAAACCAAGTTCAAATTTAAACAAACTAAACTTTATGATGAAAACTCTTGTAAGAAAAAAATCACGGCACAAAATGACAGTAATACATCATAAAAGCAAAAAATTACAAGAAATAGATATTACCAATTCAAACAATCATCGAATCTCCTCACAAGCCAAGTTATGCTCTTGAAAACCTTAGGAATGAGTTTAAAAAACCTAAAACACCTCTCTTGCAACCCAAATTACAATTACACCCGATATATATATATATATATATATATATATATATATATATATATATATATATATATATATATATATATATATATATATGGTATCACAATCACAATAGGAAACAAATTTCGCACTTACGTAATTTTGCACGCCCGCTCTTAATGGCACCTCCAATGGGACTTTGATGGCATTGAAAATCTGTAGATGACATCGAATACCTTCGATGGCATTGAGAAAACACTTAAAACGTTCCAGCAATAAAACATAAATTTTTTAAAATTTTCCGATGGCATCAAGTAATCTTTTAAAAATAAAAATAAAAAATTACATACCCCACACACTCACACCGGTGGAAGATCACCACCTATGGGTCCTCGAACCCTTGACCGTGAGTTGAAACTCCTTGGAGTCTACCACCCCGGCAAGAGTAAGGACCCATGGCATCAAGTGATCTGTCAATGGCATCGTAGACCCTATTGTTTACAGATTTAAGACATCAATAACACAATCTACTATATTAAAAGAATTACAAGAAATGAAACAATTTACAGATAGAAAATCCTAAATTCCCCTTCAATTCTATCTCTTTGTGCTAAGCTCGGTCATATTAACCCTAATCCCATATTATAAAGAGTATTTCTACACTTTCAAATGGAATTAGAAACAAAATCCACACTTATGCAGAACTTGCATGCACTATGGATTTACTATTGATCGAATCAATTGGACTTGACAAATTATCAATCGTATCAAAACAGTTATCAATCGAATCAACAACATCCAAAAACACCCAACAAGCAAATATGAATTTTCAAAAATATTTTTATTAAATCAACATCCAATCAATCAAATTAAAAACTTTGTTATTAACTAAAAGCAATCAAATAACAACATCATGGTTGCCCCTCAAAGCCCGCCCTGTCCATGCCAAGCTGGGGAGTGGTAATACACAATCCACGTCTAAGAAAAAGAGAGGTGAGGAGGGAGTTCCATGCGAAGAGAATATCCGAATATAAGAAGAAAAGAAGAAATCGATATCCACTTGCTTGGGTTGGGTTTTCAACCTATGCACCACTTACAAGTGCACGCCAATGGCCTATGCCGCCTGCCACAGTGGGACCCACATGATCCCCTGATAAGCCACTCTATCCTTCAGTTTCCCAAGATCAAATAGGACAAAGCATGCGGATCCAAAACTCATGTGGGCCACACCACACGAAACAGCATGGATTTAATGCTCACTATTGAAAACTCTGTGGGGCCCACAAAAGTGTTATATCATAATGATATGTGTGCCTATATGAGTGGTAATAACTCTATAAATGATTTGGATGACATATAAACATGATCATCTTCAGCTCCAAAAAAGGTAGACATTTGTGTTTTAAATTTTTTCGTGTGGTGTGGCTCACTTGAGATTTTGTATACACGTGATTTTGGACTTTTGTCCTATTTTAATCTTGAGAAACTGATGGATGGAGTAGATTTGTCAGGGGCATCTCCGTGGGCCCCACATAGCTTCTGACCATAGTAACTTCCAAAGGCAGGAATTTGTGTCCACTTCAAAGTGGGGTTTTCTTGAACGCAGATTATCTTAGGGGTCACTGTGATGTATGGTTTTATACCCACCATCCATCCATTTCTCCATGTCATTGTAAGATATAAACAAACAAATAAAGCAGATCCAAAGCTAAAGTGGACCATACGAATGAAAATAATAGGAATAATGACACCCATAGTAGAAACCATCCTAGCACATGTGATGTTGATGTAGAGCGGGTGGCGGACAATTTCATGGTCAAGATGGATTAAAAAGGGCCCGATCGAAAGCGGAGGTGATCTGAACCGTCAGAACCTAAATCAGATGTTTCTCGGAAATCGAAACGAGCTATCAGACATACTATATGATTTTGAGGTGGGACGACCTACTTTAGCCACTTAGGTTGCCCATGCTGAATTTGTGAAATACTATCGATTAACAGTAGAATCCCTGTTTTAATTTCATTTTTACTATTTATAATAAGTTTTAGTTGGAGGATAACTCTTCATCTGTTGTAGTTTAATTCCAATAAGTTTATTATTTATAATAAGTCATAAATTTTATGAGTTTTAGTTGCAGTTTAATTTCAAAATTTATTCTGTGGCTTAGGGGTGTAAACTCGTTTATTCATTAATCAATCAAATTATAAATTTTATAAAATTTATTTTCTATTTTTCTTGATTTTTTTCCTCATGGATTTGAGAAATCTCAGTGTAAAGTCCAGAGAAGCTCAGTGGATTCGGAGTAGTTATCCTTGAGGAAGACGGTGATCAGCCTCATCACATTCATCCTGTCATACGTTTATTTGAATTTGACTTACAACCTATTCATAAGGTCACATGAACTTGGATGAAAGGGGAAAAACACAAATATCTTATTGTGAAAAAATCTTATCACAAAAAAAGGAAAAGAAAAAGAGTTTTTAATAGTGGTTGTTAAATCGCTATTGTTTCGTTGAGCCTTGAATCTACTTCATTTTTTAAGGTCATGCCCTAACGAACCCAATGACATGTGGGATAAAAGATACGTGCATCATGGTAGCTCCACAACACTTGCCAGCAGAGTCACCACAGAAATCACTTCATCTTTGAGAAAGCGATCTGCGTGGATCACCAACTCCACAGAGGTGCATGCAAATTCGGACGCGGATTACATCCTACCCTCACCCGTCTCTCACCTCAAATGGGCAGATCTGTGTTCGGCCTACCATGATGTATTTATTTATCCAGCTGCTTAACCCTTTCCTCATATCATTTTAAAGTATATGATCCCAAAAATAAAGCAAATCCAACACTTGAGTAGACTGTATGACACATTACTCTTGCATTTAATACAACTTGAATTTAATGCTTTTTGTATTTAATATAAACTGAGTGTTGGATCTGCCTTATTTTTTAGTTTCATATCTACCCTGTTGGTGACTAGAGACAGACAAACAGGGATAGGATGTAATCTGCTTTCTGCAAATTCTATAGACAGTGAATATGTCTTACTCAAAGAGAGTTATTATTTTAAGGAAATGTAAAAAATAAATTAAAAATTACCATTCTGCTGCCTTTCGTCATTCTAACGTGAGAGCGAAAGTGTTGGTGGAAAGGATAGGCAACACTGAGAAGTTTATGTGAAGCCTTTCACAACCATCAGGACTTTCAGCACAACTTGACTTTAGAGGGTCCTTACTCTCGCTCCGGTGGTACTCTTATGAGTTTCAACACCTGGTCAAAGGTTGGGCAAACGTTCTAGTACCCATAGGTGGTGAAATTCCACTATGGCGTGAGTGTGTGGGGGTATGTGTGCATGTGTAACATAAAAATAAAAAAAAATTTTAATTTAAAAATGATTCTAGAAAATATTAGAAACTGTGTATAGCCCAAAATTAGGGTTCCAAACTTTTTCATTAATGTCAATCACGTGAATCACGAATAGGTATGATTTTTGGAGAGTCATATAATTATCACGGCATGCATTATAAAATCAATGGTAGATTTATCTCTCCATTGGTTATTCTAAGGGCTCCATAAAAATCAACAGCCTCACTGCGCTTTGTTTTTTTTTTTTAACAGCGTCTGGAAAGTGGGAAAGTGGAAACCATAATTCCAGTTTATGCCAAGAGCCAAAAAAAATCTTACTTTTTCTTCTTTCTTTTTTCTTTTCTTTTTTAACACACCCGGCACACTAAAAATCAGACTACTTGTGAATCATATGGGACACATTAAATATAATAGTGGAGAGAAATATATTCACTTTTAATTTTTACAAGGCCTGATCGGTACCCAATTCATTGTTTTCAATAATGCAGTTCACCAAAATCAAGGATGGAGTGGTTTTTTGGCCTTTGCCAAACATGAGGTGACATATCTGGTGGTCTGAGTAGTGCCCAAACGTAAATTCCATATTAATTAGTTAGGTAGTTTTTATTATTATTATTTATTCATAGATAAATAAGCATTGTAACTCATTATTTCAATGTTGAAAATCACTTAATTCATGGCTCTAACCTTCAGAAACTGAACTCTGAGTCATGTACATTTCTTTATTTAACTTGTTCAGTATTTTTTATTTCAATCATTCATTTAGCCAAAAATAGGGTATTTTTAGTTTCTAAAATACAATAAGATATATCCATTATAAATTGCTTTGCAGAAAAGGTAAAGAGGTGTGTGTATGTCTATATATATATATATATATATATATATATATATATATATATATATATATGACTACTCTATATGGTACACTTTAATGTATGTGACCTATCCCTGCCGTCGATCCTCTTTTCCATTGTACTAAAAAAAAAAATGAGTAGGTGGAAAGCAACGTAAGAAACTGACGCCCACTACAAAATTTCTATGGCCCAACAAATATTTATTTTCTATTGAACCCGTTCATAAGTTAGGAAACATATATATCAGCTTGAAGGACACGGTTTGACTAGTCACACCCCATTATAATGTATGTGTTTTATCCACACCGTCCATCCATTTTTCCATATCATTTTAAGGCCTGATCTTAAAAACGAGGGAGATCTAAATCTCAATTGAACCACACCAAAGGAAAATAGTAATAATTGAATGTCTACCGTTAAAAACCTCCTAAGGCTCACTATAATATTTATTTTACATCCGACCTGTTGAGTAAGTCATACAGATATGGACGAAGGGAATAAACAAATATCAGCTTGATCCAAAACTTTCGTGACACTTAATAAGTTTTTTAATAGTGGGCATTCAATCAACATTGTTCCTTATCACGTGGCCCACATGAGATTTGGATCTATCTCATTTTTAGGTTTGTGCCATAAAATGATCTGAAGAAAATGAATGAAGGGCGTGGATGAAATACATACATCATGGTGGGCCCACGGAGCATTGACAAATATCCCTTAGCTAGCCATTGCCACCAGCGAAACCGCATTCGTCGTTACTAGGCTCATGTGCTGGAGAAAGGATGGACAGCATCAATAAAACGCGTACATCACGGTGCCCAAGAATCGGGTCGCGCGTGTCCAGTTAATCTGCGTCCTGTCTGTTGACCGTTTGGAGGAGAACGAGGATTCGGTGAGGCGTGGGAAACACCTAGTTTCAACGGTAGGAATGACGTTATGAACGGTGTGGGTGCCATCTAAACATCACTCGACCTAGGGAGGTTTCAACGGTAGGAATTTTCTCACTCACCTTTTCCTTTAGCGGAGCCCATTTGAGTACTGGATCCTGCTCAATTTTGATTTTAGGTCCTAAAATGAGATCATAAAACAGATGGACAGATGGATTTCTCAAGAACATCAGAGTGGCCCCACCTAGCTTCCAGCGCAAGAATTTAGCAGCAAATGGAAAACTCACACGTATGTATTGTACATCCATGTTGTCCTTCCGTTGTTTCTAGGGGTGCACACCGGTCTTTTTGGTCCGGTTATGGGGTGAAACTGAAATCAAATCGCTTCATACGGTTCTAACGGTTTTAAGATTTTCAGAACTGAAACCGGATGGTTAGCACCCTGTAACCAAACCGGACCGTGAAAACCAATTTAGTTCTGCATTGGTTCAATGCTTCTGAACTTTTTAAAATCCAGCCCAATTGCAATAAATTGTCAGGGCCCACGTTTTGGCGTACCCATTGATTTGGTCACATATACCTGGACATGAGTGGATACATACAGATAAAATAGGTTCAACAGCTCTAGTGGCCCCACCGTAGAAAATAGTGGTGATGAACGGCTACATGTTGAAACCTTACTTAGGACCATTATGTAAAGATGCATTTATATCCACCAGCCATCCAGGGATGCATCATAGGAAACACCGGAGGTAATGTCTCATATAGTTGAAACCTTCCTAAGGCATATCATGGTGGAAATATTTCATCTACACCGTGCATAGAGAGGACCCCAACACCTAAGACAATTGAGGTACTGATGTCCAGCATTAAAACCTCTCTAGTCCATTGGTGTCCATGTCAAATCTACTATGTCCATCCATTTCTAAATACCGCAATAGTACGGAATTCCAGTAATTACAAATGTCCAATTTCTAATGAGCCACCCTAATGATTAGTAACTAGAAATGTCTACCATTGAAACCTTTTTGAAGTCCATGGCGATGTCTATGTTGCATTCACACCGTTCAACCATTTTTGGACATCCTCGGGCTATCGGCCCCCTAAAAGATAAGGACCCCACCACTGAAAACAGTCGTACAATAGCATCCATTGTTAAAATCTTCCGAGACCACATCAGATATGTGTTTTACTATAACCTGACAGCTGCAGTAGGGTTCAGTTGGATAAACTTGGGGTTTTAAAAAAATAAATAAATAACTTCGGTTCCTGATTCGCCTCTAGATACCCCTAAATTAGAACCCAATTGTACCTAATACTTCTTTAATTTTTAGAACTGGAACTAGAACCGGGGCATTTTAGAACTAGGTTAAACCAGACCATTTCATCAATTCTGAACTAGTTCCACGGTTCTACCGGTTTAATGTGCGCCCTTAGTTTTTCAGCTAAATTTATTACATGGGCCCAAAAATAAACCCATAAGATCTAAAGTAGACCACACCGTAGGAAACAACGGTGACCCAATGCCGACCATTAAAAACAACTTATGAATAGTTGGCATGGGATGAACTGAAAACACTATTTTAGCACGATTCAAAACTTAGGTGGAGCCAACCGTGTTTCAACAGTGGATGTTCAATCTTAACTGTTTTCATTGTGTAGCCTACTTAAGTTTTTATCTGGTTCATTTTTGAGCCCGTGTTTTAACATGATGCAGCAAAACAGGTGAATGGGATAGATTTCCAGGAAACATCACGGTGGGCCCCATCTAACTTTCAGTTGAAAGCCTTTCACCTAACTTTCAGTCTAGGAAGTCACTGTGAAAGCCTTCCCTGGCTTTCGGTGGATCCCCGTGGATACCTTGACAGTGAGATCCACCCTACAGTCCTTGACAGCTCATTTCAGAATAAGATCCCAATAATAAAGCGGATCTCAATCTCAGGTGGGCCACACCACGGCAAACTTGTTAGGGCCGCAAAAGTTTTGAATCAAGGTGAGATTTGCTTGGTTACTTCATTCATATATTTGTGACCTTATCAATAGGTTTGGATGACAAATAAATATTCCAGTGTCCCCTGAAAGGTTTTTAATAGTGGATATTCAATCATACTATTTCTTATCTACTTCATTTTTGAATCATTCACTAATGTCTTGATGATATGTCAAAATAGATGGATCTGTTGGGGGCCTTGCACAAAACCTTAGGATCTAGCCCTCCAGAATAAATCAGAATTATGAATGCAATGAAAATCAATCAAAACACAATCACACACCACACAAGAGATTTTTAAGTGAAAAATCCTCAAAGAGGTAAAAATCACGGGACCTCGTCCAGATTAACAATCCACTATGAAGTAAAAAGATACAACATTCTTCACTCACGCAGGAGTGGATAAACAATAAGAGAATAAAGGGACCGATCACGAGGACATAGAAGCGCTGAGACGAAGGCTCTCTTCCACAAGCTTCTTCTCTCTCTTTTCTCTCACTCTCTCACCTTTGATATCTATAAACCCTTTAGGAAACCCTCTTGTGCTTTTTCTTCATACAACATACCCTAGAAAAATCCTAGGGACTCCTTTTTATAGTTTTAGAAAATTTCTTTCCGCATCCCAGTTGCGAAAGGACTTACGTATCCCAGTTGCGAAAGGACTTACGTATCCCAGTTGCGAAAGGACGATGGGTTAAAAAATTCATCAAATCTCTCCCTTTTTGACCCAGGAGGGATTCACCTTCTTTAAGCCAGTCAGGTTTCTACAAACATCAATCTTACCCTTGAGAAAGGCCTTGGTCATCATATCAAACTCGTTATCGTCCGTGTGAACCTTCTCAAGCTACACTTTCTGTTCCAAAGTATCCATGATCCAGTGATACCGAATCTTTATGTGCTTTGACTTGGAATGCTGACTTGGATTCTTACTCAAGTGTATAGCACTCTGACTATCGCAATAGACCACGTGCTTCTACTGCTTCAGGCTAAGTTCCTGTAAGAATCTCTTCATCCAAAGCATCTCTTTACATGCCTCTGTGACTGCAATGTACTCGGCTTCTGTAGTCTACAATGCTGTGACCTTCTGTAGCTTACTCTGCCAAGAAACCGCTCCCCCTGCAAACGTGAACATGAATCCCGATGTAGACTTCCTGGAGTCTATGTCACCTGTCATATCTGCATCTGTGTAGCCCTCTAACATAGGTTTACCGTCACTATAGCATAAACTCAACCTGGATGAGTCTCTTAGATACCACAGTATCCATTTCACCGTTGCCGAATGCTCTTTTCCAGAATTGACAAGATACCAGCTGATAGCACCAAACACATATGCTATGTCTGGGCGTGTACACACCATATCATACATCAAACTTCCTACAGCTGACGCGTAGGGTATCTTCTGCATCTCTTCCGCTTCTGCCTTCGTCTTGAGACACTACCTGTCGCTCAATCTGAAGTGACCATCCAGTGGAGTACTGACCGGCTTCGCTGCATTCATATTGAATCGCTTTAGGACTTTCTCAATATACCGCTCTTGTGACAGCCAAAGCTTCCTGCTGCTTCTGTCACGGGTTATCTCCATTCCTAAGATCTGTTTAGTCGGGCCCAAGTCTTTCATCGCAAAAGACTTGCCCAACTCCTGTTTTAGCCTGTCGATCTTCTTGATGTCTTTTTCCATGATGAGCATGTCATCAACGTATAACAGCAGAACTATGAAATCACCATCTAAGAACTTGCGCGTGAACACACAGTAGTCCGACTCCGTTTTGTCATACCCATGCTGTAACATGAACGAATCAAACTTCTTGTACCATTGTCGTGGAGCTTGTTTCAGCCCATACAAGCCCTTCCTCAACCTACACACCATATGCTCCTTTCCCTTGACTTCGAACCCCTCTGGTTGGTGTATGTAGATCTCTTCTTCCAGGTCACCATGGAGAAAGGCAGTTTTAACGTCTAACTGCTTTATCTCTAGATCCATGCTAGCCGCCAACCCAAGCAACACCTGTATGGATGTCATCTTCACCATTGGTGAGAATGTCTCCTCGAAGTCAACACCTTTTCTCTAACCAAACCCTTTTACCACAAGTCTAGCCTTGAACCTCGTCTATGAATTCTTCTGCTCAACCTTCTTTCTGAACACCCACTTGTTGCTCAAAGCTTTCTTACCCTTAGGCAGTTTCACCATGTCATAGGTGTGGTTCTTATGTAAGGATTTCATCTCCTCTTGCATAGCTTTCAACCACTCCCCCTTATGCTCCTCGGCTAAGGCTTCAGAATAATCTTTTGGCTCTCCCCTATCGGTTAACATAATATACTCATGCAGCGAGTACCTCTTGGACGGATGCCTGTCCCTAGATGACCTCCTCACCTGTGGCTCAACAGGTAGATCAAGTGGAGACTGATCCCTTGGTCCATCTTCTGAAGGAACTCCCTCATTCTTTGCACCTTGTTGTACTCCCCCGTCATCAGGCACCACGGGAGGAATAACTAGATCCATGTCCTCTAGCTCACATGAACTAGGCTGTTTCTTCTCTGACTTACCAATGTCTTTTATACACTGATCTTCAAAGAAAACCACATCTCTGCTCCTGACAAGCTTCCTCTCGGTTGGATCCTATAATCTGTGACCGAATTGTTCATCACCGTACCCTAAGAACACACACTACATAATCTTCATATCGAGCTTGGACCTCTCGTCCTTTGGTACGCGAACGGATGCCCTGCATCCAAACACCCTGAGATGACTATACGATGGATCCTTTCTAGTCTACATCTTCTCAGACACTTCTCCATTCAACGGGACTGATGGAGACCTGTTTATCAGATACACTACCGTGTGCATTGCTTCTCCTCAGAACATCTTGGGCAACTTCGCATGGGATAACATGCATCTGATTCTCTCAACAATGGTGCGATTCATTCGCTCAGCTACACCATTATGTTGGGGGGTCTTGGGAACCGTCTGTTCATGCCGTATACCTAGGGACTTGCAGTACTCATGAAAGTCATCAATGTATTCACCACCATTGTCAGTGCGGATGCACTTCAATGATTTACTTGTCTCTCTCTCGACCATAGCATGAAACAACTTAAACACACCAAAGACCTCGTCCTTGGATTTCAAAGTATAAACCCAAACTCTCCTAGATGCATCATCTATAAAAGTAACAAAATACAATACCTCACCCAAGGTTTTTGTCCTCATAAGACCACAAACATCAGAATAAATCAAATCTAATGCATGCACTTTAGTAACATGAGAAACAGATTTAACAAATAAAACTCTATGTTATTTTCCTAGTAAACAATCAAAACAGGTTTTGAGAGGCGTACCTGTCACGTCTGAAAGGAGCCGCTTTCTTGCTAGTAGTTGAAGCCCTTTTTCACTCATGTGGCCTAGACGCCTGTGCCACATGTCAATAACTGAATCTTCCGCTGCGTTCAACCCACCCTTGCACACACTGAGATATACCTTGTAAAGGGTGCAACACTTCTTTCCTCTGGCTACGATCAACGAACCCTTGATGAGCTTCCAGCACCCACCAGCAAACCGGCTTTCATAGCCATCATCATCCAGCCTTCCTGTCGACATCAAGTTGAGGCAAAGGTCTGGAATATGCCTCACATCCTTGAGAACCAATGTGCAGCCCACATCGGTCTTCACACAAATATCACCAACCCGTACGATCTTCAATACGCCAGAATTTCTCATCTTTACGGTCCCATAGTCACCTGACTTATAGTTTGTGAAGAAGTCCCTTCGTGGAGTCGCGTGAAAAGAAGCTCCTGAGTCAATCACCCAGTCGGTGTCCTGACTCATAGCCGTGAGACATATATCATGATCTGTAAAAAGAATAATTACAACGTCGCCATCTGAAGCGACCACAGTGGAATCTGATTCATCTTCTTTCCCTTTTTCTTTCTTGTCATTCTTAGCCTTACGACATTCATGCTTATGGTGGCCCTTTTTGCTACAATTCCAGCATTCAACATCTTTTCTGTTACTCGACTTGCCTCTTGATTTATCTCGGGGCTTCCCGCCCTTCCTATTCTTTCCTCTCCCTCATTCCTGTGTCACAAGGGCCTCTTGCTGAGTAGACCCCTGAGACTTCCTCCTTGTCTCATCATTGAAGAAACAACTAGTAACTTGTTCCATGGATATCTTTCCGTCTGGCGCGGAGTTACTTAGAGACCAACCAATGTCTTCCAACTGTCAGGCAACGAACTAAGCAATAGTAATGCCTGCAATTCATCATCCAGGACCACCTTCATAGAAGAGAGTTGGTTCACTATGTTGCTGACCTCATTCATGTGCTCGGCCACAGAACCACCATCTTTGAACTTGAGATTCACAAGCCGCCTTATCAGAAAAATTTTATTACTGGCTGTCTTCCTCTTAGACAGCCCTTGTAATTTCAACCATAAGCTAGCGGCTGAGGTTTCCCTAGACACATGGTGGAACACAGAATCATCTAGCCATTGTCTAATAAACTCCACCGCCATCCGGTCCAACTTCTTCCAATCTTCATCAGACATATCCTTAGATTTTGCTGATATGCCTAAATTTGGAGAATATAGGTCCTTGCAATAAAGAAAGTCCTCCATCTTAGCCTTCCATATGGTCCAGTTAGAACCATTGAGGCTGATCATCCTTAAGCCACCTTCCATAATTTCAAACCGATCCTACCCGTTCAATGAACTTAGCGCTATGATACCACTTTGTTGGGGGCCTTACACAAAACCTTAGGATCTAGCTCTCTAGAATAAACCAGAATTATGGAATAACAATGCAATGAAAATCAATCAAAACACAATCACACATCACACAAGAGATTTTTACGTGAAAAACCCTCAAAGAGGTAAAAACCACGGGACCGCGTCCAGATCAACAATCCACTATGAAGTAGAAAGATACAACCTTCTTCACTCACACAGGTGTTGATAAATAATAAGAATAAAGAGAAAACAGAGATCTCACCGATCACGAGGACGTAGAAGCGCTGAGATGACGACTCCCTTCCACAAGCTTCCTCGGTCTCTTTTCTCTCACTCTCTCACCTTTGATATCCCTAAACCCTTTAGGAAACTCTTTTGTGTTTTTTCTTCACACAATATACCCTAGAAAAATCCTAGGGACCCCTTTTTATAGTTTTAGGAAATTCCTTTCTGCATCCCAGTTGCGAAAGGACTTGCGTATCCCAGTTGTGAAAGGACTTGTGCATCCCAGTTGCGAAAGGACGACGGGTTAAAAAACCCATCAGGATCTGTGCATGCATCGAGTGGTAGACTGAGTGCTCGTGGTATCGATTCCCTAATAGGGGTGGATTAAAAATAAAAAAGTGTACTAACAAACTAATTTAAAATTTAAAGAAAAAGTGGGGTGAATTTTTTTTAAAAAAAAGTGTACTAACAAACTAATTTAAAATTTAAAGAAAAAGTGGGGTGGATTTAAAAAAAAAAAAAAAAAAAAAAGGTGTACTAACAAACTTATTTAAAATTAAAAAAATAAAGTTGGCCGTGGATTTTTAAAAAATGGTGTACTAACAAACTAATTTAAATTTTTACTTTTGTTTTTTTTAAAAAAAAGTAGCGGCCACGCGGATTAGACCCTAACAGGTTGAGTAGCGAGAAACGGGAATGGATTGGCTACTCTCCCTTACACCAGCCAATGGCTGGTGGTCGGTGCTACATGGGCCCCACCATGATGTATGTGTTTCATCCATGCCTTCCATCTACTTTTATAGATCATTTTACAGTATAAGTCCAAAAATTAGATATATGCAAATCTCAAGTGGACCACATTACAGGAAATAATGTTGAATGAAGGTCTAACATTAAAAACATTTTAGGGCCCATAAAAGTTTTGCATCAAGCTGATCTTTGCTTTTTTTCTTTATCTAAGCCTGTATGACCTAATCAACAGATTGGATGTCAAATAAACAGTATAGTGGGCCTTAAGATGATTTTAATGGTGGATATCAAATTACTATTATTTTCATGTGGTGTGGTCCACCTGAGATTTATATCCCTCTCATTTTTGAGATCAAGCCATAAAATGATATGTAAAAATAGATGAACGGAATGGATGAAACACATACATGATGGTAGGGCCCATAGAGCACCGACCACCCACCATGGAGCTGGAGTAGCCAATCCATTTCAGAGCGGAAATGGATTGGCTACTACCCCGCCACCAGCCAGGTGGCTGGTGGTCAATGCTCTGTGGGCCCCTCCATGATGTATGTGTTTCATCACATTCCGTTCATCTATTTTTACAGATTATTTTAGTGCTTTATTCCAAAAATTAGAGGGATATAAATCTCAGGGGGACCACACCACAGGACAACAATAATGACTAGATATCCACCATTAAAATCCTCCTAAGGCCCACTGGTACTGTTTATTTGACATCCCATCTGTTTATTAGGTCATGCAGGCCCAGATGAAGAGAAAAAAACAAAGATCAGCTTGATCCAAAACTTTTATGGTCCCCAAAAGGTTTTTAATGGTCGACACTCATTCAACACTGTTTCACGTAATGTGGTCCACTTGAGAACGTGGTATATCTAATTTTTTGTCCCATACCATAAAATGATATAAAAAAATAAATTGATGGCACGGATGAAACACGTACATTATAGTGGGGTCCACATAGCACCGACCACTGGCCATTATAGTGGCTGGGGGAGTAGCCAATCCGTTCCCGCGAGAAACATACATCATAGTGGGGCCACGTATCTTCGTGACGTCGCTTCGGTGGCTAGCCGGGCTACTCAACCTGCCAGTAGGTAATCCGCGTCCCGGAGCGGCGCACATTGTATGCACTTATTCTACGCGCACGCGGCTTCAATGTATCTCCTGATCAAGGTGGATCCCTGATGGTGGCCCCTATCATGATGTATGTAACTTACATCCACGCTGTCCATCCATTTTAACATCTCAATCTAAGGTGTCGTACAAAAAATGAAGCAGATTCAAATCTCCAGTGGACCACATCAAAGGAAACATGGTGATTGACCATAAAAACCCTTCCGTGGATCTCATATTTGCGTGATCCTTTCCTTAATGCTCCTGTAATCTTATCACTAGGTTCGATGGCAAATGAACATTAGAGTGGCCCTCGAGAAACTTTTAATGATGGGTATTCAAATAGGAAGCGGATTGCCTGCCGAGTAACTCGGTATCCTAAGCCTACTAAGTAAACTCTATGAGGCTCACTGTCATTCATGCATTGTATCAACTCCGTCCATCTTTTTTATCATATAAATTTAGGGCTTTAAATCAAATATTAACAAAATCCAAAGCTCAAGTGGACCACACCACCAGAAACAATGTAAATTGAAGTCTATTGTTGAAAAGTTCCTAAGGCCACGTAAGTTTTAAATCAAGCTTATATTTGTATTTTCCCTTCATCCATGTCCGTGTGATTTTATGATTAGTTTGGATGACAAATAAACATCACCGAAGGCCTTAGAAAGGTTTCAATGGTGGAAATCAATACTTCCACTGTTTCCTATGGCATCATCTACTTGATCTTTTTATATACTTCAATTTTAAAATCAACCTTTGAAATGATCAGTAAAAACGGATGGGTGGCGTGGATAAACCACATGAATTCACTGTGGCCCCACAGAGTTTACCCTTCGCAATCCGATTTCATTCAATTACCGTTATTTCTTCTGGTGGTGAGATACCTCTAAGATTTGGATCACCTTTTATTATTATTTTTATTTTTTTCAAATATGCCTTAAAGCATCCAGTAACACATCAGCGGTGTTGTGAGTTCCACATGGATTAATATGGTGTATACGTGGCATATATCCTCACCTCTCATCCTTTTTTTTTTCAGCTCATTTTAAGATGTTATTTTTAAAATTTAGTATATCCAAATCTCCAGTGGACCACACCATTGGAAAATGCGGTGAATGATCATTACAGGTCTTTTTTAAGCCACAATGTTATTTTTTGAATTAATATGATATCTTTTCCCTTCATCCGGCTATTCTTGACCTGGTCAATGGGTTTGATGGTAAATAAACATTATAGATTTGCTTATAGTAGGTATTAGGAATTTTTTAATGGTTGGCATTCAATCATCACCGTTTCTTGTAGTGTGGTACACGTGAGACTTAGATATGCTTAATTTTTTTAGATCACTAATTAAAATGGTCGGTAGAACGAATGGACGGCATGAATATATAGGACATTATCAAAGTGGGGCCCACAGTGAGAGTAACACCGACTAAGTTGTTATGCAGATAACCCCTACTCTCCCAACATGAGGGCTCCATAAGTCGGTGCTCGGTGGGCTCCACCGTGATGTATGTCTTTTATCCGCACCGTCAATGGGGGCAAAAAAATTTGGATGGTACGATCCCTTCGTCTGCACCCATGTGAACGAATTAAGAGGTGTTGGGTTGAGATTACAGCATGCCACGTTAGAATAGAACAAGCATCAGGTTAGGTGCGGCGACGGCCATACTTAAATAAGGTGCACGCCTGACCGTAGGGCCCACCTTAATATGTGAATTGTATATCAACACCGTCCAATCTATTTTTCAGCTCATTCTAGGGCTTCATCTCAAAGTTGAATCAAATCAAAATATCAGGTTAACCATACCATAGAAAACAATATTGATTGAACTCTCACCATTAATAACTTCTAGGTCAACATGCAATGTTTATTTGTCATCTAAGCCATTGATATGTTAAAGTGGACCATAAAAAATAAATGTTATTTTGATTCAAAGCTTTTTTCCCCCACATCAAGTTTTTAATGGCCAATCACGGCTAAAATTATCTGAAAAAAAAAAAAAAAGTATCACGTAGATATACAATGCATGATCAATGTATGTCCTACCGTCAGGACTGCACCGTGTTTTGTGGGGTGGGGCCGCACCTAATCTGCCAGGGAGAAAACAACCTTTCATATAATGAAACGTCACTTCATATGTTCGGTGACAGTCTGGCCACGTTACCAAAAATAGGACATGACATGGCTCACAGGAAATTACAGCGGAACTTTTTGGCATGGTAAGTTAAGTAGGGCCCACCATGATGTTTAGGGAAGATCCACAACGTTCATCCCTTGTGAAAGATCATTGTAGAGGATAGACTAAAAATATGATATAAATCCGAAACTTAAGTATGTCATAGGTTAGTAAAACGTGTGCAGGTAAATTCTTATCATTGAAACTTCCCTGGGTCCACCATAATGTTTGTTATCTCATTCATACCATTCATAATATCATTTCTACTAAGATAAACTTAAATCATAAAAATTAGCCTGATTCAAAATTTTTATAGGCTATGTATCTTTCAACCGTGCATGTTCAATCTTCTTCCATGTGGGTGACTTTAGTCTTGGATTTTCATCAGTTTTGACCCCATGTACTAATATAATCTGAAAAAACGAATAAAAGAAGTGGATTTCTAACTAGAAACAAGATGGCCCCCACCTACCTGTGTCGATGCTGTGTGGGCCCATAGAAATGCAGAAGGGAAGCAGATTGGCTGATGTACCACACACCAGCTATATAGCTGATGTAGGTGCGTGTTGGTCGAAAGACGGAAGCGGATTGGTAGGTGTACCACACACCAGCTATATAGTTGCTGTTGGTGGTAGGTGAGTGTCGTACGAAGACGAGCACTAACACTCCTTGAGCTCGGAGTTGCACGAACGGTTCAAAGGAGATCAAAGTTTTATGGGCATCAGAGTTATGTATTTATTATATCTAAACGATTCATCTATTTTTAGAGATCATTTTAGTGTTAGGGATTTTGCCCTGCGGAGTCACACAGATCTAGATCTAGGATAGCAATCCAATGGCACCAAGCACACAAGAGAACACAGAGAACACCCAAATTTAACATGAAAAATTCTTACGGGAAAAAATCACGGCACAAAGCGACAGATCTCCACCATGAAAACAGAAATTACAAAGACAAAGGACTTACCCGATTTGAACAACCTCGAATCTCACCCTTGCTACACCTTTTAATTTCTCTAGGACTCCTTTAGAAAGCTTTCTCATACATTAGAAAAGCCCTAAGAACACCTATTTATAGTTTAAAAAACTTCCCTTTCGCATTCCAGTTGCGAAAGGACTCAGATTTCAGACATCTCGCAACAATCTCCACCATGTCTTCAATTTTCAACCGTGTAGCTGCTTGACCTCTTCTCTTATTTCTACGTCACATCATAGCTTCTCTTGCACATCCGTCTTCCTTTTACGCCATCGTCAAGCCCAGAGAAGTTTCACAGACAAAGATCCACGTGCTCAACCACCTTTGCTCCTGTCTTCTCAAAAAAGGAAAAACGTAGTCTTTTTACCATCTCACCACTACTCAATATTGTTTGTCGGGGTACTTGCTCACAATACTGATAGCCTGTGAAATAACCTGTCTAAACCAAACCATGACATACACTGCCCAGTGCATTCGAATAAGGCTCGTGAGATATCCTGTTTTTCCTCATCTGTTTTGGGACATGTCCTGAGGAAAACTTGAGGAGAGATGCGTAAGGAACGCTCTCCGGCTTTACCTGGCCCATCACATCCTTGATCAATACCTACACACAAGGTATTCCTCCTGTGATTACCAAAGCCTACTCCTCCTTCAGTCTCAATGTCGAGAACCATCTTTGCAACCCCCCGATCCTTCATCCTGGATGTCCCGAGTCTTCAATACATTGATTTCAGACATGTCACAATTGGTGATCCACATGTCATCAATATACAATACCTGACCCACCATGAAGGAATCAAACCACTGCTAGGCGACAGGCCGAACAACGACCTCCTGCAAAGTCTTTTCTCAACCCCTTTAACTTCGACCCGCTCTGGTTGCTTCATGTAGATCTGCTCTTCACTTTCTCTTGCAGAAGTGCAGACTCCACATCTTTCCTTTCAGCTTAAGATCACATTGGCTAACCAGTGCCAATCACGGATCTAATAGACACCTGCTATACCGTTGGCGTGAATATCTCTGAGAAGCCGATCCCTTCTCTCTGAGCATAATGCTTCGCTACCAACCTCGCCCTGTATCTATGTTGTATCTTCCTGAAGATCCACTTGCATCCAACTGCTCTCCGGCCCACTAGAAGCTCCACCCGCTCCCATATGTCGGTCTGGTACAACGAATCCATCACATCGCCCATAGTCACCTTTCACTTCTCAGCACCAGGCTCACCTAGAGCCATCTGAATAGAAGATGAATACTTCTACGATATTAGAGTCGTCCATGTACCTCGCCGATATCCCGCGATCATGCCGTGTGTTTCTTCTCACAGGTGGCTGCTCCACCTGCTCTATATCCCTGTCTGCGCGTCTCAGCCTTCCTACCCTGCCCGCTCATGTGGCCATGCCCAACATGTCACTCACGTGCAGAGGTGAAATCCGTTACATCCACCATAGCTCCACCTTTTGAAGTGCTCCCAATCAACTTGTACAAGTAACCGAGTCGTTGTGCTTTCATGATTACCCGTGCCCCCTTGGATACTTTAAGAGCACCATCAATACATGTGTACTTGCATCCTTTTGTCTCAAGCACACCAAGAGAAATCAGATTCTGCTTCAAATCAGGAACGTGCCTCACATCTGTCAAGGTACGCTCCACCCCATCAAACATTCTGATGCGCACAGAACCAATAGCCACAACATTACAGGCAATGTCATTGCCCATAAATACCTGTCCACCATTGCACTCCCTGTAGTTGGTGAACCAACTCCGATGAGGAGTCATGTGAAAAGATACCCCTGTGTTTAGCATTCACTCATCCTTATGATCATCGTGTGACCGTCTGAGCGAAAACACAGATAAAACATCACCATCACATCCACTCGATCCATCTAATGTGGCAACATTGGCCTCCCTGCATGAAGCCTCAGAATCTTCCCTCTTCGATTTAGGATTTTCACAATCTTTCTTCACATGTCCTTCCTTCCCACAATTCCAGCACTTTACCTTTCATTTGCCCTTGCCCCCGGATTTAAATCTAGAACCAGAAGAACCTGTACCTTGTCCAGAATTCCTACCCACTGTAAACAGTGCATCAGAAGACGTCCCCATGTCGTTGTTCAGTTGTCTCATAGCCTTACCTTAAAGGACTAAGATAACTGTGTCGACACTCAGGGTTTTATTCATACTGCACATAGTGTCCTTCATAGGACGCCGGGAGAGAATTTAGCAACATACATGCTTGTTCTTCATCTTTCATCACTTCCTCCATATCCAGCAATTTGCAAACCAATTTATTAAAGTTTCTGATGTGAGCTTCTAGATCTCCACCCTCTACCATCTTGAAGTTATACCACTGCCGCTTCAAGTGTAGGCGATTTTCTAAGGATTTCTTCGCATAGACATCCTCTAACTTCGCCCACAAACTAGCCGCAGTTTTCTCTCTCATGACATTGTAGAGAACCTCATCCATGAGACATATACGGATCGATGATAAAGCTTTCTTATCAAGAGCATTCCAATTAGTATCATTCATAGTAGACTTTCGCTCCTCAAGAGCACCATCTTCGCCTTGCTTGGTTAACAGGCTAATCATCTTAACCTTCTATAACTCAAAATTATTTTTTCCTGAGTACTTCTCAATCTCATACTTAGCGCTCGCCATTATTACTAATCCCTCAGATTCAGATCTGTGCCCCAACAATAGCTCTGATACCACTTGTTGGGGATTTTACCCTACGAAATCACACAGATCTAGATCTAAGATAACAATCTAATGACACCAAGCACACAAGAGAACACAGAGAACACCCAAATTTAACATGGAAAACCCTTGCAGGAAAAAACCACGGCACAAAGCGACAAATCTCCACTATGAAAATAAAAATTACAAAGAGAAAGGACTTAGCCAATTCGAACAACCTCGAATGTCACCCTTGCTACACTCTTTAATTTCCCTAAGACCCCTTTAGAAAGCTTTCTCATACATTAGAAAATCCCTAGGAACACCTATTTATAGTTTAGGAAACTTCTCTTTCGCATCCCAGTTGCGAAAGGACCCTTTCGCATCTTAGTTGTGAAAGGACTCAGATTTAAGACATCTTGCAACATTTAGAGCATTATCCAAAAAATGAATCATATCCAAAGATCATCCGCGCCACACCATAAATAGCAGTGGAGAGCGGAGATAATGATTTTCACCGATTCCTAGGGCCCACTATAACGTTTTGTCACGCCCCAAACTCGGAAACCGGGCTCACAAAATTCTCGATCGCCGAATCCAGCGCCGACAGCCTCCATAGAACCCCATTCTCAGCTCCCAGCTCCCATTCGCCAGGTTCCAATCCTGGTATGCTACGAGGAGGATTTTCAACGTCAGTTTGATTCGTAATCAGCATAACCAAAGGCATAACCCACAAACAACAACCAAGAACTCCATTACATTTCCACTATGATCAAAAACTTTACAAGTACAATGAGCATAAAGGGAAATACAATGATGAAGAACAAAAACTCAAAAATGATCTGCAAAGCGCTCCTGCCTCAGCGCTGCTGCGCCCCAACATCACCTGCACGCAACGGTCGTGCATAAGCTTATAGAAAGCTTAGACGGTGGTGAAAGTGTGTGCGCAAGGTAGTAATATGATCATGCAATATCAGAGTAATACGGAATATGCAGATGGATCCATAATATCATGAGCCGTACCAAGGCTATGCGATGCAAGATGCAAGTCAAGCATACAATCCTCATCTAAGCCCACATGTCAAAACAGCTCAAATCTGGAATATCATCGGGGTCTAGTACACTCTAAACCAGATCGTAGCCACATCGCGCGCGATAAGGTAAGTGGAAGAGACATCACTATCCGTCTGCCAATATCAGGCACGACTCGTTGATAGCGGACCCATTCCTCAAGCTGGTCAAACTCAGCCTAGCATTGCTCCCTACTCTCAGGCGGGTAAGGCCGCACCCCCTTCCAACCGACCACGACACAGTGGAGAACGCAACCATCTGGTATTCGGTACTCAACGCTCATCTACCCACTCGGTCTACACGTTGGAGCAACCTCTTGATACCATAAGGGTTTAGGGACTTTCACCCAGGGATATCTAAAGCACCCTATGTAGAATGAGATTTTCGGTATCCAATCCTGCCAACCATGATCGGTCTGTGGAGGCTACGGCCCCGATGTCGCTAGGGCGTACAATGACCATATCACACAATGCGAGATGCATGAATCACACTATCCAATCATGCAGCACATCCTTGCACGTAACGTGCGCTCATGTAGGGCAACACCGCCTAATCGGGAGCCCATAAACAACCTGCCCGAAGGCATATGCTATGATCAGTCACCTCTCATATCAAGCATACATATGATGCGTATGATCATGAGTCATGAAACTATAGTAAACATGTTATAAAATAATGCACTATCCTTTCAAAGCATATGGGCCTAGACGACCTATACACAACAAGTACGGGCCTATTAATGGGCCGTAGGGAGAGTTGTAATGCGAACATTTAACCAACATTAAACTTATAATGTGGACGTCAAGCAAAAATTACTCCCAAGGCGTTACCCGTAGTGATTATCATGAACAAGGTTGGGATCACACATTGCAATGGGCCTCAGGCATATCCCATTGGGCTTTAAATACATCAAATGGGCCATATCATATGAGCCTTCCATTTGTCAAGCGGGCCACATCAATGGGCCACACCAATGGGCCTTACGTGCATTGCAATGGGTCATAACCCGTTGGGCCTTGAATGAAATCAAATGGGCCTAACCCATAGGCCTTATACAAATCACATGGGCCTAAACTCATAGGCCTTATACAAATCGAATGGTTCCCGACCCATGGACCTCCTTACATATCAAATGGGCCTAATCCCATAGGCCTTGACATTCATCAAAGTGGGTCCAGTCCCATGGGCCTTAAAATACATCCAATGAGCCTAATCCCATGGGCCTTGGATATATCAAATGGATCCAAACCCATGGGTCTTAAAATACATCAAAATGGGTCTTGTAACATGGGCCCTATACATAGATCAAAGTGGGCCTCAACCACGGCCACGAATACGTCGAATGGGCCTCACAACATGGGCCTTACATCTACATTAAAGTGGGCCCTAATGGACTACCAAATCAAGATGGGCATCATCACATGCTAGGGTGGGGTCCTCTTGAAGTATGGATCTGGCTCATTGTTAGCCTCAAGTTAGATAGGCGGTTTGGATGCAATACAGTATCATGGTGGGTCCCATGTGGGGAGGGTACTTGTACCCATACATTACAGTGGGTTTTACCGTCCACAGTAGTGGACGGTGTACATAAAACACATATATTATGGTGGGTACCACCGTCCGCCCGGACGGTGGGTGTAAAACAAATACATCACTGTGGGTCCCGTGTGGGGCCCACCATAATATTTGTCTTCCATCCAACCGGTCCATACGGTCACAGGGACCTGGACGAAGAGGAAAAACAAATTTCATATTGATCTAAAACTCCAGTGGACCTAAAAACGGTTTCCAATTGTAGAGGTTCAATCCCACTATTTCCTACAGTGTGGGCCACTCGAGTCTTGGATTCGGCTGAAACTTGGAGGGAACCGCCTGAGAAGGGGGCCCACCTCATGAACGGCATGGATTTCCACATACATCATGGTGGGGCCCACGACAACAGCCGTGGGAGGCTGCTCGCCCTTCCGTCCGCCCGCCACACGCAGCAGGCGCTGCCTGCACCCTGACACAGCAGCGTTGGCTGCTGTGTTAGCCTTATTATTATTTTTTTTAAATCAATTTTTTTATGGTTTTTCCTGTGTAGGGCCCACTTCAAGGAAATCCGCCCCGCCCATTGTATTCACCGGCTCGATACCGACAAACAGAGTCCAAACTTGGGCCTGTTTCGGCGCGTAGAAGAAATCCAGGAGACTTAAACAGTGGAGATCACTGTTTCCTAAGGTATGGCCCGCCTAAAAGTTGGATCAGCTTCATATTTTAGCTCAACACCTAAAATGAGATGGGTAAGAGGATGGACGGCTTGGATTGAATGCTTACCCTAAGGTGGGGCCTATACAAGTGGCCCGCCCCAATGACCTTTAAAAGTCAACGTCCAGCAACGTCCCTGGACGTTTTCCTTCTTCTTCTTTTTTTTGTTTTGGCCTTATCAAGTACATTTAGGGTGGGCCCTGTTTAGGTGGGCCACCACATGGTGAGGTGGTGAGGTTACATGTAAAGTGGGCCCATCCTTTAGATGGTTTGGATCCAATACATGATCCATGGTGGGGTCCATCCAAGTAGGCCATAAAGCCATTTCATCACACAAAACAAATAGTTAAAAGAAAAGAGAGGAAGCGAGAGATAGAGTGGGACACGCTTTGGGATGGGGGCTCCGCCACTATGAGCCCTCCTTTGTAAAACAAATCATACATCAATCGAATCCCTTAACACATGGGACCACCAAAATTGAAAATCAACGGTGGGGATCCTTTTTCCACCAATATGGACGGTCTATATGACCTTCATAATGCCATGAAATAAACATCATGATGGGGTCCATGGAGAATGGCCCCATCGTGGAATGATCATGATGATCAAAGTGGATGATCGGCCACATTTTAGGGTCCCAAGTAAGATTCAAACCATTGATCGGTTGGCCTTACTTGGCCCATCTCAAAAACAGGAAAACTACCATTATCAAGCACCCACCGTTCGATCTTCTTGCTCCTATGGGTTCCTTAGCACCTTAGCTTCAACTTCAATGGATGAGATGAGAAATGGATGGCTAGGATAGGAGATCTTGGGATGGAGGGGTGGGCCACACTTAGAGTTTTTGGAAGCTTGGAGAATATCATACGTATGGAGGGTTCTTGCTTGGATTTTTTTGAAAATGAGAAAGAGAGAAAGAGTTGTAAAGGGAGAAAGAGAGAGTGATGGGTGATGGAGTGATGGATGGGAGAGAGATGGGTGTAAAAACTTTTTGACTTTGGTGGCCTTTTGTGTAAGAAAGGCATGGGTTTGTAAGACCTTTTTGACTTTTGTGGCTTATTTGGGAAAAGGTGAAAGGTGATGTGTACTTGACATGTGATGGATTGATTGATGGGATTGATGTGACATATCGTAGAGATTCTCTTGGATTTCGTAATGCGTGGCGTTTTCCTCGCACTAAACATTGACCCACATCTCTTGACCAGGGTATCGCCTCGGCGCGCAAGTCGCGGCATCAGAACCGCAGCGATAGCACGGTCGCTATGGTAATGGTCTTGGGTTGAGTCGATACAGGTTGATGACATTCGAATCAGAATCGCACGTAAATATCGGTTAAAGGTCAAAGGTTGCCGGAATTCGACCGGTAAGACCGCGGAGGTCTACGGAACGGTACGGACCAAGATACGAGTCTTACACGTTTATTTTCCATCCAATCTATTCACAGTGTAACAAAGGCCTGAATGAATGAAAAGGAAAAAGAAATTTCATATTGATCCAAAACTTTTGTGACCCCAAAAGGGTTTCAATGGTAGACGCTCAAACCCTACTTCTTTTTTCAGTGTGGTCCAATTGGTTGTTAGATCTGTTTTATTTTGTCTCAAGCTTTACGACGATCTTGAAAAATGGATAAATGGTTTGAATATTACACATACCTCATGATGAGACTCACAGATCTTGCTGACTTCAATACACCAGCTATATGGCTGATGTGTGCTGCACCAGCCAATCGGCTTCCCTTATGAAACCATCGACACCGTGCATGTGTTTTAAAAGGGAACGGATTGGCTACTCCCCGGACACTAGCTAATGGCTGGTGGTTGGTGCTTGCTGGGCCCAACCATAATGTATGTGTTTCATCTATGCCGTCCATCTATTTTTCTAGATAATCTCATGACATGAGACAAAAAATGAGATATATCCCAATCTCAAGTGGACCACATTACAGGAAACAATGTCGAATGAACATCAACCATTAACAACTTTCTGGAAGCCATAAAAGTTTTGGATCAAGTTGATCTTTATTTTTTCCTTCATATGGGTCATATACATTGGGCCTTAGGATAATTTTAATGGTGGATATTCAATTACTATAGTTTTCCTATGGTGTGTTTCAATTGAAATTTATTTTCCTCTAATTTATAGTCTTATGTACTAAAATGATCTAAAAATATATATGGTAGGGTGAGCAGCCAGTCTGTTCCTGTTTTAAAAGGAAACAAATTGGCTACTCCCGCCCGGCCATTGGCTGGTGGTCGGTGTTGTGGGCCCACCATGATATATGTGTTTCATCCATGCTGTTCATCTGTTTTTCTAGATTATTTTATCTTATGAGAAACAAAATGAAGTATATCCCAATATCAAGTGGAACACATTACGAAAAACTGCGTTGAATGAACGTTGACCATTAAAAACTTTTTAAGGGCCATAAAAGTTTTGGATCAAGCTAATCTTTGTTTTTTTCCTTTCATCTGGGTCTGTATGCCCTAATCAATATATTGGATGTCAAATAAACAGTACAGTGGGCCTTACGAGCATTTAAATGGTGGATATCCAATCACTATTGTTTTCCTGTGGTGTGGTCCACCTTAGGTTTATATCCCTCTCATTTCTTAGACAAAGCCCAAAAACGATCTGTAAAAATGGATGAACAGAATGGATGAAATATATACATCATGGTGGGGCCCACAAAGCACTGAACATCCACCACAGGGCTGGTGGTAGGGGGAGTAGCCAATCCGTTTCCGTTTTAAAAACCCACGACGCGGGTTCGGTGGATCCTTCCTGTGGGCTCAAACTGATATGTATCCCTTACATCCACGTCATTCATCATTTTGTCCTTTACATCCACGCCCTTCATTTTTCTACAGTTCATTTCAGGACACGCCCAAACATAAAATAGATCCAGATTTTAAATGGACCACACGACAAGAAATAGTAGTGATGGATCTGGTTTTTGTGGTCTTTCATCGAGATCTTTTTGACAAAACCAATAGGTTGGATGGAAAATAAACATTTAAGTGAGTCCATGGAAGTTTTTAATGCTAAGTTTTCTATAGCCTGGTTTATTTGAGATCTAGATCTATCTTATACATGTGTAATAAATGAGTTGGCAAAATAGATGAACGATGTGGGTAAAATATATAAAATATGACCACACCTAGCTGTTCAATGGAGACCTAGTGAGTGACGCTCATTGAGCCCGAATTGGACGAAATGATTTAGAAGAGATCAAAGTGACGTGGTCCTCACGTTTATGTAGAGTAGAATGCTCAGCACGTCAGTTCATACGTAACTCGGGCAAGCTTTTTTGAAAACTCATAGTACATGATGAAACTCCAAAATCTGAATGGTACACTTGAAGCAGCACCTCATGAAACCTCACAGGCTCAATTTTGACTTTGATCTAAAACTTTGGTGAGCCATGAAAAATGAAAACAGTTTCCTCCTTTGATTGTTATTTCTCTTTGTTATGGCCTACTAAAATTTTAGATAAAGGTGAAAACTTATACTTTGAAGTTTCATGAGATTCTGCATCAAATATACCGTTCAGATTAGACAGCCATGACATATGTGCAAAGGTGCGCAGGTGAGCATGACACATGTATATAGAACTTCCCATGAGTTCGAGTTGTATGGCCCCACCGTGTGTCGAACATCAACACCATGCATTTGATGGGTCCCCTTTAAATGATGGGATATCCAAAAATCATTCGTATAAGGAACTCAGGTGGGCCATACCATTTAAGATAATATGAAGACATGCCTAAAACACATAAAAATACTTTGTGTGGACACCTGAAATTTGGATGCATCTAAAACTGGGTTTGAACCCTCATCCAAGTGTGACACACATAATAGATGGGCTGAATTTGTGAACCATATATTGGTGAGCCCAATAAATGAGTATGAATGTTTTGATGGAGGGTAACCCCTCTCAACTTTTGTATCTAGTGTGGCCCACAAAAGTCACGGATTGACTTGATTTTTAAGCCCCTAGCCTACCATGGAACGGTGCATCTGACAGATGGGGTAGATGTTCGACATACATCGAAGTGGAGCCCCCCCAACTCCACCTCACAGGAAGTTTCCATGAGCTCGACTATGGGAACTTAAAATATATATATATATATATATATATATATATATATATATATATATATATATATATATATATATATATATATATATATATATATATAGGCATGCTCACTTATGCAGGTGCGCACCTTTACACACGTGTCATGGGTGTCGAATTCGAATGAAGAGATAAATTTTCACCCTAAACTAAGATTCTGGTGGACCATAACAAAGAGAAATTTAAATTAAGGAAAAAAATTATTTGCATTTTTCATTGTCCACCGAAGTTTTGGTTCAAAGTAAAAATTGGTATCAAGGGGTTTCAAGAGGTTCTACTTCATGTGAATCGTTCAGATTTTTGAGATTCATCAGATATGATGAGTTCTCAAAAAAGTTTGTATGTAGTATGTGTTTGCAGGTGAACGTTCCACTATATATATAGAGAGAGAGTGTTTGTTACTGTTCATTTATTTGCAAAGATCATTTTAGATCTTGAAATAAAAAAAAAACGTGCAATTTCCGAGTCTTAGTTGGACCACACCACAGAGATCATGTATAACGTCACACGGACATGGAAGAAGAGAAAAAAGAAATATTATATTTATCCAAAATTTCTATAACCTCAGAGGGTTTCAATGGCAAGCGTTGAATCCGCTACTGCTTTCTACAGTGTGATATTTGAATTTTAGATTTGTCTTATTTTTCGGCACAAGCCTTAAGACGAGCTCACCAAGTGTACGGACTGTTTGAATACAACTCATACCTCATAACGGGACCCACGGAACTTGTGACGTCAACACACCAGCCACATCGGTGGTGTGCGGTACACAACCAATCCGCTACCCAGCGTGCACTCCCCTCTCTCTCTCTATAAGAAGGGCTGTATTGTATTCACTTTATATCACAGAGCCTCTCCTCCCATCAGCCTATTTACCCCTACAGAAACTCCATAAAAAACAGTGGCTAAGATTTCGATGGGCCACTGTCATCAACGTTGCAGATTATCACATAGATGTATCGGTCTCGATGGCGCCGGGGGCCTGTCCACGGCGGAAGAAATCAAAGACATGAACCTAGCCCAGAAGGACATCTTCAAGGTTGCAGTCCTTTGATAGATCGATTGTCAATACAAACTATGATTTAGGGAGAAGTGAATTCTTTGAGGCCGGGAAAACACGTCGGTCTGGTCTGATTGAATTTTTGTATTTCAAAAAAAAAAAAAAAAAAAAACATCACCGACAACCACAAAAGTGAAACATCCAGTACATCTTTTTATTTTTATTTTTTATATTTAGAAAATATTTTGGATTAGGTTGTTCCTGGCCTCACCATAGATGGTGTGGTTCTAGTGGGACCCCTTGATGTATGTTTTCTATATCCACACTGTCCATCCGTCTTACAAGATCATTTTAGGGCATGGGCGTAAAAATGAAGCAGACCCAATTCTCAGGTGGACCATACCATGGAAACAGTGGTGATTGTTCATTAGTGACCCACAAAGGTATGGATCAAGCTGATTTATATATATATTTTTTCTTTATCAAGGCTTATGTGACGTTATCAATGGGTTGGATGGAAAATAAACATTAGGGAGACACTATGGTGGGACCTAGTAAGTTTTTAACGGTAAGGTGTTCGATTTTCCTTCAGTATGGTCCACTTGAGATTTTGATCTTCTTCATTTTTGAGGCTGTGTCCTAAATGGAAAAACGGAGGATGAACGGTGTGGATATATAATAGATACATCAAGGTGGGCCCCACATAAGTGCCGCACCTAGTACACTCCCTAACTATAGCAAAAACAGAGTCATCTCAGATGAGAAATTTATTTTATGTGTTGCCTCCACAAATCTCCATTGTGGCTACTGCTGCGTTGAATATGGCCTTTTGGGCTTTCTTCTTGTCTTCCATTTCTCCTGCTGATGGATCGGGCATAGCCTCACATCTGTATTGGTATCAAGAAATTCAGAGAGAGAGAGAGAGAGAGAGAGAGAGAGAGAGAGAGAGAGAGAGAGAGAGAGAGAGAGAGAGAGAGAGAGAGAGAGAGAGAGAGAGAGAGAGAGAGAGAGAGAGATGCCTCTGAATCATATGCTTCATTACTTTTGACTGTTATAGAATCTTTTCTTGCCTTTTTGCAGACGATGTTTAAATATAGAGGGTGATATGGGCGTCCATTTGTTGCTCCCTTCACTGCTAAGGTGGGCCACACCATGTATGTTTACAGGTATTAGGCATGATTTTAGATTGTTCTCTGAGTTGTTGCCCACCTAATTTTTGGATTGGCCAGATTTTTGGTTCCTGCAGTGAACATGATGGATGGTGAGAATGTCGTTGTTGATGGACTGAACGAGATGGCCAGTTGAAACTAGCCCCACAGCATCCTTTGTACCACTAAGTTGTGGTGGTGACACAGGGACCATATGAGTGCCTTTTGAGCTAAAGATGGACGGACTAGATCTTGCTAATATATCCTGATTCAAAACTTCATTTGCCCCATAAAGTTTTCAATGGTTTGTATTTCCCTTCTCATTATTTCTTGTTGTGTGACCCACCTGAATTTTGTATTTGCCTAATTTTCTGGGCTCATGTCTTATGGTGAGCCTCCAGTTAGATTTTTAGATTAGGTGTTAAGAAAATTTTCAAGGATATTGGGCTCAGGTAGCTTAGCCCATAGGGGTATCAATGGGCCGGGATGGCCCTTGGACTTCTGGGCTTGGCCTGGCTCCGGTCTGTCTTGACCGGAGTTTCAGGCCGGATGGTTGGGCTCAGTTTAAGCCCGTTATAAATAGGCGGTGACATCGTGTTGTATATCAGTGCCATCCATCCGTTTTTATAGCTTATTTAGGGCATGGTCTAAAAAATGAGGCAAATTTGTATTTTAGGTTAACCACACAAGAGGAAAATAGTGGTGATTGAACGCCCACCATTAAGAACTTCAGAGTGCCTATTGCAATGTTTATTTTCCGTCCAACCCCTTCATAAGATCGCAGGGAAATGGATGAATGGAAAACACAAATACCAGCTTGATCCAATACTTTTGTGGCCCCTAAGTAGTTTTTAATGGTGAGAGTTCAATCCCCACTGTGGTCCATCTAGGATTTGGATATGATTCATTTTTGGGAAAATTCCCTAAAATGATCTTGTAAAATGGATGGACGGCATGGATATACAACAAATACATCGAGGTGGGCCTCATGGGAAGGAGAAGGGTTGCTGGCTAAGGTGGACCCCACCATGGTATTTATGTGAATCCACCTTGACCACTAGGTGTATCACCCCATATTAGACGCTGGACAAAAAATCAGCCCCATGCCTGTTTTGAGTGGACCACACAATTGGAAACAGTGATAGGGCAATGATCATGCTCTAAATTATTTTCCTTCATATGGCCCACAGGAATAATGGATGGGGTTGATGTTAGGTCCTAGGCCTTTTGTTTTGGTACGGTATCTAATTGTTGGAATGGATTTTATATGATCATCATAGTGGGCCAGTGCACGTCTTTCGAACTATTTCCTTTGGTGTGGCCCACTCAAATCACAGGTCAGCCTAATTTTTTGGCCATGGGCCTAACGTAGAATTACACATGTAATTATCGTGGATCTCACTTGCATATAAAGGTAGGCCTCTGAAATATAAAGGGTGATCATATCTCATGCATGACAAAGAGTAATTTCTAACCTCTTTTGGATAGGTAGGTTGAGTGGGCTCTACATTGGTTTTGATGTAAAATCCATGGCCCAAAAATCATCTCCATTCGTAATTAAAGTGGGCCATATAATTGGAAATATTATGCATGTCAAGGCTCACCTCCAGACAATTTTTCCATTGGTATGCCTGAATCATGGATGGGCCTGATTTTTCAGCTAGACGTGGTGTGGCATCTAATCACAGGAGTCGATTTTATATAATCATCAGTGGACCCTTATTAATCTATTCTCGCAAAAAAAAAATAATTTCCTTTGGTGTGGCCCACCTGAATCACGTATGAGCTTGATTTTTTCACCCTTAGCCTAACATGGGATCATGCATCTAATGGTCGGAATATATCTCACATGCACATCAGAGTGTGTCCCTTGGAAAATTAAGAGTGTGCAATCCCTTTCTTTTACAGAATCTCTTTCACACACACACAGTTAATTGCATATGAAATATTGTGAGGCAATCCCATTCTTTTACAGAATCTCTTTCACACACACACAGTTAATTGCATATGAAATATTGTGAGGCTTTACTAAGCCCACACGCTTGTGAATCATGTTGATCAACTGGTTAGGTGGGTTGCATCAAATGTACGGCTCTAAAACACTTGGCTGAAGTTTTCAATGCCATCCACATGATTCCAATATTAGGTTGGCATATCTGGTTTTCTTGGGTGCTTGTGTTCTAGATTCTTCAATGGGACAACACAATAAGTCCATATAAAGAAAATTAAAAAACTAAAAAAAGGGTCTACGTATGAGATGATGAAATTTGCATTTTTGTACTATTATTCTATTTGAATTTTGTGGGTATCAAATCCATCAAAAAAAAGTTCAAGATGATGAGGTTGGTGATAGGACTTGATTCGTCCACATCATTTTTGTAGGTATCATATCCTTCAAAAAGTAAAAGATGATGAGGTTGGTGGTAAGACATGAATTTGACAAATTAGTTAATGCAAATATTCATTTCACATTTTGGGCCGCCTTTAATGTCATTTCTACATTAGACTTTCAAAATTTCTTTTAGGGCCTGTTTGGCCAAACCGATCCCACGGTATTAGGAGGGTTGGGATCGCGATAACCCAGGATATGCATGACGAGCCAAACAGACCCGGTGAACTTGTCCCTAGATATAAGCAATCCTATGGATCTTAAACAATCCACTGACATCACCATCATTACCTTAAAATTGATCCCATCCCTTGGTTGGACGGATTGGAAGGTAAAATCCCAGGATATGCCGGGCATGCCAAACAGACCCAGTGAACTTGTCCTGGGATATAGCAATCCCATGGATCTTAACCAATCCACTGACACCACCATCATTACCTTAAAATCCATCACATCCTTCCTAATCCCATGAGATTCGCCTGGCCAAACAGGCCCAGGGTTTGTTTGATAGTTGGTAAATTGATGTTGAACATGTCGCGGACACTTTCATGTCAAAGATAGACCAGAGAAGGCCTAATCAAAGGTGGAAGTGATCAGGACTGTTAGAACCCTAAAACATGCCTACTTCACAAACTTGAAGGAGTTATTAAATGTACCATATATGATTTTCAGATAGGAAAAGCTACTTTAGCCACCCAACCCCACATTGAATTTATGAGATTCCATTAGATTGATAGTCAAAAGTCCATTTTAATTTTGTTTTCACTATTTATAGTAGTAAGTTCTAGTTCGCTTATAACTCTTGATCCTTTGAGCTTTAGGAGTTGTACCCAAAATGAAAAGGGCTTAGAAAAATTAGAGGAATAACGTGGTTAGGCTAAATTAAACACTTATTATGTTTGTCCGAAAACTATGAACTCTAGTAGAAATCATGATTGTCTATAACTAGTAAGTTTACTGTTTATAGCTAGTCACATTTTTTTGAGTTTAATTTTGAAACTTATTCTTAGGTTTGTGTTTACTATTTAAAGGGTTGTAATTTTGTTTTCATGATCAATAAATGTATTTTTGAATATATATTAGAATTTATTTTTATTTTTTTCCGTGGATTTGAGGAATATTTTTGAGGAGTCTAGAGAAGGTATCTTATAAATTCGGAGTAATTATCCCCTTGAGGAAGAATGCTTCATCGCATTCATCCCCACATCATAAATACAAGCAATTGATGGTAATAGCATAATAACAAGGGGGAATTTTCATCTCAAAACTAGTGTAAATTTCAACTCCTTTCAGGCAAAAATAAGAATTGGGCCTCACCATTATATATATAATGCTCATGTGGACCACACTATAGAAAATAGTGAGTTCAACAATGGAGCCATTATTTCCATTGTGGGCCACTTCAGCTTGGATTTGCTTCATTTTTTAGCTCATGCATTAAAATGATCTAATAAAAGGAATGGCCATCATGGAAAACATATAAATTATGGTAGGGCTCACAAAGTTTTGCCACGTTGCATAGATTAGTTTAAGATCCATAAACTTCCAAAAGATAGAAACATAAATAATTACTACTTATTTACAAACTACATGGAATTATGATCAATCATACTGGAGTTTTTTCATATAATCATCTGTCTTTTGGACTATGGACTGAATCTGCTTCATTGGCAACTCCTTTGCTACCATTTGTATATTAGACTTTCTAGATTACTTTTTAAGGATCACACACACACACATGGAAACGCTCACTTGCGAACCAGCTCGTACCTACTACGCACGAACTTTTTTGAGAACCCATCATACATGATGTGAATCCAAAATCTAAATCGTTCATGTGAAGCAGCACCTCATGAAAACTCCTGAGCCCAAGTTTTACTTTGATCTAAAACTTTGATGGGCCATGAAAAATGAAAACAGTTTCCTCCCTTGATTTGCATTTCTCTTTGCTATGGCTCACCAGAATTTTAGATCGGAGTGAAAATTTGTCACATGAGGTTTCATGGGATTCCGCATCACATAGACCGTTTAGATTAGACACCAATGGCATGTGTGCAAAGGTGCGCACGTGCATAGGTGCAAGGGAGCAAGACTCTCTCTCTCTCTCTCTCTCTCTCTCTCTCTCTCTCTCTCTCTCTCTCTCTCTCTCTCTCTCTCTCTCTATATATATATATATATATATATATATATATATATATATATATGAAATTAGAGTTGGGCAGGATCCGACCCGAACCAAAAGCCAGGATCGGGTCGAATCGAGTAGACCCACTCAGATTCGACTGCACAATGAGTTGAGTTTGGGTCATCGGTCAATCCAAACTGATCTGATCCGGTTAGGTCCTATATAACCTATTTTAACTTTTTCTTTTCTTTTTTACTACCCTTTACCCGAGCGAAAACCCTAACCCCTCTTCTCTACCTAATCGAGCGGTGCCGCACCCATCCTGAATATGAAGGGATTTTTATAGTTATTATCTTGCAAAGCTTTTCTACGAATGATTGTTACTATATTTGTATAGAGATCTCCCAAACTCACCAAAGCCCCCAATCCCTCGTTCACTTCTCATTTGCTTTATCTTCTCTTCTTGAGTTGATTCAAAGGATCTCATTGATCAGACGGCGTAACAAGTGCAGTTTTCTTCCCTTTTCCTCCCTCCTTTCTTTTCTATTTTTCAGTCAGTTTTTCTGGATTTAGGGTATTAGACCTGTGTATATGGTTTCAATCCGAGTTAGACTTGGCCGAGTCAATTCAGTTTTGTTGGGTGATGAAACGAGATCATAACAGAATATCTCCAAGTGAGTTATACTAGGAATGGGTCCTTTGGTTACCTTGTCCTCGAAACCAATTACAAGAATCCGTGCTTTCCTCATTCACATCTTTCCTTAACATGTATAGTTAGCAATCATCATCTTGATACTACTAACTCGAGCTTTATTAATTTTGGAAGACTCGATCTAAACCTTACCTAACCTGATCCGACTTGATTTTTCTGATCGAGTGGGACTCGGTTCAAGTCAGGCCAGCAATGCATCGGATCGGATCAAGTCAGCTAACCCATACTCGGTCCCGGACCGTATGGAGTTCGGGTCAGGTTCCATGAAAATTTCAGACCGAGTCGAGTTGGACCTAATTTGGTTCGACTCGACTCAATGCCCACCTCTATACGAAATGCTCACTTGAACTTTTTGAGAACTTATCTCGTGTGAAACGAGCCCAAATTTTGGATTGCATCACATGGACCATTTAAAATTTAGGCTCACTTCATGTGCATTTCGGATTTTGGACTCATTTCACTTGTAATGAGTTCTCAAAAAATTCTCAGCTCATTTCACACAAGATGAGTTCTTAAAAAGTTTTCACATATTCCCGTGAGGACGGGTGTGCAGGTGAGCATTTCTATATATATATATATATATATATATATATATATATATGTTGACTGGTTGATAAAATATTTAGATGTGGATGGTATAAGTCACAGGTAGCAATTTGATGGTTGATGGCAAGTAATGCGAAATCTCTGTTAATCTCATTCAAAAAATGCTAGAATTCATAGCTTACCACGTTAGCTGAATAATAGTGGCGGTCCAATTGACAGATTCATTTGACTCTAGCTGAATAATAATGGCAGCCCAATTGTCAGACTCATTTGACTCCCAAATCTTAGACCACAAGGTCTGCCTGGAAGCGGAGCTTGTGGTACTAGTGGGATAGGATATCTGCTCTCAACTAGAAAGCCCAGGTGTGTATACTTCATACTCTGCGGGAAGCTAATAGCAACGTAGATGGTCTGGCTTGCTTGGGGAGCAAGACCCACGGACCTCCCCCAGACAGTTCGTGGGGCCCTCCTCCTCGACGGAGTGGGGCTAGGCAACCTTAGGGAGGACGTTGCCCCTGAGTAGGGAGGTTGGTTTTTTTTTTTTTTGGATATATGATAGACCGGGCTGGGGTTTTTTTGTGCGTTGTTTTGCCCGAATATAAGTTATGCATGCATAGCCCTGGTTCTTCGATAAAATTTTATTTTCTTCAATTATATATATATATATATATATATATATATATATATATATATATATATATATATATATATATGGAGTGTTAAAATACCCTTTGCACAATGTATATATGTTTTTGTAAGGAGAAATCACCTGCAACTTACCTCACACAGAGAGTGGAAATAACACTTGTCAGTATAACCCACATATCAAATGGCCCACATGCATGCATCCTCCCTTGGTATTTAAGAAAAGTAGGGTTCTTAAGTCATAAAAACGTAATCAAGCTCCACATAAGAAAGGAAGGAGCCCCAGTAGGATTTGGCTTTTATAATGGAGATGAGAACTAAAAACTTATAAATAGAGGGGACTCTTGGCCCCCTCCTTGTGAAAAAGAAAAAAAAAAAAAACATGTGGGCTTTCCCATCACGTAAAGAGGGAGAAATGGAATAGAAGATGCCCCAAGAGTGACCTACACCATTAGATGTGAGGACCACTAATCATAACCACTCATCTTCAAGTTCTAGTAATTCAGTGCGGCAAAAGTACAAGGAAATCTACATGGATCCACTATCAGACTTACAGGAGAGTATGGAAGGGGTATGTATCTCATCCTTTTGTAGCATTATCTTGGTTCAATTTGATGATTTGCATATGTATATGAGATGATGATCCAATCCAGAATTCATAATTTCCTACTAATTTCTAGATGTATGAAATATTACACTACTTGCATAAATGGGTTAAGATGATGAAAATGTCCTGCTTGATAGGCCAGACACATCCCAGAGGCGCCTAGAACTGTAGATGCATATACCTAAAAACAATCTACATCACAAGACCTCTGTAATAGTTGCTGAAAGGTCCGGATCATGAAATCTCCAATACTCTACTTTGATGGCCATTATCATCAAGTTTGCCCAAGTATCCTAGATTGCATGGTGACATCATTTTTTTAATGTAGCCCAGTTTGGGCCTGAGTCCTGGCCCACTTGTGAGCCATGTGTTGCGGTTGGGCCTAAATTTCAGATCCAACTAGTAAACGGGCTAGCATCATACATTACTTTCAAGCCTGATTGATGGGCCCACAAGCTTTTGCCCAAATTCCCACCTGTCCCATAAAAGAAGATGGAACATAGGAGACCTTGCACGGTCTAGCATCCAGACGGTTGGTGTGTTAGTGTTACAAGGGCGGGCCTGGACCATACAGAGTCAATATTTTGAATAGGGCTATCAATTCACAATCTGGCCTGAACCAACCCCCCACCCATTGTAAGGGCTGTGTTATGTGCAGATGAAAAATGTGGCAGATTAAGGGGGCGTTTGGATCTTAAGTTGGCTTAAGATAAGCTTTGTATTCCACAAGTAGCTTATCTTAAGAAGATAGTATGTTTGGCAAATAACATACTTGTCAACTTCTCCTCTCTTTCGGGATGCCTCTCTTCAGCAACTTATGATAAGTAGAAAAGCTAAAAAAATTTAACAGAAGTGATTATTTACTTTAAGTAAAAAAGTTACTTATAACTAATCATAAGCCAAACTTACTTATCTGAAATAAGTCATTCATCTACTGCTGTAAGTGGAAAATAAAAATAAAAATAACAGAAGTGATTCTGTACTTTATAAGTTTTTTTCTAAAAAAGGTTTTCTTGTAAGTAATTATAAACCAAACTTACTCATCTGAAATAAGTCACTTGTCTACTTCTGTATGTAGAAAATGTATTTTACTTGGTGGTATCCAAACGGGCCCTAAGAGCCGGGCCCCATTAAAAAGACCAGAATTTGAGGACGACAACAGCAGCAACAACAACCACCACCCAATGGGTGATACTTCTAGTAGAACATGCCAAAAGCTTATACCAAATTTTGTTATGGATGTGGAAAGGGCAAGACAGAGAAGACCACAACAACAGCCATACCAACGGAAGCAGCATCAGCAGCAGCACCAACAGCAGCTACGAAATCATGATAAAATAAAAAGAGCTGCTTTAAGGGCGAGTGCAATGTAGACCAGTGCAACAGCTACCCACATCAGCTTCTTGACCATTGCAACTGGTACAGGCACCCGTGGAAGTGTCACTGAGAGCGGAAGTAGTCCCATTGCCAATGTAAAGGTGGCAAAAACTGCAACGGCGTAGGCTTTGGAGAGAAATTCCTGAGATGGATCCACATGAACCCCAAGGGAAAGATCAACCATCCCAATGGCAGAAACTGTAATTGAAGGTACCACCACCTTTAACACATCCTTCCTCGCTAGAGTTTCTCCAAACAATGTAGGCACCGCTGCAACCAACATGTCCATGTGGTCCTCTTGGACATTGATGATACGGTGGCCCATTGTGATCTCAGCCATTGTCTTGTTGGATGAAGTTTGATAACAATCACGATGTGAGGAGAGATCCTGAAACAAGCCAAATGAGGATGATTTTATTGGTTGAAAAAATATATATATAACATATAGACCTCTGTGTGCCCTGTTGTAACAAGTGTTGGGCATTCACACCATCGATTAGATGCACCCTTCCATGGTTGGATATGGGTCTAAAAATTTGGCCAATTCATGACTTAGGTAGGCCATACTATAGACAATAGTTGAGAGTGGATGCCCACTCATTGAAACCTTCTTATAGGACCCACTGAGATGCAGTTGACACATCAAACCTATCCATTGAGTGTTCTCACTTAGCTGAGGGGTCACACCAAATTTCAGGTCATTCCAAAACTACGCTTGCCCCACCAAGTGCTTTTAGATGTTTTGGGCATGATTTTACATGGTTTCAGATTGTGTAGCCCACCTAAGTTTTGAATATGGCTGATTTCTATGACATCCCATAACCTATAGGGGACCCACCAAATGCACAGTGTATGTCCAACACATATCACAGTGGGGGCCACAGATCTCGACATCATGGGTAGTTCCTATAAAATCAACCTCATAGAACCATGATGATTTTATTGAAACCGACTTTCCTGTAGCTGGTCAATATTTTCAAAAATCTCATCATGTTTTAAAACATTGCAATATTATTCTGATACTAGTGTTAGAATTTTGTGATATAGATATTCATTTAAGTTTTAAATATTAATTATTTACAATAAATATATATATTTGGCAAGATTTCTCAGTAATATCCCAAGAAGAAACTCAAACTTTGAAATCCCAGGATGAGATTTCTCACCAATACCAACCCAAACATGAAGAAGATTCAAAACTGAAGTCAGCCACACCAGTGGGGATTGAATGCCCTCCAAATCCTCTTGAGCCTGAGGAATTCGGGATCAGGCTCATAATTGTGTTCTTCCTTTATCCAGGTGGGAACCACCTTATGAATGGGTTGGATGGCATATAACCATCATGGTGGACCCGAGGATGGTTTCAATGGTGGGCCTCATCCCCACTGTTTCCTGTGGTGTGGCCCACTTGAGTTGTGGATCTCCCAATATGTTTGGGATCATATCCTAAAATGAGCTGATCAAACAGATGGGTGGACTGACACAACACGAGCATCACCATGGCCTGACAGAGCCTGAGGTTACAGGGGATTCCTGTAACCCTGTTTTGCAGACAATTTGGGTCCCATTTTATTGTTTTGGGAAGTTTCCGTGGAGTTCCTTCGCCAGTCTGACGTGGCATGATGAGTGAACTAAGAGGACTTGCCCATTTTGACAGTATAAACATGGAGGCATGGCATTCCTGTGAAAGATCCAAGCTGCTCATCAAGTGGATCCTACTGGTTAAATGTCTTTCCTCAAAAAAGAAGCTGACCCGTTATCAGATAGAACATGTAATAGGTCCATTTGGAATATTGGATCGAGTCCTTAATCCTGTATATTTTGTGCATGCATCACCAATCTGATTACTGGAGAACTGGCATGACTTTTTCCTGAGAAAGCACATCCAAATGGGGGCCCATACGATGAGGGGCTTGGATCCTGCACAAGTATGCTAAGTTGCCTCAAAAGTTGAGGAAATAACAGTGGAGCTTACTTCCGTTTCGAACCCAAAAGCTGGTGGTGCTTTAACTGGGGTTGGAGAGGAGTCCCAGAACCTCAGGTGGGATTGAAATTTGGGGGAACTGAATTTGGTGAGGCAGGGAAACACCGAGTTCAGACGCGGATTGCCTGTGACTCCGACTGCATGAGTCGGAAGGTAGGTGGGTCCCACTGATGTTTGTGAGAAATCCATCCTGTCCATTATTTCTCCACCTCATTTTAGGGTATGAGACCAAAAATGAGGCAGATCAAAACTCAAGTAGGCCACATGATGGATGGGAGATGCCTAAAAAATCTTCGAGGTAGGATTATCATTAACCTTTGATTGATGGCCTACAAATAGAATATCCAAAAAATAAAAATAAAATGGTCCAAAAGAAAGGTATAGTTGCATGAAGCGTGAAGCAAAGAAGCTATGGATTCAAGAGTGGGAGCAGAGAAGCATCTATTTCAAAATTCTAGCAAGTTTAAAAAGCTAATAAGGCTCTTCAATGTGGGAGCAGCAATTGGTTCAAGGATCATGCAATCAAGGGCCAAACATTGGATGGATAACAGGATTTTCAAATCTATGATTTTTTAGGCATCCTCCAGCCAAATGGGGACTCACCACTTAAATTTAAATGCAAGTATCTGCCAAATTTCTATATCGCAAGTTTATTTCAAGCTTCTGAATAGAAAAGGAGCTTACTAGATGACTCTCCAGCTTGGAGACATACTTCCAGAAGCCATAAACACCGGCCAATGTCATCAACCTCTCGGAATAGGTCTTCCACATGTACCTGGATCATGGATTAAGCAAGAAATGAGAAAATCCTGTAGGGTAAAATAAAGGTGAAGGATTAATAAAACAAAATTCCATGTTCCAATTTACCAGCAATAGAAATCAGAGAGGGGTGTAGAATACCTTCCAGCAATCTCTTGGAATGTACTGGTGATAGTAGAGTCTGTATGGTTCATGGCGATTAGACTTGCTGGAAATTGGCAAGAAAAACAGTACTTCTTATCTAGTTTTTTCCAATACATATCAGAATCTAGATACTTAGTTTCTTCCAGGGCATGAGCAGTAGTACACTGCATAAGCAAACAAAAAATGGGTTATGGAGAATATTCAAGATGGAAGTTAGTTTCAGCAGAAGCTATTCAAATGAGCTTCAGTAACAAATGTTTCTATGAGACAGACCTGTGTAACTCCCAAATTGCCATCACTATAATTTCTAATGATCAGATCTGGGGTGGCATTGAACTCTCCAGCAATTTCAAGTGCAACATCCTAATAACAGGGCAAAAGATTAAGAAATTTCAAAAGATTAGGAATGTCAGGCATTTGAATCAGAAGCTTGATATCTATAAAAGATCAGATTAAACAGACAAAAACTAAGATTTGTAATTAACGATTAACCTCCATATAAGTCTGGAGAATTCCCTTCTCCATTCTGAATGGAACACGCAGAATGCTTGCATGATCTGTTCCAAGTACTTTCTCAAGACGTTGATTGCAAGTAGTACCCACTGCATCAGGTAGTAGTCCAGTCACCTGTGTTCCACAGCCAAAAAAAAGGCATCACGAGGAAGGCAAAAACAAATGAGAATTAGAAATTGGAAGGGAAATCTCATGTTTGTGGCCTCTCTGGACAGGGTGAAACCAAAACCTGGAAATAGAAAGCCTCTGTGGAACCCTTAAATGTGGAAAATGACATCAGCAGGGGAGGAAAAGCAATTCCTTATGGCTGTTTGTTTTGCACCATCATTTCAATGGAAATCTAAAGGTCAATGGTCAATCGGTAGAGCTGTAACTCATAACCATGGAATCTAGATTTTTTAACAAGATTTTTGTGGTGTGTTTCTCAAACACGGGAATCTGTCGCACAAGGGGAATTCATTTTCTTTTCCATTTTTGTCCACAGTTCTCTCTAAACAAACAGGAAATGGAAATTTGTGATTCCCTAACTTTGGGCAAGAAATGATTTCTTATGGGTTCAATGATAAGGGAGAATCAGGATATTGGATAACGTGGGGCCAATCTAGATGCAAATGCTCATCATGAAACTTACAATGAGAATTCGAGGCATGATATCAAGGCCTTGCTGCTTTATTCTGAGAAGCATCTCATGCTCCAATGCACGAACTTGATCCAAGATATAAACAACCTGCAGAAGGAACAACTCAGCAAAATGGCATTCTAGAGGTGAAAGAATAGATGCAGTCCTTAAAAGGGAATATACCTGGCCCCCGGTATTGGGCAAACCCAGAACATTAGATTGGGAAAATGACCCATGGGGAGAAAGGATTACAACATTAAAAACCATTGGAATCCTCCCAAGAAATTTCTCTAAGGTACATGGTTTGGGGGTCTCAAGGAGTTCCAAGAGCAGATGAACCGTCTCCAACACGCGACCTGCTGTATCACCCCACCCTTTCTCTATCCCCATCTCTTGGAATCTAAACATCACAAATGTGCCAAAAGAAAAGGTGCTATTCAATCATCACATCCTTCAAAAAAAATCATATTTAAATCAAATGAAGTAAAAAGGAAAATAGGCATCTTCAGTACTTGTCATCAAACTTTGAATAGGGTGTCTCTGGAGGGAGCGTCAACAGATATTCCTCTGCATTCTTCATAACTGATTGGAGAGCATTAAGACTCTGAATTCTGTCATTCAACATCATTGTCTGCACAACACAATCACGTGTTAAATGCATTTAAATTGCTTCATTGCAGTTTTTTATTACTCTTAAACTTTCATGACAGTATATTAAATCTGGATTTCTGAGGTCGTGGACGTGACAGGAGCGGATGAGACATGGAATGTTAAAATCTCCTTTCTCAATTCCCTTCCAAAAAGACCTTACCCAGCTTCTAATTCCCTTCCTTCATGAAGGTCTCCCAATACATTCTCACCTGGACACCTTCTCTCATCTACATCGTTCTCCCATGAAATTCCAAAGAAATTGTTTGTGTAACTCAGAGAATAGTTGGTGTACAATCTTCGATGTATGTGCATTTCAGTATATTTGAGTGCAAGAGTGCAAAGTGCAAACATATTCAACCGCCCTGTAGTGCACCATATCTTTGGAGATGATGTTGTATCTTTTATATTTGATTAGCATAAGTAAACATCATTGTCTCTTGTAGATAGTGGTGCACCATTTTGAGCTTCCCTTGTAACTGATTATTATTATAAATAAAGGGAACTACAGGAGGAGGGATACGAAAATCCTCTTTCCTCTTCTCCCCCTATTTAGGGTTTAGGGTATAGGGTGCTGAATACATCATGGCTGATCGAGAAAGAAGTGGCAGAGCGGGTAGCTAAGCACAAAGAATTTTTAGTCAAATGGAAGGGATTGTTCGAAACTTAGGCTAGCTGGGAACGGAACACAACTCTTTGGCTTGGGACTTTGGCAATTTGAGGACAAGGTCAAAGAATATCTTCATGGAGAGTCAACAAGGATGAAGACTCAGGGGAGGATTGTGACGGACTTAGCTATCTCACCTTGCTCACTTCGCTTTCTGTTTGACACATCGGTAGTGCAAGTCTCCTGGTTTTAAGGGAGTTATTGGCTTTCCCTACATTTGAAGGGAGTGTGTTTCTTGAGCTATTTCTACAAGAACAAAGGCCAGTAGCTTCTTTCCAACAACAGATTTCCAGCGTCTCCTATTTAACTTAAGAATGGCAATTTTCCCTTTTAGCAGGTAGCAAGATTTGCTAATATTCAAGCACATAACTGAATTTTGGTATTTCTCAACATTGTTAGGGTTAGCCTAGATTTTATCATCATCATCATCATAGAATCATCCCAGCTATATGGGGTCAGCTTTACAAATCTTGTTTTGCCAATCATTCCTACTCCAAGATTGGAAACAGCCAAGAAGATTTAGTCCTAGATTTTTGGTGATTTTTCTAATTCCCAATTTTTAATTTCCCACTATTTTCTTTCTGACCATTACTTTTTCTTTAGTTTCTTTTCTTTTTGTTTGTCAATACTAGTGCAATGAATGGGCTTTCTGCGAGTTTATATTAGAGCTTAAGCTATTACTATACTTTTCGTGAACTCCCAAGATCATTGCTGACTGCAGTAAGAGTTACAATGAGCAAGATAACCATTTGTTGGGAATGATATGGACTCAGATAATTATATGTTTATGAATGTTGAAGGAAGGACGGAAGGATTATAGATCGGAGAGGCAAGGAATTTACCTCCCCCTCGTAGTTATGTGCTTGGAGGAAATCAAACAGTGGATCCAAGCTATCCCTGTCATGAAACATTTTCGAAAGTTAGAAGAAAAAAAAAAGCTAGCAAAATCAAGAAATAAAGAAACAAGAGCAACGAGAATTCTTCTTGCCTTAATGATCATGATACCAATCCCTACATGGGGCCAAGCAGGCTCACCAATGATCACAGGCCACTCAAGTCCTGAACAATGGACAGATGTCATTTTGCTCATTCTGTCCATTTTACAGTCCCTTATTCGAATGGCAGTGATCATCCAGTAAGGGTACATCTTGGGCCATTTGTGCTCAATGGAGGAGCCATCCTATCCAATGGTCGCTGTGACCAACTGACCATAAGTGGGCCTACTTTGGCCCCACATAGGAAACCCAGTGTAATAATATATGAATAATTCATACTTGACCATAGGTCGTATAAATAAAACAATAGCAATTATAACTATAATCCTTCAGAGCACAAATGTTCAGTCGAAATAATGGCAGTCACCTCTCATCCAAGAGATCCCATATGTTTTACAATAGTTGGGCCCTTCTTCATGATGCTTTCATTCACAATCACAGAGCTTTGATGAAGCCGCATTCACAGCAAGAACTTGGCATTACCATTACCGAAAAATGCTAATTGCACATGACTTATCCCAGTACAGGCATTCACCTGATTTTCAGGCCATGCCATGTACACAGTAATGCCTACCTAATGAATGACCTGGAGGGTTTTGAAAAGGAGCCCTCGCATGCATCGTAGTTGGCATGCACCCCTAGCTTTTTAACCATCAGATTGCACTTAAAGATGCAATTCTGACATAGCAAAAGACATTTTTCCAGGTTAATGCTATGTGATACATTGGAATTGCACTTGACTGCAACATGAGGGTTTGAAAGCTAGGGTGTATACTAGCCATGGAAACGCATGGGGATAGCACTGCAACACGAGGGTTTAAAAGCTAAGATATACACTAGCCACAGTAGAAAAGCTTAGGGCCTGTTTTTTTTTTTTTTTTCCTCTTTCTAATTACTTGTAAATATACGTAAATAAGTAATTATTATTTACACCTGTAATTACAGCCAACCTGCCTCCACATGACATGACAACTAGTCCTGTTTGGAAGCCTCTAATGCTAAAACTGAGGAAAGGAAATTCGGTTCCTTAACATCAATGCCTACCATTGAAAACTTCTTGGGGGCCACACAGGGTTTGGATCAAATTGATATTTGTGTTTATCCTTCATCCATGTATATGTGATGTTATGAACAAGTTGGATGACAGATACACATCCCTGTGGGCCCTAGGCTTATTTTAGCTTCAACAATGGGCATCATAATTCCCCCTGTTTCCTGTGGTCTGGTCTACTTAAGCTCATAATCTGCCTCAGTTTTGGGGCTCATGCCCTAAAATGAGTTAATAAATGGATGGACAGCTTGGATCAGACACATACATCATGGTGGGCCCCATGATGCCCTAAAACCTTGTGCGGGTTAGGCCCTAAAGAGTGCAATTTATGGGGCACATGCCAATTTTCCAAATTAACTGGTATGGGGCGTATGTTGGATGCCATGTTGCATATTAGTCATGCCACCCACTACTGGGCCCTATCAAGACACATGGCCAGGATCTCACACAAATAAATAGAATGGAAGTAGCAATTCTGGCAGTATTTACTAGCAGCAACAATCATATGGACATATTGTAAATAGAAACAATCAAGTTATTACATTAAGGATCTACTGTCGAAGATTTCATCTCCAGAGACCAATTCCAATATCCTAAAATGACAGTTTTAGCAGCCAAACAGCAACATCCGACAACGAAAAAGGAAAAAAAAAAAAAAAAAACCCATCTCGCTACAATTTTCTTTACATTTGTTACTGGTGAAAATAAAGTCAAAAAAAGATCGGTATAAGCCATACCTTGACAGAAGGGAAACCAGTTCCTTCGGATAAGCAGACAGAAATTCGACCAGACGGTCATGAAGGCTGTGAACACAAGACGGCCTGTGGTCATCCATGACTACTCTCTCTTCTCAGAAAGCCTCTAACTGATGGAATAACAAAATAACAATAAGTTCTTTAAAAAAAAAAAAAGAAGAAGAAGAAAAAGAAGAATATGAATTGCTATTATGAGAAAACTAGAAGGACATACGCCCTCCCTCCCAACCATCTCTACTTACATCGGGCACATGCCCGGGGTGATCAGAACCGTTCATATGGTGGGGCCAGCACACGCATGATAGCTCAAGGATTAGGGTGATCAGACAACCCCAGCTGTCTGATTTGTGCAATTCTTGCCAGCTTAATCGGATTATCAATCATCCACTTGCAGACCACTAACATCAAGACTAAACTGATCTAACGGTTTATGGCTCATTTACAAGGTGGCCCGCCAGAGTAAAAGTTCTGATCACCCTCAACAAAGTCCACACAGAGGTCAGAGACTGAAAGGGCAAATTGCTTATTAACAAGAAAGAGAAACCAGGATTTTATTTTTATTTTTACTGGAATTAGTAAAAATTTCCAAAAAAAAATGCCATTATAATGCAATTTACTTCGAAAATCAAGCTTGGGAAAATTGTAGAAAAAAAATCGATTTATAGAAGAATTTCCGAAATTTAGAGATACCAAAATTCGAAATTTTACAAGAACTGCAAAAACTCAATCCCGATTTTTAGAAGAAAACCGAAATCTTAAAATCGATGAATTGATAAAACCGTGGATATCCGCAAAAGGGGGAAACAGGGAATGGCAAAACCGTAAATATTCTAACTTTCTAGAGCATATATGTATTGAATTTACTTCGAAATTCAAGCTTGGGAAAATAGTTTTTAAAATCCCAAGAAAATTAATGCAATTTGCTTCGAAAATCAAGCTCAGGAAAATGGTAAATTGAATTATTTCAAAATCAGGAAAATAGTTATATAAAAAAAAAAAAATCCCAAGAAAACGTAATAAAATGCAATTCACTTAAAAAAATGAAGCTCAGAAAATAGTAAAAAAATCCCAAGAAAATGCCAATATAATCCAATTTACTTGGAAAATCCAGATCGGGAAAAATGGGGAAAATTCAATAAAATGGCCGAAATTCAGAGATACCCAAATTAAAATCTTACAAGAATTGCAAAAACTCAATCACGATTTTTAGAAGAAAACAGAAAACTTAAAATCGATGAATTGCTGAAGCAGCAGATATCCGCAAAAGAAGGAGAAAGCAGCGAATGGCAAAACCGTAAATATCGGAACTTTCTAGACCGTATATGTATTGCAAACCATCAGATACTCGGCATCGTATACGAACTTTCATGCAAAGCACTTTCTTCCCGGCGAACTGCCTGTGTGTAGGACATCCGGCCAGTGAAAAAGTGGGCCACACCATCATGAAAATCGCTTGCCGTTAAAATCAGACCGATCCATTCATTTACTGGCCCCACGCATGGCCATCGGCCGTCAATCGATTCGTGTGGACCGGATGATCTCACGGCATGGCCCTGCTTTTCGCACGGATCTGATCTCTTACGCAAGCGACATGTTCGCCGGAAAGCGAAGAGAATGCCGATCTACGACGCGAAATAGACGAGTTGAGATTTTCTAGGGCTAACGCACCTGCAGAAGAAGTAACGAAATTTAGGTTTTTGCGATTGAAGCAAGGAGCGTGGAATGGGCTCTTTATATAGGAGGGAGTGAAAAGTCATGTGACAGAGAGACTAAAGAACTCTGTTTTTGGTGAGGAAGGCACTTCAGCTGCTATCGTTACACCGTCGATGCTATCCTGGGAAGCGGATTGCGTCCTTCTCCAGCCAGACCAAAATCGGTCCAAGAGGGGGATATGTGGGGTCTACCGTGATGAATTAGTTTTATCCACGCCGTTCATCGATTTTTCCATATCATTTTATTTCACTACAGAAAAATCGAGTCAGATTCCATGCTCAAGTGGACCATGCCATAGGAAGAAGCGATTATAATGATGCTTACCGTTAAAACCTTTCTAGGACGCACCGTGATGTATATTTGCTATCCAATCTTTTAATAAAGGTCAAGTAGACCTGGATTAAGGGAAAAAATAAATTCATATTGATCTAAAACTTCTTTAGCCATCAAGCAGTTTTTAATGTTAAGTGTTAAATCCTCGCAATGTAGTCCACTTAAGAGTACATCTGACTCATTTTTTGGGCTCCTATACTAAAATAATCTAGAAAAATGGATGAACGGAATGGATAAAACCCATATATCACAGTGGGGCCCAAAGAGCCCCTGTCTGTACTGATTTCTGTCCAGCAGGAGAAGGACGCCATCCACTTCCGTTAGTTTTCGGTGAAGGGAGTAGGTTTCCTAACGATAATACTACCGTCGACGTCCCTGTTTTCAGAAAACCGCTTTTATTCCCGTAGCGGAAATAATGCGGCTGGCCCACCCCGCCCTTTTTTAAAAAATCGTTTTTTCGTTCTTTTATTATGTCCTTTTTCTGGAGGGGGACGCTGATTGTGTAGCGACTTCGCGAGAATAAGATGTGGGGCCCACCGTGATGTACGTGTCATTATCCACGCCGTCCATCTGTTTTTCCAGCTCATTTTTACGGCAATGGCCCAAAATTGGAGCATATCCGGGAGCGGATTAGGTGAGACCCCGAATCGACCGAGGTGGATGGGACCCCGACTGTGGGGCCCACTGTGATGTATTTGATTATATCCATGCCGTACATCTGTATTGAAAGCTTATTTTAGGGGATGATTAAAAAAATAAAAATAAAAAGCAAATCCGGACCATAGTGAAGAAACAGTGGTGATTGACAGTTAAAAACTTCTTATGGGCCACAAGCTTTGGATCAAGATGTTGTTTGTGTGATGACTTCATTTAGGTGTTTTTGACCTCGTCAACGGTTGTAAAATAAACATTTAGGGGGAATCTATGAAGCTTTTAATGGGAAGTATTCAATCACTGACTTTTTCTTGTGGTGTGGTCCACCTGAGATTTGCGTCACATTCATTTTTTAGATCACGCACTAAAATGAGCTTTTAAAATGGTTGACCGGTGTGGATTTAAGGCAAATACATCACTGTGAGCCTAACAGTTTGGGTCCGACCCACCCGGGTGGATTCTGAGATTCATACTAAAGTTTATTTGTCATCTAACCCAGTGATTGATTACACATGCATAGATGGATGGAGGGAAACACAAATATCGCTTAATCCAAAACCTCTGACGGCCAGAGAAAGTTTAAATGGTAGGTGTTCAAAATCATGTGGTGTGGTCTACTTGAGATCTGGGTATGCTTCAATTTTGGGCTTATGCCTTAAAATAAACTGGGAAATCCGATGGATGGCATGGATAAAACATATACCTCACGGTGGACCCCACAAAGCTTTGGCAAGCTGTGCCACAAGAAATCCACCTCCCTCACACATGTAGCCGTCTCGCCACTAAAGGGACGTCATCACGTTACGTGGCCTCCTATCCCACCGTTCATTTATTTGGAAAGATCATTTTATGGCATTGGCCAAATAACGAGGCAAATCCAAAGATCGAGTGGACCCCACGACAGAAAATAGTGGGAAATGAATGCTTACCATTAAAAACATCTTTGGTCCACATAAGCTTTCGATCAAAGTAATATTTACGTTTTCCATTATTCCATGCCTATATTAGCTTATAAACATACTGGTGAGCCTTAGGAAGGTTTCAACGGCAGGGGCGTCATTTTTCCTACTGTTTTCTGTGGTGGGGTCCACTTGAAGTTTGGATCTACCTCATTTTTTATCTCATGACTTAAAATGATATTTATAGATGAATGAACGGTGTGGATACAATACACATCATAACGGATCTCAAAAAATATGGTGACGTCCCTACTGTGGGGTTCAGTAGCGCTACTCACTACTGTGGGGTTCAGTAGCTAATCCGCGTCGGCCCCGCGTATACCAACTCGATGTCGAACGTGGATTACGTCTTACCCCCGCGTCTCCAGCCGGGAACGGGCAGTATTTTTGAGTAGCCACAGTGATGTATAGATCTTATCTACACCGTCCATCTATTTTTTTCCATCATTTTAGGAAATAATCACAAAAATGAGGCAGATAAAAGGCTCAATTGGACTACACCACAGGAAGCAGCGGTGATCATGATTCTTACCGTTGAAACTTTTCTAGGGCCCACTATGATGTTTATTTGCCATCCGACATATTCATAAAGTTACACAGATCGGTATGAAGGGAAAACGTAAAATCGGCTACCTCCAAAACTTCCGTAGCCTCTAAGAAGTTTTCAACAGTAAGAGTTTAATCTCCATTTTGTAGTCCACTTAAGCCTTGGATCTGGCTCATTTTTGGGATTATACCCTAAAATGACAGATAAAAATGGATGGATAGTGTGGATAAGATCATACATCACTATGGCCACTCAAAGCTCTTGCCCGTTTCCAGAGAGGTGGGCGTGGAACGCAATCCGACTCTCTCTCAATGTGACGGCACTTCGATGCATGTATTATATGGGCACCGTCCGTCCGTTTTGTCAAAAATAATTACAGGGCATGAGACCATTCAGACCAACAATAAAGTAGATCGAAACCTCAGGTGAACCGTTCCATAGGGAAGCGGCACCGGCTATATGGTTGGTGTATTCACGTTAGCAAATTTTATGAACCCGATCATGAGGTATATGTTGTATCCAAATCATCCGTCCATTTTTCGAGCTCATGATGAGGATTAAGATGAAAAATAAAACAGATCTAAGATCAATCAGACCATGCTATAAAAAAAGTGAGGGATTGAACATTTATTATTGAAAACCTTTTGGAGTTCATGTTCACTATCCAAGTGCAAGGTTGTGATGTAGTAATAACTCGGTAAGACCAAGGTCGAATCCCAAGGGACTAAAACTGTACTTAATTTGAAATTAAGTAGAATTTGAAATAGAATAAGGTGAAATCTAAACTAATTATGATTTGAGGAGTAATGATGGAATGATTATTTAAAACTTAAGAAAAATCAGAGGAAACGAAACTAGGGATTCGGAGGATCCACTTATAGAGATCAGGGAGATCTTACACTTGCTTCACGAATCATAGAAGTTAAACTGAATTGTCATTGACATAGTTTTAAAGAGATGAAAGGTAAATGAATTAGAATGGATTCCATCACCAAACCATGCCCAGGAGACTATGGCAAACAATAGAATTAAACTAATTACCAACCAATCACATGTTATGAAAGTTAGGAAGGGTACCGTCATCCGACCATGCCCAGGAGACGATGGTGAACAACAGAGCTTCATGACGTCATAAACATAAAAGGAAAAAGGACATACTCAAAGCCATTGCAGACCCATTGTAATTTCAGTCACAACAGACCATTAAAGACTAAAAACATTCTCATTAATTAAACTAACATCAACATTAATTCAGTTTATAAATTAAACAAAAATCATAAAAGAAACTCTCTCATCTCACTACAAGCTTCACCTCTTAGCCCTAGCTAAGAGGATTTAACCCGTCATGGATGGACTAATCATCTTAAAGAAAAACAAAAAAACAAAACAAAGTAAATAAGAAAGAAAAAAATAAAAGATCTCTAAACTTCCTCTCTCCCTCTCGTGGCCGCCTCCAACGTCCCCAAGCTCCAGCCGTGGATCTCCTTTCTCCCCTCCTCCTCTCTCTTCCTTTTATAACAACAGAAGGAGTCGGTCGTGTGTGAGGCTTGAATCCTATTTGGAGACTTCCTGCGAAGGCTTTTACGCAGCCTGGAAACGGTGTAAAGTCCGCACTGAAGTCGGAGGCGTCAGTGGGACCCATGATCATATTCTAATGGAAAATCTACTCCGTCCATTGTCTTCACCTCGAAAATTCGACCGGATATGAACGGTTTTCTTTTGTCCGTTGATGTGGCCTTGGGAAGAAATTCTGTTGTAACCATAACAGACGGCCCTTTTGCGCTAACTGTCATCTGCACGTGTGCGTGTATGATTAACCAAAATCAACATGGATTTGAATGGTTTTCGTCCATCTGCATGATGGATTGATCGGATGAGCGAGAACCTGGACCGTGGTGGCCCACGAATTCCATCTGCGGGCTCCGTTGCGAAACGGAGCCTTACGTAACAACGCTGTGACGTTGGTGGGGCCCAGGATCATTGACGGTTGAGAAATCCACGTCGTCCACTGAATTCTGCTCGAAAAAACATCCGAGAATGGTGGTTTTTGAATTGTATTTGATGTGGCCCACTAGAGTTCCTATTCCACCGTCCATTCTATCATTTAACGGCTGGGAATGTGCAGACGATTGCATGGTGGAAGAAGGACACCTAGGTTGTGGTCGTACCCACTTCCCAGACGCAATGGACGGTCCAGATCTTGAAACAATATGACTAGTGGGCCCCACTACTGAAAATCGGTCGGACGTTGTCCGTCTGCTGGCGTGATTGCGCAGAGGAGAGAGAGAGTCGGGTTTGAGTCGGTTAAACGCAGTTTTGACTGCTTTGATGACTCGGTGCAAGGTGATGCGCCGACAGAGTGCACTCTCACTCATGTAAACTGGGTCCCACCTTGATGTTTTCGTGAAATCCGCTCCGTCCATCTATTTTGTCGCCTCGATTAAGCCGTCGATACCAATTTCGAAGTGTATCCAAGTCTCAGGTGGGCCCCAAATCATAGATTCATGGTATGTCTGTTTGGCCACTTCTACAGGGTTCTAATGGGTGAAAATTGACGTGTACGGTTAATTTATGGTTTTCTAGCCATGTATATAGTTTCAAGTTGAACGGATGGCGGAAACCTTGTGATCTTGCATTCTACACCAATTTCGGGCCATTTAAAGGTGAATGGCTAGAATTTCTCTGTTTTCTTGGATCTCTGGCGTTGATCTTGGTCCCTAGGAGTCCGTCCCTTGCTCTGGTGAATCTTGAGCGTTAATTTCATGCTTTTAGTATCTAATTTCAGTCAACTCTCCTAATCACACCCTGCAACAAAACACGATTAAAACCGGACATTAAACGGTATTATGCTCGTAAATCCAAGTAATAAGTGGGATCTAATCTACAATATTTGACCATCAACACAACCCCCAACCAGCATTTTGCTAGTCCCGAGCAAAGTATGCGAAAAATAAGTTGAGAATGAGAAGACGATTCCTATGAACTCAAGTGATTTATGAAAAACAATTCAGATACTAGAATTCAAAAACTCATGAATGTTAGGCATTACTTCTGCTGGACTCAAGCACATGGTAAACTCATAATCAAGTTCAAAGTATTAATCCATAAATTAGACAATTTATAAACATTAAGATCCATGAGCGTATAGTGTAATTTCAGCTTATCACATTCAGCTTCACTTCTCTATTTTATGATATCATTGGTAACAACTAAGAGAATGTCTGACAGCCTAAACCTACACCAAAACTTGCCTCAAGAGTCATTTTTCCATTTTTTCAGTTTTTTTTTTCATTAAAAGAATGTCAAGAGGGGAATCAAAATTTCACCTATAGGGAGCAAACCTAAGGTGAAACTAGTCGCCAACTCTTTCCAACTGTTAACCGTGGGGAATCGAATCCACACCTATAGGGAGCAAACACATGGTGAAGATTAATTGCCCAACCTTTTCAATTTTTATACCCTGATGGCAAGATATTTCAGGCTAGTTCCTTTCATACTCAGTGATTACCAAGTTAATCCTTCGAAATGGAACTGAAATCTTTATGTGTAAGCGAGATGTGTCCTGAAATCATGATTCAGTCAATGTTTACAACTTCTAATCATGGATTAATAACTCGATCTTAACTGTGAAATTTAATAGATACTGAATTCAGGAGTCCTAAATTATCAACATCACTTATCTTGAACTTCTAAATCCAGGATATCCATCAAAAATCACTTCGAATTCATAAAAATTCTTGAAAAAAAAAATTTAAAAATTTTCACAATTTTTGCTCAAGACTAAGAAAATACTGATTAGGAAACCTAATCTCCCATCCCCAACTTAAAATATACATTGTCCTCAATGTAAAAGATATATGAGCATGCAATGCACATGAGACAACGAAAGTAAAGTGATGGGAAGATAGTACCTGAATAACGAATCAAGAGAGTTTCCAAAAGATCACAGCATGGAAGCTTGTCAGCATGAGAGAGAAAGCAGAACAAAAACAACAAAAATAAAATCCTACTTATACCACTTTCACAGGTATTCTCGATTGCATTTAGCGTATGCAATAAGCCTTTAAACCCCTAGGTTGCTCCTAGTGGACGAGTTGTAGTCTCGTGAGGGTTTGCAGTAATGTTACCCACAAACATTAAATCGATCATGCCACAAGGTTCCCCTTCCGGCCAATATCTTGATAAGTTTCTCAGTAAGTTCCTCAACAGGAACATCCAAAAGCCCTTTTTGCAATAGATTTGGGCGCCCTAGAGTATGATTTTCCAGAGAGGCTTATGTACCTCATAAGAAATTTTTCATTGAATTGCTTGAGGTATCCATAATATATACGATTCACCCGTGACAGAAGAAGTTTCAACGTTAGTATCGCATGGTGAATCAAAGACTACAAGTAAATAATGTTCAGAAAACTTCTTAAAAAGTGATGTAGTCTCAACACATTCCGAAGTTCCAAACTTCGGTTCAATTTTCAGCTCCTCTTCCTTTACTAGTAGACGTTAAGGATCAGGGGAAGAGAGGGTTTCAGAATAAGGGTTCTCTCGGTCAGTGATGACTACCGAGATGTTGTCTCGCAAGGCATCCGCTTTATCTCTTAACATGGAATCGTTTGAAACTACAAAATGTGTCAAGCAATCCCAAGAGTTATGAAGTTCAGCTGAGTATGACTTATTGTGGCTTGTGATGATCTGCGCAAAGAATCCATCGTCCTTGAAAGTGGATGGAGGTACGCTCTCTTTGTCACGTCCCAAACTCAGAAATCGGATTCACAGGAACCCCGATCATCGAATTCGGTGTCGACAGCCTCTGTAGTACCCCATTCTTGGCTCCCAACATTCATATGCCAGGTTCCGATCCTGGGATCCTACAAGGAGGATTTTTTTTTTATAGTTTTTTTTTTGTACATTTAACTAGTAATAAGCATAACCACAAGATTACCCAATTCACAAAGATAACATTATCATCACATATCCACTAATATAATCATTTGAGTACAACACTGAAAGAGAAATACATAAATAGAAAATTAAGCTCCAGAAGGCCACTGCACGCTCCAAGCTCAACACTGCTGCAACCTAACATCACCTGCACGCATCTATCGTGCATAAGCTTATAGAAAGCTTAGAGGGTGGTGTAAGTGTGTGCACAAGGTAAGTGTCAAGTATTCAATACAGTGACATAATCATATAATACCGGAAAGCTTGTAATCCGTAAACTATACAATGTCTGAATAAGAAAAAGAAACACTAATAAGATCATGAATTATCAGAGTAAGCAGAAGTATGGACAAATCCATAAGTCCATCAATATCAAAATACGCAATATAATAAGGAGTCATAAGGAACCAAATATCAAATGCCAAAGATGCAATGCAACATGCAAATTGAATGAAATGACCTAGGCCATATAAGTGCAGAAATGTAGTAACCCAAAATGTCATATGCCTGCGGATGCAATACAATATGCGATGGGAATGAAATGACCATGCTTAGAGTGTAAAGTCGGGATGATAGTACGTAGTATCGCAGGCTAAGGGGTCCGCCACATTGTACTTCTATCCAAACTAGTCCCATACCTAAATTTGGATAGTCATACTCAATGTGGTAAACTCCTGATCTCAGGTTGGTCGCGCACCCAACCGAAATCCTTGCCATAAAGAAGGTACACAACAATTAGTTGCGCACCACCAGCCCGAGTGGATAGTGAATGAATGAATGAATGAATGAGCATACAACTCCTACTCGATAAGTCCACATATCAGTACGGTTCCTCTTTGAAAAATCACCGGGGTCTATTATACTCCAAACCAGATTGCCGCCCCATCGCGCACAACAATGTGAGTGGAAGAGACCTCACTATCCGCCTGCCAATATCGGGCCCGGCTCGTCAATAGCGGACCCATTCCTCGAGCTGGTCAGACTCAGCCTAGCATTGCCCCCTCCTCTCGGGCAGGTAAGGCCGCACCCCCTTCCAACCGATCACGATACAGTGGAGAGTGCAGCCATCTGGTAATCGGCACTCGACGCTCATATACCCACTCGGTCTAGACGTTGGAGCAACCTCTGGAACCAAAAGAGTTCTGGGACTTTCACCCAAGGATATCTATAGCACTCCATGTAGATCAAATTTTCGGTGTCCCATCTAGCCATCCACAATATGCCTGTGGAGGCTACGGCCCTGATGTCGCTAGGGCATACAGTAATCACAACACACAATGTAAGATGCATGAGTCATACAATCCAGTCATGCATCAATCTTGTGCAAACCGTGCACTCATGTAAGACAATCTCCCCCTATCAGGGAGTCTCATAACAACCAGCACTATGGCATATGCAATGGTCAATCATATCTTGTAACAGACATGCAGATGATGCGTATGGGCATGGATCATGATGCTATGCAGTCACATACTCATAATCGGTATCAATAACCGACATCAACAATCAGCCTCGATATTGTGGACATCTAACCAACATTGCCCCAAGGAGTGACCCTCACAGATCCAAACATATAATGGGCCCACGACCTCACACAAGGGCCTAATATATAACACAATGGGCCTTACTCAAGGGTTACACGTACACGACAGGTGACCCTACTCATGGGCCTAACATTCATCACAATGGGCTCCTTTACCTGACCCTCGAATGAATCACAATGGGCCTCATCACCTAGGCCTCATATACATCACATTGGGCCTTAAACACGGGCTGGATACACATCGCAACGGGCCGCATATACATCACATTGGGCCTCGACAATCAGAATCGGCGATCAGCCACGACAATCGGAATCGTCAATCGGCCATGATAATTGGCCTAAATCAGTAATCGATCACGATAATCGGTCACGATCGGTAATCAGTCTAGATAATCGGCCTCAATCGGTAATCGATCAATTGGCCACGACATGCAAAGTCGGCAATCAGCCACATCAATCAATAATCGGCCACGATCTGTAATCGGTCACGATAATCGGCCACGATCGGTATTCGGTCACGATAATTGGCCTCGATCGGTAATCGATCAATCGACCACGACGCGCAGAGTCGGCAATCGGCCACGTCAATCAAAATCGGCCACGATCGGTAATCGGTCATGATAATCGGCCTCGATCGGTAATCGGTCACGATAATTGGCCTTGATCGGTAATCGGTCAATCGACTAAGAAAATTGACACCGATAATCGGCACCGACGATCAATATCGATAATCGACACCAACAACCAGTATATATATAAATGAGGCGGGGTCCATATATGGACAGCCAATCAATCATAATATAAAGATCGGCCCTCGGTCCTGGTTATATAAAATTCTATAGCACGGAGCCATCCTTATATGGTGAATGGGGCCTACGAAATAGGGTTAACCCATAAGAGGATAATGAGAATGTGACTATTAAGGCCTAAGGGAATGTCACAATGAGGACATCTAACCGTCATTGCCCATCAATGTGGACATCTAACCAACATTACTCCCAAGACGTGGCCCACATAAGGGGTTCATACACAACGTAGCGGCCACACATACATCACATTGGGCCTCATTCATGGGCCTCACATACGTCGCATTGGGCTTCATACAAGGGCTCAAGTGTATCATAATGGGTCACGCCATGGGCCTCAAATACATCACAATGGGCCTTAACCCATGAGCCTCAGATACCTAATAGGTGGGCCCTCAAATACACCACCTAGACGGCCATAAATATATCAAGGTGGGCCTCATGGACGGCCATAAATATATCCGGGTGGGCCTCTTCATATGGGCCACACCAAAAATCATTTCAATAGTTATAGGTGTAACAGGTGTATCACTGCACACATGGCCCACATATGATGATCAACACTGCCCAAACATTATGGACGGTGTGGATATGGAACATACATCAAAGTGGGGTCCACAGCACCGTCCGAACATGATCCAGCACTGTCCAGCAATATCTGAACAGTGTGGATTAAACTATACATCATGGTGTAGCCACGTCAAAATGAGTGGGCGATGGATATACAAAACACGCATGAAGATGGGCCCCACCTCCACACTCGTTGACGTAAAATCATCAGCTATACAGCTAAGTGCAGTACACGAACCAACCTATTTATAACCGGTGGATTCCATGTGGGTGTGGCCCACAAAATATAATATTATTATAATATATATTATTTATATAATATTATATAGAAATACATCCGACGTCCATTGCCCAGAGATGGATGGACGGCCAGGACGTAGAATACATACACGCAAGGTGGGCTCCACGTGAATGGACAGTCTGAATCGTTAGACCCCCGCTGGAGTGAGGGTCGCTGGTCCACCGTTCAGGTGATGGACAGTATGGATATAACACGCATCATGATGGACCCCTCCTACTGCCAGGTGAACGGCCTGATATACATCAAGGTGAGTTCACGCCATATATTACGGTGGAGTCCACACGTGTGTGTGGATCCCACGCTGATGGGCAGAAGGATAAAACACATATAGACCACCAGATACCATGTATGATATAAGTCATAATATATTATATATAATACACAATACATATAGTATAATACTATATATTGTATATAATATATATTACATATAATACATGTCAGCGCCATCCAGGCCCTAGACTGCCTAGATGCAATGCATACTCCAGGTGGGACCTACCGTCCATTAGACAGATATCCTGGATAGTAAACAGATGAACAATGCGGATGGGATTTATACATTAGGTGGGTCCACGTGGATGGGCCTCCACAGATGAACGGGGTTGATAAAGCACTACATCAAGGTGCTCCAACAGCACCGTCCTTTGCTGGAGAGTATGAGAGCAACCCATATAATAAATAGGTGGGCTGTACTGATGGAGGATACATGTAAAACACATGACCAAGGATGGGCCCCACTGTCCTACGTAAGATGGACGGTAAGAATGCAACGCGGCATTATGGTGGGGCCGTACCTAGCATGGTAGACGTACTAAGATATTGATTTTTTATAATATATAAAAAAAATATTAAATTATATTATAATATATATCATGTAAGGGAGTGTCAGCGCTGTCAGCGCCCAACGTCCAAAGACGCACGACGGACGGCTGATGGTGGGCCCCACATGTATGAACAGTTGGGATGAAATACAAGAATCATGGTGGGTCCCATGAGAATGGACGGTGAGGAGAGGGCACGTACATCAATAAGGGGTCCCACCGTCCAGTGGACAGGATCCCACCGTCCATTACTGTGGACGGTATGAATGAAACACGTACATCATTGTGGGTCCCACGTAGGGCCCACCGTAACGTTTGTATACCATCCAATCTGTTGATAAGGTCACGTAGACCCAAATGAAGAGGAAAACAAATTTTATAATGATCCAGAGCTTCCGTGTTAACCCAAAAAGGGTTTCAAGGGCACCCGTTCAATCCCACTGTTTCACGTGATGTGGGCCACCTGAAAGTCAGATCGGCCTGATATTTTGAGAGGGCCCACCTCAGGATGTTTCCCAACAAATGAACGGTGCAGATAATAGCATACATCATGGTGGGGCCCACGGCTGGGACCGTGAGTCCCTGCCTGTCCGCTCGTCCGCCAGCGCAGGACGCTGGGACGTCCTCTGGTTTGGTTGTCAGCAGCAACAGCAGCGCCTACTGCTGTTGTTTGATTTTATTTTTTTTAAAAAAAAAACATTCTCTGTGGTTTTTCATAAATGGGGCCCGCATCAAGTGGATCCACTTCACCCATTGGATTCCTTACCTCGAGACGGATCAAACAAGTCCACTATCCAATATTTGTTTTGATGTATAGAAACATCAAAGGTGTATTTCAATAGTAAAAATGTTTTGCTATGTTATGGTCCACCAGAAAATTGGATTTACCCCAGATTTTGGCTCAACGCCTAAAATAAATTGGCAGATGAAATGGATGGTGTGGATCCGATTCACGCATTAAGGTGTGGCCTACATGAGTAACCCAATCAAAAGTTTAAAATCAAGTTCATTTATTATATATATATATATATATATATATATATATATATATATATATATATATATATATATTATTTTTTTACTGCCAGTTGGCCTCAGACATATTAAGGTGGGCCCCACCTACTAGATGACTTGAGAAAAATGTTTACTTCATGGTGGGGTCCATTTAGGTGGGACACCTAGCTATATCATCACCTAAAAATGAGAAAGAAAGGGAAAGAGAGAAGCACCCACCTAGATCTTGAACTTCTTCTTCTACCAATGTGATCTGGAGCTCCAAGTGAACAAGATTCCATGGTTGGGATTTATTTTGGAGGGTTGGATTTAGGGGTGGAGAGCTTGCAAATGGTTGGAAATGGAGAGCTCTCATGGATGTTGGGAGCTCTCTCTCTCTCTTGCTAGGAAGTAAGAAAGAAAGAGGGAGGGAAAGAGAGAGGTGGTAGATCCTAGGCAATTAATAAGTTTGACTAATGGGGAAAAAAGGGAATGAGTGGTTGCTTGAAAGGAGTTATGGCTAAGATAGGGTAAGGTAGGGTAGGGTGATGTCACCCCTAGGGTGACATCATAGCAATTATGGCTTTCTAGGAAAATACATCAACAGGTATAGGTGGGTCCCGCGATCAAGCGATCGATGGTGGGGATAATGCACGGGCCGAATCTCATAATCTGAGTGTCGCATTGACGCACGAGACGTGGCGTCGGATTCGCGATGACGACGCGGTCGAAATGACACAGGTCTCAAGTTGAGTCGGCTCGAGTTTACAGGAGTGATTCAACAACACGTGCAAATGCTATTTACACGTCGTGGGTCGTCAGAATTCGACTGGGAGGACCGTGGGATCTTATGGAACAGTACCTGCTAGGATATGGGTCTTAGACTCTTGCTCCAGTCCTGCACAGACAGATTGAAGATCAATAAGTGAAGCATTGATGTGACCACTCTGTTCATTGAAATTACTCAATTGAGGCATTGAATTGTCAAATATGTGCAGCTCAGATGGTGGCCTCAACTGAGTGGTTTCAAATTCCAGAGTCGTAGCGGGCAACTCCTCCTTCTCCCGAATCATATTATCATTCAATTCAAGGGAATGGTCTAAATATGTTTCACAAGAGTTAGAAGGGTCGGTCATAAGAGGCTCATCCTCCACCTTTAAATCAGACGTGTCAGGTGAGGGGAGTGGCTCATTACGACCGACCACTTCATGTACGTCTTGATCAATGATCTGGACCAAACTTGAGAGGAATTTCAGGGGAACTGTGGCTACACATTTAGGATCATCATCCCAATACGCATCATCGTCGAATTTCGTGCAGTGCACAGTTGGGATGAGATTGCCTTCCTCACATTCTATTCCTAAATTCGGTTGAAGTTTGAATAAACTAACCTCTACATAATCATTGAAATCCTGTGTGTCATGTAAGGAAGGTGTGTCATCATCAATATATTTAAAAGACACCCATGTATCTTCATCATTCTTTTGAACAGTTATTGAGATCGACTCATCGGGAAATTGAACCGTATGCTCATTAACGGAATCCAACTCCTCATTCTAAATTTCAGATTCTTTCAAAAGTGAGTGCGGATCACTTTTCTCGCATTGTATTTCTGAATTGGGTTGTGGTTGGGATGAACAAGCCTCCTCTATCCTGTCGAGGCGCGAATTGAGTGTTTTCATTATTTTCATTGTTTTTCTCATTTCCTCAAGACAAACCGAAATATTACGCTGATATGAATCCCCTTGGATCGTTTCTGGTTGGATCTCAAAGGTAGGGGATCCAAGAGAATAATCATTATAACATGTTGTTGGTTCATTTTTTCAAATTTGATATTTCCACCGGTTATAGTCATACTGAATCATAGGTGGAAGAATCTGCAGGTTGGTAATACTTATTATCACTCATGATACAATCACTCATTGTTTTTATTTTATCGGATGGGTGATAATAATTCTCACAACCATAGTTATGATAACCCCAACACTCGCGAACTGTTTTATTAATCTGTGGGGTGTAATTATTCTCCTGCATATAATCACGTAAGGACTTCTTAGCTGGTGGATCTTTATATTTTGATTGGTTCTCAATGATAGTTTCAAAAAGGTTTTGAGACATAAGTTGATTTATATCATTATCATCCCAAAATAGGTTATTCTTCTCAGCATACTAACGTTGCCACTCATGCATATACATAATAAAACCCTTAATCTGAATTTAATCCTAAGGAAAATAAGAGAAAAAAATCCTACAGCAATGTGGAAAGTAAGAGGAGGATAAGTTAGAAAGAAGTTACCCGATTAGAGATTCCTAAGTTAAAACCTAAAAAACAAAATAAAATAGTTAGTATCTAAGAGATACGACATAACCTAAAGAATAGAAAAAGTAGAGAAATTCAAACAAAGTTACCAATTTAGACGATTTATTAACGACCCTACAAAACAAGAAAGTTAATTCTAAAAAAGAAAAATTTAAAACTAAAAATCCTAATCTTAAACTAATCCTAAGACTAATTAATTTCAAAGAATCGTAGCCGTCAGTCCCCGACAACGGCGCCAAAAACTTGTTCACTCCCCAAGTGCAGGGTTGTGATGTAGTAATAACTCGGTAAGACCGAGGTCGAATCCCAAGGGACTAAAACTGTATGTAATCTGAAATTAAGTAGAATTTGAATTAGAATAAGGTGAAATATAAATAATTATGATTTAAGGAGTAATGATGGAATGATTATCTAAAACTTAAGAAAAATCATAGGAAAGGAAACTAGGGATTCGGAGGATCCACTTGTAGAGATTAGGGAGATCTTACACTTGCTTCACGAATCATAGAAGTTAAACTGAACTGCCATTGACATAGTTTTAAAGAGATGAAAGGCTGAATTAGAATGGATTCCATCACCAAACCATGCCCAGGAGACTATGACAAACAACAAAAATAAACTAATTACCAACCAATCACATGTTATGAAAGTTAGGAAGGGTACCGTCATCCGACCATGCTCAGGAGACGACGGTGAACAACAGAGCTTCCTGACGTCATAAACATAAAAGGAAAAAGGACATGCTCAAAGCCATTGCAGACCCATTGTAATTTCAGTCACAACAGACCATTAAAGACTAAAAACATTCTCATTAATTAAACTAACATCAACATTAATTTAGTTTATAAATTAAACAAAAATCATAAAATAAACTCTCCCATCTCACTACAAGCTTCACCTCTTAGCCCTAGCTAAGAGGATTTAGCCCGTCATGGATGGACTAATCATCTTAAAGAAAAGTAAAAAAACAAAACAAAGTAAATAAGAAAGAAAAAAAAATAAAAGAATCTCTAAACTTCCTCTCTCTCTCTCGTGGCTGCCTCCAACGTCCACAAGCTCCAGCCGTGGATCTCCTTTCTTCCCTCCTCCTCTCTCTTCCTTTTATAACAACAGAAGGAGTCGGTCGTGTGTGAGGCTTGAATCCTATTTGGAGACTTCCTGCGAAGGCTTTTACGCAGCCTGGAAACGGTGTAAAGTCCGCACTGAAGTCGGAGGCGTTAGTGGGACCTATGATCATATTCTAATGGAAAATCCACTCCATCCATTTTCTTCACCTCGAAAATTCGATCGGATATAGACGGTTTTCTTTTTTCCGTTGATGTGGCCCTGGGAAGAAATTCTGTTGCAACCATAACAGACGACCCTTTTGCGCTAGCTGTCATCTGCACGTGTGCGTGTATGATTAACCAAAATCAACATGGATTTGAATGGTTTTCATCCCTCTGCATGATGGACTGATCGGATGAGCGAGAACCTGGACCGTGGTGGCCCACGAATTCCATCTACGGGCTCCGTTGTGAAACAGAGCCTTACGCAACAACGCTGTGACGTTGGTGGGGCCCAGGATCATCGACGGTTGAGAAATCCACGTCGTCCACTGAATTCTGCTCGAAAAAACATCCGGGAATGGTGGTTTTTGAATTGTATTTGATGTGGCCCACCAGAGTTCCTATTTCACCGTCCCTTCTATCATTTAACGGCTGGGAATGTGCAGACGATTGCATGGTGGAAGAAGGACACCTAGGTTGTGGTCGTACCCACTTCCCAGACGCAATGGACGGTCCAGATCTTGAAACAATATGACTAGTGGGCCCCACTACTGAAAATCGGTCAGACGCTGTCCGTCCGTTGGCGTGATTGCGCAGAGGAGAGAGAGAGTCGGGTTTGAGTCAGTCAAACGCAGTTTTGACTGCTTTGATGACTCGGTGCAACGTGATGCGCCGAAAGAGTGCACTCTTACTCATGTAAACTGGGTCCGACCTTGATGTTTTCGTGAAATCCGCTCCGTCAATTTATTTTGTCTCCTCGATTAAGCTGTCGATACCAATTTCGAAGCATATTCAAGTCTCAGGTGAGCCCCAAATCATAGATTCATGGGCTGATTTGTCTGTTTGGCCACTTCTATAGGGTTCTAATGGGTGAAAATTGACGTGTACGGTTAATTTATGGTTTTCTGGCCATGTATATAGTTTCAAGCTGAACGGATGGCGGAAATCTTGTGATCTTGCATTCTACACCAATTTCGGGCCATTTAAAGGTGAATGGCTGGAATTTATCTGTTTTCTTGGATCTCTGGCGTTGATCTTAGTCCCTAGGAGTCCGTCCCTTGTTCTGGTGAATCTTGAGCGTTAATTTCATGCTTTTAGTATCTAATTTCAGTCAACTCTCCTAATCACACCCGGCAACAAAACACAATTAAAATCGGACGTTAAACGGTATTATGCTCGTAAATCCAAGTAATAAGTGGGGTCTAATCTACAATATTTGACCCTCAACAGTTCACATAAGTTTTGGATCAATATTAAATTTGTTTTACATCTTTATCTAGGTCTCCATGACATCATCAACAAATTGGACGGAAAATAAGCGCTATGGTGGGCCCTATGAAATTTGTAACAGTAAAAATCATTATCTCAGCTACTATTTGTGGGGTGGTCCAGTTGATCTTGGGTATGGTTTATTTTTTGAATAGTACTCTAAAATGGATGAACAGTGTAGATATAATAAATACATCATTGTGGGGCCCATGTGCGAACGGAGCTAGCGGAGCATCAGCGCTCGTCTTCGCACGGTACTTACCTACACCAGCTATATAGCTGGTGTGTTGTACGCCAGCCAATCCGCTTCCGTTCCATAGGAAGTAGTGGTGTGATCTTCCATTAAAAACTTTTTGTGGGCCATGAGCTTTTTATATCAAGTTGATATTAGTTTATCTCCTTCATCCACGTTTATGTAACCTTATTAACGGTTTAGATTTCAAATAAACATTAGGTCAGGCTCTAAGAAGTTTCTAACAGTGCGTTTTCAATCACCACTCTTTCCTATAAAATGGTCCGGCTCATATTTAGATCTTCTTCTTTTTTTCCGGTGCAACTAAAATAAGCTGAGAAAATGGATGGACGGCGTGGATCTACAGTACGTACATTGAGATGGGTTGGACGGTCAAGGTCGTACCGTGTTCGGGGTCGGTGGCGGCGACTAACCCTTCCATGTCACACGATAGCGGATTAGGTGAGACCTCTGCCTCACCTAAGACCGTGCATCTTTTACCGTGGAGCCCACCTTGATGTATGTATTATGTATCCATACTGTCTATATATTTTTCTAGATTATTTTATGATACTATACTAAAAATAAAATAAATAATTTTATCTGGTGGACCATATCATATGAAACAATATTGATTGATCATTAATGGGCCAAAAAGAACTTTGGATCAAGCAAATATTTGTTTTTCCCCTTCATCCAGGCTCATCTGACCTTATCAACGGTGGAGTGGTAAATAAACACTACAGAGATATTAAGTTACATGAAGTTTTTAATGGTCGTATGGACAATCACCACTGTTTCTTACGGTACGATACAACTAATAATTAGATTTTCTTCATGTTTAAGATAATGCACTAAAATAATCTTAAAAAATGGATGAAGGGCATGGATACATAATACATATACCAAGGTGGGCCCACGGTAAGCCATGGTAAGGACCTTGCCGTCTGAGTCTGGGTCTCCCCTAAGCCGCTTTCCCTTCCCAAGTTCCATCATGTGATGAACCATTGTTTACCAAGTAGCAAAAAGTGGCGGCAAAAGTCATTTTCGGAATTAAAAAAGAAAAAGACATCTGGATAGGACCGTGGGGCCCGCAGCGATGTAAGTGTTTTATCTACGCCGTTAATCGCTTTTATTCGACCATTTTAAGTTACGAACTAAAAAACGAGGTAGGTCCACACCTTTGGTAGACCACACCAGAGGAAGCTGCAGTGATAATGACACTCACTGTCGAAACCTTTATGAGGGCCACTGTGATGTTATTTTACCATCCAACCTATTAGTAAGGTCATGTAGACGTGGATGAAGTGAAAACACAGATATAAGCTTGAACCGAAACTTCTCCAGCTCCCAAAACTTTTTAACGGTGGACGTTCAATCCCTACTTTGTGGTCCACTTAAGACTTTTACCTGCCTGGTATTTTTCATTATATGTTAAAATGATATGAGCAAAACAATTAATGGCATGGGTAAAGCATTCACGTCACGATGGGCTCCACAGAACCCTGGCTGGACGGATTACCATTCGAGCGGGGCTAGGACGCAATCCACGTCCATCTAGATATGGGAAGAGGATTGGATATTGACATTTCCACCAGCTTAGTCGTAGATGCTTTATAAGCTTTTAATAGTTGTCACGCCTCAAACCCAAAAATCAGATTCGCATGAATCCCGATTGCCGAATCCGGTGCCGACAGCCTCCGTAGTGCCCCATTCTCGGCTCCTAATAATCAAATATCAGATTCTGATCCTGAGATCCTATAAGGAGGATTTTCAGAATGAATTTTTTTTTTTTTGTAATGGAGCATAACCAAGTCACAAAACAACATCACTACATATCCACTATATTAAAAACTTAAGTACAATGAGGAAAAAGAAATACAAGGTGATCAAAAAGCTCCAAAAGGTCCTGATACGTGCTCCTACCTTAGCGTTACTGCTGTCTAACGCTACTTGCACGCAACTATCGTGCATAAACTTACAAAAGCTTAGAGGGTGGTATAAGTGTGTGCGCAAGGCAAACGCCGAGTGTACAATATCAGGTAATGCGGAAGTATGCGGTAAGTCCATGAATAAAATCAACCATACTAATGCTATGTAATGCAAGGCATGAATGCCATCAGCCATACCAAGGCCATCCGATGCGAGACATGAATGTTATCGGCCAGACTGATGCAATGTGAGGCCTACATAACCGAATGTCATATGCGAAATGCAATCCAAACAAGTCGGTACTCATCAAGTACATATATCAGTACAGTTCCTCTCTGGATATCACCGGGGTCTATTACACTTCGCAGTCACTGCCACCTCCCTAGTTGCACAGTCAAGCAAGCGGAATAGACCTCACTATCCGCCTGACCAGTAGTCTTCCAATACCTACCCGGATCGTCGATAGCGGACTCATTTGTGAGCTGGTCAAACTCAGCCTAGCTTATAACCCCCTCACTCAGGCGGATAAGGCCACACTGTCACGCCCCAAATCCGAAAATCGGATTCACATGAATCCCGATTGCCGAATTTGGTGTCGATAGCCTCCGTAATGTCCCATTCTCAGCTCCTGATAATCAAATGCCAGATTCCGATCGTAGGATCCTACAAAGAGGATTTTCAGAATAAAATTTTTTTTGTAATGGAGCATAACCACAAGCATAATCAAGTCACAAAACAACATCACCATATATCCACTATATTAAAAACTTTAAGTACAATGAGGAAAGAGAAATATAAGGTGATCAAAAAGCTCCAAAAGGTCCTGATATGCGCTCCTACCTCAGCGCTGCTGCTATCCAACGCTACCTGCACGCAACTGTCGTGCATTAGCTTACAAAAGCTTAGAAGGTGGTGTAAGTGTGTGCGCAAGGTAAACACCGAGTGTACAATATCAGGTAATGCGGAAGTATGCGGTAAGTTCATGAATAAAATCAACTATACTAAGGCTATGTAATGCAAGACATGAATGTTATCGGTCATACCAAGGCCATGCGATGCGAGATATGAATGTCATCGGCCACACCGATGCAATGCAAGGCCTACATAGCCGAATGTCATATGCGAAATACAATCCAAGCAGGTCGGTACTCATCAAGTACACATATCAGTACAGTTCCTCTCTGGATATCACCGGGGTCTAATACACTTCGCAGTGACTGCCAACTCCCTATCTGCAGAGTCAAGTAAGCGGAATAGACTATTCGCCTAACCAGTAGTCTGTCAATACCTACCCAGCTCGTCGATAGCGGACTCATTTGCGAGCTGGTCAAACTCAGCCTAGCTTATAGCCCCCTCTCTCAGGCGGATAAGGCTACACCCCCTTCTAACCGACCACGACACAGTAGGAGACGCGACCTACTGGTATTCGGCACTCGGGCGCTCGTGAATCCACTTGGTCTAGACGTTGGAGCATCTCCTGGTACCAAAAAGGTTCTGGGACTTTCACCCAAGGACATCCTAAGTGCCCACAGTGATAGAACAAGTATTTCCAGTATCCAATACGGTCATCCACGATGTACCTGTGGGGCTACGGCCTTGATGTCACTAGAGCTTGTAGTAATCGAGTCACACATATGCGAGGTGCATGAATCACGCCGTCAAATCATGCAGCAATCCAGCGCGTACTGCGCGATCATGTAGGGCACGCAGTCTCATAACGAGTCCCGTAAATGGTCTGCCCAATGGCGTATATAACGATCAGTCACAACTCAAATCAAGCATACATATGATGCGTGTGGGCATGAGTCATGGGATTATACTAAGCATATTATAAAGTGATGAATAAAAACGAGTATGGGCCTATCAATGGGCCTTAAGGAGAGTTACAATGCGGATATTTAACCAACATTGTACATACAATGTGGACGTCAAACCAACATTGTTCCCTAGACATGGCCCGCCATAAATGTCATTACATGAACCATGGGAAAACGCACATTGCAATGGACCCTAAGGACATCCCATTGGGCCTCGACTCATGGGTCTTAGATACATCAAATGGGCCGTATCACATGGGCCTTACATTCATCAAATGGGCTGCATTAATGGGCCTCACCAATGAGCCTTATGTACATTGCAATGGTCCATAACCCATGGGCCTTGAAATACTTCATAATGGGCCTCATAATATGAGCCCTATATTTATAGAAAAGTGGGCCTTAACAATGGCCTTATACACCTCAAGATGAACCACAATAATGGGCCATAAATAAGGGCTACAAACGCATCAAGGTGGGCCTCCACGAATGGCCACAAGTACATCCATATGGGTACCATCACGTGGGCCTTATATAAACCAATGGGCTTCGACCCATGAGCCTTAGAACACATCAAAATGGGCCTTAATACATTATAATAGGCCTTAACCCGTGGGCCCTAATACATTACAGTTGGGTCTCAACCCACGGGCCTTTATAAATATGAAATGGGCCTAGTCCCATGGTCCTTTATAAATATCAAATGGGCCTCACCAATGAACGACATAATTATTTAATACATGCATCATGGTGGGCTCCACCTAAACCTTAGGTCTAACTCATTTTTCCGTCTCAAGCCCCAAAATGGGCTTTCAAAATGGTTGGATGATGGGGATGCAACACATGCATCACAGTGGGTCTTACTGTCCAGGAAGTGGACAGTGTGTATAAAACACATAAATCATGGTGGTCCCCACCATCCCACGCTGTGGACGGTGGAGTGAAGCAAGTACATCACAGTGGGCGGACGGTGGTAATATAACATGTACATCACTATGGCTCCACATGGGGTCCACCATAATGTATATTTGCAATCCGACCCGTCCATAGGATCAAAACAAAAATACCATCTTGATCTGAAAATTTTGTGGCCCATAAAAGGGTTTCAACGGTAGACACTCAATCACACTGTTTCCTATGATGTGGGCCACCTGAGTCTTGGTTTGGCTGAAACTTGGAGGGGGCCCACCTCAAGGGGTGGCCCACCTCATGAACGGGCTAGATGACAAATAAACATCAAGGTGGGGCTCACATGAGGGTCGTGGGATGCCTGGCGTCCGCCCGCCAGCCGCTGGCACGGCCAGCGTTTTTGACAACAACAGCTGTTGTTGTTGTCTTATATTCTTTTATTTTTATTTTTTTTGGAAAAAACCCATTTTTCTGAGGTTTTTCACCTGTGGGGCCCGCATCTGATGAATCCACTCCAGCCATTGGATTCCTCAGCCCACAACAATTCCATCAAGACCAATATTGGGCCTCATTCAGCGCGTAAGAAGAATTTTATGAGATTTCAATGGTAAAGATACAGTTTTCAACATTATGGCCCACCGGATACTCCGATCAAACTCATTTTTCGGCTCAAGGCCTAAAATGAGTCGGGAAAGAGGATAGACGGCATGGATTAGAAACATACATCAAAGTGGGGCTTATATAAGTGGGCATTCTCCTATGCTTGAAAAAAATCAAGCTAATATTTGTGTTTTCTTTCCACATCCAGCGACCAGATGCTGGACGTTTCCCTTTTCTCTTTTTTTTTTAGGTGGGCCACCACAAGATGGATGGTGCATCTAAGATGGGCCCCCCTCATGCACGGATTGGATAAAAATACATATTTCATGGTGGGGCTCATTCAAGTGGGCCACATGCCCACATCAACATACAAGGAAAATAAATAAAAAGGAGAGGGAGAGAGAGAAGTAAAAGAGTGGGACACGTGTGATGGAGGGACCCCGGCACTATGGATCCTCCGTTTCAACCATCCAATCATACATCAATGGGTCCCATTGCATATGGGCCATCCAAATAAAAGATCAACGGTGGATATCCCTCTCCATCTAAAATGAACGGTCTATATGACCTCTTAATACAAGAAAAGTAAACATCATGATGGGGTCCATGGAGAATGGCCCCATCATGGAATGATTTTGATGATCAAGATGGGCCATTGGCCACATCTTAGGGTCCCAAGTGAGATCCAAACCATTGATCGGTTGGCCTCACTTAACCCTTCTTAAAAACATGAAAAATTAGGCTATGGAGGCACCCACCACTTGATCTTCTTGGTCCGTTGGAAAGCTACTCTCCTAGAGCTTCACTTTAATGGTGGAGATGAGAAATGGAAGGCTAAGATGAGAGATTTTGGGATGGGAAAGTGAGCCACTAAAATCACATTTTTTTTCTCATGGGAATGCATGGACGTGGGATCTCTTGGTTGCTTGGAATTGTGGCTTGGGAAATGAGAGGGAGAGAGAGAGAGTTGTAAGGAGGGATGTGAGTGATGGATGTGAGGTGAGTGATGGGTGAGGTGATGGATTGGTTGACTTTGAGTTTGCTTGACTTGTGGAGAAAGAAAGCATGGGTGCTTTATACTTGACATGAGAGGTGATTGATGAGATTGATTGATAGGATTGATTTGGCATATTGTACAGATTCTCTTTGGATTTACAACGCGCGGTATTTTTCCTCGAACTGAACATGGGTCCACATCACCTCGTCTGGGTATCAGATCGGTACATGAGTTGCGGCGTTGGAACCGGGGTGACGGTGCGGTCGCAATGGTACAAGTCTCGGATTAACCCGACTCAAATGTATAGGATATGACTTACGGTCGTGCGCAACGTCAATTACAGGTCGCGAATTGCCAGAATTCGATGGAAAGGATCGCGGAAAGAGACGGAACTGTACGGATTAGGATACGGGTCTTACACACACCCCCTTCCAACCGACTACGACACAGTGGGAGACGCGACCTACTGGTATTCGACACTCGGGCGCTCGTGTATCCACTCGGTCTAGACGTTGGAGCATCTCTTGGTACCAAAAAGGTTCTAGAACTTTCACCCAAGGACATCCTAAGTGCCCAGAGTAGTAGAAGCAAGTATTTTCGTTATCCAATACGACCATCCACAATATACCTGTGGAGCCACGGCTCTGATGTCGCTAGGGCGTGCAGTAATCAAGTCACACATATGCGAGATGCATGAATCACTCCGTCAAATCATGCAGCAATCCAACGCGTACTGCGCGATCATGTGGGGCACTCTGTCTCATAACGAGTCCCATAAATGATCTGTCCAATGGCGTATGCTATGATCAGTCACTACTCATATCAAGCATATATATGATGCGTATGGGCATGAGTCATGGGATTATACTAAGCATGTTATAAAGCGATGAATAATAATGATTATGGGCCTATCAATGGGCCTTAAGGAGAGTTACAATGCGGACATTTAACCAACATTATACATACAATGTGGACGTCAAACCATCATTGCTCCTAAGGCACGGCCCATCGTAAATATCATTACATGAACCATGGGAAAACGCACATTGCAATGGACTCTAAGGACATCCCATTAGGCCTCGATCTATGGGCCTTAGATACATCAAATGGGCTGTATCACATGGGCCTTACATTCATCAAATGGGCTGCATTAATGGGCCTCACCAATGAGCCTTATGTACATTGCAACGGTCCATGACCCATGGGCCTTAAAATACATCAAAATGGGCCTCACAACTTGGGCCTTAATTATATCAGATGGGCCTACACACATGAGCTTTAAATATATCCAATGGGCCTACTCTCATGGGCTTTAAATATATCAAATGGGCTTAATCCCATGGGCCTTATATGTGCCAAATGGGCCTAATCATTTGGGCCTTAGATATATACCAAGGTAAGCCTTGATGAATGGTCATAGTTAAATCAATATGGACCCTATACACATGCCAAGGTGGGCCCACTTGAACCATAGATCTGATTCATTCTTAACTCAAACCATAAAATAATTTTTACAAAATAAATGGACGGTTTGGATGCAACTCATGCGTCAAGGTGGAGGTCCACAAGAGTTAAGGATCTGGCTCATTCGTTAGCTCATAAAATGAGCTTTCAAATTAGATGGACCGTTTGGATGCAGTACTTGCATCATGGTGGGTCCCACCATCCACACCTGGATGGTGTGAATAAAGCACATACACCACGGTGGGCTTCCACACCGTTCGCTGGACGGTGTGAAGAGAACACATACATCAAGGTGGGCTCCACCATCCGCCTGGACGGTGGGAGAGAGACACATACATCACTGTGGGGCTCACCATAATGTTTACATGCCATCCAGTCCATCCATTAAGTCACACAGACCTGAATGAAGGGTAAAAACAAATTTCATCTTGATCTAAAACTTCTGTGGACCCAAGAAGGGATTCAATGGCAGACAGTCAGCCCCACTGTTTCCTGTAATGTGGGCTACCTGAACTTTGAATGGGCCTGATCTTTGGAGGGGGCCCACCTCAGGGAGGGGCCCACATAATGAACGGGTTGGATGACGTACACACATCAAGGTGGGGCCCACGGTGGGGGCCGTGGGACCTGCTCGTCGGTCCGCCCGTCGTGCGTAGGCGCTGCTTGAGCCTGGAAGCAGCAACAGCGTCTGTTGCCTCTTTTTTTTATATATATTTTTTGAAAAACTTGTATTTTTGAGGTTTTTTGTATGTGCAGCCCACTCTAGTCAATGGATTCCACTGCTCACAATAAATCCAACGAGTCTAATATCGGGCCCCTTTCATCATGTAAAAAGAAATCTGAAAAGATTTCAATGGCATTGATGCTATTATCAACACTATGGCCCACTAGAAAGTTGGATCAGCTTCATATTTTGGCTCAACGCCTAAAATAATCTGAGGAAAGGGATGGGCGGCATGGATTGAATGCATTCATCAAGGTGGGGCCTATATGAGTGACCCACCCCATGAGCTTAAAAAAAATCCAAGCTCATATTTGTATTTTCTCCCAGCAACGTCCAGACGCTGGACGTTTTTGGGTGTATCACTGTATTCAAGGTGGGCCCTATTTAGGTGGGCCACCACATGATGGATGGTGTGAGCGTAGTACATATAAGATGGGCCCCACCCATGGACGGCTTGGATAAAATACTCACTTCAAGGTGGGGTCCATCCAAGTGGGCCATACGGCCGTTGCATCACACACAAAGAAATAAAATAAATGAAAAGAGAGGGAGTGAGAGATAAAGTGGGACACGAGTGATGGAGGGCTCCGCCACTATGAGCCCTCTCTTGCATTCAATTGTACATCGAGTGGGCCCTAATACAAGTGGGCCCACTAATTCAAAGATCAACGGTGGAGATCTTTCTCCACTAAAAATGGACGGTGTTGGTGACCTCTTTAATGCAAGGAAAGTAAACATCATGATGGGGTCCATAGAGAATGGCCCCATCATGGAATGATATTGATGATCAAGATGGGCCATCGGCCACATCTTAGGGTTCCAAGTGAGATCCATACCATTGATCGGTAGGCCTCACTTGGCCCATCTTAAAAACATAAAAAAAATAATCTATGGAAGCACCCACCACTTGATCTTTTTGGTTCGTTGAAAAGCTTCACTTTGATGGTGGAGATGAGAAATGGATGGCTAGGATGAGAGATTTAAGATGGGAAGTGGGCCACCAAAACTACAATTTTCTCTCATGGGAATGCATGGACATGGGATGCTCTTTTGCTTGGCTTGGGAGTGTTGAGAAATGAGAGAGAGAGAGAGAGTTGTAAGAGAGATGAGGGATGGGTGTGATGGGTGAAAGGGTGAGGTGAGTGATGGATGTGGTACTTGACATGTAAGGTGGTGTAAGAGAGAGGGTGAGAAAGAGTTGACTTTGGTACTTGCTTGGGGATGGGGTGAAAGGTGATGTGTACTTAACATAAAGTGATTGATGGATTGATGGAGTGATTGATTGATTGATGGATTGATGGGACATGTTGTAGAGATTCTCTTGGGATTGCAAACGCGCGGTATTTTCTCGAAATAAACACTGGCTCACATATCTTAGTCAGGGTATCGGATCGGTACATGAGTCACGGCGTTGGAACCGCGGCGACTGTGTGGTCGCAATGATACAAGTCTCAGATTAAGCCGACTCAAATGTATAGGGTACGACTTACGGTCGTTGGCAAACATCTATTATAGGTTGCAGATTGCTGAAATTCGACAGAAAGTATCGCGATTGTCGACGGAACAGTACGGATTAGGATACGAGTCTTACAGCTCTCCCTACCTAATAAAAATTTCATCCTCAAAATTTACACTACCATTGTAACTAACCATAACTCAAAAAGAAAATAGGAAACATAACATCATATAAAATCAAAGCACAATACACCATACAATCAATCATCGAAAAGATGAAGATAACGCTCACGGATCTCTGTCTCGCGCTCCTAAGCCGCTTCATCCACACTATGATAGCCCCACTGCACCTTCACCAAGGGAATGACTTTGGTTCTGAGGACCTACTCCTTCCGATCGAGGATACGAACTGGCTGCTCAATATAAGAAGCGTCCTCACGAACCTCCAACGGCTGCCAATCAATAACAGGAACGACGTCTGACCCACGCTTCCTTAATATAGAGACATGAAAAATATTGTGGACACCAGACAACTGCGATGGCAAGGCAAGCCGATAGGCCACGACGCCAATGCGCCCAGTGATCTCTAAAGGTCCTATGAATCTCGGGGCAAGCTTGCCCTTCGTCCCAAAACGAACCACACCCTTCACGGGTGAGACCTTAAGATACACATAGTCCTCAACGGCAAACTCAAAGGGACGACGATGACGATCAGTAAAACTCTTCTGCCGGCTTTGAGCTGTGCGCATCCTCTGCCTGATGATGTCAATAGCCTCTGATGTCTGCAGCACAAGCTCGGGACCTAGGAGACGCCGCTCTCCCACCTCGGTCCAACAACTTGGAGATCTGCTGGGTCTGCCATATAATGCCTCAAAAGGAGCCATGCCAATGGTCGCCTGATAGCTGTTGTTGTACGCGAACTCAGCCAATCTAGGTGCTCATCCCAACTACCCGAGAAATCAATCGCGCAGGCCCGAAGCATATCCTCAAGGATCTGGTTGACCCTCTCGGTCTGACCATCGGTCTGCGGATGATACGCGGTGCTAAGTTGTAAATCAGTGCCCATCGCTCTCTGGAAGCTCTTCCAAAACTGAGACGTGAACTTCGGATCTCGGTCTGAAGCAATCGAGACAGGAACACTGTGTAATCTCACGATCTCGTCAACAAATATCTTAGCGAGCCGATCCGTATGCCAAGTCTCACGAATCGTAAGAAAATGTGCCGACTTCGTCAGACGATCCACAACAACCCAGATGGCGTCATGACCGCGCTGAGTCCTCGGTAAATCCATGACAAAATCGGTAGATATATGCTCCCACTTCCACATCGGGACGCTCAGCGGCTGCAATAGACTAGGGGGTCTCTGATGATCGACCTTGACACGCTGGCAAGTGTCACACCTGGCCACAAAACTGGCTATCTAACGCTTCATCCCTGATCAAAAATACTGACGTCTCATATCGTGATAAATCTTCGTCAAGCCAGGATGGATAGAGAACCGCGATCGATGTGCCTCGGTCATAAGATCTCGGCGTAACTCAGGAATATCTGGGACATATAATCGGCCTCTGAAGCGAAGTCCACCGTCAGAACCAATCTACCAATCCGTCTGACTCTCAGATGCTACCTCTGCTCGGTAATCCTGTAACGACTCGTCTATCTGCTGAGCCTCGATTACCCTTGCGACAAGAGGGGGTTGAATCGACAGGTTCGATAGCTGAACAATAGATGACTGCAGACCAAACTCAAAGTCGTACTCTGTTATATTCACGAGCATCCTCCACTCCTGAATCATTATATGCGCCACCAGGCCTAGTGGCTAACGGCTGAGGGCATCCGCCACCACGTTCGCCTTACTCGGGTGGTACTGAAGATCAAAATCGTACTCCTTCAGGAGTTCCATCCAACGCCTCTGCCTCATGTTCAGCTCGGACTGAGAGAACAAATACTTCAAGCTCTTGTGATCGGAAAAGAGCTCGAATCTCACCCCATAAAGATGGTGCCTCCACACTTTTAGTGCAAAGACAACCGCTGCCAGCTCCGGATCATGCATGGGGTAGTTCAGCTCATGGACCTTGAGCTGACGGGACGCATAATCCACCGGCTTCTCGTGCTGCATCAGGACAGCAGCTAAGACAACTCGTGAGGCATCGGTAAATAGAACAAATCCATCACTCCCAGAGGGAAGAGTGAGGACAGGAGCGGACGTGAGGCGGTTCTTCAGCTCCATAAATGCCTGCTCATAAGCGTCACTCCAAATGAACTTGGCACCCTTCCGGGTCAACCTGGTCAACGGGACTGCAATGTGAGAGAATCCCTCAATAAAACGTCGGTTGTAGCCCGTCAAACCAAGAAAACTGCGGATCTCGGATGTGTTCGTGGGCTGGTCCCACTGACGTACGACATTAATCTTCGAGGGGTCCACTGTGACACCCTGCCTCGTCACTACATGAACAAGGAACTTCACCTCCTCCTACCAGAACTCGGACTTCTCCAGCTTCGCGTAAAGCTAGTGTGCACGGAGGGTCTGCAATGTAATCTCAAGATGCCGCTCATGCTCCTCACGAGTCATCGAATATATCAGAATGTCGTCGATGAACACCACAATAAACTGATCGAGATACGGATGGAAGACCTCGTTCATCAACTGCATTAATACTGCCGGCGCATTGGTCAGTCCGAATGACATGACCTGGAACTCAAAATGACCATAGCGCGCGTCCTGAAGGCTGTCTTCGGGATATCCTCATCTCGAACCCAAACCTGATGATAATCGGAATGCAAGTCTATCTTCGAAAAGAACTGCGCCTCCTGCAACTGATCAAACAAGTCGTCGATCCTCGAAAACGGGTACTTGTTCTTGATCATGACCTTGTTGAGCTCGCGGTAATCTACGTAAAGCCTCAATGAGCCATCCTTCTTCTTCATGAAGAGTACCGACGCTCCCCACGGTGAACTGATAGGATGAATAAAGCCTAGCTTGCGCAACTCGTCCAACTGCTTCTGCAGTTCCCTTAACTCTAACGGTGCCACACGATACGGGGCCTTCGAGATAGGCGCTGTACTGGGCACGAGATCAATCTGGAACTCAGTGTGCCGACGAGGTGGTAACCCCTGAATCTCCTGTAATACATCGAGAAAATCACAAACAACAGGCAGCTGGTCGATACTCAAAGCAGCTGACTCCTCAACGGCACACGATAACAGGCAAGAAAGCTGCCCTCCTCTGGGATAAGCAACAAACTGAAACTCTGGCATGCCGGGTATGGAGAACGTGACTGTCCTCACATAACAGTCTAATATGGCGTAGTACTGGGTGAGCCAATCCATGCCCAGGATGACATCAAACTCGGACATAGGCAGAGTGAAAAGATCAGCCGGCAAAAAGATATCCCCAATCAAAACAGGGCAAGATGCGTAAAATCGGCCCAACATTACGGTCTTCCCTAAGGGCGTCGATACTACCAAATCCTCACGAGCAGATTCCAACGGTAAACCGGTTGATCGACAAAAATCATCGGCAACAAATGAATGCAATGCACCAGAATCAAATAATACACGTACAATGTATGCAGAAACAGGAAGAGTACCCTTAACAATCCCTCCTGATGACTGAGAATCCTGCTGGACGGCATAAAATCTGCCCTGAGCCTGCTGGAGAGGTACAGGTCCCTTCTGAGGTCTCTGTTGTTGCTGTGGTCACTGTGGGGGCCTAACCTGCTGCCTCTGCTGCTGCGGGGGAGTACAGGAGGTTGGTGTTGTGGTCACTGCTGCTGTGGTGGCTGTTGTGGAGGTGGATGTGGTGCCCTCGGCTGCTGCTGCTGAGGGTGAGGACACTCGTGCCTACGATGTCCTGTTCGACCACATCCAAAGAAAGTACCTGTAAACGGTCCCGAAGGTGGTGCTGGGGGTACTACTGGTGCTCGGAATGCTGGGCAGGTCGTGCGTCGCTGCTGTGAACGATGCTGCTGGTGGGAACTACTAGAGGGTGTCTTCCTCTTCTGATCTCCCCTCTGATCACGGGTTCTCTGCACACCGGCCCAATCTGTCTCATATATCAGGGCTCTCTGCACTATCTGCTCAAATGTCAGAAGCATGTGTCTGATCACACGACTCCGGAGGGCAGGACGTAAGCCGTTCTCAAAACGGCGGGCTTTTCGCCCCTCATCATCAACAAGATATGTCGTAAACCTTGATAGTGCGACAAACCGAGCCTCATACTGGGACAAAGACATGTCCCTCTAGACCAATGTGTCAAACTTCAATGCGTGCTGCTGTCGCACATACTCAAGAAAGAACTTCCAGTCAAACTGGTCTATAAAGTCCTCCTAGGTCCACTCAAAATCGGTGGCTACTGATCGGGCCACAGATGCCCACCAATACTGAGCCTCACCGTGTAGAAGAAATACGGCTAATGGGACTCGTTGCTAGGTCGTACATCTCATGGTGTCAAATATCTTCTCCACCTCGGAGCACCATATCTCTGCAGCAGTAGGGTCTGGCTCTCCCCAGAAATGTGGGGGATCGTGCTGTCGAAAATCCTTGAGAAGGGCGCTCGCACGCTCCTGCTCGGCCTCAGCTAGTGTAACAGTGGGACGCCTGCTCTGCCCCTGAAGAATGACGGTCATCGCCTGCAACATTTGCTGCAGCTGAGTAGTACTCACAGGTACGGTCGGATTCGCAACGGTCTCAGGTAAAGGAGTGACATCCTCAGGCTGAAAAGCAGGAATATCTAGTGGTGGAGCAGGAGTAGCAGGTAGTAAAGAGGGAGCTGCAGGTGGTGATGTGGGAGTCGCACGTGGTGGAGCAGGATTCGCTCGGGTCGCTCTTCTAACCATAATGTCCTACAGGAAGGAACAATGACATATTAGCCTTGAGAATTCTCGAAGGCATAAACGTAAACGGTTTATGTCGAAAAATCACAAAGTTATTCGGACTCAGAACCTAATTATAGTAGATATGTGATGTGATCCTCAGGTATTCCCAAGTTATGCTATGATACCAACTTTTGACATGCCCCAAACCCGAAAATCGGATTCACATGAATCTCGATTGTCGAATCCGGTACCGACAGCCTCCGTAGTGCCCCATTCTCGGCTCCTGATAATCAAATGCCATATTCCGATCCTGGAATCCTATAAGGAGGATTTTCAGAATGATTTTTTTTTTTTTTGTAATGGAGTATAACCACAAGCATAACCAAATCACAAAACATCACCACATATCCACTATATCAAAAACTTAAGTACAATGAGGAAAGAGAAATATAAGGTGATCAAAAAGCTCCAAAAGGTCCTGATACGCGCTCCTGCGTCAGCGCTGCTGCTGTCCAACGCTACCTGCACACAACTATCGTGCATAAGCTTACAAAAGCTTAAAGGGTGGTGTAACTATGTACGCAAGGCAAACGCCGAGTGTACAATATCAGGTAATGCGGAAGTATGTGGTAAGTCCATGAATAAAATCAACCATACCAATGCTATGTGATGCAAGGCATGAATGCCATCAGCCATACCAAGGCCATGCGTTGCGAGACATGAATGCTATTGGCTAGACCGATGCAATGTGAGGCCTACATAGCCGAATGTCATATGCGAAATACAATCCAAGCAAGTCGGTACTCATCAAGTACATATATCAGTACAGTTCCTCTCTGTATATCACCGAGGTCTAATACACTTCGCAGTGACTGCCACCTCCCTAGCTGCACAGTCAAGCAAGTAGAATAGACCTCACTATCCGCCTGACCAGTAGTCTGCCAATACCTACCCGGCTCGTCGATAGCGGACTCATTTATGAGCTGGTCAAACTCAGCTTACCTTATAACCCCTTCACTCAGGCGGATAAGGCCACACCCCCTTCCAACCGACCACGACATAGTTGGAGATGCTGCCTACTGGTATTCGGCACTCGAGCGCTCGTGTATCCACTCGGTCTAGACGTTGGAGGATCTTCTGGTACCAAAAAGGTTATGAGACTTTCACCCAAGGACATCCTAAATGCCCACAGTGCTAGAACCAAATATTTTCGGTATCCGATACGGCTATCCACAATATACCTGTGAAGCCACGGCCCTGATGTCGCTAGGGCGTGCAGTGATCAAGTCACACATATACGAGATGCATGAATCACACCGTCAAATCATGCAGCAATCCAACGCGTATTGCGCGATCATGTAGGGCACTCTGTCTCATAACGAGTCCCATAAATGGTCTACCCAATGGCGTATGCTATGATCAGTCACTACTCATATCAAGCATACATATGATGCGTATGGGCATGAGTCATGGGATTATACTAAGCATGTTATAAAGCGATAAATAGTAACGAGTATGGGCCTATCAATGGGCCCTAAGGAGAGTTACAATGCGGATATTTAACCAACATTGTACATACAATGTGGACGTCAAACCATCATTGCTCCTAAGGCACGGTCCACCGTAAATATCATTACATGAATCATGAGGAAACGCACATTGCAATGGACCCTAAGGACATCCCATTGGGCCTCGATCCATGGGCCTTAGATACATCAAATGGGTCATATCACATGGGCCTTACATTCATCAAATGGGCTGCATTAATGGGCCTCACCAATGAGCCTTATGTACATTGCAATGGTCCATGACCCACGGGCCTTAAAATACATCAAAGTGGGCCTCACAATTTAGGCCTTAATTATATCAGATGGGCCTACACACATGAGCTTTAAATATATCAAATGGGCTTACTCCCATGGGATTTAAATATATCAAATGGGCTTAATCCCATGGGCCTTATATGTGCCAAATAGGCCTAATCATTTGGGCCTTAGATATATACCAAGGTAGGCCTCGATGAATGACCATAGTTAAATCAATATGGGCCCTATACACATGCCAAGGTGGGCCCACTTGAACCATAGATCTGATTCATTCTTAGCTCAAACCATAAAATGATTTTTACAAAATAAATGGACGGTTTGGATGCAACTCATGCGTCAAGGTGGAGGTCCACAAGAGTTAAGGATCTGGCTCATTCGTTAGCTCATAAAATGAGCTTTCAAATTAGATGGACGGTTTGGATGTAGTACCTGCATCATGGTGGGTCCCACCATCCATACCTGGATGGTGTGAATAAAGCACATACACCACGGTGGGCTTCCACACCGTCCGCTGGACGGTGTGAAGAGAACACATACATCAAGGTGGGCCCCACCGTCCGCCTGGACGGTGGGAGAGAGACACATACATCACTGTGGGTCCCATGTGGGGCTCACCATAATGTTTACATGCCATCCAGTCCATCCATTAGGTCACGCAGACCTGAATGAAGGGTAAAAACAAATTTCATCTTTATCTAAAACTTCTATGGACCTAAGAAGGGATTCAATGGCAGACGGTCAGCCTCACTGTTTCCTGTAATGCGGGCTACCTGAACTTTGGATGGGCCTGATCTTTGGAGGGGGGCCCACCTCAGGGAGGGGCCCACATAATGAACGGGTTGGATGACGTACACACATCAAGGTGGGGCCCACGGCTGGGGGCCGTGGGACCTGCTCGTCCGCTCGCCCGTCGTGCGCAGGCTGACAGCAGCAGCAACGTCTGCTGCCTCTTTATATATATATATATATATATATATATATATATATATATATATATATATATATATATATATATATATATATTGAAAAACTTATATTTATGAGGTTTTTTGTATGTGCGGCCCGCTCCAAGTAAATCCACTCCAGTCAATGGATTCCACTGCTCACAATAAATACAACGAGTCCAATATCGGGCCTCTTTCATCGTGTAAAAAGAAATCTGGAAAGATTTCAATGGTATTAATGCTATTATCAACACTATGGCCCACTAGAAAGTTGGATCAGCTTCATATTTTGGCTCAACGCCTAAAATAATCTGAGGAAAGGGATGGACGGCATAGATTGAATGCATTCATCAAGGTGGGGCTTATATGAGTGACCCACCCCATGAGCTTAAAAAAAATCCAAGCTCATATTTGTATTTTCTCCCAGCAACGTCTAGACGCTGGACATTTTTGGGTGTATCACTGTATTTAAGGTGGGCCCTATTTAGGTGGGCCACCACATGATGGATGGTGTGAGCGTAGTACATATAAGATGGGCCCCACCCATGGACGGCTTGGATAAAATACTCACTTTAAGGTGGGGTCCATCCAAGTGGGCCATACGGCCGTTGCATCACACACAAAGAAATAAAATAAATGAAAAGAGAGGGAGAGAGAGATAAAGTGGGACACGCGTGATGGAGGGCTCCTCCTCTATGAGCCCTCCCTTGCATTCAATCGTACATCGAGTGAGCCCTAATACAAGTGGGCCCACTAATTCAAAGATCAACGGTGAAGATCTTTCTCCACTAAAAATGGACTGTCTATATGACCTCTTTAATGCAAAGAAAGTAAACATCATGATGGGGTCCATGGAGAATGGCCCCATCATGGAATGATATTGATGATCAAGATGGGCCATCGGCCACATCTTAGGATTCCAAGTGAGATCCATACCATTGATCGGTAGGCCTCACTTGGCCCATCTTAAAAATATAAAAAAAATAGTCTATGGAAGCACTCACCACTTGATCTTCTTGGTCCGTTGGAAAGCTTCACTTTGATGGTGGAGATGAGAAATGGATGGCTAGGATGAGAGATTTAGGATGGGAAGTGGGCCACCAAAACTGCACTTTTCTCTCATGAAAATGCATGGATGTAGGATGCTCTTTTGCTTGGCTTGGGAGCGTTGAGAAATGAGAGAGAGAGAGAGAGAGAGAGAGAGAGAGAGAGAGAGAGAGAGAGAGAGAGAGAGAGAGAGAGAGAGAGAGAGAGAGAGAGAGAGAGAGTTGTAAGAGAGATGAGGGATGGATGTGATGGGTGAAGTGAGTGATGAATGTGGTACTTGACATGTAAGGTGGTGTAAGAGAGAGGGTGAGAAAGAGTTGACTTTGGTGGTTGCTTGGGGATAGGGTGAAAGGTGATGTGTACTTGACATAAAGTGATTGATGGATTGATGGAGTGATTGATTGATTGATGGATTGATGAGACATGTTGTAGAGATCTCTTGGGATTGCAAATGCGCGACGTTTTCTCGAAATAAACACTGGCTCACATCTCTTAGTCAGGATATCAGATCGGTACATGAGTTGCGGCGTTGGAACCGCAGTGACTGTGCAGTCGCAATGATACAAGTCTCGGATTAAGTCGACTCAAATGTATAGGGTACGACTTACGGTCGTGCGCAAACGTCGATTAAAGGTCGCGGATTACCGGAGTTCGACAGGAAGCATCGCGGCAGTCGACGGAACAGTACTGATTAGGATACGGGTCTTAGAATAGTGATTTATGTGTTTCATCTATGACATTTATTTCCTTCTTCGTATTATAAATTTATAATATAAGCTCAAAAATAAAATTGAACAAAATCTCAAGTGTACCACATAATGTTAATTGGACACTATTAAAGCTTTTTAAACGCCTCAAAAGTCTTTGGATCAAAAATTGATATTTGCTCTCTCCTTCATTTAAGTTGGTAAAACTTAACTAACAAGTTGGATGTCAAATAAACATTACATTAGGCCTTAGGAGGTTTTTAATCAACACTGTTTTCCTATGGTGTGGTAGCTTTAGATATGCCTCATTTTGAGATCATGATATAAATGATATTAAAAAAATGAATGGATGTCACGGATAGATTACATACATCATGGGGGGCCACGGAGCACCTACAACATCTTTACCCAGACCACCTCCGTGGAAATGCCTTGACCTTGAAAAAGAAAAATTAAAAAGTAGTAAAAGAACAACGTCCAGGTACTGTTTGTCTTTAACCAAAATGTGCTATGATTCTCCTTTCCATGTATAGTACGTGAGAAAGCCATATTATACCACTTCCCTATCATAAGGCCACTTGGCTGGGACCTTGGTCCTAGTGATGCGCATGTGTGGGGCCTTGGCCTTGTGATGTAGAGCGGGTCACAAACAGTTTTATGGCCAAGATGGATCAGAAAGGCCCCATCGAAGATGACAGTAGTGATCCATGCTGTAAGATTTTAAATCGGGCATATCTCGCAATCCGGACTGAGTTAGTCGATGTACCATTGCGATTTTGGGGTAAGATAAGCTACTTTTGCCACCCAACCCGCTATGACGGGTTGCACACATCGAATTTGCAAAATACCGCCGGATCGACGATTGAAATTCCATTTGATTTTTATTTTTACTATTTATATAATAAGTTTTAGTTTCAGTATAACTCTTCAGCCGTTGAGCTTTAGAAGTTGCACCCAACATAACAAGTGCTTAGAATAATCAGGAGAATGTCATGGTTCGGACAAATAGGATGCTTACTATTTTTGGCCAAAAACCTTGTGCTAATAGACATCAAGACTGCACGTGTATAAATAATAAGTTTACTATTTATAGTAAGTTACGAATTTTAGAAATTTTAGTTGGAGTTTGATTCCAAAACTTCTCTTATGGCTTAGTATCCCTATTTAAAGGGTTGTGAACCTGTTTATTTCTTTCATCAATCAAATATACGAATTTTATAGAATTTATTTCTTATTTCTTACCTTTTTCCTTGTGGATTCAAGAAGTCAATGTGAAGAGTCCAGATAAGCTTCGTTAATTCGAAGTGGCTATCCTTAAGGAAACATTCATCCCTGTTTCACCTTGGGACCCTAAGCCCACCCCAATGCATGCATTATATATCCACCCATTTATTTTGCTAGCTTATCTTAAGGCATTTTTATTTTGACGGGTTTTTAGGTGGTGACCCCTCTTGTATTGATGTAGAATGGATTGTAGATAATTTCATCGCTAAGATGGACTAGAAAAGGCCTAATCGGAGACATGGTTATCCGGACCGTTAGAATTTAAAATGGACGTATCTTGCAAACTAGAATGAGTTATCAGACATGCCAGATATGATTTTGGGGTAAGATGAGCTACTTTAACCACCCAACTCACTATGCTGGGTTGCGCAAGCCGGATTTGCAAAATTCCATTAGATCGGTGGTCGAATTCTTGTTTTAATTTCATTTTTATTAAAGTTTTAGTTTGATTGTAACTCTTTGTACGGTGGGCTTTAGGAGTTGTGTCCAACACGAAAAGTGCTTATAAAGTTAGGGAAACATCGTGCTGCGGCCAAATAGGACACTTGCTATTTTTAGCCGAAAACCATACACACATCATGAACATTAATAAATAGTAAAAGTAAGTCACGATTTCTAGGAGTTTAGTTGTAGTTTAATTCCAAAACTTCTTCCATAGATTAGTATCCGTATTTAAAGGGTTGTAAATTCATTTATTGAGATCATCAATCAATTTGGAATTTTATAAAATTTATTTTCTATTTTCTTTGTTCTTTTTCTCGTGGATTCAAAAAGTTCGCGAGGAGTCCAGAGAAGCTGCATGGATTCTGAGTAGTTATCCTTGAGGAAGACAATGCTTGAACTCTGAACGTCCTCCCTGCATCAAGTACCGAGGTTGGTACTCGTCAGTGTCGGAAAAAGCACTATGGCCCCACCATGATGTATATGTTTTATCCACACCGTCCATCCATTTTGGCATATCATTTGACCAAATTATTCCAAAAATGAGGTAGATCTAAATCTTAGTTGGACTACATGGGAGACAATGGTGATTAAACACCCATTATTCAATGGGCAAGGTCCTTCTTGAGACCACAGTAGTTCGAGCTGCAATGCCTGTCTAATATCCACTCCGTCAGTTTATTTTGCCTGTTTATTATAGAAAATGAGACCAAACATACAGGAGATCCAAAATTCAAGTGGGCCACACCACAAGAATCGGTGGGATGGAGACACCAAACCGTCCTAATCTTCTTATAGCCTCGTGATATTTATATGCCAGCTAATCCCTGCTAAGGTTTTCTCAATGGGATAAAGAGAGAGTACAAATATGAAGCTGTACTACAATTTCTTTCAGCCCACAAAAGCTTTTAATCCACTGTATATTGTGTCGTAGCCTATTTGTATCTGCCCAATTTTTGACAATCTGTCCTAAAATGAGCTGGTGCACCTGATGTAGAGAGTGGATATAGGACCAATATCATGGTGGGCCCCACCGAGCTTAAGGTCACAAGGGATTCATATAAATAGGCCACGGAAAAGTAGTGTCCCGCTAGTTATGGGTCATGGTTAGGATCCCAAAATGCTATTTTTTATGGTCCCCACCAAGCATGACATACTGGGCACGGATTAGGTGCTACACTCACTAGGACATTGTTAGAGAGAGATGGGAGATCATTTTAGGGTATGAGTCTAAAAATGAGGCTGATTGAAAGCTCACGTGGACTACACCACAAGTAGTAAAGATTGAATTCCTACCATTTAAAATTTCCTGAGATCAATCATGACGTTTATTTGCCATCCAAACTGTTTATAATGTCACATAGACTTGTATGAAAGGAAAACATAAATCTTAGCTTGATCTAAAACTTCTGTGCCCTCAAGGGGTTTTTAACATTAAGATTTGAGCCTTCAATCTACCTTCTTTTTGAGCTGATGCCCTTAAATAATCTTAGCTTTATCTAAAACTTATGTGCCTTCAAGGGGTTTTTAACATTAAACTTTGAGCCTTCAATTACTTTCTTTTTGAGCTGATGCCCTTAAATAATCTATCAAAATAGATAAACAATATAAATAGAACATATACATCAAAATAGATAAAACAACATAAATAGAACATATGCATCACAGTGGGGTACTACCTAATCCACGCCCCATCACACATACACCATGATGTGGGACGGTCCAAAAATACACCAACCAAGCCAACTCGTAGCTTATTTATTTATTATTTAATTACTGGGATCTCCCCACAACTATGTTGGATAAGATAATGTAGATTTTCTTTATTATTGTGGGGGATCTCCCACAACTTTGTTTGATATGCTCTTCCCACACCTTGTTTAATGGGTTAGGACGTTTTTTATTGCTGGTATCTCCTCTAACTTTGTTTGAAGCGTAATTTTAGATTTTCTTTTTTATTGATGGGTATTCCTGGAACTTAGTTTAAAGTGCTACTCGGGAAAGACCACAAATAAAAACATTTGGATGAGTATAAAGAATCTGTTTACCATTTTTATTTTTTTATTTTGTGGCTTAGCAAAGCATTTAGATACTCCGGCAGAGACTGATGGACGATGCACAGGCACTTAGAAAAATATTTAGAAATTGCATGTGTGCGGCGTGCAAGTGATTGAAATTAACCTATCTAAATTAGATACTGGTTTAGATGTATCATAAAGTAAAAGTTTTGGTTATCTAGTGATTTGGCTGTCTATTGGTGGCCACACCGTGTGAAATTGGAGGTGTTAGGCTTTATTTTACCCCACATGAGTTTGGGATGGGTGATTTTTCCTATGCAGAGCGAACATGGTGGATGATGTGATATACACAGTCGATTTCACGTGGCCTAGCTAGACATGGACGGTCCAATCAGGAGCTTTGTGGGGCCCACCATGATATGTGCTTTATCCAGGCGGTCAATCTATTTTGACAAATTATTTCGGGTCAAGAAATCATGACGGATGCTCAAGTGCACCACACTAAGTGGTGGGGATTGAAAGCTTATCATTGAAAACTTCTTTTATGGGCACAGACGTTTTCGATCAAGTTGATATTCAGGTTTTCCCTTAATACAGGTCTATGTGATCTTATGAACAGGTTGGATGGCCAATAAACATGAAGGTGGGCCATAGGAAGTTTTCAACGGTAGTAATTCAATCTCCACTACTTCCCGTGGTGTGGTCCACTTTACCCTTTATTTTGTCTCTTTTTTTTCATCATGGCCTAAAATGATCTTTAAAAATGGATGAACGGTGTGGATATAACATATAAGTCATGGTGGGCCCCACAAATATCCTGACAGGACCATCCGTCTCTAGCTAGTTCCTGATGCGTATAGTACCGAATCCGTTGTAGTGTACCAGTGTTGCTGTGTTGCAGAAAATTCCAGTCCCTGACAAACTAACATTCCTAGTCAAGAGTCAGCTCTTTTAGTTTTTCATTTTCTCAAAACACGTACATGAGATTTGAGATTTCCATGAGTTTGAAAATAACGGCTAAAATCTTTTGCTCAAAGAGTCAAACCATTTTACAATTCAGGTGGGCCACAGTGTACTTAAGTTAAAGAACTTTTTCACCAGCCATTCATTTGTTTTGATATGTTGCGGCCCATTTAAGGTGTGAAATTACTTGATTTTATTAAGATAGGTGTAGATCACCTGATGCAAAGTTCAGATCTAAAACAAGTGCTACATGTAACACGTGCGGCGTGTGCATATTCAGGGCTTCCACACGCGCGTGGAATCAGGACTTAAACGTCATGAGTAAAGAGCAAGTGGGAGTGCTTTGGAGTGGGGCGCGGGTCAGGTATTACCCCTGCCTGTTTGGAGCTCGGTACAGGCATGAGCTCCGAGGGACACTGAAGGACCATTGTGATTTATTACTTTTATCCACACCGTTCATCCATTTTTTCATATTATTTTAAATCACTGGACCAAAAATAAGATAGGTCTAAGGATCAAGTAGACCACACCAGAGGAAGCAGTGGTGCTAAAGACACCCACTATTGAAACCTTTTTAGGGTCCACCGTGTCATTTATTTTCCATCCTACCCGTTGATTTGGTCATATAAAAATGGATAAAGTAAAAATACAAATATCATCTTGATCTAAAACTTATGTGGTCCCTAAGAATTTTCCAACGGTAGGAATTTAATTCCTACTGTGTGGTTCATTTGATCCATTGATATTCATTATTTTTTGAAGCATGACATAAAATGATATGGAAAAAAAGAATTTACAGTGTGGATAAAATTCACACATTAGGGAGCAGAACAGGCGGGAGTAGTACCTAATCCCATCTTATTAGGAGTTCGGATAGAATCTTGCTGGCAGGACGCGTCCTTTTCTTGCCCTCTCTCACATTTCTTCCTTTTTAGAATTTAGTAGTTTCACATCTCAACTTGCCATGGCCACATCATCAGCTAGAGTGGAAGTAAATGTACGGAAAATGGCCAAATTATTCCTACGTAATCAACGTACCATTTTCGATTGTTGATTGGACTCTTTACTTTTTCTAACAGTAAAATGATGCTGCCGTACTGCAATGTATGTAGATCATCCACACGGTTGATCCGTCATCCCTACGGACCTCCCCTAGATTTCGTGGGCCCCTCCTCCACATAAGAAAAGAAGGAGCCCCAGTAGGATGTGGCTCTTACGGTGGAGATGAGAACTAAAAACTTATAAATAGAGGGGACTCTTGGCCCTCTTCAAATGCTAAGGGCCTTTATGGCCAGTTGCATTGGAAAGTATTAGGAGGGATGAGATTCGAAAAACATAATTATTATCTATGGCATGGCAGGGATTGTTCCCTCTTAGCATGGGATAAATTTAATTCCCAACTTTATTTATAATACAGTGGTGCATTGAAAGGATATACTCACCATCATTTGAAACAATGAGAATAACACACATACTTCATTTATTTTCTAACCTCATTATATGGCATGTGCTTAAAAATGAGGCAGATTTAAAACTTATGTGGCCCAAAGAAGTTTTCAATAGTAAGTATTCAATCCCATTGCTTTCTATGGTGGAGTCCACTTGAGCTTTAGATCTATCTGATTTTTCAGCCCATGCTCTAAAATGATCTCAAAAAATGAGTGGACGGTGTGGATATAGCCCACACATCATGGTGGGACCTACACAACTTGCTATAATTGAGTGAAATTGGCACAGGACCCAATACGATTCCACCTCACCTAATTCCACTCTTCCCAAACATGGAGTGGTATTGGCACACGACACGATGCAAGTCCATCCCACCTAGCCCGTCTAATCCAGCCGGCCGAAAAATGTGGGTTTTCCATCCACGTGAAAAGGGAGAAATAGAATAGAAGATGCCCAAAAAGTGACCTACACCATTAGATGTGTGGACCATTACTCGTAACCACTCATCTTCAAGTTCTAGTAATTCAGGTGTGGCGAAAGTACAAGGAAATCTACATGGATCCACTATCAGACTTACAGGACAGTATGGAAGGGGTATGTATCTCATCCTTTTGTAGGATTATCCTGTTTCAATTTGATGATTTGCACATGTATATGAGTTGATGATCCAATCTAGAATTCAAAAGTTCCTACTAATTTCTAGATGTATGAAATATTACACTACTTGCATGAATGGGTTAAGATGATGAAGATGTCTTGCTCGATGGGCCAGACACATATCAGAGGCACCTAGAACTGTAGATGCATATGCCTAAAAACAATCTACATCACGGGACGTCTGTAATAATTGCTGAAAGGTCCAGATCATGAGACCTCCGGTACTCTACTTTAATGGCCATGATCATCAAGTGGGCCCAAGTATCCTAGATTGCATGGTGACATTATTTTTTAACAAAGCCCGCTCTGGACCTGAATCCTGGTCCACTTGTGAGTGATCTGTTGTGGTTGGGCCTAAATTTCAGATCCAATGGGCTAGCATCAGATATTACTTTCAAGCCTGATTGATGGGTCCACCAGCTTTTGCCCAAATTCCCACCTGTCCCCATAAAAGAAGATAGAACATAAGAGACCTTGCACAGTCCAGTATCCAGACGGGTCGTGTGTTAGTGTTACAAGGGCGGGCCTGGAGGACCATACAGAGTGAATTATTTTGAATAGGGCTGTCAGTTCACAATCTGGCCTGAACCAAACCAGGCCCACCCATTGCAAGGGCTGTGTTATGTGCAGATGAAAAATGTGGCAGATTAAGGGGGTGTTTGGATCTTAAGTTGCTTAAGATAAGCTTTGTATTCCACAATTAGCTCATGTTAAGAAGATAAGTATGTTTGGCAAATAACATACTTGTCAGCTTCTTCTCTCTTTCGTTGCTCCTGATGCCTCTCTTCAGCAACTTACGAAAAGTAGAAAAGCTTAAAAAAATTAACTGAAGTGATTATTTACTTCTAAGTAAAAAAGTTACTAATAACTAATCATAAGCCAAACTTACTTATCTAAAATAAGTCACTCATCTACTGCCGTACGTATATATATATATATATATATATATATATATATATATATATATATATATTAACAGAAGTGATTATGTAGTTTAAGTATAAAAATGGAAAAAGAAAAAAAGTTGCTTATAACTAATTACAAACCAAACTTGCTACTTGCTGTATCAGAAAGAAGTCACTTATCTACTGCTGTAAGCAGAAAAAGTATCTTACTAGCAGCAACAGCAGCTACGAAATCATGATAAAATAAGAAGAGCTGCTTTAAGGGCAAGTGCAATGTAGACCAGTACAACAGCTACCCACATCAGCTTCTTGACCATAGCAACTGATACAGGCACCCGTGGAAGTGTTGCTGAGAGCGGAAGTAGTCCCATTGCCAATGTAAAGGTCGTGAAAACCGCAAAGGTGTAGGCTTTGGAGAGAATTTCATGGGATGGATCCACATAAACCCCATTAGAAAGATCAAGCAACCCAATAGAAGAAACTATAATTGAAGGGACCACTACCATTAACACATCCTTCCACGCTAGAGTTTCTCCAACCAACGTGGGCCCCGCTGCAACCAACATGTCCATGTCGTCCTCTTGGACATTGATGATATGGTGGCCCATCGCGATCTCAGCCATTGTTTTGTTGGAGGAAGTTTGATACGAACCACGATGTGAGGAGAGATCCTGATACAAGCCAAACGACGATGATTTTATTGGTTGAAAAAAATAAAAATTATATATATATATATATAACATAAAGAGCTCTTTGGGCCCCGTTGTAACAAGTTTCGGGCATCCACACCATCAATTAGATGCACCCTTCCATGGTTGGCCATGGGTCTAAAAATTTGGCCAGTTCATGAGTTAGGTAGGCCATAATATAGACGACATTTGAGAGTGGATGGCCACTCATTGAAACCTTCTTATAGGACCCACTGAGATGTGGTTCACAAATCAAACCTATCCATTGTGTGTTCTCACTTGGATGAGGGGTCACACCAAATTTCAGGTTATTCCAAAACTACACTGGCCCCACCAAGTGCTTTTAGATGTTTTGGGCATGATTGTACATGGTTTCAGATTGTGGAGCCCACCTAAGTTTTGAATATGGCTGATTTCTATGACATCCCATAACCTAGAGGGGACCCACCAAATGTGCAATGTGGATGTCCAACACATATCACATTGGGGGCCACAGATCTCGACCTCATGGGTTGTTCCCATAAAATCGACCTCATAGAACCAGGATGATTTTATTGAAACCGACTTTCCTGTAGCTGAGATTTTGAAAATATTGCTATGTCAATATTTTCAAAAATCTATATTTTCAAAAATCTCATCATCATTTTATATATATATGCAAGATTTCTTGGTAATATCCCAAGAAGAAACCCAAACTTTGAAAATCTCCAGAGAAATTGCCCAGGATGAGATTTCTCACCAATACGAACCCAAACATGAAGAAGATTCAAAACTGAAGTCAGCCACACCAGTGGGGATTGAACACCCACCAAATCCTCTTGGGCCTGAGGAATTAGGGATCAGGCTCATAATTGTGTTCTTCCTTCATCCAGGTGGGAACCACCTTATGAATGGGTTGGATGGCATATAAACATCATGGTGAACCCCAGGATGGTTTCAATGGTGGGCCTCATCCCCACTGTTTCCTGTGGTGTGGCCCACTTGAGTTGTGGATCTCCCTCATGATTGGGATCATGTCCTAAAATGAGCTCTCTTCAAACAGATGGATGGACTGATACAACACGAACATCACTGTAGCCCGACAGAGCCTGAGGTTACAGGGGATTCCTGTAACCCTGTTTTGCAGACAATACGTGTCTCATTTTATTGTTTTGGGAAGTTTCTGTGGAGTTCCTTGGCCAGTCTGACGTGGCATGATAAGTGAACTAAGAGTATGTGCACATTTTGACAGTATAAACATGGAGGCATGACACACCTGGAAAGATCCAAGCTGCTCATCAAGTGGATCCTACTGGTCAAATGTCTTTCCTCAAAAAAGAAGCTGACCCGTTATCAGATGGAGCATGCAATAGCTCCATTTGGAATATTGGATCGAGTCCTTAATCCTGTATATTTTGTGCATGCATCACCAATCTGATCAATGGAGAACTGGCATGACTTTTTCCTCAGAAAGCATCCAAGTGGGGGCCCATACAATGAGGGGCTTGGATCCTGCACAAGTATGCTAAGTTGCTGCAAAAGTTGAGGAAACAACAGTGGAGCTTTCTTCCGTTTCGAACCCAAAAGCTGGTGGTGCTTCAACTGGGGTTGGAGTGGAGTCCCAGAACCTCAGGTGGGATTGAAATTTAGTGAAGCCAGGGAAACACCGAGTTCAGATGCGGATTGCCTGTGACCCAGACTGCAGGAGTCGGAAGCTAGGTGGGTCCCACTGATGTTTGTGAGAAATCCACCGTCCATCGTTTTAAAACCTCATTTTAGGGTATGAGACCAAAAGTGAGGCCGATCAAAACTCAAGTAGGCCACATGATGGATGGGAGATGCCTAAAAAATCTTCGAGGTAGGATTATCATTAACCTTCGATTGATGGCCTACAAATAGAATATCCAAAAAATAAAAATAAAATGGTCCAAAAGAAAGGTATAGTTCCATAGCGTGAAGCATAGCAGCTATAGATTCAAGTGTGGGAGCAGAGAAGCATCTATTTCAAAATTCTAGCAAGTTTAAACAGCTAATAAGACTCTTCGATGTGGGAGTGGCAATTGGTTCAAGGATCATGCAATCAAGGGCCAAACGTTGGATGGATAACAGAATTTTCAAATCTATGATTTTTTAGGCATCGTCCAGCCAGATTGGGGACTCACAACTTAAATTTAAATGCAAGTGTCTGCCAAATTTCTATATCGCAAGTTTATTTCAAGCTTCTGAATAGAAAAGGAGCTTACCAGATAACTCTTATGCTTCGAGACATACTTCCAGAAACTATAAACACCAGTCAATGTCATCAACCTCTCGAAATAGGTCTTCCACGTGTACCTGGATCATGGATTAAGCAAGAAATGAGAATTATAGCCCCATAAATACAAAAGAAAAAATTCAATTAAGCATAGCAAAAGAAATACATCACTTACTTTTCATTAATGCGCTTTAGACCTTCCTGAGAGACTCTATCCCAGTGGGATGGATCTTTCTTGCATTCTGTGAAGAAGTCAACGAGAAGCTCAGCAGCTTTATCACCTTGGTAGGGATCAATATGGAAGCCTGAAACGCCGTGTACTATAATCTCGGCAGGCCATCCATTATTTGTCGCGAAAGTGGGCAGACCACAAGTCATGGCTTCAATGACCGTAGGCCCAAAAGCTTCATACAAGGCAGGCTGGAAACCAAGAGAAACATCACATTGACATTATACAAACACTAACTAGGAGTACTGATTATCTCAAAGAAGCAGGATTCAAAGAAGAAGAATGAGTAAAATGCTATATGGGTTATGGTCATTGTTGTGGTTTAAAGAGGATTACACACAGAAGATTTTCGTAAAGAAAAATATACAGACCATTCTTTGATAAATACACTCCATTCTCTACTACTTCTTCTTCTTCTTTTTGGGGAGGTGAAATTTTATTGGAAAAGAAGAAAACATGATACAAATGAGATGGAAATAGCCGTATCCGATCTCAGTTTCCCCAGGCATAGTGACAAATCTCGTTCTCATCAATTTCTTGGCCTGGAAATTTCCCAGGAGATTTTCAAATTTTAAGGTTTCTCTTGTGATATTATGGAGAAAACCATCATCATCATCTAGGCCTCACCCCAAGTAATTGGGGTCGGTTACTTCATGATTGAAGTTATGGCATAAATCTGATGCTGACTGCCAACCTGATGCAACCCTCCTCTAACCATCCGGGGCTTAACCAGCATTGAAAGCACATTATTGTGAGAATCTCACCAAAAATAAAAATATCAAAAATATCATTATAAATTAATATACATTCTGAAATTCATTTACATATATAACAAATTCCTAAAGATGTTTACCATTTTTTTGTGTGTTAATATTGCCCAAAAAAGGTGATATTTTAAAATCTGCCAATATTTTTAAAATCTCGTGGTAATTTTGCAATAATATCGTTTAGTGTTATTTTTTCATTGATTAGGATGAGTCACTCTCATAATTGAAAGATGAAGTCTCCAAAGTCAAGTGCTGAGTTCTTAAATTAATTGAGCACATATGACAATACCTGTACAAAAGCACCCCTCGTATCTGCAATGTAACGGTAGAGCTCACCATTGTGCACCGTATTCATTTGGGCTGAAATCCATCGGAACTGACCATTCAAGTTATATGTTGCAATCAAAGACTTCATTTTCTTCATCTCAGCTTGCTCTGTGTCGTTTGAATCTTTCCCATGGTCAGCAGCCACCACTACAAGGTTAACCAGTTCCCTGAGGCGGGTATTCTTCCCATACCACTCAATAAGTCCAGTAAGGTTCTTAACATGGTCCAGCCTCGCCATTGAAAATATAATTGGCTTGTTCCGGTCATTTAACATGCATCTGCAAGAATCTCAAGTGACAATCACTATCAATCTAAGTTTAAATATTGACATTCAATATCAGCCATGGTGCCTCAGTGCCATACAAGCTATCCATCAGGTAGACCACACTGTGTAGATGTCATGGCCCAAAACTCAGCGCAGTCCACTCATCAAGGGTGCCACAATGTATACAACAAGTGTAGTCTCCATGTTATGAAAACATCTAGATACAAAAAATGAGGAAACAAAAGGAACACAGAAAAATGGTGAAGCAGAGGCTCTCACATGTATTCTGTGTTCTGAACAGGACCGTAAAGAAGCTCCTCAATTTCAGGATGGAGAGTGGTGAGCCGTCTTTTGTCCTCTGAATATGGGAAGTAAATAGCCGTATCCGATCCTGGCGAGACAATGTCAAACTTGTGATCGAAGACATCAATCCCGTGAATAACTCGGTAGAGTCCAGGCAGAGTGAAGGCACTGTGGCTTTCATACTGTCCGATAGTGTTCTTGCTGAAACAATGCAAATTATAAAGAAGTCAGTTCTGGTAATGTCATATGCCAAGGAAAAATAACAAGGCATTCCACCAGAAGTATCTTGATTGTCTCCATGAAATCAAGCTAACTCAAGAGTTTAAGCACAGCTTTAACCACTGGTTTGAAGGTTTGTAATCCTCTTCATATTATCCACTTAGATACCAAGTAAAAAGGAAAATTTATATACTAAACTAACTGGAGATGAAAGAACTAAGATCTACTAAAGCATGCCATTTTTTCAGAAAATCATGTAGGGTAAAATAAAGGTCAAGGATTAATAAAACAAAATTCCCTGTTCCAATTTTCCAGCAATAGAAATCAGAGCGGGGCGTAGAATACCTTCCAGCAATCTCTTTGAATGTGCTGGTGATAGTAGAGTCTGTATGGTTCATGGCGATTGGATCTGCCAGAAATTGGCAAGAAAAATGGTGCTTCTCACCTAGTTTTTTCCAATTTATATCAGAATCTGGATACTTAGTTTCTTCCAGGGCATGAGCAATAGTACACTGCACAAGCAAACAAAAACATAGGTTACGGACAATATTCAAGATGGAAGTTTGTTTTGGCAGAAGCTACTCATATGAGCTTCAGAAATAAATATTTCTATGAGACAAACCTGTGTAACTCCCAATTTATGTGCAAGCAAAGATGCAACACGATTGCCAGCACTATAGTTTCCAATGATCAGATCTGGGGTGGCATTCAACTCTCCAGCAATTTCAAGTGCAACATCCTAATAACAGGACAAAATATTAAGAAATTTTATAAGATTAGGAATGTCAGGCATTCGAATAAGAAGCTTGATCGCTATAAAAGATCAGATTAAACAGACAGAAAACTGATATTTCTAATTAACGATTACCTCCATATAAGTCTCCAAATAAGGCTGCATATCAAACTGTGAAATCCATTTACAGATAATTCCCTTCTCAGTTCTAAATGGAACACGCAAAATGTTTGCATAATCTGTTCCAAGGACTTTCTCAAGACGTTGATTGCAAGTAGTCCCGACTGCATCAGGGAGTAGTCTAGTCACCTGTGTTCCACAGCAAAAAAGGCATCATGAGGAAGGCCAAAACATCAACCCCAATGTTGTAATGAGAATTAGAAATTAGAGGAGAAATCTCATGTTTCTGGCCTCTCTAGACAGGGTTTAACAAGATAAAGGCATCATGAGTAAGGCCAAAACATCAACGCCAATGTTGTAATGAGAATTAGAAATTAGAAGAGAAATCTCAAGTTTCTGGCCTCTCTGGAAAGGGTTTAACAAGATTTTTGAGGGAGGAAATGGTCTCCCTCCCTCCCTATTTTTTCTTTTGTTTTTGTTTTTGTTTTTTGTTTTTTTTTTTTTTTTTTTTTTTTTTGTGTGTGTGTGGTGTGTTTCTCAAACACAGGAATCTGTTACACAAGGGGAATTCTTTTTCTTTTCCATGGTTGTCCACAGTTCTCTCTAAACAAACAGGCGATGGCTCCCTTCCTCCCTCCCTCCCTCTTTCTCTCTCTCTCTGTGTTTTTGCGTGGTGTGTTTCTCAAACACAGGAATCTGTTACACATGGGGAATTCTTTTTTCTTTTCCATGGTTGTCCACAGTTCTCTCTAAACAAACAGGCAATGGAGATTTGTGATTCCCAAACTTTGGGCAAGAAATGATTTCTAATGGGTCCTATGATAAGGAAGAATCAGGATATTGGACAACGTGGGGCCAATCCAGATGCAAATGATCATCATGAAACTTACAATGAGAATTTGAGGCCTGATATCAAGGCCTTGTTGCTTTATTCTGAGAAGCATATTATGCTCCAAAGCACGAACTTGATCCAAAATATAAACAACCTGTAGAAAGATCAACTCAGAAAAATGACATTCTAGAGGTGAAAGAGTAGATGCACTCTTTAATAGGGAATATACCTCGCCCCCGGTATTGGGCAACCCAGGAACATTAGATTGGGCAAATGACTCATGGGGAGAGAGGATTACAACATTAAACACCATTGGAATCCTCCCAAGAAATTTCTCTAAGGTACATGGTTTGGGGGCCTCAAGGAGTTCCAAGAGCAGATGAACCATCTCCAACACACACCCAGCTGTATCACCCCACCCCTTCTCTATCCCCATCTCTTGGAATCTATACATCACAAATGTGCCAAAAAAAAAGGCGCTATTCAATCATCACATCCTTTAAAAAAAGTCATTTAAATCAAATGAACTAACAAATGAAAATAGGCATCTTACGTACTTGTCATCAAACTCTGAATAGGGTGTCTCCGGAGGGAGCATCAACAGATATTCCACTGCCTTCTTCATAACTGATTGGAGAGCATTGAGACTGTGAATTCTGTCATTTAACATCATTGCCTGCACAACATAATCAAGTGTTAAATGCATCTAAATTGCTTCATTGCAACATAATCAAGTGTTCATGACAGTATATTAAATCTGGATTTCTGAGGTCGTGGGCATGACAGGAGTAGATGAGACATGGAATATTAAAATCTCGTTTCCCCATTCCCTTCCAAAAGGACCTTACCCAGCTCCTAATTCCCTTCCATCATGAAAGTCTCCCAACACATTCTCACGTGGACACCTTCTCTTTCTCATCTACATATTTCTCCCATGAAATTCCAACAAAATTGCTTATATAAACTCAGAGAACAGTTAGTGTACAATCTTCAATGTATGTGCATTTCAGTATATTTGAATGTAGACTCACAAGAGTTTGTCATGGCTTCAAGTACCCAATGTGGAAAAATCCCATTGTGGTGGGAGTACGTGGGTGGGTGTGGGGTATGAGTGTGTTTGCAAAACAAAAAAAAAAAAAAAAAAGTATATTTGAGTGTAAGAGTGCAAAGAGCAAACATATTCAATCTTCCTGTAGTGCACCATATCTTTGGAGATAATGTTGTATCTTTTAGATTTCATTAGCGTAAGTAAACATCATTGTCCCTTGTAGATAATGGTGCACCATAGTTTGAGCTTCTCTTGTAAATTAATTATTATTATAAATAAAGGGAACTACAGGAGGAGGGATATGTAAGTTCTCTCTCCTCTTCTCTCCCTATTTAGGGTTTAGGGTGCTGAATACATCATGGCTGATCGAGTAAGAAGTAGCAGAAGGGATGGCTAAGCACAAAGAATTTTTAGTCAAATGGAAGGGATTGCTCGAAAGTTAGGCTAGCTGGGAATGGGACGCAACTCTTTGGCTTAGGACTTTGGCATTTGAGGACAAGGTCAAAGAGTATCTTTATGGAAAGTCGACAAGAATGACAATTCAGGGGAGGATTGTGACAGACTTAGCCATCTCAGCTTGCTCGCTTCGCTTTCTGTTCGACGCATCAGTAGCGTAAGTCTCCTGGTTTTAAGGGAGTTATTAGCTTTCACTACGTTTGAAGGGAGTATGTTTCTTGAGCTATTTCTACAAGAACAAAGGCCAGTAGCTGTTTCCAACAACAGATTTCCTGCGTCTCCTATTAACTTAAGAATGGCAATTTTCCCTTTTAGCAGGTAGCAAGATTTGCTAATATTCAAGCACATAACTGAATTTTGGTATTTCTCAACATTGTTAGGGTTAACCTAGATTTGATCATCATCATCATAGAATCATCCCAGCTATATGGGGTCCGCTTTACAAATCTTATTTTGCCAATCATTCCTACCTCCAAGATTGGAAACAGCCAAGAAGATTTAGTCCTATATTTTTATGATTTTCCTAATTCCCAATTTTTAATTTCCCACTATTTTCTTTCTGACCATTAATTTTTCTTTAGTTTCTTTTCTTTTTGTTTGTCAATACTAGTGCAATGAATGGGCTTTCTGCTAGTTTATATTAGAGCTTAAGCTATTTACTATACTTTTCGTGAACTGAGTTACAATGAGTAAGATAACCATTTGTTGGGAATGATATGGGCTCAGATAATTATATGTTTATGAATATTGAAGGAAAGATGAAGGATTATAGATCGGAGAGGCAAGGAATTTACCTTCCCCTTGTAGTTATGTGCTCGGAGGAAATCAAACAGTGGATGCAAGCTGTCTCTGTCATGAAACATTTTCGAAAGTTAGAAGAAAAAAAAAGCTAGCAAAATCAAGAAATAAAGAAACAAGAGCAACAAGAATTCTTCTTGCCTTAATGATCATGATACCAATCCCTACATGGGGCCAAGCAGGCTCACCAATGATCACAGGCCACTCAAGTCCTGAAAAATGGACAGATGTCATTTTGCTCATTCTGTCCATTTTACAGCCCTTATTCGAATGGCAGTGATAAGGGTACATCTTGGGCCATTTGTGATCCATGGAGGAGCCATCCTATCCAATGGTCGCTGTGACCAACTGACCATAAGTGGGCCTACTTTGGCCCCACATAGGAAACCCAGTGTAATAATATATGAATAATTCATACTTGACCATAGGTCATATAAATAAAACAATAGCAATTATAACTATAATCCTTCAGAGCACAAATGTTCAGTCGAAATAATGGCAATCACCTCTCATCCAAGAGATCCCATATGTTTTGCAATAGTTGGGCCCTTCTTCATGATGCTTTCGTTCACAATCACAGAGCTTTGATGAAGCCACATTCACAGCAAGAACTTGGCATTACCATTACCGAAAAATGCTAATTGCACATGACTTATCCCAGTACAGGCATTCACCTGATTTTCAGGCCATGCCATGTACACGGTAATGCCCACCTAATGAATGACCTAGAGGGTTTTGAAAAGGAGCCCTCGCGTGCATCATAGCTGGTATGCACCCCTAGCTTTTTAACCATCAGATTGCACTTAAAAATGCAATTCCGACATAGCAAGAGACATTTTTCCAGGTTAATGCTATGTGATACATTGGAATTGCACTTGACTGCAACATGAGGGTTTGAAAGCTAGGGTGTATACTAGCCATGGAAACGCATGGGGATAGCACTGCAACATGAGGGTTTAAAAGCTAAGATATACACTAGACACAGTAGAAAAGCTTAGGGCCTCTTTTTTTTTTTTTTTTTCCTCTCTAATTATTTGTAAATATAGGTAAATAAGTAATTATTATTTACACCTGTAATTACAGCCCACCCGCCTCCACATGACGTGACAACTAGTCCTGTTTGGAAGCCTCTAATGCTAAAACTGAGGAAAGGAAATTTGGTTCCTTAACATCAATGCCTACCATTGAAAACTACTTGGGGGCCACACAGGGTTTGGATCAAATTGATATTTGTGTTTATCCTTCATCCATGTATATGTGATGTTATGAACAAATTGGATGACAGTTACACATCCCTCTGGGCCCTAGGCTTATTTTAGCTTCAACAATGGGCATCATAATTCCCCGTTTCTTGTGGTCTGGTCCACTTGAGCTTATAATCTGCATCATTTTTTGGGCTCATGACTAAAATGAGTTAATAAAATGGATGGACAGCTTGGATCAGACACATACATCACGGTGGGCACCACGATCCCCTAAAACCTTGTGTGGGGCAGGCCCTAAAGAGTGCAATTTATGGGGCACACGCCAATTTTCCAAATTAACTGGTATGGAGCGTAAGTTGGATGCCATGGTGTATATTAGTCATGCCACCCACTACTGGGCCCTATCAAAACACATGGCCAGGATCTCACACAAATAAATAGGATGGAAGTAGCAATTCTGGCAGTATTTACGAGCAGCAACAATCATAAGGACATATTATAAATATAAACAATCAAGTTATTCCATTAAGGATCTGCTGTCAAAGATTTCATCTCCAGAGATCCATTCCAATATCCTAAAATGACAGTTTTAGCAGCCAAACAGCAACATCCGACAACGAAAAAGAAAACAAAAACCCATCTCACTACAATTTTCTTTACATTTGTTACTGGTGAAAATGAAAGTAAAACAAGATCGGTATAAGCCATACCTCGACAGAACGGAAACCAGTTCTTCCAGATGAGCAGACAGAGATTCGACCAGAGACAACCTGCCGCAGTCCATCACTACTCTCTCTTCTCAGAAAGCCTCTAACTGAGGGAAGAACAAAATAATAGTAAGTTCAAAAAAAAAAAAAAAAAAAAAAAAAAAAAACAAACAGAATATGAATTGCTACTATGAGAAAACTAGAAGGACATACGCCCTCCCTCCCAACCATCTCCACTGTACATCAGGCACAAGCCCGGGGTGATAAGGACCATTCATATAGTGGGCCAGCACATGCATGATAGCTCAAGGATTAGGGTGATCGGACAACCCCAGCTGTCCGATTTGTGCAATTCACGCCAGCTTAATCGGATTATCAATCATCCAGTTGCAGACCACTAACATCAAGACTAAACTAATCTAACGGTTATGGCTCATTTACAAGGTGTCCCACCAGATTAAAAGTCCTGATCACCCTCAACAATGTCCACACAGAAAGCAGAGACTGAAAGGGAAAATTGCTTATTAACAAGAAAGAGAAACCAGGATTTTTTTTTTTTAAATACCGAAAATAGTAAAAAAAATCCCCCAAAAAATGCCGTTATAATGCAATTTACTTCGAAAATCAAGCTGAGAAATACAACAAAAATCCCAAGAAAATGACAATAAAATTAAATTTACTTCGAAAACCAAACTTGGGAAAATTGTATAATTAAAAAAATCAATTTTTAGAAGAATTTCCGAAATTTAGAGATACCAAAATTAGGAAATTTACAAGAACTGCAAAAACTAAATCACGATTTTTAGAAGAAAATCGAAAACAAAAAATCGATGAATCGGTAAAACCGGAGATATCTGCAAAAGGGGGAAGCAGGGAATGGCAAAACCGTAAATATTTGAACTTTCTAGAGCATATATGTATTAAATTTACTTCGAAATTCAAGCTCAGGAAAAAAGTTTTAAAAATCCCAAGAAAATCGATTTTTAGAAGAATTTCCGAAATTTAAACATACCAAAATTAGAAATTTTACAAGAACTGAAAAAGCTCAATCACGATTTTTTGAAGAAAATTCAAAACTTAAAATCAATGAATTGGCAAAACCGTAGATATCCGCAAAAGGGGTAAACAGGGAATGGCAAAACCGTAAATATTCAAACTTTCTAGACCATATATGTATTGAATTTACTTCGAAATTCAAGCTCGGAAAAATAGTTTTAAAATTCCCAAGAAAATTAATGCAATTTACTTCGAATTCAGGAAAATAGTAAACTGAATTATATCAAGCTCAGGAAAATAGTAAAAAAATCCCAAGAAAACGTAATAAAATGCAATTCACTTTAAAATAATAATAATAATAATAAATAAATAAATAAATACGCTCGGAAAATAGTAAAAAAATCCCAAGAAAATGCCAATATAATCCAATTTACTTGGAAAATCCAGATCGGGAAAAATGGGGAAATTTCAATAAAATGGCCGATATTCAGAGATACCAAAATTAAAATCTTACAAGAATTGCAAAAACTCAATCCCGATTTTTAGAAGAAAACCGAAAAATTAAAATCGATGAATTGCTGAAACAGCAGATATCCGCAAAAGAAGGAGAAAGCAGCGAATGGCAAAACCGTAAATATCGGAACTTTCTAGTCCGTATATGGATTGCAAACCACCAGATACTCAGGCATCGTATACGAACTTTCATGCAAAGCACTTTCTTCCCGGCGAACTGCCTGTGTGTAGGACATCCGGCCAGTGAAAAAGGTGGGCCACACCATCATGAACATCGGACCGATCCATTCATTTACTGGGCCTGCCCATGGCCATCGGCCGTCGATCGATTTGTGTGGACCGTATGATCTCATGGCATGGCCCCGCTTTTTGAACGGATCTGATCTCTTACGCAAGCAACATGTTCGCCGGAAAGTGAAGAGAATGTGGATCGACCACGAGAAATAGACAAGATTGAGATTTTCTAGGGCTAAGAAACTCGTATTCAACGCACCTGAAGAAAAGAAACGAAAACACGAGAAATGAAAATTGGGTTTTTGCGATGGAAGAAAGGAGCGTGAAATGGGTATTTATAGAGGAGGGAGTGAAAAGTAATGTGAGAGAGACTGTGCGGTTTGATTTTCTAATTACTTGGTAATTCTATATAATTGGGTAATAATTATTTATCAGCGTATTTTTAATTGAATTTTCAAGACTGTTTGATTTTCTAATTACTTGGTAATTCTATATAATTGGTTAATAATTATTTATCAGTGTATTTCTTGTTGAATTTTCCAAGACTGTTTGGTTTTCTAATTACTTGATAATTTTATATAATTGGGTAATAATTTTTTAGTTGACTTTCCAAGCTGACGTTGACCGTCACCTTTCATTTATAATACTCTTTACGTCACCCGAGGAAAAACTGTTAACTCATGGGGTCATCATGGTGTGTTTGTTTTATCCACACCGAGGATCCCTTTAGCCAACTTATTTTAGCTCATGAGCCGAAAAGTGAAGCAGATCCCAAGATCAAATGGACCATAACATAGGAAACAATGGGAATTGAACTCTTACTATTGAAAGCTTCTTGAAGACTTCAAAAGTTTTGGACCAAACTAATATTTTTTGTTTCTCCTTTATTCATGACTGTGTGACCATATGAACCGGTTGGATGACAAATAAACATCAATGTGAGCACTAGGGAGAAAACAGCTTTTAATTATTGATGTCTTAATGATCATTGTTCTTCAAGCTGTGGTTCACTTGAGCTTTTGATTTTTTTAATTTTTGGGTTCATGTTTTAAAATATATTTTTTAAAAGGATAGATGGTATAGATAACTCATATATATCATGGTGGGGCACATATATTTAAATCAGTAATAATATATATATATATTGTATAGACCGCTTTTTGAAACGGTGAATTTCAAACACGTGGGGTAAGTAAATCAGGGAAATTAAAAATCAAACAGCCTTTGGCTCTGTTTTTGGTAAGGAAGGCACTTCAACTGAGATCATTTCACCGTCGATGCCTCTGTTTGGAAACGGATTGCGTCCTTGTCCGGTTAGACGAAACTCGGTCCAAAAAAGGGCTATATGGCTATGTGGGGTCCACCGTGATGAACTGATTTTATCCACACCGTTCATCAAATTTTCATATAATTTTAGTGTATTAGAGAAAAATTGATGCAGATCCTCTGCTCAGGTAGACCATGTCATAGGAAGAACCGGTGATAATGATGCACACCGTTGAAACATTTCTACAGCCCACCTTTATGTATATTTTCTATCCACTCTTTCCATAAAGGTCACGTACGCCTAGATTAAGGGAAAGATAAATTTCATATTGATCCAAAACTTCTTTAGCCATCAAGTAGTTTTTAATGGTAGTTGTTCAATCTCCAATATGTAGTTCACTTGAGAGTTGGATCTGCCTTATTTTTCCGATCCTATATTCAAAATTATCTAAAAAAATGGATGAACGGAGTGGATGAAACCTATGTGTCATTGTCCAAGCCGTCCATCTGTTTTTCCACCAAGGTGGATAAGACCCGACTGCCATTTTAAAACATATATATATATATATATATATATATATATATATATATATATATATATAAGCAAATCCAAATCTAGGATGGATCATAGTAAAGAAACGGTGGTGATTGGCCGTTGAAAAGTTCTTATGGTCCAGAAGCTTTGGATCACGATGTTGTTTGTGTGATCGCACTTCATCTAGGTGTTTATGACTTTGCCAACAGGTGGGAAAATAAATATTCCGGTGGAATATATGAAGTTTTTAATGAGTAGGATTCAATCACTGACTGTTTCCTGTGGTGTGGTCTACCTAAGATTTGAGCGACCTTCATTTTTTGGGATCACTCATTAAAATAACCTGTCAAAATGGTTGAACGGTGTGGATTTAAGGCACATACATCACTGTGAGCCTAGCAGTTTGGGTCCACCAACCCGGGTGGATTTTGAGGTTTATAATGATGTTTATTTTTCACCTAACGCATAGATAGATTACACATGCATAGATGGAGGGAAACACAAATGTCGCTTGATCCAAAACCTCTGAGGACTCAGAGAAAGTTTAAACGGTAAGTGTTTAAACTCGTGTGGTGTGGTCCACTTAAGTACTGGTTATTCTTCGATTTTGAGCTTATGGCTTAAAATAAACTGAAACATGGGATGGATGGCATAGATAAAACACATGCTTCATGGTGGACCCCACAAATCTTGCTGTACCACAAGAAATCTACCTCCCTCACACAGGTAGCCGATTAGGTGCGCCTCGAATGCACGCCGATTAGCTACTGAACTCGACAGGAGTAGTGCCCTACTTAACTGGCGTAGTCACGTTCTGTGGCCTCCATCATGATGTATTTGTTATATCCACACCGTCCATCCATTTGGAAATATCGTTTTATGGGATGAGCCAAATAATGAAGCAGATCCAAATCTCAAGTGGACCTCACAATAGAACATAGGGAATGAACGCTTACCATTAAATAGTGGTCCACAAAAGCTTTCAATCAAGCTAATATTTACTTTTTTCATTATTCCATGTCTATATTAGCTTATAAACATCTTGATGAGACCCAGAAAGGTTTTAACGGTGGGTGTTATTGTCCCATTATTTTCTGTGGCGGGTCCACTTGAACTTTAGATCTGGCCTAAACTGATCTTTATAAATGGATGGATCGTATGGAAAAAAATAAAATAAAATGTGGTGACGTCACTTCCGCAGCGCTACTCGATACTGCGGGGTTTGGTAGGTAAATCCGCGTCCGTCCCGCGTAGGCCAACCCAACCGGATTGCGTCGAACACCGCAGTCTCCAGCCGGTAACGGGCAGGAGCTTTGAGTCGCAAACGTAATGTATAGCTCTTATCCACACCGTCCAACCATTTTTTTCGTATCATTTTAGCACGTAAATCTGAAAATGAGGCAGATCCAAGGCTCAAGGTCACTACACCACAGGAAGCAGCGGTGATAATGATTCTCACCATTGAAACTTTTCTAGAGCCCACCGTAATGTTTATTTTCCATTCAACCTATTCATAAAGTTACACGGACTTAGATGAAGAGAAAACACAAATATCAGCTACGTTCAAAACTTCCGTGGCCGCCCAGAAGTTTTCAACGGTAAGAGTTTAATCCCCATTATGTAGTCCACTTGAGCCTTTGATCTGCCTCATTTTTGGGATTTTATTCTAAAATAATTGGAAAAAACGGATGAACGGTGTGGATAAGAGTGATACATCACGGTGGCCACTCGAAGCTCCTCTCCGTTTGCAGCCGCAGAGGAATGCCTGCTTAACATCGAGTATTGTACATCCACACCGTCCTTTGTCTTGTCGGATAATTTCAGACTATGAGTTCATCAATGAAGTAGATCAAACTTAAGGTAGACCGTTCAATAGGAAGTAGTAGTGATCGATCATTAAAAGCTTTTTGTGGGCCACAAAAGTTTTAGATCAAGGTGATATTTGTTTTTATCATTCATCTAAGTTCATGTAACTTTATTAATGGGTTGGATTTCAAATAAACAGTAGGTCAGGCCTTAAGAAGTCTTTAATAGTGGGTTTTCAATCACTACTATTTCATATAGAATGGTCCACCTCATATTTGGATCTTCTTCAATTTTTGGATAGTATACTAAAATAATCTGGGAAAATAGATGGACGGCATAGATCTACAATACGTACATTGAGATGGGTCGGACAGTTAAAGTCCAACGGTCAAGGTCGTAACATGTCGGGGACGACTGGGGCAACTAATCTTCCACTCTCACGCGAGAGTGGTATCATGTCAGAGCTCTGCCTCACCTAAGACGGTGCATCCCTTACCGCGGAGCCCACCTTGATGTATGTTTCATGCATCGATGCTATTCATATATATTTTTAGATGATTTTATGACATTATTTTTAAAATAAAACAAATACAATTATCCGGTGGATCATACCATATAAAATAGTGTTGATTGACCATTAATGGGCCAAAAAGAATTTTGGATCAAGCCAATATTTGTTTTTCCCCTTCATCCATGCTTATCTGACTATATCAACAGATTGGATCGTAAATAAACACTAAGAAGTATTAAAGTGCGCTCTAAAAAGTTTTTAATGGTAGTATGGTTAATCACCACTTTTGTCACCTTATCCGCTAAAATGATCTAAAAAATGGATGGATAGCAGATACATAATACATACGTCAAGGTGGGCCTGGTAATGGCCATGCCATCTTTGGTGAGCATGGGTCTCCCCTTCACACGTGCCATCATGTGCATGAACCGTTGTCCGCGGGGGGGGGGGGGGGGGGGGGGGGAGGGGAGGTGGGGGGCAAGAGTCATTTTCAGGAGAATAAAAGAGATTTAGGGATGGGGAAATGATTGGCTAGTGACCCTTCCCCTGGCCATTGGTTAGTAACATGTGCCTGAGCTTTCAATGTGATGTATGTGTTTCATTTATGTCATTTATCCACTTCCCCAAGATACTTTCCAAATCATTTTATAGTATGAGCCCAAAAATGAGATTGAACAAAATCTCAAGTAGACCACATAGTATTAATTGAACCCTTGCTACTAAAAACTTTTTAGAGAACTCAAAAGTTTTGGATCAAAAGCATAAAATTGTTTTTTTCCTTCATATAGGTCCGTATGACCTAATCAATATATTGGATGTTAAATAAATGTTACATTAGGCCATACTAAGGTTTTAATGGTGGACATTTAATTATTATTATTTTTAACACAGGCAAACACACCTCACACACTCCACACACTCACCCCGGTGGAATTTCACCACCGATGGGTACTCGAACCCTTGATCCGGAGTTGAAACTCTTGAGAGTCTACTCCCAGGGAAAGAGTAAGGACCCCAGGTGGTGAAACGATCTAAAATGATACGTAAAAATGAATGCCCAAAATGCCGTATTTTGGGATCACTAAGCTTTATATATGTGGTATTTTGGGATCACGAACTAAAATGATATGTAAAAATGAATGGATGCCACAGATGAAATACACACATCATGGTGGGCCACAGAGCACCAACAGCGTCTCTGGCTAAACAACATCCATAGAAATGTCTTCACCTAGAAAAAGAAAATTTAAAAAGCTACCAACGACAGGTATTGTTTGTCTTTACCCTAAATGTTTAATGATTATCCTTTCCATGTATGGTACGCCGGAAAGCAATAGAGTGGACCAGTTTCCTTTCATATTTGATAATCACAGGTGGCCAGTTGGCTGAGACCTTGGTCCCAGCAATGTGGGTGAGACGACCCTGACCTTGGTGACCTTAAGCCCACCCCAAATCATGCATTATATTTCCACCCATTTATTTTAGGACATTTTTGGTTTGATGATCAAAACTGTATATACTTGGGTTCAAGTCCCTGCGGAGTTGCAGGCTCCGAGGAGTTTCAACACAAGGTCTTGAGTTCAAAACCCATATGCGGTGAAATCCCACTATGGCATGCATGGGTGTGTGGCTAGTGCATGAAAAAAAAAAAAAAAGGAGCAAAACTGTATATGCACTAAGATTGGTAATAATTATTTTTCATGAGAATTTCAAGCACAGGATAGTTTTGACTTGAGGGTTTTATTAAAATTGAGGCACAAATGAATGAAATGTATAAAACGTTTGGAGCTCAACCTGATCGGGATCTGATCCAGCCGTTCATCTCTTTTATCCTCTTATTTTAAAGCATGAATATATATACAGAGAGAGAGAGAGATGCTCACACACAACTAGTTGGACCGTGAGTTTTGGTCCAACTAGCTCCGCATTTAATGCAAATAAATGTTGAGAGACAGGGGGGTTTGCTTCACGTTAGCCTTTTAATAAGTCTTTTGAAAATGATTTCTCACGTAGGTAGGCTCCATTGTGCTGTTAATATAAAATCTATCCAGACCATCACGTGTGTCACATCATGTTAAACTTATGGGATAAAAATAAACCCCATTGTTAGCTCGGATGGAACACACAGTTGGAAAAAATATGCTAAAAAAGCTCACCCTCCAAAATGATTGTTTGATGAGGCCCACTTGAATCACTTATGGATAGTATTTTTAAGTCAAGCACCTAATCTTTACTTTCGCATCTAATGGTTGGAGCTGATTTCACATGCTCATGATTGGGGTCCGGTAAAAATCAAAGGTGGATGTCTTCCCTTCAAATATTGCATTGGTGTGGCTCACCTGAATTACAAATCTATCTTATATTTTCTCTTTAGACTTACAATGAGATTGCACATCTAATGGTTGGAGTGGATCTTACCTACAAGATAAGGTGGCCATATAAAAAATCGATGTAAGCTTTCTCTCATGCCGTTAAACTTCTTTATATTCCCCGAGAGAAAAGGGGCCTGTTTCAAAAAAAAAAGTGGGAGTACATTGAGTGCAGCCTGTACATATACGGTTATGTGCATCCCTCATCCTGGGCCTACCTTGATAAAGGTATCGTGTATTCATTCTCTACATCTATATTTTTAGCTAAGGATAAGATAGGATTCCAAAAACGAAATAGATAAATATTTCAGGTGAACCACACCACCGAAATAGTGGTGATTGGCCATTAAAAACTTTTTGTGAGCCAAAAGTTTTGGATTAAGCTGAAATTTATTTTTAATTTTATTTTCCTTCATCAAGGTCTTTGTGACATTATCAATAAGTTGGGTGGCATGTAAAAAATTACGGTGAGCCCTAGGAAATTTTAATGGTAAAAGTTCAATTTTCACTATTTTCTATTTGGTGTAGACCACTCGCGATTTATAATAGATTCGTTTTTTTATCAATGTTCTAAAATGAGCCAAAAAGACCAATGGACCGCATGGATATACAATATATACATGAAGGTGGGTGACGTGGCCAGGGACAAACTGTGTTGCATAAGCAATGGACTGCACTGAATTCACTCCATATTTTTCTTAACATAGCTTTTTTTTTTTTCTTTATAAGGAAGCTGGAAGAAGGTTAACGGTAGAAGAGGAATGTTTAACCTTATTTTTATTAGGCCCATCATAATGTCCTGACATGCATGTTAGATCCACTACGACTATCAAATGTGTGATCTTATTCTGCATTTAGAGACAAAATATTAGGATGACTTTTGATTTAGGTAGGACACACTAATAGAAAAGGTAGAGGGAGACACATCTACCTTTGATTTTTACAGTACCAACGATCATGAGTAAGTGAAATCCATTCCAACCATTAAATGTCACATCAAAAGCTAGGCATGGAACTCAAAAATTAGGCCGACACTGGATTTAAGTGTTCCTCATGAAAGGAATTATTTTTAAAAGTCAGTTTTTTTTTAACACTATTTTCAATTGTGTAGTCCACTTGAACCATGGATGGAGTTGATTTTCTGTTCTTAGATCTAACATGGGGTGACACAAATAATGATCAAGGTGGATTTTACATTAATAGCGCAATGGAGTCCACCCATGTCAGATATCATTTTCAAAAGACCTTTTAGAAGGCTAACGTGAAGCAAATGCACGTCTCTCCCCGCATTAATTAGCATTAAATGCCCAGCTAGTTGGACTAAAACTCACTGTCCAACTAGTTGTGTGTGAGCATTTCTCATATATATATATATATATATATATATATATAGGCAAATCCAAAATAGTTGTGACCACATGTAAGGGTGGATGAGAATTGAATACTTATGTTTGAAAACTTTTTGGAGCTATGATAGTTTTGGATCAAGTTGATATATATATATATATATATATATATATATATATATATATATATATATATATATATATTGGTTCATTCATGGCTTTTTTACCTTTAAAATAGGTTAGATGGCAAATACATCTTACTACACTCTATATCATTTTTCACTTTAAACTGTGGATTTCATAATTATCCCTTCGTTTTCCATGGTGTGGTTCACCTAAGCCTACAATCTAAGCTGGTAAAAGAAATGAACAGCATGAATAAGGCACATACATCATTGTGGGACCCACAGATTTTATCCACACGGTACTAGGCTGCGATCTTGTTTTTCAGTGTGATTTCTCTTTGCAAACATCTTCTAAAAGTATTCATAACCCATTTACCATCAGTAGTAAATGATTAAACAAACATGTCCTAAAGGCTTGTTTGATTTTCCAAATAGACCATAAATAAATGTAAATAAATAATGATTATTTCCTTAAATAATTAAGGCATGGTTCTGTGTTTGATTTGATGGGCTTACTTTTTTAACAAAGATGGTAAGGATGTGTGAAATATATGTGAAGTTCACTATGATATATGTGGCTTATCCACACCGTCCATTGCTATGCCAGTTGAATTTGGAGCCTGAATAAAAAACTGAGATATATCCAAAGCTCAAGTTGGCAGTACCACAAGAAAAAGAAAATTGAATACCTACAAATTTTTGAGACCACTGTTTCCTTTGATTTGGGCCACTTGAATGTTAGATTTACCTCATATTTTGGCTCATACTTCAAAATATTTTGGTAAAACGGATGGATGACATAGTCATGTCATATATTTCAAGGTGGGGCCTACAAATTTAAACCAACTCTTTTAGACCTATTTTCAGAGTAGAAAGATCAGTATATTTTTGAATAGAGTGAAAGTGTAGCTAATTGCCCATTTACTGCGTATATACGAGTTACAAGCATTTAGAAAATCAAGCAGACCCTAAGGCATTGAACAAAAAAATGAATCTAACACAAATTTTAGGTAGGTGACCGCACACTAGATAACAATGATCATTGAACTCCCACTGTTAAAAAATTCCTAACATCCACTGTATGCTTAATGTCCATCCAACTTCTTGATAAGGTCAAACGGACTTAGATGAAAGTAAAAAAAATATACAAATATAAGCTTGATCCAAAACTTTTGTGGCCTACAAATTTTTTTTTTTTTTGTTAATAGTCAATAATCATTGTTTCCTATAATATAGTCCATTTGAAATTTACCCCTGTTACATTTTTTGGGCCATGCTTTAATATAAGCCCGCAAGACAAATTGACAAAGTGAATATACCATGCATTCATCAAGCTGGGCCCTACAGTCAGAGTCCCCCACCCACGTTGCACGTTGGGTTTACAGCCAAGTAGCACTCCTTCACCATACACGGTTTGGACTTTGACATAGATGGGCAATGTATATTCGTACGAATAATTACTTCTGATGCATCTGTGTTTTCTACCTGTATTCTATACGTACCACATGCACAAATAAAAAGTAGAGTATTCTTCGCGCTCCTCCGGCTATGCTACATATGGACCACTAATCTCACATGATGCCATTTATATGTACAAATGGTTGCCCACCTCTCCACAACTGATTACAATATTACTAAATCTTCCGTGCCTCATTTAATTTCTCACCGTTTGTAGTAATAAATGGCCAAGAAAAATAAGATACTTGAATTTCTTGAGAGACTCTATGAAGGGTGGTACCCTTCTCCAACAACCCTTGAAGGCTCAAGGTTGTGTGGTGGGAGAGAATCATACCCAATCCTTTGAACTGATGTAGGTTTGGTGCTATTTGTCATATTTCATTGAGTCCTCTAGACCCCCGCTCCGTCATATAGTCCTTTAGTTAGACGCTTTATTCTCATACAAAATGCCTAACCTTTCCTTCTCTCCTGTTGAATAGGGGCAGTCGAAAAGCCCACTTTGACAAGACGTCAATCGCTGCTCTTTGCCATCAAGGCCTAATCTCTCAGTTGCAATTATTAAGAGAACTGATCCTAATGCTAGGTAACAAGATTTATTTTTTTTGGGTTAGCTTGTTAATACACTCCACTGTGAGTTGACACTTCACTGATAGCCACCTCCACTAGGGATTGAAACAAAAACTCCAATTCAACACTGTATTTTTCACTCATTCTACCACTTTAACAGGATTTATGTCATAAATTTAAGATATGCACGTAAGACAATGGAGGGGGTTGGCCCGCCCGACTTCAGTGGATGTGAATCCCTGACTGTGGGGCTCACCTTGATGTATGTATGCCTTATATCCACACCATCCATCCATTCAAAACTCATTTTAGGACATGATTTCAAAAATTAAGCAGATCCAAATCTCAGGTGAACCATATAGAGCACAAGAACAAGTGATAATTTATCATTAAAAATTTTTTTTGTGGGCCACAAAAGTTTGAGATTGAGCTGATATTTGCGTGGTCTCTTTGTCCAGGTCTTTGTGACCTTATCAACACCTTGATCGGAAAATAAACAATTTAGTTGTCCACATGAAGTTTTAATGGTGGGGATTCCATCACAAGTATTTCTATGGTGTGGTCCACTTATAGTTTTGGAATTATATCCTAAAATGTAAAAGTGGATGGACAGAGAAGATGTAAGGAACATACATCACAGTGGCCCCCACAGTTAGGAATCTACCGATATGGGTGGCTTTGGCGATCAATCCACCAAAGGTGCAACTGGGTTTCAGCAGTATACTTCTATTTCAGCCTAGATCATAGGATCAAGCGCCTATGTACCTCCGGTGTCGGTGTAAAAAAAGAATAAGAGAATGCAATAAATAAGAAATACAAATTCGGTGGTGGTCAAATGAGAAGAAGGACAAGCCACGTAGATATAGCGTTGATTACCAAAAGAAGATAGCGATCATGAAATCCACCCATCAAGAAAGTGTCTATATCATTTTCCCTGCGCACACGCATACACAGCCGAATGCCCGGCTACGCACCGTTTGCATGGAACTCATGCCAACTTTTTCGAGAACACATCATATGTGATGTGACTCTAAAATCTGAACCATTCGTGTGAAGTAACACCTCATGAAACCTCTTGTGGGCTCAATTTTTACTTTGATCCATAACTTTGATGGGCCATGAAAAATGAAAACAATTTCTTTCCTTGATTTGCAGTTCTCTTTTCTATGGCCCACTAAAATTTTAGATCAAGGTGATATTTGTCCCCCAGGGTTTCATGGGATTCCACATCACATGGACCGTACAGATTAGACGCCAATGACACATGTGAAAAGGTGTGCACATACATAGGTACATAGGTGAGCATAATTTTATATATATAACAAAACACAAAAAGAGAAGCGCAGGATTCGAAACCATTTATCAAATTCCAAAAACATCTCATCCCAAAGGATACCCCTATTTTATTTCTGAAACGAGTCATGGGCCGCTGCACAAATACAGGCTGCATCCAATCAGCATATTAGTGCCGTAATTACTGTTTTTACGTAACAATACCTCCATTTACATAATCCAAACGAGCCCTAACATGGTCCAAATATAATTACTATTTTTACATAACAGTACCTCCATTTAGCCAGCTGGTACACTTCCCTCTCCAATGTAAATGTCTACATGGTTGTTGGCTTTCGGATTTTCTCCATCTGAAGTAAATAAAATAAAATAAAAAATTACATAATACTACCTCATTGATATGATTCAAATTAACTTTTCTTTAACTTATTTGATATATCAGGTTTAATTGGTATGCATTTTCATCACTTATGAAAAAGTATACTTAGGCTTTGTTTGTTAACGCTGAATTTTTGCACTTAATGTAGAATGGAGAAATTTTTTTATGTTTAGTGGTATTTGTTAATGCGTTGTTAACGCGGAAGACGGAAAGTAGTAAGTGATTTTTCACTGAATGCTTTCCATGATAAGAGTCTGACTTAATAGTGAACGCGGAATGCGCTTCGTGATTTTTCATTAAACAAAAATTTTTTACTTCCAAAAGTATCATTTTCAAGTTATACGAAAATTTTTTCTTTTCCGCGCAATATAAAATCAACCTTTAACCTGTAAAACTTCTTTATGCCCTACCATGATTTATGTTTTTGATCCACATTATCCATTAACTTTTTCAGCTAATTTAAGGTGTGATCCAATAAAAGAAGTAAGTCTAATGATTAATTGAACCATAAGGTGGAGATTAAACGTCCACCATTAAAAACTTCTTGAGAGTTGGAGAAGTTTCAGATCAAGCTGATATTTGTGTTTTCACTTCATCTACGTCTACATGACCTAGGTTGGATGGTAAAAAAATATCAAAGTGGCCAATTTAACTTTGATCTCTTTGAACCATGTGTACAACGGACGCAGATTGCGTACTACCCCCGCATGTCCCTAGCTCCGAATGGGCATTTTTATGGGCGGGCCCACCGTAATATATCTGTACATCCAAACCCTTTATCCCTTTTTTCATATTATTTTAAGGCATCAAAACAAAAATGAGGCAGATCCAACGATCAAATGGACCACATCACAGATGACTCTGGCATTTAATGCAACTGGTGCATTTTAATGTAACCAAGATTATTATTTGGTGCGGTCCACTTGAGCGTTGGATCTGCCTCATTTTTGTGTTCATGCCTTAAAATAATCTGAGAAAAGGGATTGACAGTTTGAATGTACATATACATCACGATGGGCCCGCCTACATAACTGCCCGTTCGGAGCCAGGGACAGGCAGGGGTTGTACGCAATCTGCGTCCTCGTTAAAGACACCGCCTGGAAGCGAATTGCATATTGAGTAAACTCTGTGGGGTCCACAATTATTTATTTATTTTATCCACTCCGTTCATCCATGTTAATGGATAAATTTAGGGCTTGAGACCAAAAATTAAGTATATCCAAAGTTCAAGTGGACCACACCACATGAAACAGTTTTATTGAACCTCTACCATTGAAAAATTCTCGGAAGCCATGGAAGTTTTGGATCAAGTTGATGTTAAAATGGATGACCTGTTAAAATGGATAAACAGTGTGGATATAACATATACATCGTGGTAGCCTCACAGATCTCCTGATAGAACCATGTCTCTAATTAGTTCCTTAGGGCCTGTTTGGACGGGCACGCTGGATGAGATTAGAAGGGATTAGGTGGGATCGGAAGATAGATCTTGGGATTGGCAAGGCATGTCCAAACAGACATGGAATCGTGATCCCAGGATATAGGAATCCCATGGATCTTAAGACAATCCACTGACATCACCATCATTACCTTAAATCCCATCTAATTCATCCTAATTGCTTCAAAATTGCCTGGACATATTTGGTTAGAGGTATTAAAAGAGATTAGAAAGTTTAATCCCGAATTTAGCTGGACGTGCCCAAACAGACCAGATATAGCAATCCCGGGATATAACAATCCTATGGATATTAAAGACAATTCACTGACATCACCATCATTACATTAAAATCCGTACAATCCAGTGTAATACCATGTAATCCTATCCAACGTGCCCGTCCAAACAGGCCCTTAGTGCGTATAGTACCCAATCCGTTGTAGTGTACCAGTGTTGCGGAGAACTCCAGTCCCTGACAAACTAACATTCCTAGACAAGAGTCCGCTCTCTTTTAGTTTTTCATTTTCTTAAAACAGGTACATGCGATTTGAGATTTCCATGAGTTTGAAAATAACGGCTAAATCTTTTGCTCAAAGAATCAAACCATTCCACAATTCAGGTGGGCCACAGCGTACTTAAGTTAAAGAACTTTTTCACCGGCCATTCATTTGTTTTGATATGTTGCGGCTCATTTGAGGTGTGCAATTGCTTGATTTTATTAAGATAGGTGTAGATCACCTGATGCAAAGTTCAGATCTAAAACAAGTGCTACATGTAACACGTGCGGCTTGTGCATATTCAAGGCTTCCACACGCGCGTAGAATCAGGAAATAAACTTCTTCAGTAAAGAGCAAGCTAGGAGTTATTTGGAGTGGGTGCGTGTTACGTATTACCCCTGGCTGTTTAGAGCTCGGTACAGGCATAAGCTCCGAGGAACACTGAGGGACCATTGTTATTTATCACTTTTATCCACACCGTCCATCCATTTTTTCATATTATTTTAAATTAATGGACCAAAAATAAGACAGGTCTAAAATCAAGTAGACCACACCAGAGGAAGCAGTGGTGCTAAAGACACCCACCATTGAAACCTTTTTAGGGTCCACCGAGTCATTTATTTTCCATCCTACCCGTTGATTTGGTCATATAAATATGGATAAAGAAAATACAAATATCATCTAGATCCAAAACTTCTGTGGTCCGTAAGAATTTTCTAACGTTAAGAATTTAATTCCTTCTGTGTGATCCATTTAAGCTTTGGTATTCGTTATTTTTGAAAGCATGATATAAAATGATATGAAAATATGAATTTACGGTGTGGATGATTTTCACACATCAGGGAACAGATCAGGCGGGGGTAGTATCTAATCCGAGCTCAGTACGAGCTCGGACAGAGACCTGCTGACATGACGCGTCCTTTTCCTGTCCTCTCTCAGATTTCGTGCTTTTGGAATTTATTAGTTTCACGTGTGAACTTTCAATCACCACATCATCAATTCGTTCTATTCATGATAAATATCTACTTTTGGAATCTTCATTCATGACGATGAAAGAAAACCACGCATGTGACCGGATCTCTCTTTTAATAACAGTAATCCATCAATTTCTGCAAGCCGCCGACTGAACGGCTTGGATCATCCAATGATTCATCAAGGCAGCCTCTGCCTAGGAAGCGGATTGGCTGGTGTACCTCACACCAGCTATACAGCTGCGGTAGGTACGTGCCGTGCGGAGACGAGCACTGATGCTCCTCGAGCTCTGGGTTGTACGAATGGTTCAAAGGAGGTCAAGGTTATATGAGCCCCACGGTGATGTATTTATCATATCTACACCATTCATCTATTTTTAGATCTCAGTTTAGAGCATTATCCAAAAAATGAGTCATATCCAAAGATCATCTGGACCACCACAAATAGAAGTAGAGATAATGATTTTTCGCCGTTAAAAAATTCATAGGGCCTACCATGACATTTATTTTCCATCCAATCTGTTCATAATTTCACAAAGACCTGAATGAAGAATAAAAACAAACTTCGTATTGATCCAAAACTTCTGTGACCCCAAAAAAAGTTTTAATGGTAGACGTTCAATCCTTCACTATTTTTTTTTTATGGTCCACTTGATAGTTAGATCTATCTTATTTTTCATCTAAAGCATTAAGACAAGCTTGCCAAATGAATGGACGGTTTGGATATAACACATACCTTATGATGGAACCCACAGGACTTTACTGTCGTCAACACAGCTGCTGTAGGTACACCGGCCAATCCGCTTCCGAGAGGAATGCATGGACACCCAGTACTCTTTCCATCCAGTACTCTTTCCATCTAAAATTGATGGTAGGGAGCGCTTGCAACAAAGTTAGTGGCCCACCAAGAAGTGTTTGACATCCACTCCAGCGATCATTTGTGCCCGCTCATATTAGAGTCTGGGCCCAAAAATTAGCCTGATCTACCGGTCGATTAGACCACACCATATGGAAATGTTAGCAATGAGATACCTAACATTGTAACCTTCTTAAGGCCCATGAAAGCTTTAGATCATGGTGATATTTTGGTTTTCCCATCTTCACCTTTTCTTGTATCGTGGCCCACTTGATGATCATATAAGTCTCGTGTTTTCTATCATGTGTTAACATGATCTTTCCCATATGATGAACGGGTTGGATGTCACACACAAAGTGGCCCATATAGAGGTTTCTTTTGCATGAGCTGTCTTTTGCTTTTGCTGTGGGTCAGATTCAAGGGCACTTATGGAGCAGTAAAATTCCGGCCTTTCACCATGCATCTAACCTGAGACCCATAATTTGGACCTTAAATGTAATTTCTAAGTTCCTGAGCATCATCCACCATACGCTGCCAGGGCATCAAAGTCATTTCCCATCAACCTAATACATCTTATAAGTTGACGTATGGTACCATACATACATACGTATACACGCATGCATGAATACTTCGATAAGAGATTCCTGAGGCATATGCTCTCCCCACAACCGATCCTCACAGAAAACAAAGGTCTGTACTAGAGAAGCGGATTCTGTACGAGTATCTCGTTAAGCTATGTGGGGCCCACCATGATTTAAGTATTTTATCCACATTGTCCCATCTATTTTATCTAATAATTTTAGATCCTCAGGCGGGCTTGTTTGGTAGCGTGAATTTGGAACCCCTTGAATTTGAAATCCTCATATTTTGTTTGGTACCTTAGACTGGGAATCAACTTTAATCCAAAGGTAGCTTTGCATGGCATAATTTTATCACTAAATCTAACTTTAATATCTCTAGTTAGTGACATACGCAGTGTTTGACACAACGGTTGCAATAAGTTAGCTGAAATATATGCTTCACCCAAAATTGATGAAATTTCAAGTCACAAATGGGCCACAAGCACAAGATAATGTCTGAGTGAGTAACTAATGATTTTTATTATTGATTTACACGGACAATGTTTGGATGGTGTTGGCCATTATATTAAAATAATCAATAGTGATGCAATTGATAATCTAGTTATTTTTAAATATCTTTAGTGGATAATGTGCCCAATAAAATAATAGTATGTTGACACACTTACACATGCAACTATTGAAAGGATTTTGGGTGTAATTTAAGCTCTCATGGTGGATTTCAAACCCCAATTTATGGGATTTGAAACCCCCACTTTATGTTGCCAAACAAGGAAGGAATTTGAAATCCCCTCAAATCCACAGTGCCAAAAGACTCCTAAAAATAAAGCATATCCAAATTTAGAGTGAACCACACCATAGATAAATAAATAAATAAGTGCGACTTGAACGGTTGCCATTGAAAAATTCTTGAAGGGCATAGAAGTTTTAAATCAAACTGATATTTGTGTTTCCCTTCCTCAATATTTGTGTGATCTTATGAACAGGTTGGATGATAAATAAACATCATTGTGGGCCTCAAGAAGGTTTCGAAGGTGGAAATCATTATTCCCACTGTTTCCTGTGGTGCAGTCTACTTGAGCTTTGGAAATAATTCATTTTGGGCTCAACCCCTAAAATGAGATGGAAAAACGGATGGATGGGATGGATAAACCACATACATTTACAATGGCCCAACAGAGTTTACTAGTACAAAAAAAAAGCTACTGAGCCACTATAGGAAAGCTTTTTGTTTTATTACGTAGGGAGATGCATATTAATGGTAAAAAGTAGACGTGGGCATCATTTCATGATGTTTTTCTTTTTGTCTTTTTTTCTCAAATTGGGAAAAGGTGGTCTTAGACAAAAGCGTCTTAAATCATGAAAAACTCGGCACACCACGACCGTCTAATCAGAGCTTTAAGATTGGAATGGGCAGTGATGATCAGTGGGCTCTGTGGAGAAGGGCCGTTCATCAGAGGAATGCATGATGTTGGGATGCATTCTGTCTTATTTACTTGTTTACATTGAGGAAGTGGAAGAAATGATTCTTCAAAAAGTTCCATTTCGCCCTTGGACATGGCTATATGGTCATAGTCCATCATTTGCCTAGACAGCGGTGAGCCGTCAGTTTACACATGTGGTGCACTTGTTCATCGATCCAGACCGTGTGGATTGTAGGGCTCGGCAATCAGCTAGGACCCACTAAGCTAGAGGTTAATTTTGAATGACCTTGGATCGTTGGGCCCAAAAGAGGGCCCGAGACATTTCCAGCCTAACAACTGCTGTGGCATGGAAGTGACCAGGATCTAATGATTCTAACTATCATTTTGGATGCTAGCCATCGAATGGACGATCACAGGGAAAAAAAATATTAAGGTCATCCACCCAAATTGAATAGGAAAAATCTGACCATTTGATCCGTGTGATTTTTGCGTGATGTTTCTTCCACGATGGCGCTGACAATTTGGATGGTCTAGATTGCCACACACATGCGCCACATACAACAGACGAGTCGCTATGTGACACAAGGATGAACGTGATGAGGTCGATCACCATCTTCCTCAAGGATAACTACTCCGAATCCATGGAGCTTCTTTGGACTCCTCACAGAGACTTCTCAAATTCACGAGGAATGAAAGCAGGAAAATAGAAATAAATTTAAAATTAACTGATGAATAATTGATAATTTCTAATGTGTCTACTTACACTATTAATATAGAAAAAAAAAAAAAAACTAAAATTCGTAATTATCAAAAATAGTAAAATTCTAACTCTAATACAAATCCTAATTCTAATAAAACTCTTCTAAGGTCTAATTTCTAAAAATAAAAATTACAAATAAACTTTCTCTAGAAGAGCCCTAGTATAACTAAAAGTTATTTCTAAAAGGAAAGAAAATTTAAAACTCTAAAAAATATTAAAAAATTGAAATTATTAAAAATAGTAATTTTTTTTCTAAAAATTCATTTTTAAGTTGAAAGTGCGCATTTTCTGACGAAATGGATAGATGCGACTCACATAGTGGGTTGATTCACCTCGGATGACCCATTTCAGTAAAGATTAATAGGTTGTGCACCCCGTAACAATACCCAGATCAAAAGTTACGGCCAATTTACGGCTCACCTTCTTTCGGCTCAATCATGCTAGGAACGGATCTGTGACATGTTCTACATCAGACCCCTCCACTTGAAAAAAACTCGTCCTCAAGTTATACAAGAGACTTGATACATGAGTCTGAGATAACTTCTGATGCCGATGTTTATTAGCCCTTTTTTTGTACTTGACATTAAGCTCTTGAGTTGACACAATACATGTACTCGTGCTTTCCTTGACTTGACTAATATTGATTAGTTCCTTCCCATCTGTCTTTAAGATCTCATATTTTTTCTGATAATATGGGCAATTAGGCGGACTTGCCCCTGAGACGAGATCTATATGATTTTGTATATCTTGTATGAGAAGTAATTTACTAGGTAGTTCATCAAGTACAACCCTCTTGAACTCCTGTGATACTGGTTCTAAATCCTATAGGATATTCACCGGCTCAACGTATTTTTTCTTTTCAACTAATGGATATATATCTATCGTTTTTTCATATTGTTTAACAAAGGTTTGTTCAGTTGTGAGATATTGTCCCTCCACTTTAGAAGTCTTGGGTTGATTTTCCATTCCTATAGAGGTCACATGTTCGCCACTGATGAATCCTGTGGTCTGTTGCAACTCCGTTTTGATGAAGTCATTGCTCGCAGACCAATAATAAGATTTTTCTACATAATCTTTTACTAATAACTATACTGATAATAATTTTGGTTTTGTTAGAATAATACCTGATTGTAATCTCGAGGGAGGAATCGCATGCACAATAACTTCTTCATCCACGACCACGTGTGAATTGGCGCTTTCATCTGCCTCGTCCGCTCAAGTTGAAGTTGTTCCCACCAATCTGAAGCTCTGTCCGTCAACTTGTAGGCTACAAGTTTAACTTTCTTTTCTTCTACAATGTTCATGTAGTCGAAGAAACGTTCAACTTCAAGCAACCAATTGAGAAAGTCCTTGAAGTAGAGTTGACCATTAAAACTAGGAAGATTGACTTTCATTTTGAATTCTTGAACCATCCTGCGCTTCATTGATAGCATCGCCCTACAATCAGTATAATTAAGAATTCCAGCAATTGCTGGTGGTGGATCACTACCACGAACACGGAGCTGCCCTAGGTTTTCTGCCAAGAGATCCGCTATGCGGTCGATGGAAGCCTGCAGCCTTTGCATGGCTTGTCAATTCTTTTGCTGCGCTTTTTCGAAAGCTACTACCATTAAAGGTAAATTCCCTAAAACACCGCTCATGAGATTATTGCCTAACCTGTCGTTAGAAACCATCGATCCGAGGAGAAACCTTGCTCTGATACCAAATTGATACAGGGATGAACGTGATGAGGTCGATCACCGTCTTCCTCAAGGATAACTACTCTAAATCCATGAAGCTTCTCTGGACTCCTCACAGAGACTTCTCGAATCCACGAGGAAAGAAAGCAAGAAAATAGAAATAAATTCTAATAAATTCAAAATTAATTGATGAATAATTGATAATTTCTAATGTGTCTACTTACACCATTAATATAGAAAAAAAAAAAAAAAACTAAAATTCGTAATTACCAAAAATAACAAAATTCTAACTCTAACACAAATCCTAATTCTAATAAAACTCTTCTAAGGCCTAATTTCTAAAAATAAAAATTACAAATAAACTTTCTCTAGAAGAGTCCTAGTATAACTAAAAGTTATTTCTAAAAGGAAAGAAAATCTGAAACTCTAAAAAAATATTAAAAAATCGAAATTACTAAAAATAGTGAATTTTTTCTAAAATTTTGTTTTTAAGTTGAAAGCACGCGTTTTCTGACGAAACGGATAGATGCGACCCACATAGTGGGTCGATTCACCTCGGATGACCCGTTTCAGTAAAGATTGATAGGTTGTGCGCCCCGTAACAATACCCGGATCAAAAGTTATGGCCAATTTACGGCCCACCTTCTTTTGGCTCAACCATGCTGAACGGATCTGTGACACGTTCTACATCACTATGTTTTTGAAAGCTGGTGGGGACTAGGACTGTGATCTAGGCCCACCCTTCCTTTTTTCTTTTTCCTATTAACCTGAGTTGTGGAATGAGCAATGATGATCAGTGGCTCTATGTAAAAGGGCCTTCCATTAGGAAGACATGATGTTGGGATGGATTTTGTCTTATTTACTTGTTTGTATAGAGAGAGTGGAAGAAATGCTTCTCCTAAAAGCTGACGTTTCTTTCTTGGACATAGACATGGCTATGATCATAGTCGGTGATCCTATTTCAAAGGGAGATGAGAGAGCTTGAACGTTCACACTGCTCCTTTGAACATCACTTAGAGAGAGAGAGAGAGAGAGAGAGAGAGAGAGAGAGAGAGAGAGAGAGAGAGAGAGAGAGAGAGAGAGAGAGAGAGAGAGAGAGAGAGAGAGCCATGATCACATGCCGTCATCTTATAGAGGGAGAGACAAAAGCTCTCATCTCTCTTTATTTGAAGTAGGTCTAAGAGAAACTCCCTGTATTAAAAAATGGCAGCAACAATAATTAAATGATATAGTACATACAGTTATGATTAGAATATATGTTTTTCTTTATTTTGAGAAACATGACCGGTCTAGATCATCATGTGAGAATTAATTACTTTTTTTTAATAAATTTAAAATTCCACTATGTTTTAATATAAAATCCATCACACCAGTGAACATACTCTTGTCCACGGGGAAAGCAATGTTGATTTGTGGAGCATTCAAACTGCAGAGTGTGTAGGTTGATATCCAGGCATTTAGAAATTACTTAGAAATTGAACACATGGTGTAAATCAATTCAAGCTAAACTGTCCAAATTATGCTTTCTAGTTTAATTGCATCATGAACAAAAAATTTCTATTATTTGATTACCTAAATATTAGATTGCTTAACGTCTAATCAATGATTAAAAATGAAAAATATCCAGGTGACATTATATGGCACCCTCGCTTTGATGTTGTGGCCCAAAAGCTAGATAGGTCAGATCAACGGGTGGGCCTTCTCTGGGAGCAAACTTGGTATTTCTGGAGCATTGCATTAGTGTCTGCTTTCCACCAAACAAATCATTTGCCCGTAGGACTGGGGCCCGCGGATCTGCCATCCAAACAGCCTATCTAGTGAGCCCTGGAATCATGGAAGATACAGGAAATCTTCCAGACTGGTGTAACAATGGTTATCAGCTGTCAATAAATAGAGCAAATGCCCAACATCACAGGATTAGGATCTACAAACCTTCCACACTAAGTCCCATGAAGTCCCATTGATAAAAATACATATATTTAATGCAGCAGATAAAATTATACACCGTGTATTTGAAACAGAAAAAACGAAGATACACAAAGAACAATCAACCATGGTAAAGGAACTATAATCAAGAGCAACAACAGGCTAGAAATCAGATAATTTAGGAACATTTTGGGATGATTCTTTTCTCCTCATTTTCCATCAATTTAAAATACAGAGCAATGTACAAATGTAGAAATATATAAAAGCTCACATGGTATGAATGTTTTATGGTTGTCAGCAGGACAGCATATGTACAAGCTAATGAGGGGCAATATACATAAACTAACAGGGGAGACGACGACACATCAAGAAATGGCATGGATAGCCATTCCAAGGCCGAGCGAAAGGTAAACCAGTCCTAGATCTAACCAAATCAACTCTTTTGCCAGGACAACCGATATGGGCAATGGCGGAAATAGGATGGAGAGCAAAAGAAGTGCCACACCGAATGTGAAAGTTGCAAAAATTGCTGAAGTGTAGACAATCGAGAGGAGTTCGTGGTGAGGGAGGTTGACAGGGAGATCTGCAACAATCACAATGGAAGCGATGGTAATAGCAAGGAAAGAGACCTTGAACATCCTCTTCTGGACCGGCTTCACATCTGCTAATTCTCCATCCCATGGAAGGGCCCTAGCAGCCACAATGAATGATACGGGCACCTGTGGAAATAGAATGTAGAGGAAAAGAAAGGCCATCCCCAATGTGAAAGTGATGAAATTGGCTACAGCATAAGCAATGGAGAGGATTTCATGGTGAGGGAGGCCAACAGGGAGATCTGAAACAATTCCAATGGCAGCAGCGATAATAACAAGGAACGGCACCATGGACATCCCCTTCTGGGCCTCTCCAACCAACGCAGGGGCCCCAGCAACCCTCATGGTGATGAACTTGCTCTTAAGGCTGAGTGAAACGTGATCCAGTCCAGCAGCCACACCAACTAACTTCTTTGCTACAAAGACTGATAAAGGCACCTGAGGAAATAGGATGAAGAGCACAAGAAGTCCCATCCCCAATGTGAAAATGGCGAAACTCACCGCAGCATAAGCAATGGAGAGGAATTCATGGTAAGGGAGGCCGACAGGGAGACATGTGACAATCCCAACCGCAGCAACCACAATAACAATTACCAACATCTCAGACATCATCTTCTGGGCCAGCTTCATGTCTGCTGATTCTCCAACCAATGGACGGGCCCCAGCAACCCCCCTGCTGTACTCACTTGCATCATGACCCTCCATCTCTGATATTCTCTCTGTTGAAAACTATCCTGAATAAAACCTCGAAAATATGAGAGCAGAGCAACACACCCAAAATAGACTTTATTAATAGATATACTTCTACTTCCCAATTTAGCAAAACAGAAAAACAGAACACTACAAAAAGAGAAATTTGGGAGGAGAGATTTTCTATACAAGGAACCAGTATAACAAAATCAAATTCAAAACCAGATCTGCAAACCTAATATATATTTCAGTGGACTTATCACAATCAATGTATCAAACATCACATATGCACACTAATTATCGATATTAAAGTTAATTTAGTAATTAAATTCAAACTCCTGTAAATATACTACATAATTTCAATGCATTGCTACTTTTAGATTAAAGGGGATTCCAATGCAAGCTCCCAAACACAACTGAATCATTACCTTGATTTGGAATCCAAGATCCCAAACTGCCCTTTAGACTAAAAGCATGGATCTACAAGAAAATTCTGCAAATACATACAATTTCATTTGAAGAAGACGAGATTACATACAAACAGCACAAGGAGAAGCTCTCTTGCAAAGGATTGAAGAATGAAAATGATGAAGAATAAAAAAAAAATGAATTCATAGCAAAGATAACTTTCAGTTTTCAAGTAAGAACAGGATCTTCTTAAAAATCACACACAGAGAAAACGAATCCTTACCAAAGATAACTTTCAGATTTCAAGCAAGAACAGTATCTTCCCAGAAATCAAGAAAATGCAAAGAAAACACTAGATCTGCTATCCCAAGAAAAAATTGCAGAAAAAAATCAAAGCAGAAAAAAAAAAGAAGAAAAAAAGGGGAAAAAAAGAGATTTGAAAAATCAGGAATCCAGAACCGGAAAATGCGACAATGGAATATCCAAGAGCAGAGCTCACCTTTATCGGAGGAAGGAGAAAATGGAGAGAGATGAAAGAGGGGCGAGCGAAGGAAGAGGCAAGGCGGGGGCATTCATATTTATGAACAAGTTGGATGGAAGACACACATCATGGTGGGCCCTAGGAAGGTTTCGACGGTGAGCATCATCGTCACTACTGCTTCATCTGGTGTGGTCCACTTGACAGTTGGATCTGATTATTGTTTAGAAATATCTCTTAAAATAATATGAAAAAAATGGATGGACGGTATGGATAAAAATTCATACATCAAGGTGGACCTCTCAGAGCCGCTGACTGTACAAGGCCGGTACAGCAGGGTGGTGCCGAATCCGCGTCCCTGCACCTAAACTACAGCGCGTTAATGCGTTTCTTTTACTCTATCCTCTTTTCGTAATTTTGATATTTTATTGTATTCGCGCGCATGTATACGTTCGGACACCAGCTCCTATTCATGTACTGTAAAAACCGACCCTTTATACGATCCAATACGCGAATCCAAACGGGCCCGTGTTTGGATAGGAGCTGGTGTGCGACGGCAGGGATTAGATACTACCACAACCTAGCTAGAGACGGACGGTCCTTAAATGGGCACTGTGGAGCCCACCGTGCTGTATGCGTTTCATCCATGCCGTCCGCGGTCCATGCACTTAGAAAAATTATTTTAGGACATTAGCCCCAAAATTAAGAAGATTAAAGGCTCAAGTAGACCACAGTAAGAAGTAAAGAGTATTGAACGCCTACTATTGAGACGTTCTCAGGGCCACGTGACTTCTGGACCAAGTTGGTATTTATGTCTTTTCTTCGTCTGGGTTTATGTGATATTATGAACAGGTTGTATGGAATATAACGCAGAGGTTTCACCGGTGAGCATCCAATCTCCACTGCATCTTCCTTTAGTGTCGAGCCTTCGATTGAGTTTTTAATGTTCAGTGTTTAATCCCTACTGTGTAGTCCACTTGAGGCATGGATCTTGGGTCATGACTTAAAATGATGTGGAAAAAATGAATAAACGGCCTGTATAAAACCCATACATCACGGTGGGTCTCCCAGAACTCCTTGCCTTGAAGGATTCGGTACACGACTGTGGGGTCCACTGTGATGTATTTGACTATATCCATTCCGTACATCTCTATTGAAATCTAATTTTAAGGTACAATAATAAAGAGAGAAGCAAATCCAAATTTAAGATGGACCATAGTAAAGAAACGGTGGTGATTGACCGTTAAAAACTTCTTATGCCCACAAGCTTTAGATCAAGCTGATGTTTGTGTGATCACTTCATCCAGGTGTTTTTGACCTAAGCAACATGTTGGAAAATAAACGTTCCGGTGGAATCTACGAAGTTTTTAGTGGGAAGGATACAATCACTGACTGTTTCCTGTGATGGGGTCCACCTAAGATATGAGTTACCTTCATTTATTAGATCAAGCCTAAAATGAGGCTGTCAAAATGGTTGAGTGTGGATTTAAGGCACATAATTTACTGTGAGCCTTACGCATTACAGCTTGGGTCCCACTCCCACCCACCCGGGTGGATTTTGAGGTTTTTACTGATGTTGATTTGTATCTAAGGCATTGATAGATTACACATGCATAGATGGAGGTTAAAACAAATGTCGCTTGATCCAAAACCTCTGACGACACAGAGAAAGTTTAAACGGTAGGTGTTTAAACTCCTGTGGTGTGGTCCACTTAAGCTCTGGTTATGCTTCGATTTTGAGCCTGTGGCTTAAAATAAACTAAAAAATGAGATGGATGGCATGGATAAAACACATATCTCATGGTGGACCCTGCAAATCTTGCTGTGCCACGAGAAATCCGCCTCCCTCACACGGGTAGCCAATTAGGTGCGCCCCGACTGCACGCGGATTAGCTACTGAACTCGACAGGAATAGTGTACTACTGAAGTGACGTTTTCACGTCCCGTAGCTTCTAACATGATGTGTTTGTTGTATCCACACCGTCCACCTATTTGAAAAGATCATTTTATGGGATTGACCAGATAATGAGGCAGATCCAAAGCTCAAATGGACCCCACAATAGAAAATAGGTAATGAACGTTTACCATTAAATAGTACTCCACATAAGTTTTTCATCAAACTAATATTTTCGTATTCCATTATTCCATGTCTATATTTAGAGGTGGATATATTGGACCCGATCTAACCCGACTCGATATCATTTCGAATAGAACCGACAACCTAGATCGGCCCTAATCGAGTTCGTCCATTCAGATCCGATCATTTTTTGGGTCGGGTTCGGATAATGATGTATCCGGACAGAACCGATTCGAAAACCTAGACTGAAAGACTCCGAACCGACCCAACCCGGGATGTAAATATCCCTCTATTTTACAAAATTCTCTTTCTCAATAAAGTCTTACCGCCCATCCATCTTTGGCTTTTCGTTTGACACCAAAAAACCCCGCTCAATGTACACCCGAGCCCCCAACTCTATCTCTCTATCTCTCTTTATATCTCTCTTTCTGCGGTTAAGTTTTGAAGCTCTACGGGATCTCTTTGTGTTCGGAAGAAGGAGAAAGAGAAAGAGAGTCGTAGCTGGCATTGAATTATTCGCATACAGCTATTTACAGCCTGTAGTCTTCACAGTCGGACCAAGTTGGTGGAAGTGGATTGGCTGGTGTATGAAGCAAATTGGCTGGTGTAACGTTAGTAAGTTCTGTGGGTCTGATCATGAGGTATGTCTTATATCCAAACCGTCCATCCATTTGGCAATATCGTATTAAGGCTTAAGACAAAAAATAAGACAGATCTAACTATTAAGTGAACCACACTACGGAAAGCAGTGGGAGATTGAATGTCTACCATTGAAACCTTTTTTGGGTTCACAGAAGTTTTGGATCAATATGGAATTTGTTTTTCCTCTTCATTAAAGTCTTTGTGACTTTATGAATAGATTGGATGGAAACTAAACGCTATGGTGGGCCCTACAAATTGTTTAACGGTGAAAATCATTATCTCCGTTGCTATTTATGGTGTGGTCCAGATGATCTTTGGATATGATTCATTTTTTGGATAATGCTCTAAAATGATCTCTAAAAATAAATGAATGTAATAGATATAATAAATACTTCACTGTGGGGCCATGTAACTTTGATCTCCAACCGTTCATACAACTCGGAGCTCGAGGAGCGTCAGTGCTCGTCTTCACACGGCACGTACCCAGAGCCGCAGTGGCAATTTAAGTCTCCCAATAGATGAGGAGAAGCATCTGAACTTTCACATACAGCTCCATCTTTTCTGCCAATGTGTCATATTTATAGAAAATCCAAGCCATTCAAAAGATGGGTCACAATATGAACATTGTCTACTTAGAAATTTGGCTGATCCACTCATTATGTGGGGCACACATGAATGTTGAATCAAATAAGTAGGTTTCATTGATTTTGGTGGTGTGGCTTGTGTGATCAATGGACTAGATTTATCTTTGCAATGGATATGATCTTTTTATTGTGCCCCACCTTCTTCACGGCTCAAATTTTCCATATTAGGACGCATTGGCAGGAAATGCTAGGATGTACCGTGCTCGTATGTAACCACTACGAGTTTATGTACAAATGACAAGCTAGAATAGTTGTATAGCTGGTGTCAGCTATAATCAAGAGTACGAAGCTTCTTTAAGGAAGCCCATTTCATACTGAGTTATTTTATCCCATTAAGTAAACTATGTGGGGCCCGTTTTGGATTATTTTTTTTTAGTTTATCCACACCGTTCATCAGCTTTTTCAGATTATTGTAGGGATTGATGCTAAATTTTAAGTATATCTAATAATTAAGCAGATTGCACCATAAGAAACAGTGGGAATACTGAAATGGACGATCCGGACCTTGCCCAATCTGATCCGACTCGGTTTTCCTGACCGAGTCGGACTCGGAACGGTTCAGGCCAATAGGGATTCGGATAGGTTCGAGTCAAATGACCCGAATTCGATTAGGTCGTAAAGCTTGCGCCCGACTCTTCCAATAGCAGACCCTTAAAACGTTCCACGCTCTCGTCCCTCACGTGATAACACTCCTGCAGAATTGGATACTCCACGGTCGAGTATGCAGAGAATTGCTTGTCCAAGCTCAGAAACTCGCTCAAAGAGAACTCAACCCACAGAGGATCTCTCGGCCAGAGCAGAACCGCCTAGTCCCAGATGGGCTCAATTGCCAGCTCGTCCATATTAGGATGCATTCGATCCGGATCCGAGATCGGTTCCGGGTCATCTTACTCGAACCTATTTGAATCCCTATTGGCCTAAACCGGTTCGAGCTGACGCGGTTAGGAAAACTGAGTTGGATCAGATTGGGTAAGGTCCGGATCGTCCATTTCATTATTCCCACTGTTTCTTATGGTGCAATCTACTTGATTATTAGATATACTTAAAATTTAGCATCAATCCCTACAATGATTTGAAAAAGCTGATGAACGGTGTGGATAAACCCAAAAAAATCTAAAACGGGCCCCACGTAGTTTACTTAGTGGGATAAAATAACTCAGTATGAAATGGGCTTCTTGAAGAAGTTTCGTACTCCTAGCTATAGCTGACACTAGCTATACAGCTGTTCTAGCCTGTCGTTTGTACATGAACTCGTAGTGGTTACATACGAGCACGGTACATCCCAGCATTTCCCACCAATGCGTCCTAATATGGAAAATCTGAGCCGTGAAGAAGGTGGGCCATAATAGAAAGATCATATCCGTTGCAAGGATAAATATGGTCCACTGATCACACAAGCCACACCATTAAAATCAATGAAACCTACTTATTTGATTCAACATTCATGTGTGCCCCACATAATGAGTGGATCAACCAAATTTCTAAGTAGAAAATCTTCAAGAAGCTCTACGGGCTACTCGTGTGAGGTATGAGTTAAAGATATTTTTCCACTAATATCCATATAGTTGCGACCCCAATCGAGCATTAATGACCGTCAATCATAAGTAGGGTCCCCACGGTCGATCAACGCATCCGATCTCCACCAAAATTGGTCCGATCGCTCATCCTATGATGGTGTACCTGTCCCATGGCGTGGATGGGCTAGCGGGCCCTTGAAGTAGCCCTATGGGCCAAAATTCAGCCTACTAGGGGCATGCATGCTAGAAAAAGGGCCCCTAGGGCCATTTAGACATAAAATTTAGGCTATATAAGGCCTAAAAATTTACTCTCTCACTCCCACACGATTTTTCAGCTGTAAAGGAGAGAGAGAGAGAGAGGGGAGAAGTGGAAGAAGGAGCTCCTTCGGGGAGCTGATTTGGGAAAAATTCCCCTTACCGCTGCCCACAACGAACCTCGCAATCGCGCTCCACCATAGAGAGCGGCCCACTACCAATAGAAAGGTAATCCTTTAGCTCGTTTTTAAATTTTAGCCTTGTAGGCCGTTTGCACGCGTCCTTACAAGATAATCCCATTGGCGTAGGGCTTCGATACACCCATCAATGGACCCGAATCTTAGTTGCGGTAATAGAAACCTAAAAGATTACTCCTAGGTGCAGACCATTACCTTTAAGTTACTGATCATTGAACTTGTGTAGCAATTGATGATTGTGGAGTAAAATTTGGAATTTGCATGCTAAACAAATGAGAAATTCGTAGTTGGAACATTCTCCATGACTTGTAGCTTGCCTAGAATAAATGATCATTGAATGCATGTTATAATAGATTATTTCTACTAAAAATTCCATGCACATATGTTCTACATTTTCCCTCGACACATGCACCTAATTACTTTAATGTTGTGGATTCTGCAATGATTGAATAATGCTCTTGCATTTCCAATTGATTACCCATATTAACTGAGATATCTTGAATTACTGACATGTATGTTTACCTATTTTTAAAATATAAATGTTTCTGACATACTATTAAAATTTAGCCTATTGGTCAATTAGGTTGGCTAGCAAATGAAAAAACTCATGAGGGCAGCCTTATTGGATCGGCTACCCTGGGGTAATCCGACTGATTTAGGCCGAAGACGGACAACCAACAATAGTTAAACTACATGGGATGCTTGTGCCCGGTGTCAGTTGCGTCATAGTTTTTCTGAGTTGGACGAATTAGTTCACTAGTTGGCCAACCATGTATGTTCACCATGTATGATCATGTCTATTTGAACTTAAGACACCTCACATCCCTAGAACGTTCACTTTTAACCACTATGATATGATTCATAAGTCTTGTGAGCCAGACATGGTGGTATGAGACACTATGTTTGAGCTGTCGGCCTACGCTAGGGTGACAAGTCTCCCTGTAATGACCGCGAGCAACCCATTTTACAAACCCACCTTACATTTGAATTCAGCTGGGAGTAACGAATCCAAACAGATCAAGGATCACAGGCATGAGGCCTCTACGATCGCCCTGGAACCTCACGATCGAATTAGGACAATGATTTCGTGGGAGTGACTCAGTTTTCCCGATCTTACTGGGAGAACAGACATAACTAAACACTCAGCTAACATGATCATGGTCGCATTGCATTAATTAGGCTGGTGACTCAGCAGTCGAGGTCACATTGAGGGAGCGTTGGTCATATGCGAACTTATGATAGACTCGCTTGAGAGAGTGTAGGATAGCGAGGGCATATATCATATAATAATACCATGCATGTGCATTAATCAAAGTATCTAGGGATTCTATGCTTAGTTGTTTTTCATTAATTGTGCTTGTAGAATTGATAACTTATATAATGCTAACGGAACCACTGAGTTGATCACTTACTTTCACTATAAGATGGTGTTTTAAAACACCAACAACCAGATACTTTTGTAGACGCGGGTACTATGGAGTGATGAGTTAGAGGCATACACAAACTCGAAGGAGTCCTCGTACTTCCAATTGCTGGGTGGACCAATGTAGGACACTTTTAGGACGTCAATGAGATTTTAGAGTTGATACATTTTGTATTTTTGAAACTATATAGTTTGTTCAGTTGTAGTCTCATATTTTTGATAAATATATTTTACTTATTAGTTGATTTACTTACATTAAAATTTACGTTTATTCTAGAGTACATTGCATAGTCCATTTTAATTACAAGAATTGCTCAAATGACAAGTAAAACGAACTATAAAACCTTGCTTCCGCAAAGCATAAATGACAGCCGGGATATCAAAAGTTAAGTATCTACTCGGCCCCGAACTCTGAGGCATTATAGTAAGACTGTGTATACACTAAGATTGGTAATAATTATTTTTCATGAAAATTTTAAGCATCAGACAGTTTTGATTTGACAGTTTTATTAAAATTGATGAGTAGATGAATAATATTGATAAAATTTATGGAGTCCTATGTGATGGGGGTCTGATCCAGCCGTTCATATATTTATCCTCTTATTTTAAAGCATGAATTTTTAAAAAAAGGTAAATCCAAAATAATTGTGAGCACCTATATGGGTGGAAGAGAATTGAATACCTATGATTGGAAACTTTTTGGGGCTATAATAGTTTTCGTTGAAGTTGATATATATATATATATATATATATATATATATATATATATATATATTGAATTGGTCCATTCATGTCTTGTTGACCTTTAAATAGGTTGGATGACAAATACACATTATTATGGCCCCATGTCATTTTTCACTTTAAACTGTGGATGTCATTATCCCCTTGTTTCCCATGGTGTGGTTCACCTGAGCCTACCGTCTAAGCTGGTAAACAAATGAAGAGTATGAATAAGGCACATACATCATTGTGGGACCCACAGATTTTATCCACTGAATACTAAGTTGGGATCTTGTTTCTCACAGCACATTTACCGAGTGATTTCTCTTTCCAAACATTTTTTAAAAGTATTCATAACCTATTTACCATCAGTAGTAAATGATTAAACAAACGCCCACTAAAGGCCTGTTTGAATTTTCAAATCTACTTGTGAAATATATGTGAGGCCCACCGTGATATATGTGGCTTATCCACACTGCTCATTTGTTATGCCAGCTGAATTTAGAGGCTAAGCTAAAAAGTGAAGTGGATCCAAAGCTCAAGTGAACCATACCACAAGAAAAAGAAAACTGAATGCCTACCATTAAAAACTATTTAGGGCTATTGTTTCCTTTGGCATGGGCCACTTGAATGTTGGATCTGTCATGTATTTGGAGGTGGAGCCTAGAAATTTAAACCGGTCCCTTCAGACCAATTTTTGAAGTGGAAATACCGGCATATTTTTTAACAGAGTGAAAGTGCAGCTAATTGCCTAGTAATTAAAAAATCAAATAGGCCCTAAGGCATTGTATAAAAAATGAAGCTGACCCATATTTGAAGTAAATGACCACACGCTAGGAAACAATGATCACTGGACTCCCACTACAAAAAATTCCTAACATCCTCTGTAATGATTAATGTCCATCCAACTTCTTGATAAGGTCATGCGGACTTAGATGAAAGGAAAAAAAAAAAAATACAAGTATAAGATTCATTCAAAACTTTTATTGCTCACAAAAGAATTTTAATGGTCAGTAATCACTATTTCCTATAATGTGGTTCATCTGAGATTTACATCTACTACATTTTTTTAGGCCATGTCAATTGCTACATTTTTTAGGCCATGTCTTAATATAAGCAGGTAAAACAAATGGACCAAGTAGAAATACAATGCATACATCAAGCTTGGGCCCTACGGTTAGAGTCCCACCCACATTGCTGGTTAGGGTTACACCCTCCCTTAGGCCACCTTGGTGTGATTGGGTATGGAACCTTCTCTTCTCTATGTGATTTTCGCCAAAGCAAGATCTCTTGCAGTTTAGAATTTATAGTGAAGTGTCTGTGTATTCCACGTACCGCATGCACATATAATGCTCTACGGCCTACATTTCATATGGGCCACTAATCTCACATGACGGCATTTATATGTACGAATGGTGGCCCACCTCTCCACAACTGATTACAATATTACTAAATCCAATGTGTCTCGTTTAATTTCTTAAGAGGCATATGGCGCGTGGGTTTAAATGGGATTTGGTAGGAGTGAATTTTAAGATCCCATGGATCATCCCAACGTCTGTTTAGGACTCACATAAGGTATGGATTGTGAAGCCCCTTCTTGGAACCAAGGCTGGGCAGGAGTTTCTGCAATCCTACCTTAGGTTTCATATAACTAGTGATCAGTGCTATGTGGACCCTACCATGATGTATGTGTTTTATCCATGCCGTCCATCTATTTTGAAATAAATTTTAAGCTTAATCCCAAAAACGAGGTAGATATAAAGCTCAGGTGGACCACACCATGGGAAAATAGTAGTGATTGAATTACACCATTAAAAACCTCCTAGGACCAACTCTGCGGTCCACTTGAGATTTGGATCAAATTCATTTTAGGGCTCATAACATAAAATGACATGGAAGAATGGGTGGACGGCATGGATAAAACACATACATCAATGTGGGGCCCATTGAGCACCAATGTGTAGTGGCAAGATGAGTAGCCAGTCCATTTCCCAAACATGAAGTAGGATGGCCTCCAAGCCATGGAATTGGACGATTAGACAACAGTCCCATACTGATGTAGAGCGGGTCGCGGACAATTTCATGTCCAAGATGGATCAGAAAAGGCACGGTCGGCGACAGAAGTGATCCGGACCATCGGACCTTAGATCGGGCGTATCTCACAATCCGGAATGAGTTATCCGATGTAAAATATATGATTTTGGGGTAGAACGAGCTACTTTAGCCAACCAACCAGCTACGCCGGGTTGCGCAGCCCGGATTTATGAAAAACCCCCTGATCGACGGTCGTTTCCTCGTTTTAATTTTGTTTTTACTATAAATAGTAAGTCTTAGTTTGAGTATAACTTTTCATCCGTTGGGCTTTAGGAGTTGTGTCCAACATGAAAAGTGCTTAGGATAATTAGGAGAATGGTTTGGTGAATCCAAATAGGACACTTACTATTTTTGGCCGAAAACCTTGCGCACTAGTAGACATCATGACCGTCTATAAATAGTAAGTTTACTATTTATAGTAAGTTGCGAATTCTAGGAGTTTTAGTTGTAGTATGAGTCTGATTTCTTTCATGTTGCTTGGTTCCCTTATTTAAAGGGGTGTAAACTCATTTTTATTTTTTTCATCAATTAATTTCAAATTATTAGAGTTTATTCCTATTCTCTTGCTTTCTTTCCTCGTGGATTCGAGAAGTCTCTGTGAGGAGTCCAGAGAAGCTCCGTGGATTCGGAGTAGTTATCCTTGAGGAAGACGGTGTTCGACCTCATCACGTTCATCCCTGCGTCAATTTGGTATCAGAGTGAGGTTTTCCCTCGGGCCGATGGCAAACAACGAAGGAATGAATCAAAATCCTGTGGACGGTGATCCAGGGATTCGTTATCTCTCGGAAAGAATGGAAGCTTTCCATCGGGAGAGTCAGTTGACCATGCAAGGGCTGCAGGCAACCCTCGACCGTCTTGCGGATGCGCTACTTCCGCCCCGAGCCTTAGGCGGTGCTCCACCACCTATGGTCGCCCCACCACCCGTGGTTGCTGTACGACGTGACCCTGATTATCGCAGAGCACTACCAGCGGTAAATCGTAGGGCTACACCAGATGATTCTAGTTCCAGCGACGATGACATTAATGAGGGTTTTGATCGACGACCAATTCATGGAGGCGATCGTTTAGATCGTGCTGAAAGAGACTATCGAGGTAAGGCTGAACTTCCTAGTTTTAACGGTTTATTACGTATCGAAGATTTTCTCGATTGGCTAGCCGAAGTAGAGAGATATTTCGATTATATGGATGTGCCAGATCATAAAAGGGTGAAATTGGTAGCGTTTAAATTAAAATCTGGTGCTTCTGCATGGTGGGAACAATTGCAACTCTCACGAGCCCGCCAGAACAAGGCACCCATCGCATCATGGCCTCGGATGAGACGTCTTCTTCGTTCACGATTTCTCCCCAGTGATTATGAGCAGATATTATTCCAGCAATACCAGAATTACCGACAAGGAAATCGAACTGTTACAGATTACACTGAAGAATTTCAGCGGTTGGCTACACGAAACGATTTGTCAGAATCTGAGTCACAGAAGGTGGCACGATTTATAGGTGGGTTGCGACCGGTAATTCAGGATCGAGTTCAGATGTACCCAGTCGGGACCGTAGATGAAGCAGTTCAATTGGCAGGAAGGGCAGAAACACAGCTTGCAAGAGCTCCTGCTCGTCCCTATCCTCCAAATCGACCCCCTATGACAGGTCCCACACAGGATTCAGTGCTGGCTCGAGGAAAAGATCCGGTAGGAGAACGTCATCAACCTCCTCCACCTGCGAACCGTGATACGGGGAGCGGACCATCCAGACCTCAACGAGCAGCACCCACAACAACGGGCCCGAGTAGGATTCCGAATCCTTATGCTCGGTCAAGGCCGAACAATTGTTACCGCTGTGGCCAACCAGGCCACTTATCAAACACTTGTCCTCAACGTCCGACAGCACACTTGACTATAAACGAAGGGGGCATTGAAGATGAGGCCGCAGAAGAAAATCATGGCTTTGATGAATATGAACAAACCACTGAAGAAATAACAGGTGGCGATGAAGTGACAGGCGAGGATCGTGGCGAATCTCTCGTTGTGAGGCGACTACTGTATACCCCACAAAAGGAATTACATCCACAGCGGCATAATATATTTCGTAATCGGTGCACTATCAACGGAAAGGTCTGTGATGTGATCATAGACGGTGGTAGCAGCGAGAACATCGTCTCAAGAGTGATGGTGGATAAGTTGCAGCTACCAACGACGAAACATCCTTCCCCGTACTCAATTGGCTGGATAAAAAAAGTGAACGAAACCAAGGTAACTGAACAATGCACTATCTCGTTTTCAATTGGTAAACATTATAAGGATCAGATACTTTGTGACGTGGTTGACATGGAAGCCTGCCATATGCTACTCGGTCGACCCTGGCAGTCGGACCGTGATGCGACCCATCGGGGGCGAGACAATGTCTACATATTCGTCAAGGATAGTCGAAAAATAATCCTTGCCCCTATGGCACCAGAGAACCACCCTGAAGCCTCTAAAGTGGAGGGGAGTTCTCTCTTGACCATTCGAGATTTCATGGAGGAGTCCAAGGAAACCGGCGAGGTATATGCCGTAGTGGTGAAGGGCGAGAAAGAGGAACCCTCAAACATCCCTCCAAGCTTAAGACTGTTACTAAACGAATTCAAAGAAGTCTGGCCTGAAGATTTACCTGATGGATTACCCCCCATGAGAGACATCCAACATCACATAGACCTCGTCCCTGGGGCTAGCCTGCCCAATCGCCCTCATTATCGGATGAGTCCGAAGGAGTGTGAGATACTTTAGGGGCAAGTGGAGGAATTGATCCGTAAGGGTCTATTGAGAGAGAGCATGAGCCCATGTGTTGTACCAGCATTATTAACGCCAAAAAAAGATGGAAGCTGGCGCATGTGTGTCGACAGCCGAGCAATTAACAAAATTACTATTAAATATCAGTTTCCAATACCACGGTTGGACGACATGCTCGATATGTTAGGAGGGGCTAAAGTGTTCTCTAAACTCGATCTAAAGAGCGGGTACCATCAGATTCGTATTCGACCCGGTGATGAATGGAAAACGACATTTAAGACAAAGGAAGGGTTGTATGAGTGGCTGGTCATGCCTTTCAGCCTATCGAACGCACCAAGTACTTTTATGCGTTTGATGAATCAAGTTCTAAAACCGTTCACTGGCTGATTTGTGGTAGTATATTTTGATGACATATTGATATATAGCCAGGATGAGGCGGAGCACAAGAAACATCTCAGGCAGGTGCTGCAGGTCCTACAAGATAACAAGTTGTACCTCAACTTGAAAAAGTGTAGCTTTTTAACTGACAGCCTATTGTTTTTAGGATTTGTTGTAACGTCCACAGGCATTCGGGTGGACGATGAAAAGGTGCGAGCTATTAGGGAATGGTCGATCCCGACAAACATTCATGAGGTGAGGAGTTTTCACGGATTGATAACTTTCTATCGTCGATTTGTGCGAGATTTTAGCACCATAGTCGCGCCAATAACAGACTGCATGAAAAAAGGGCCGTTCCAGTGGACCGATAAAGCTGACAAGAGCTTTCATGAGATTAAGCATCGTTTGTCTACAACACCGGTCTTGGTGCTTCCTAATTTCGATAAATTGTTTGAGGTGGAGTGTGACGCTTCATATGTCGGAATAGGAGGAGTATTATCACAGTAATGTAGACCGGTAGCCTTCTATAGCGAGAAGCTCAGTGAAGCCCGAAAGAAGTGGTCGACTTACGAGCTTGAGTTGTACGCAGTTGTTCAGGCGCTGCGACATTGGCGACATTATCTGATTCAAAGGGAGTTTGTTCTGTACACCGACCATCAGGCATTAAAGTTTATTAATAGTCAGACTAACATGAATCGTGTGCATGCTAGATGGGTTACATTTTTACAGAAATTTACGTTTGTTCTGAAGCATAAGTCAGGTCAGCAGAATAAGGTGGCTGATGCACTTAGCCGTCGTGCGTCACTACTTGTTACGGTGAGCAATGAAGTGGTCGGCTTTAACTGTCTCAAGGAGCTATATGCCGAGGATGAAGACTTCAAAGATTATTGGTTGAAGTGCCAAGAAGGTCACCCCAGTGACTTTCATATACAGAATGGTTTTCTCTTCAAAGGAAATCAATTGTGCATCCCCCAAAGTTCTCTAAGGGAGCAGATTATTTAGGAACTACATGGAGGTGGCCTCAGTGGACACCTTGGGCGAGACAAGACGCGAGCTCTTGTGGAAGAGCGGTATTACTGGCCGCAATTAGTACGTGATGTGGGAAGAGCCGTACAACGTTGTCATATTTGTCAGACCTCCAAGGGACAATCTCAGAATACGGGCCTCTACACCTCGTTACTTGTGCCTAACGGTCCTTGGGAGGATTTATCAATGGACTTCGTACTTGGTCTTCCACGAACACAACGCGGCATGGATTCAGTGTTCGTAGTGGTCGATCGTTTCTCCAAGATAGCACACTTTATCCCATGCAAGAAGACCCTTGATGCAACACATGTGGCGAATTTATTCTTCAGGGAGGTCGTACGGCTACACGAGGTCCCTAAGACCATTACTTCTGATCGTGACACGAAGTTCATTAGCCACTTTTGATGGACTTTGTGGACTCGATTCGATACACGACTTCAATTCAGTAGTGCTTACCACCCACAGATTGATGGGCAGACCGAAGTTGTGAATCGCACTTTGGGAAACCTCCTTCGATGTATTTCAGGAGAGAAACCGAAGTAGTAGGATTTGACCTTGTCTCAAACGGAGTTTGCATTCAACAACATGGTGAACCGCTCGACAGGGAAATCCCCGTTCCAGGTTATTTACGGACGAGTACCTCGCCATACACTAGACTTGGTCGCTCTGCCCAAGCTCCCAGACATGAGTATTGCAGCAGAACATATGGCAGACAGGATCATGGGTATTTATGCGGAGGTGCAGACTAAGCTACATGCCTCGAATGAAAAGTACAAGGAACAAGCGGACAAGCATCGTCGACAAAAGGTGTTCGAGGTGGGCGACCAGGTAATGGTCCATTTGCGAAAAGAAAGATTTTCGACCGGGACGTACAACAAGCTAAAGAATAAGAAGATTGGACCGGTACCGATCATCCGCAAGATCAATGACAATGCTTATGTTGTTGATCTTCCAGATGACATGGCGATCTCAAGGACTTTCAACGTTGCGGACCTAACCGAGTATCATGAACCAGTGCAGGACGAGAACTCGAGGACGAGTTCTTTTCAAGTGGAGGAGACTGATGTAGAGCGGGTCGCGGACAATTTCATGGCTAAGATGGATCAGAAAAGTCACGGTCGGCGACAGAAGTGATCCGGACCATCGGACCTTAGATCGGGCATATCTCACAATTCAGAATGAGTTATCCGACGTAAAATATATGATTTTGGGGTAGAACGAGCTACTTTAGCCAACCGACCCCGCTATGCCGGGTTGCGCAGCCCGGATTTGCGAAAAACCCCCTGATCGACGGTCGTTTCCTCGTTTTAATTTTGTTTTTACTATAAATAGTAAGTCTTAGTTTGAGTATAACTTTTCATCCGTTGGGCTTTAGGAGTTGTGTCCAACATAAAAAGTGCTTAGGATAATTAGGAGAATGGTTTGGTGAAGCCAAATAGGACACTTACTATTTTTGGCTGAAAACCTTGCGCACTAGTAGACATCATGACCGTCTATAAATAGTAAGTTTACTATTTATAATAAGTTGCGAATTCTAAGAGTTTTAGTTGTAGTATGAGTCTGATTTCTTTCATGTTGCTTGGTTCCCTTATTTAAAGGGGTGTAAACTCGTTTTTATTTTTTTCATCAATTAATTTCAAATTATTAGAGTTTATTCCTATTCTCTTGCTTTCTTTCCTCGTGGATTCGAGAAGTCTCTGTGAGGAGTTCAGAGAAGCTTCGTGGATTCAGAGTAGTTATCCTTGAGGAAGACGGTGTTCGACCTCATCACGTTCATCCCTACGTCACATACACAGTGTAATCATTACATTTTGATAATTTCATTCCACTTAAACCCATCTAATCCCATGCTTCCAACACGCCCTCACTGTTCGTAGTAATAAAGAGCCAAGAAAGACAAAATACCTTAATTTCTTAATAGCCCACACGTAGATAATGGTGTGCGGTGGGAGAGAATCCAACCCACCACTGCACTAATGTAGAGTTGGTGCCAGTTGTTATTTCATTTTCTAATTGTGACAACATTGAGTCCTTTCGGCCGACACGCCAACCCGTAGTCCTTTGGTTAGACGCCCTTTTGGTAGACAAAATGGAGTCCTTTGGACCGACACGCCAACCTGTAGTCCTTTGATCAGACGCTCTGTTGGCAGACAAAATGCCTGACCTTTCCTTTTTCCAAGTCTGTTTAATGAGAGCCCGCCTAGGATTATTCTTTCAGAATCATACAGCTGAAAAGTCTACTTTGGCAAGAAGTCAGTCGCCGCTCTTTGTTGTGGAGGCCAAATCTCTCTATGCCAATTTATAAGAGAGCGTGCCCTAATGCTTCATGGCAAGATCGATAGTAATAGGATTTATGCCATAAATTTAAGATTTGCTAGTAAGAGAATAGAGGGGGTCGGCCAGCCCGGCTTCAGTGGATGTAGATCCCTGACTATGGGCCCCACCTTGATATACCTATGCTTTATATCTACACCATCCAACTGTTTTCAAAACTCATTTTAGGGCATGATTCCAAAAATTAAGCAGATCCAAATATTAGGTGAACCATAGAACCAGAAAAAGTGGTAATTTACCATTAGAAATTTCTTCTGGGTCACAAAAGTTTTGGATCCAGCTGATCTAAGTCTTTGTGACCTTATCAACATGTTGGATGGGAAATAAATATTCTAGTGGTCCACATGAATTTTTAACGGTGGGGATTCAATCACCACTGTTTATATGGTGTGGTCCACTTATATTTTTGGAATTATATCCTAAAACGTAAAAGTAGATGGATAGAGCCGATGTAAGGAACATACATCACAGTGGGCCCCACAGTTAGGAATCCACTGACATGGATGGATTTGGCGATCGATCCACCGAAGCTGCAACCGGTTTCGGCAGTATACAAACTCTATTTAAACCTAGATCATGGGATCAAGCTCCATGTACCTCCGCTGTCGGTGCAAAAGATGTAAGAGAATGGAATAAATAACAAATACGAATTTGGTGGTGGTTAAATGAGAAGGACAAGCCACATAGAGATAGTGTTGGTTACCAAAAGAAGATAGTGAAATCCACCTATCAAGAAAGTGTCTGGATCATTTTCCCTGCATGTACATATATGGTGCAAAAAAAGTAAGAGAATGGAATAAATAACAAATACGAATTTAGTGTTGGTCAAATGATAAGGACAAGCCACATAGAGATAGTTTTGGTTACCAAAAGAAGATAGTGAAATCCAACTGCCAAGAAAGTGTTTAGATCATTTTCCTAGCATGTGTGTGTATATATATTATGGAAAAAAGTTCTATGCGGTCAACTCATGCAAACTGCCCATGAGGGTCAACCTGTGTAGGCGCCACCATGTTGTGTGTTGAACAACTACCCAATCAATAAGATGCACCATTCCATGGTGGGGCCTAGGGCTTAAAAATCAAGTCAATCTATAACTTGTGTGGCCCACACCACACACAAAAGTTGAGAGGGGTTACCCTCCATTAAAACATTCATAATCATTTTTTGGGCCCACCGAGATGTGGTTCACAAATCTAGCCCATCTGTCTCACTTGGATGAGGGATTAGAAGAAGTTTCAGATGCATCCAAATTTTAGGTGGGCCCCACCAAGTGCTTTTATATGTTTTAGGCATGTCTTCACATGATTTTAAATGCTATGGCCCACCTGAGTTTAGTATATGGTTGATTTTTGAGATATCCTATAATTTCAAGGGGAATAATCAAATGCACAGTATTGATGTTCGACACACATCATGGTGGGCCCCACACAACTCTACCTCATGGGAAGTTCCCATGAGCCCGACGGCATAGAACCTTTTCCCATATATATGTGTGTATGTGTGTGCGCGCCAAATGCTCAGCTGCGCATCAGTTCATATGGAACTCATGCAAACTTTTTTAAAAACTCATCATAGGTGATGTGACTCCAAAATCCGAACAATTAACATGAAGAAGCACCTCATGAAACCTCCTAGGCCTAATTTTTTACTTTGATCAAAAACTTTAGTGTGCCATGAAAATTGAAAATAGTTTCTTCCCTTGATTTGCATTTCTCTTTGATATGGCCCACCAGAATTTTAGATCATGGTAAAAATTTATCCCTTGGGGTTTCATAGGATTTCACATCACATGGACTATTTGGATTAAACGCCCATGATATGTGTGCAAAGGTGTGCACGTGCATAGGTGCACAGGTGAGCATGTGTCTATGTCTATGTCTATATATATAAACACAAAAAGAAAAGTGTATGATTCAAAACCATTTATCAAAATCCAAAAACATCTCAGCATATTGGTGCCGTAATTACTGTTTTTACATAACAATACCTCCATTTACATAATCCAAACATACCCTAACATTAGAACTGTACATGAGTTGAGCCGAGCCGAGTATTGTCTAGCTCATGCTTGCCTCACACTACCCGAGTCCTACTTGTACTTGGCTCTGCTCAGGTATCGAGCACAAATTCCTTACTCGTGCTCTACTCGTCCGAGTACGAGAAGAAATCGAGTCGAGTCGAGTCCGATTTTTCAAGTCGAGTTCGAATTTCTATATTAACATATAAACAATTTTTATATTAACATATATTAGTTATATTAATATAGATTAACAATTTCTAACATATATTAGCAATACATGATATCAATTTCTGACATATATTAATAATTTATACAAAAAAAAATAATAAATCAACACCACACATTACTCGGCAAGTTGCGGCAGAAACGACCGACATCGTGTGTACAGGGCAGGGATGACGGACGAGTGGCAGGGACGAGCTGCGGCATTGGATAAGTGGTAGGGACGAGCTGCAGCACTGGACAGGGGCACTGGGTAGGCCGCAGGGACGAATGACAAGGACTAACATCACTGGACAGGGGAGTGAGAGAGAGAGAGAAGGAAGAAGAGGGACGGGCCGGACGACGGACAACACCGAATAGGAGAGAGAGAGAGAGAGAGAGAGAGAGAGAGAGAGAGAGAGAGAGAGAGTTTTTTTTTTCGAATGGGAGCTGGGAGGGAAGGAAAGGGGTTTTGGATGGTTGCTGAAACGACTGGAAGGAATAAGGACGGGCGTAAGGTTTTTTTTTTGGGGTGGCTATATATACCCTCGAGTACGAGTCGAGTACCGAGTTGAGTACGAGTTGCGCACATGAGTCGAGTATCGATTCGAGTACCAAGTCGAGTACTGCCCAGCTCGTACTCTACTTGAAATCAAAATGAGTATAAAAAATCCACTCATGCTCGGCTCAAACTTATAACGAGTCGAGTCGAGCGAGTAACCGAGCTTACTCTACTAATGTGCAACTCTACCTAACATATATAGTCCAAACATAAAATCTGTTTTTACATAACAGTACCTCCATTTAGCCAGCAGGTTTCCTCTCTATTGTAAAAGTCTACATGATTGTTTGCTTTCGGATTTTCTCCATCTGAAGCAAATAAAATAAAACCAAAAATTACATAATACTACCTCATTGGTATGATTCAAATTAACTTTTCTTTAACCTATTTGATATATCAGGTTTAATTGGTAAGCATTTTCATCATTGAAGAAAAAGCAGACTTAATTTGACAAAATTTAGAGAAAATTAACAAAAGTACCATTACAATAATTTACTTGATTAATGAGATACCTTAATAAAAAGAAAATTTAAATGGATACCATAATATAAATATCATATCAATGAGATATTATCACGTAAAAATCCCTACTTAATGAAAGAGAGAGAAGAGTACTGCATGCCATGCAAAAATAACATACCCAGATAAAAATAACTTATCCTCTTACATGGGGAGGATTTTTTTAATCCATGGGCTGCTTTAAGTTGGTTATAGACCAAGTATTTCTATAATCATTTCTAATATTTTTATAATCATTTTTATAATAATGCACTCACACCAGGTACACCATCAACCTCGATGGTGTGTTAATGTTACCAAGTTCTGTAAGCCCAGCCATGATGAATGCGTTGTATCCACACCATCAATCACCATTTGATCATTTTAATGCATGGGTCCAAAAATGATACAGATCCAAAGCTCAAGTGGGCCGCACCATAGAAAGCAATTTTGGCAATGATGTCTGTTGCTGAGTTTTTTGGGACGGTTTCCCTTCGCGACGGACCCTCCTTCACCTGCACAGAAACAATGTCAAGGGAACCCTGGCTAGGGCCGGGGAACCTCCGATGCTTAAGTCAGTAATCTCGTCTCTGGCTCAGAGCTTTTCTCAGTTAGTATATGTGTCCCTTTTACTGTTCCAAGCTTAGAGATTTATACAAGCCGTCAATCCTTATCTTTGGAGGATTCTTCTCCTGGGATCGCTCAGGATCCCGAGAATCTCGGGATCCGCAATCAACATCCCTGGATTTTCGTAGATCTGCATCTGTCCTTGCTCCATCATTCCCTGTCTCGGTTGGATCTCGACCAACACCGGGAGAGTCTCGGCCAAGTCATGACCGACACCGGGGGAGTCTCGGTCGATGCAGGAGGTCGGGTCCTGAGCCGTGCCCGACAGAATTAACTCCCTGAAGGGATCTTTACTCTATCGGTTAAATGGCTTTTACACGCCCGACCTTCAATGGGGTGAGGCAGGCGAAGTTATCACACTGACAGAGCGTCCTTACTCGTCTTTGCTTACACCTGACGGCCCGCCATCTGCACCGTCAGTGTTGTCTCAGTTTCTTCAAGCAGTGTCGGCAAAGTCGACCTACTCTCCTACGAACCTCGGGACTTTACCCGAGACCGACACATTTTTCCCCAACAGTGAGCCCCCCTGCTTCTGGTGCCGTCTATGGCAGCAAGGAGCACGATTTTATCAGTCGGTTGGCGTTAGCATCCGAGACAATCATGAGGCATTTAATGTTCTTTGAGTCGTTCTTAGCGTGCGTCGTTGCGCCTTCCAAGGTCACACGTGCGGCCAGCCGTCAACTCGCTCCGTCCGCGTATAAGTGGCAGACGCGTGGCCACAATTTCAGCGCAATCAATCAACAGTCGCCACGCGTCGGAAGGGGGAGCCGAGGCGAACGTCGCTTCGCCTCCGCCATAATGACCCGCCTACGTGGCACGGCTATAAAAAGCCCGGGCGGGAGGACGGTTCGAACTTTGTTTTCGTCCTCCTTCCTCCCGTCCGTATCTGAATTTTCGCTCTCTTCTTCCTCTCCTCCGCTGTCGCGTTTTTCCTCGTCAGCCATTCCTTGCAATCACCGTCGATCCCTTTGGTGAGTCTTTAGTCTTCCCCTTCTCCTTTAATTAGCTTTAATGGCCGCACAAGGCTCTCAAAGCCCTCGGGAGGAAATGTCAGTGGACGAGGGCGTGTCCCAACAGCTCTGGGATATTACGGACCCACCATCTCTGTTGACGGAGTTCGCCGTCGGAGCTGACGCCGCATTTCGGCTTGTCAGAGAAACCGGCAGCCCTTCGGCTGAGCATCCCGCCCAGACAGGTCCATCAAGTGGCGGGACATCTCTGGTGACTCGTCCAGGGAGACCTAACCCGTGGGCGGACCAGATGGAGGACGAGGAGGGAGAGGGAGAGGAAGATTTGGTCACAGGTGAGGGAATGGTCGTCCCATACCCTGTGACGCGAACTGCGGAGGCTTCTGGATCGTCTTCGAAAGGAGAAGGAGACGAGCCCAGCGGTCTCGTAGCTTCTACCCTCACCGAGTCCGATTTAAACCGAATCAGGGCTGGTTACCATGTGCCTGATTCGGTCATCCTTCATCTGCCTCGTCCGGGTGACCTTCCCGACCATCCCCCCGCAGGGATGGTCGCAATTTTTCAAGTATCGATGCAGTGCAGCCTGCGCCTGCCACTCCAGCCCATTGCCCGTGACTTCCTCTCTCGAGTCAAAATAGCCCCCGGCCAAATCGTCCCAAACTCGTGGAGGAACTTGTTCGGGTGTGCCGTGCTTTGGTCCGAGCTAGAACAACCTTCTCTCACGGTAGACGAGTTCCTCTACTTGTATCAAGTCCGACCAAACCCCAACTTCCCTGGCCTATACTTCCTAAGTGCGTGGAGAGGCAAGGGGGGATCTCTAATAACCGACCCACCTACCTCGAACAAGTTCTGGAAGGAGAGGTGGTTTTGGGCGTGCGGTCGGTGGGAGTCGGCCGACTCGTGGCCTTACGAGCCTCAAGTATCCCGCACGTTTCATAGAGCAGGTGACTCGGCGCCTCGGCTCGCCCTTTTTCTTATCCTCCTTTTATATATTATCTTCCACTGATCTGGACTATTCCGTGTCTTGCAGATATCTTAAAGAGTAGGGGGAAGCTCGAGTCCGGGGCTTTGACTCGGATAAGAGAGTTGAAGAAGCTGAGCGCGGCGGAGCGATCGTGGAAGTTGCTCCTGCAACCCGAGCGTCTCCACCTTGCCGGTCTTGACTCGTTCGTTTCAGGTAATTCACTTTTCCTTACGCTTGTCTCCTTGGTTTTTGGTTTGCTTGTTTAACCTTTACATTCGTCGTTGCAGATCTCCCCGAAGCTCGCCCAATTTTAAGACCTACCCCAGAGAGCATGGCCGAGCCCCGACCCTCTCTGAAGCCTGTTTCTAAGGTGAAGGCTCCCCCAAGATCGACTCTGCTGTCTGGGTCCCGACCCTCAAAGCAGCAGAAGGTCGCGGGCAAGGGGAAGGACACGGTCGCTCCACCTGCTGCCGTGCCCGCCGTTCCCCAAGTGGTCGTCCTCTCTGACCCTGATGAGAGGGTCGAGGAGACGGGGCCTATCCACCCAGTCATCCAGGCGGCACCTGAGTCGGGGCCCGCCGCAGGGGAGGTCTCAGGGCCGAGGGAGGCCCTTCGCGAAGAGTCCCCGAGAAGGGAGATGACTCAGGCGGAATCCCCCTTCTCGAAGATTATTGCGGGGATGGTGCCTTGGGCGCTTGCCCACGGGAGTGAGAGAGAGTTTGCCAACTACTACAACGCTCCGACGGCCCAGACCCTCGGGCATGCGGCAAGGCTGCTTTTTGAGGTAAAATCTTCTTTCTTCTCGTGTTGCTTTCTGTCTGGGTTTTCTGAGGCGACTAACCGTCTCTGTATTGCAGCTGGCGCCTTGCCTCGTTAAGGCAAGCTCGGAGCTGGTCGCCTCGCAGAAACTTGCGTCCGAGGCAGAGTCTGCGAAGAGGGTCGCGGCCGAGGCTGAGGGCCGCAGGGAGATCGCCGAGGGCCGAATCGGCATCATGACAGGCGATCTTTCTATCGCCCGGAAGATGGCCGCTGACGCCCGCGCGGCTCTCGAAGGCGTGAAGGCCGACAATGCTCGCCTTACTCTGCTCCTTCAAGAGGCCGAGGAGAGGGAGCGGCTTCTTCGCCAGGTTCATGGCGAGTGCGATGGTGCCCTCGCTCGCGCGAAGGCCGAGGCCGGTGAGCTTGTTCGGGAGGCCCAGGGAGAGACGTGTCGAGCCCAGGAGGAGCGAGACCGAGCTGTAGAGGCCTTTCTCGAGTCTACCGAATTTGAGGAAGAAAGGGACCACCTTTACCAAGGCGGCTACAAGGCCTGCGTTTTCGAAATGAGGGCGGCCTTCCCTGAGCTCGATCTCTCTGCTTTCGAGGTTGACAGTCCTCCCGCCGAGGCTGCCGAGGGTGACGCCGCTGAAGGAGACGCTGCCGTTGCTGCTGCCGACGAAGTCGGTCCCTCGGGCGCCTCTTAAGATTGTACTTTTTTTTTGTTTTTTTTTTTTTTTTGTTTTTTTTTTTTGTAATCGATACTTTTGTAACTCACTTTCTGTAACTGGCCCGACATTGGGTACTTGAATGAAATAGAGCTTTTATTCAGTCATCTTCAATTGCAGTAAGAGTGATTGTATCTTACGGATAATAAACTTTAAGATTCTCGGCGTTCCAAGGATGAGGCAACGGCTGCCCGTTCAGGTCTTCCAGCTGGTAGGTTCCAGGTTGGATGATGCCTGAAACGACATAGGGGCCTTCCCAGTTTGGGCCTAACGTACCCGACCCAATTTCCTTAGTGTTTGGGAAGGTCCTTCGGAGGACCATGTCCCCGGTTCGGAATCGTCGAACTTTTACTCGGCGATTGTAAAACCGAGACACCTGTCTCTGTCGAGCCATCACTTTCAGTCGCGCATTTTCTCTTCTTTCTTCTAGGGAATCTAGTGCAAAAGAGAAGAGTTCACCGTTCTCTCGTTCATCATATAAGTTGACTCGGGCTGAACCGATACCGATCTCGACCGGCGCGACCGCTTCCGCGCCATAACATAGAGAGAAGGGGGTTTCTCCCGTCGCGGTTCGTGCCGTGGTTCGATAAGCCCACAGTATATTCGGAAGTTCTTCGGCCCATGCTCCCTTTGCCTCGTCGAGTCTGGTCCGGAGATGCTGCTTTATGATTTTGTTGACCGCCTCGACTTGTCCATTCGTCTGAGGGTGATGAGGTGAGGCGTATACATTACGAATGCCGAGGTTGCCGCACATCTCCCGGAATTGTCTGTTATCAAACTGCCTGCCATTGTCTGTTACTATCGTCCGGGGTATTCCGAACCGACATATGATATTTTTTCATAGGAAACTCGTGACCTTTTGCTCGGTAATTTTCACCAACGGTTCTGCTTCGGCCCACTTCGTGAAGTAGTCCACCGCCACCACGGCAAACTTAGTTTGGCCCTTCCCCAATGGAAAGGGCCCGATTATGTCTATTCCCCACTGCGCGAAAGGCCAGGGTCCCGACATTGGAGTCAGCTCCTCGGGAGGTTGTCTCGGGATCGGTGCGAACCGCTGACACTTGTCACACCTTTGTACGAATCGTTTGGAGTCACGTTGTATGGTCGACCAATAATATCCCTGCCGCAACACTTTGTTGGCGAGCGAGCGTCCTCCCGAATGGTTTCCGCATATTCCGTCGTGTATCTCCCGTAAGACATAGTCGGCTTCTTGGGAGTCGACGCACCTTAGTAGAGGAGTATGAAAGCCTTTTTTATATAGAATCCCATTGAGAACAGTGTAGCGCGAGGCTCGAGTTTTTAACCACCGTGCCTCGGCGCGATCTTCTGGCAGTTCACCATTGTTAAGGTACCGGACGAGCGGGTCGAACCAAGCGGCCGCCGGATCGATTGGAAACAGGACCGAGACGGTCGGCTCGTTCACACTGGGTTCAGGGACATGTTCAATTGGAACTGACCGAGGTATGTCTTTCTCGTCTGCTGAGGCCAGCCTTGCTAATAGGTCGGCTTTGGCGTTGTCGGTTCTGGGTATTAGAATTATTTCACACTTCTGGAATCCGCTGATCAATTCTTTAGCCTTCTCCATGTACGCCTTTAACTGTTCTTTCCGAGTCTGGTAGACGTCGAAAACTTGGTTAACAACCAATTGTGAGTCGCTGAAAACGCTCAAATGGGTCGCGCCCAGGCTCGCGGCTAGTCTGAAGCCTAGTAATAAAGCTTCATATTTTGCTGTGTTGTTGGACGCTTGAAAGTCGAGTCGCAAGGCATACTGCATACAAGTTTGATCGGGAGTTTCTAATACTACCCCTGCCCCGCTTGCCTTCGAGTTGGACGAGCCGTTGACAAATAGCTTCCAAGGTGTAGGCCTGAGAGAAGAGGGACCCTCGGGTACATTAACTCCCTCTGGTTCGGGCGGATTATTGGGATTAGGAACCACTTCGACAAGGAAATCGGCGACGGCCTGTCCTTTTAAAGCAGCCCTGGGCCAGTATTGTATGTCAAACTCGCTTAATTCGACTGCCCACTTTGTAAGTCGACCAGAGGCTTCCGGCTTTTGGAGAACCTGGCGGAGTGGTAGGTCGGTCACAACGGCGATGGTGTGGGCCTGAAAATATGGCCGAAGGCGTCGTGATGAAACTACTAGGGTGAAGGCTACTTTCTCAAGCTGAGGATACCTTGTCTCGGCGGGCAACAAGGCTTTGCTAACGTAGTAGACTGGCAGCTGCTTCCCTTGACTCTCGCGTATTAACGCTGAGCTTACCGCAGCTTCAGACACGGCCAAGTATAACAATAACACTTCACCAGGTTCGGGCTTAGATAATAGCGGTGGAGATCCGAGGTAAACCTTCAATTCTCGAAACGCTCTCTCACATTCCTCCGTCCACATCATAGTCTGTCGTTCCTTCAATTGCTTGAAGAACGGGAGACACTTGTCTGTGGCTCGGGAAAGGAAGCGATTGAGCGCGGCCACTCTTCCAGTTAACCGTTGAATGTCTTTGATAGTTCTGGGAGACTCCATTTCGAGTAAGGCTTTGATCTTCTCTGGGTTTGCTTCGATTCCCCGCTGACTAACGAGGAAACCGAGGAACTTTTCCGAGCTCACACCGAACGCGCACTTGCTAGGGTTTAGCTTCATTTTATACTTACGCAGAATTGAAAACATTTCTTCCAAATCTTTCTCATGGTCGGATGCCTGTTTACTCTTGACGAGCATATCATCAATATAAACTTCCATCGTTCGGCCAATTTGTTTGGAGAACATTTTGTTCACCAACCGCTGATAAGTTGCGCCGGTATTCTTTAACCCAAATGGCATCACTCGGTAACAATAAAGGCCTTTGTCGGTGACAAAGGCAGTTTTTGATTTGTCATTTTCATGCATTACAATTTGATTATAGCCTGAATAGGCGTCCATAAAACTGAGCAATTCATGACCCACCGTACTATCAACCAACTGGTCGATACGAGGAAGAGGGAAGCTATCCTTGGGGCAGGCTTTGTTTAGGTCCGTATAGTCTATACAGACTCGCCACTTCCCATTAGCTTTCTTCATTAGCACGACATTAGCTACCCATTCCGGATAATACACCTCTTCGATAAACTTAGCTTTAAGAAGCTTGTCGACCTCCTCTCCTATGATAGTGTATCTCTCCGGGCCGAGAGGTCGACGCTTCTGCCGGATGGGCCTGTAGGTCGGGTCGATGTTGAGCCGGTGCGTCATGACTGAGGAATCAATCCCAGGCATGTCTTCGTGACTCCAAGCGAAGACATCGGCATACCTCCGAAGCAAAGTAATTATTTGTTCTCTAAGAGGCAGGCTCAAGGATGAGCCGATTCGGACTACTTTTGAAACGTCCGTCTCGGTTAACGGCACCGAGATGAGCTCTTCCAGCGGTTCTCCCCGCTCCTGCAATCCGATACGCCGGTCCAGTGATTCGATCATCGAAATTTCTACCGGGGCTTTTACTGCGGTGGCGTAGCACTTCCTAGACTCTTGCTGGTCTCCTTTCACCACCCCTACTCCCGACTCAGTCGGGAATTTCATGGAGAGGTGGTAGGTAGACACTATGGCCTGAAGGAGGCTGAGAGACGGTCGGCCGAGGATGGCGTTGTATACTGAAGGTTGGTCCACGACCAGGAAGTCGACCATCCCGGTCCTCTGGTGGGGCGCAGTCCCCGCTGTGAGCGGCAACGAGACGATTCCTTCTGGGAGTACCTGCCCGCCCGAGAAACCGATGAGCGGCGTCCGGACGGGCCGTAGTACCGACCGACCTATGTCCATTTTATCGAACGCTGTAGTGAATAGGACGTCCGCTGATGACCCTGTATCCACCAGTATCCGGAACACCTTTCTGTTTGCGATGGTGAGGGTGACCACTAGCGCATCATCGTGGGGATGATGGATGCCTCGAGCATCTTCTTCAGTAAACGAGATGCAATACTTCTCTCATTTTTTCTCTTTGGGAGGCCGAGATAGCAGGAGAACCTCGGACTCGGGGCGGTCGAGGCTTCTGGCGTGGTTTTTTCGGGCATTATGCGAATCCCCGCCTCCTCGATGACCCCCGACAATCGTTCGAATTTCTTCCTGGGGCCGGTCTACACTCGGTCCCGCGACGGCGTCGGTCCCAGCCGTGTGTTCTCTTAGCCGGCCTTCTTTAATCAGCCGCTCGATCTTGTCCTTCAGATGATAGCAGTCACTCGTGTTGTGACCGTGATCGCGATGGTAGTGACAATACTTGTCCTTGTTCCGACGACCAGGATTCCCTCGCATTTTTCGAGGCCAGTTGACGAAGCCCTCGGTTTTGATCTCCATCAGCACTTGTTCAGGAGATTTGTTCAGCGGGGTATATGCAGAGAATTTCCTGTCGGGTCTCTTCCCTGACCTGCTGTCGTCTCGGTCCCGGTCGTCTTTTCGCCTCTTCCCTCCGGCCGAGTCGGCTCCCTTTTTGGCCGACTCTTTTGCCGAAGGCTTCGTGGTCTGGTTTTTCTCTCTTAGGAGTCGCGTTTCCTCCGCGTCGGCGTATTTGTCCGACCGAACCATAAACTCGTCCAAAGTGTCAGGCGGGTTTTTATCCAGCGATGCCAGAAAAGGCTTGTCTCTGACTCCCTGCATGAGAGCGTTGAGTGCCGTTTCCTCAGAATGTTTTCGAACCTGGAGAGACTCGAAATTGAAGCGTTTAATGTAGTCCTTGAGTAATTCTCCTTCCCTCTGAACTATGTTGTTCAGATGCGCGGGAGGTTTCAGTTTCTTCTTTCCGCCAATGAAATTGCTGAGGAAGGCGTCGCTGAGTTCGGCGAACGACTTTATTGACCCGGGTTTCAGTTGTTTAAACCAAAGTCGGGTGACGTCCGTCAAGGTCAGAGAAAACGCTCGGCACATAACAGCATCCGAAGCGTCGTGCAATTCCATGTAAGTCCTGAAGCATTCAAGATGCTCTGTAGGATCGGTCTTCCCAGAAAATGGGGTAATCTGGGGTAAGCGGAACCTTTCCGGCAAGCGGGCCCGCATTACCTCGTCCACGAACGGAGAGGCTTTTTCTTCGTGTTTGGTCGGATCTGAGTTCCGACCATGCTTTATATCTGTCATTTCCTTCGCCATCTTCTCTCGGACTTCGTTTTTGAAGTCCTGCATGTCGGCCTTCCAGGGTTCGGCGCTCTCTGCCGTTTCTTCAGCGTCCGCCGGTAGCCGACTACGCCTCCTCTGATCTATTCTATGCCTCAGGTCAGAGGGAGGCAGAACTGCTGTTGCCGAACGAGCAGGTGCCGGGTGACTTGGTTCTCGTGGCTGACTCGGTCGTCTAGGAGACGGTGGCGCGGGCGGCTGCGCTATGGATGCGGGTGGATGAGCTGGTGTCGACTCTTGTCGCTGCATCTGCTGGTTGCACAGTTGTTCCAGCATGTGTTTCATGGTGGCCATCTCGGAACGCATTTCCTGAACCTCATGATCCAGGTATGCGTTCCCGTGGTTGGGCTGGCTTGTAGTCGCAGGCGGCGCTGCTGGGGGAGCTCCCTGAGCGACGCTAGCAGCGGCCTCCCTCACTTCATCTGGGTCCGTCCTTCTTGTTCTTGCCATTTGAATGGTTGGAGAAAGCGGCTTTTTGTCCGTTTCCCACAGACGGCGCCAAACTGTTGCTGAGTTTTTTGGGACGGTTTCCCTTCGCGACGGACCCTCCTTCACCTGCACAGAAACAATGTCAAGGGAACCCTGGCTAGGGCCGGGGAACCTCCGATGCTTAAGTCAGTAATCTCGTCTCTGGCTCAGAGCTTTTCTCAGTTAGTATATGCGTCCCTTTTACTGTTCCAAGCTTAGAGATTTATACAAGCCGTCAATCCTTATCTTTGGAGGATTCTTCTCCTGGGATCGCTCAGGATCCCGAGAATCTCGGGATCCGCAATCAACATCCCTGGATTTTCGTAGATCTGCATCTGTCCTTGCTCCATCATTCCCTGTCTCGGTTGGATCTCGACCGACACCGGGAGAGTCTCGGCCAAGTCATGACCGACACCGGGGGAGTCTCGGTCGATGCAGGAGGTCGGGTCCTGAGCCGTGCCCGACAGAATTAACTCCCTGAAGGGATCTTTACTCTATCGGTTAAATGGCTTTCACACGACCGACCTTCAATGGGGTGAGGCAGGCGAAGTTATCACACTGACAGAGCGTCCTTACTCGTCTTTGCTTACACCTGACGGCCCGCCATCTGCACCGTCAGTGTTGTCTCGGTTTCTTCAAGCAGTGTCGGCAAAGTCGACCTACTCTCCTACGAACCTCGGGACTTTACCCGAGACCGACACATTTTTCCCCAACAATGTCCATCTTTGAAACCGTTCGAGGGTCCAGAAAAATGAATATTTGCCATCCAACCTATTGATCCAAAACTTCCTAGCGTCTAAGAAGTTTTAGATGGTAAATGTCCAATACCCACTACTTTCTGTGGTGTGGTTCACGTGAGCTTTAGATCCACTTCATTTTTTTACCACATATTCTAAAATACTACGTCAGCATGCTATCAAAGACGATGCAACCCGCTTCCTAGATAATGACGTTAGGTATTTAGGCATGTAGAAATTAACTAAAAGTAAAATATATAACTCAAATAAAACCATATAAAAGTAAGATTGTTTAAACAATCCCATGAATGGGCCCTTATAATTTGTTAAAATAGGATCAGGGGATAATTTTCTTCTTGATCGTCCAATAAATATCTGCAATTTGATACTCAGATGATTAAATAAGTGTATCTTAAGGTCCTTGATACATGTAAACTGGGAGCTAGATTTGAACTATTTAATTTAAAATTTTGAATTACGTGCATGCTATATGCGTATCATCCACTTGGCCTGAGTATCAAACCATCGGGTCCTTACTCTTACCCGGGTGGTAGACTCCTTGGAGTTTCAACACCCGGTCAAGGGTTCCGATACCCATGGTGGTGAAATCCCACGGTGTGCGTGTGTGGGGTGTGTGCCTCTTTCGGTGGTGACCCCTCCAGTACTGAGGTTGGTACTGGTCCATGCTAAAAAAGTTCTATGGCCCCACTATAATGTATATGTTTTATCTACACCGTCCATCCATTTTTCCAGATCATTTTAATGAATTATTCTAAAATTGAGGTAGATCTAAATCTCAGTTGGACTACGCCACAGGAGAGCAGGGTTCTTTTTGAGACTACAGCAGTTTGATCTGCAATGCCTGTGTAATATCCACTCTGTCCATTTATTTTGCCTGTTTATTTTAGAACACGAGACTAAACATACAGTAGATCCAAAATTCAAGTGGGCCACACCACAAGAATCCGTGGGGATGGAGACACCAACCGTCATAATCTTCTTAGGGGTCATTTGGCACCTTGGATTGGAGGGGATTGGAGGGGATTAGAGGGGGTTTCAAATCCCTTTGGTTGTTTGGCAGCATAAAGCAACCGGGGATTGCCAATCAAGGGGGTTCCCAATCCCCTCTTTGAGGTGATTTGTAATCCACAGTGAGAGCTTGGATTACACCTAAAATCATTTCAATAGTTGCAGGTATAAATGTATGTTACTGTACGCTATCATTCTACTGGGCACATGGCCCACTAATGATGATCAACACCGTCCAAACATTGTTCATGTAGATCAGCACTGTCCAAATATTATCCAGCACCGTCCAAACATTGTCCATATTAATCAACGATTAAAAACTGTTGGTTAGTCACTCAGACATGATCTTGTGCTTGCGGTCCATCTGAGACTTAGAATTTCATCATTTGTAGGCAAAACATATATTTTAGCGGGCTTATTACAACCATAGTGTCAAAAATTATATATCTCACTAATTAAGGATATTAAAGTTGATGTAGTAATTAAATTTAAACCCCTGTAAATATACCATGTATAGGTATTTTTGAATTAAAGTTGATTCACACTACAGGGTGTCAAACACATCAAGAGGATTGCCAATCTAGGGCGTTTCCAAATCTTGGGGGTTGCAAATCCAGGGGTTCCAAATCCACACTCCCAAACAGGCCCTCAGAGCCTCGTGATATTTGTATGCCATCCAATCCCTTCATAAGGTTTTCTCAACGGGATAAAGAGAACAAAAATAGGAGCTTGGTCCAAAATTTCTGTCACTCCATAAGCTTTTAACGGTGGAGGTCCAATATCCACTCTATGCTGTGTTGTAGCCTACTTGAATTTTGTATCTGCCCAGTTTCTGACAATCCATCCTAACACGAGCTGATGTAACCGATGACTGGAGTGAATATAAGTCTGATATCATGGTGGGCCCATGGAGCTTAGGGTCACAAGGGTTTCATATCAACAGGGTTAGGGGAAATTAGTGTACGGCTTGTTTGGGTCATGGTTAAGGTCCCAAAATGCTATTTTATGGGCCCCACTGAGTATAATTGATGCGGGGATGAACATGATGAGGTCGAGCACCATCTTCCTCAAGGATAACTACTCCAAATCCACCGAGCTTCTCTGGACTCTTGGTAGAGACTTCTCATATCCACGAGAAAAAAAGCAAGAAAAATAAAAATAAATTCTATAAATTTTGTAATTTGATTGGTCGATTGAAATAAACGAGTCTACAACCCTTTAAATTGGAATACCAAGCCTTGGAATAATTTTAGAAATTAAGCTACAACTAAAACTCTCTAAAATTCATAACTCACTATAAATAGTAAAATAATTACTATTTATATTAAGTGTCCTATGTGGCTTAACCATGTTATTCTGTTAATTTTTCTAAACACTTTTCATGTTGGACACAACTCCTAAAGTCTAATGGATGAAGAGTTATAATCAATTCAAAACTTATTAAAAATAGTGAAAACAGAAATAAATAGGGAATTTGACCATCAATATGATGGAATCTTACAAATTAGGCGTGGGCAACCCAGCATACGTTGGCTAAAGTAGCTTGTCCTATCCCAAAATCATATATGGTACTTCAAGTAACTTATTCCAGTTTATAAGATATGCAGGTTTTAAGGTTCTGACAGTCTTGATGACTTTTGCCTCCGATGAAGCCTTCTCTAATCCATCTTGGACACGAAACTGTCCATGACCCGCTCTACATCAATAATAGATTATAATGGCCACGGATTGGGTATTACACCCACTAGGATGTAACTAGAGAGGGATACTTCTATCGAGGATCTAAGGGGCCCAATATGATGTATATGTGTTATTCATGTCAATCCATCTATTTTGATATATCATTTTAGGACATGAGCTTAAACAGGAGGCAAATTGAAGGCTCTAGTGGACCATACCACATATAGTGGAGTTGAATTCATACAGTTAAAAACTTGTTAGGGTCTACCAAGCCATTTATTTGCCATTCAACTTGTTCATGAGATCACATTCACAAAAGGGAAAACATAAATATCAGCTTGATCCAAAACTTCCGTGCCTTTCGATGTTTTCAACAATAAGCTTTTAATCTCTATTGTTTCCCGTGGTATGGTTCACTTAAGCCTTCAATCTACCTCCTTTTTTGCCTGATGCTCTAAAATAATATGTTAAAATAGATATATAAGAACATGTACATCATGGTGGCCCTGCATAGCCCTAACAAGATAGTCCATCTTACCCAATCCACACCCCATTATACATCCACCATGATGTAGGAAGGTCCTAAAATGCACCGACTCTGCCAACAGGTGTCTCCACCTCTTTAGCTTGTAGATTATTTATTTATTTATTATTATTATTTAAAAATAATGGGATCTCCCCACAACTTATATGTTTGGAAGTGCTAATGTAGATTTCTTTATTATTGTTGGAATGTCCTTGAAATTTGTTTGTTATACTTTGACTTTCTTTTTTTTCACTGGTATTCCCCTTGAACTTTGTTTGTTATACTTTGACATTCTTTTTTTTCTCTGGTATCTCCCTCCAACTTTGATTGATGTGTAACTTTGAATTTTCTTTTTTTCTTTTTTTTTTTTTTTATTGGTGGGTGTTCTTGTATCTTCGCTTACAGTGCTACAGATAAAATATTTGGACCCGTACAAAAGGGATGCGGATTTTTCGTAGGAAGCTCGTGGGCCAAAAACCTAGGTGGGGCCCACCATTATGTTTGTGCAAAATCTACCCCGTGCATCAATTTTTTGAGATCATTTTAGGAATTTAAACTGAAAACAAGAAGTATCCAATACTCTAAGTGGGCCGCAATAAAAGAAAAGGTGGGTAGGGAGATTCTTACCGTTGAAACCTCATTAGGTCTACGGTGATGTTTACATGCCATCCATACCATTTCATAACGTCGAACTGAAAAAAAAAGAAGAGATACATTAGCCTGATTCAAAAACTATTGTAACCCCATGAATATTTCAACTTCGGAAGTTCGTGTTGAGAATATGGAGCCACATTGGGGCCGCCTTCGACTGGTCGTAGGACGGCTACGACCGGTCGTGGGAGGCGCTCGACCAGTCATGGGTTCGAGCCCTGACACGACTCAAAGTCCAGCGAGTTGTGCTGTTTTTTTCCTGGCGCCCAGGACTGGTCGTAGGAGAGCTACGACTGGTCGTAGGGGCCTATGATCGGTCGTAGCGGAGCAAGGACCGGTCGTAAGTTACGCAGTTTGTTCCGCAAAACTATGGATTTGAGTCCTTTTGCAACTAGGATGCGGAAGGAAAGTTGCCTAAACTATAAATAGGGGTTCCTAGGGCTTTTCTAGGGAATTCTAAAGAATGAGAAATATTAGAAAATATTTCTAAAGGTGTGGGATCAGGGTTTTCTATTCTTTCAAGGGAGAGGTTAGTATTTTGCCTTGTAATCTTTGTTTCTTCATAGTGGAAGTTTGCATCCGTGGTTTTTTACCCTAGTTTGGGGTTTTTCCACGTATATCTTGTCTTGTGATTTGTTTGGATTGCTTTGATCTGTTTCTAGTTTATATTCCTTTCTGTTTATCGTTTGTGGGTGAGGCCTGAGATTGGATCTCGGCCCACTGCGTTGTTGGCGTTCTGCGCAACAACTGGTATCGGAGCTATTGGTTTAGTTCTATTGGGAGCGATGGCGGAAGATGGAAAAACTAGAATTGAGAAGTTTGATGGTTCAAACTTTACCTTCTGAAAGATGCAGATGGAGGATTATCTGTATCAGAAGGACCTCTACATTCCTCTAGAAGGAAAAGAAAAGAAACTAGAAAAGATGACAGATAATGAATGGTTTTTACTGGATAGGAAGGCTTTAGGAACGATCCGACTCTCTTTATCTAAGAGCATCGCCTTTAATATATCCAAGATGAAACCGACAAAAGAATTAATGGAAGCCCTAGCCACCATGTATGAAAAGCCTTCAGTATCCAACAAGATTCATCTTATGAAACAGCTATTCAACATGAAGATGTCAGATGGTGGGAGCGTGGCTGAACATCTAAACGAGTTTAATACAGTCACGAGCCAATTGGAATCCATTGGCATCGTTTTTGAAGATGAGGTCAGGGCACTATTGATCTTATCTAGTCTGCCAGAAAGTTGGGATGGTTTGGTGATTGCTGTGAGCAATTCTTTAGGGTCGACAAAGCTGAAATTTGATGATGTGGCCAGTTTAATTCTCAACAAAGAATCTAGAAGGAAGGCATCAGGAGTTTCAGGGGATTCAGGGAATGCTCTAAACGTTGAAGGAAGAGGAAGATCTCAGAACAGAGGAGGCAATAAACACGGGCGTTCTAAGTCGAGGAAGAAGTCTAAGGGACCGAAAGACAAAGACGGGTGTTGGCATTGCGGCAAAAAGGGGCACATGAAACGTGATTGCAGGGCACTCAAGAAACAAGAAGGAGCTCTCAAGGAGGGAAGGATTCAGTGAATTTGTCTGAGGAGAGCGACACAGAGGCGCTGATCTTGTCTCTTGATGCGAGGAATGAGTCTTGGGTTATAGACTCGGGTGCTTCGTTTCATGCCACTTCATGTAAGGAAGTTCTGCGTGATTATGTGTCAGGTGACTTTGGGAGAGTCTACCTGGGTGATGATGAGCCGTGCAGTATTATTGGAAAGGGTGACGTTCAGGTCAATCAGAAAGACGGAACGGTTTTGAAATGAAGGATGTCAGACATGTACCAAGTTTGAGAAGGAATCTAATCTCAGTGGGGCAGTTGGCTGATACCGGTTATGTGACGACATTCACCAGTGATTCCTTGAAGACCACAAAAGGTGCCTTAGTGATATCTCGAGGCAAAAAGGAAGGCAGTTTGTACGTGACTTTAGGATCGTATGGTTCACTCTCAGTCGCATCAACTGGAGTGAATGGGCAGTTATGGCATCAGAGGTTGGGACATATGAGTGAGAAATGGATGAAAGTGCTATTATCAAAAGGGAAGCTACCAGGGCTGAAGTCTCTTGACTTGAAATTCTGCGAGGACTGCGTATATGGCAAGCAGAAGAGGGTTAGCTTCAAGAAGGCAAGACGCGCTCCAAAGACGCATCTATTGGAGCTTGTACACACTGACGTGTGGGGACCGGCATAGGTATCATCTCTTGGTGGCTCACGTTATTTTATTTCCTTTGTTGATGATACTAGTAAAAAACTGTGGGTTTATTTCTTAAAGCATAAATTTGATGTATTTGATGCGTTTAAGAAGTGAAAAGTTATGGTAGAAATTGAGACAGGTAAAACAGTAAAGTGTCTCAGATCTAATAATGAGAGAGAATATTGTGATAAGAGGTTTAAGAAATATTGTGCAGCAAGTGGAATCAAACATCAGAAAATGATTCCAGGGACACCACAGCAGAATGGTGTGGCTGAGTGCATTAACAGGACCATCCTTAAGCGCGCCAGGAGCATGAGGTTACATGTAGGGTTGCCCAAGACCTTTTGGGCAGATGCTGTGAATACTGTCGTATATCTTATCAATAGAAATCCCTCAGCACCATTGGATGGTGGGCTACCAAAAGAAACGTGGACTGGAAAAGAAGTGAACCTTACACATCTCAGAGTATTTGGTTGCACTTCATATGTTCACATTGATGCAAAGCACAGAAACAAGCTGGATGCAAAGTCCAGGAGGTGCATGTTTATAGGCTACGGGAAGGATGATTTTGGCTACAGGTTTTGGGATGCAGAAAACAGAAAAATCATCAGAAGCAAGGACGTAGTCTTCAATGAAAAAGTGATGCATAAGGATAGTGTGTAGGAAATAAGGTCGAGAAAAAGGAATTCATAGAGTTAAAAGAGTTATCAGACATGGGTGTTACAACGCCACAAGATGATCATGCACACGAGCATCATGAGGCAGAGCCACAGACACCGGTTGTGAGGAGGTCTACTCGGGAGAGGAGACCCACGGTCCGATACTCACCCTCCTTACATTATCTACTGCTGACAGATAATGGTGAGCCAGAGTGTTTTGAAGAGGCATTACAGTCAGATACACGGGTTAAGTGGGAGCAAGCCATGGATGAGGAGATGGACTCTCTTGAGTCTAATCGTACATGGGAGCTAGTCACTCTACCAAGGGTAAGAAAGCTCTTCATAACAAGTGGGTTTACAGACTGAAGGAGGAGCATGATGGTTCGAAACGGTACAAGGCGAGGCTGGTTATAAAAGGGTTTCAACAAAAGGCAGGTATCGATTTCACCGAAATATTTTCACCTGTGGTGAAAATGTCTACGATTCGTATGGTCTTTGAGTATAGTGGCTACAGAGAACTTACATCTAGAGCAGCTAGATGTTAAGACAGCCTTTCTTCATGGGGATCTTGAAGAAGAAATATATATGCATCAGCCGACAGGATACGTGGCACCAGGTAATGAGAACAAGGTGTGCAGACTGAACAAAAGTCTATATGGCCTGAAGCAGGCCCCGAGGCAGTGGTACAAGAAGTTTGATAGTTTCATGTTGGGAAACGGTTTTAGGAGATGTCATGCAAACCACTGTTATTATTTGAAGAAGTTTGATACGTCGTACATCATTCTTCTTCTGTATGTTGATGATATGCTTGTGGCCGGTTTAAGCATGAAGGAAATCTCAGATCTCAAAAGACAATTGTCTAGAGAATTTGCCATGAAGGATTTAGGAGCTGCAAAACAAATCCTAGGCATGAGGATAAAGCGTGACAGGAAAAATAAGAAACTGGTTTTGTCACAGGTAGAGTACATAGCCAAGGTACTTGATCGATTCAATATGGGAGGTGCTAAGCCGGTTAGCACTCCATTAGCCAACCACTTCAAGCTATCTAAGAAGCAAGGTGCAAAGACGCAGGAGGAACGAGACTACATGGCCAAAGTCCCATATGCGTCAGGGATTGGGAGTCTCATGTATGTTATGGTGAGCACGAGGCTAGACATTACTCAAGCAGTGGGAGTTGTTAGCAGGTTCATGAACAATCCCGGAAAGGAACATTGGGAAGCTGTGAAGTGGATCCTCAGATACCTGGTGGGTACTAAGGATGTAGGGTTGTGTTATGGTGGATCAGAAATCAATCTACAAGGCTATGTGGATTCAGATTTGGCAGGAGATATCGATAACAGAAGAAGCACTACAGGTTATGTCTATACTCTGGGCAGTGCTGCAGTCAGTTGGGTCTCTCAGTTACAGAAGATAGTATCTGTACGACAGAAGCAGAATATGTTGCGGCTACAGAAGCATGTAAGGAGATGGTGTGGATGCAAGGTTTTATGAAAGAGTTGGGTAAGAAGCAAGTATATTGCAAGCTGTACAGTGAAAGTCAGAGTGCAATACACTTGGCTAAGAATTCAGCCTTTCATTCAAGGACCAAGCATATTTCCATCAGATATCACTTCATACGTTCGTTACTAGAAGATGGATCGATTATTCTGGAGAAGATTCATACAAGTGAGAATCCTGCAGATATGTTGACCAAGGTGGTCACAAGGGAGAAGCTGAAGCTCTGTTCAGCTTTGATTGGTCTTCAAGATTGAAGACGGGGAGGTGATGCATTCCGGATGAAGAAGACGAAGGTTTATGGCAATGTGTCTCCAAGTGGGAGATTGTTGAGAATATGAAGCCACATTGGGGCCGCCTTCGACCGGTCATAGGAGGCGCTTGACCAGTCGTGGGTTCGAGCCCTGACACGACTCAAAATCCAGCGAGTTGTGCTGTTTTTTTCCTGGTGCGTAGGACTGGTCGTAGGAGAGCTATGACTGGTCGTAGGGGCCTATGACCGGTCGTAGCGGAGCCAGGACCGGTAGTAGGTTACGCAGTTTGTTCCGCAAAACTATGGATTTGAGTCCTTTCGCAACTGGGATGCGGAAGGAAAGTTACCTAAATTATAAATAGGGGTTCCTAGGGCTTTTCTAGGGAATTCTAAGGAATGAGAAATATTGAGAAATATTTCTAAAGGTGTGGGCTCAGGGTTTTCTATTCTTCCAAGGGAGAGGTTAGTATTTTTCCTTATAATATTTGTTTCTTCATAGTGGAAGTTTGCATCCGTGATTTTTTATCATAGTTTGAGGTTTTTTCACGTATATCTTGTCTTGTGGTTTGTTTGGATTGCTTTGATCTGTTTCTAGTTTATATTCCTTTCTGTTTATCGTTTGTGGGTGAGGCCTGAGATTGGATCTCGGCCCATTGCGTTGTTGGCGTGCCGCGCAACAGTTCGGTCTTCAAATTTTTGGCGCACTCGAGTATTGGATCCAGCTCTATTCTTCTCCCATGTTCTAAAATGATCTCAGAAACAGATGTATGGTGGATTTCAAAACTTCTAGCAAAAGCATTTCACGGTAAATCCACATCCCTCTGAAAGTATCTCTTTACATTGTGTTTTTTTTTTTAGCCTAGCAAACCATTTAGATCCTCCCGCGGAGGCTGATGGACTATGCACAGGCACTCAGAAAATTTTGCTTATCAAATCATCTGGCTGTCTGATTGGTAGCCACACCGTGTGAAATTGAAGGTGTTAGGCCTTATCTTTTACCCATGTTAGGCCTTATCTTTTATCTTTTACCCATGAGTCTGGGATGGCGGTGCTTTTTCCACTGTAGAGTGAAAATGGTAGGTCGACGTTATAGACCGGAGGCGGGGGGGATTGAAAGCTCACCGTTGAAAACTTCTTTTAAGAGCATAAATGTTTTGGATCAAGTATATACTCATGTTTTCCCTTTGTACATTTCTACGTGACCCTACGAATAGGTTAAATGGCTAATAAACATTAAGGTAGGCCCTGGGAAGTATTTAACACTAGGAATTTAATCCCCACTGCTTCCACTGGTGTGGTCCACTTTAACTTTTAATCTGTCACTTTTTTGGACTCATGCCTAAGATGATCTGTCAAAATGGATGAACGGTGTGGATATAACATATACATCATGTAGCCCCACTGATCTCCTGGTAGAACCATCCGTATCTAGCTAGTACCAGTGTTGCAGAGAATTCCAGTCCCTGACAAACTATCATTCCTAGCCAAGAGTCGGCTCTCTTTTAGTTTTCACTTTATCGAAACACGTACATGAGATTTGAGATTTTCATGGGTTTGAAAATAACGGCTAATCTTTTGCTCGAAGGGTGGGCCACGGCGTACCTTTTTTTTCTCTGTGGTTAATTTGTTAGTACACCTACTGTCATCTCACACTCAGTGTTATCCACCCCTATTAGGGAATCAATGTCAAGACCTCGGTGTTAAAATGAGGTATCATTCACTCAATCTACCACTTGATAGATCTGGGTGTGCCACGGCCTACTTAAATTAAAGAACTTTTTCACCGGCCATTCATTTGTTTTGATATGTCGCGGCCCATTTAAGGTGTGAAATTACTTGATTTTATTAAGATAGGTGTAGACCACCTGATGCAAAGTTCAGATCTAAAACAAGTGCTAAATGTAACACGTGCGGCTTGTGCATATTCAGGGCTTTCACACGCGCGTGGAATCAGGAAATAAACTTCTTCAGTAAAGAGCAAGCTAGGAGTTATTTGGCGTGGGCGGGGGTTAGGTATAACCCATGACCGTTTGGAGCTCGGTACAGGCATAAGCTCCGAGGGAAACTGAGGGACCACTGTGATTTATTAATTTTATCCACACCGTCCATCCATTTTTTCATATTATTTTAAATTACTGGACCAAAAATAAGACATGTCTAAGGATCAAGTAGACCACACCAAAGGAAGCAGTGGTGCTAAAGACACCCACCATTGAAACCTTCTTAGGGTCCACCATGTCATTTATTTTCCATCCTACCCGTTGATTTGGTCATATAAATATGGATAAAGTGAAAAAACAAATATCATCTTGATCCAATACTTACGTGGTCCCTACGAATTTTCCAACAGTAGAAATTTAATCCCTTCTGTGTAGTCTATTTGAGCTATTGATATTCATTATTTTTGAAAGCATGATATAAAATGATACGAAAAAAAAAAAAGAAATTACGGTGTGGATAAAATTCACACATTAGGGAACAGAACCGGCGGGAGTAGTACCTGATCCCATCCCATTAGGAGTTCGGACAGAGTCCCACTGACATGACCCGAACCTTTCTTGTCCTCTCGCATGTTTCTTCCTTTTGAAATATATTCGTTTCGCATCTCACCTTGTCATGACCACGTCATTAGTTCGGTCTATCTACGATACACATCGTCGTGATTAATTTTTTAGTATAAGTAAATGCATTGAAATGGGCAAATTATTCCTACAATCAGCGCATCATTACCAGTTGTTGATTTGACTTTTACTATTTCTAACAATAAAATGATGCTGCCAAATACAGATCATCTACACCTTTCAAAAAATGAGATAAATTCAAAGTTCAGGTGGATCACATTATAATAAGAATGGATTTGAACATTCACAGTTAAAAACTTTTTAATTCCACTGTTTTCTTTAACGTAGGTTATTTTAATGTTAGATATGCCTAATTTTTGGAGTCATGCATCAAAATGTTTTAATAAAATGGATAACCAACCGAGGGGCTCACAAATTTATGTAAGTTATTTTGGACTATTTTTCAAAGCAAAATCAAATTAAGAGTAGCACCAGAATTTCAAATCTGGAAAATCAAACAAGCCCTAATCGACTATGAAAGAAAACAACGCATGTGACTGGACCTCTCTTTTACTAACAGTCTATATCCACCAATTTCTGCAAGCTACCGACTGAACGGCTTGGATCATCCAATGATTCATCAAGGCAACCTCTGCCTAAGAGGAATGCATGGACTGCTAGTACTCCTTCCATCTAAAATTGGGAAGCGGATTGCGTACTGAGTAAACTCCGTGGGGTCCACCTTCATTTGCATATTTTATCTACTCCGTGCATCCATTTTAACAGATAATTCTATATCTTGACCCAAAAAATGAGATATATCCAAATCTCAAGTGGACCTCACCAGGGGAAATAGTATGAATTGAAATTCTACTGTTGAAAATTTCTTGGGGCCCACAGAAGTTTTGGATCAAGTTGATATTTGTTTTTTTACCTTCATCCATCTCTGTGTAATCTTATGAACAGGTTGGATGACAAATAAAAATCATTGTGGGCCCTAGCAAGGTTTCAACGGTGGAAGTCATTATTTTCATTGTTTTTTATTGTGTGGTCCATTTGAGCTTTAGGAATACTTTTCTCTTAGACTCAACTAGTAAAATTATCTCGGAAAATGGACGGCCTGGATAACCCACATACAATCATAGTAGGCTCAGCTGAGTTTACTCAGTACAATAAAAGCGTACTGAGTAACTCAGTACGCAATCCTATTTAAAGTGACTGTAGGGAACGCGTGCAACAAAGTTAGTAGCCCACCAAGAAGTGTATGACATCCACTCCAGCGATCATTTGTGCCAGCTCATGTTAGAGTCTGAGCCCAAAAATTAGCCTGATCTAAAGGTCGATTAGACCACACCATATGGAAATGTTAACAATGAGATACTTAACATTGTAACCTTCTTACGGCCCATGAAAGCTTTAGATCATGCTGATATTTTGGTTTTCCCATCTTCACTTTTTCTCGTATTGTAGCACACTTGAGGATCACATAAGTCTCATGTTTTCTATCAAGTGTTAACATAATCTTTCCCATATGATGAACGGGTTATGTCACACACAAAGTGGCCACATAGAGGTTTCTTTTGCATGAGCTGTCTTTTGCTTTTGCTGTGGGTCAGAGGGCACCTATGGAGCAGTAAAATTCAGGCCTTTCACCATGCATCTAACATGAGACCCATAATTTGAACCCTACTTAATTTCTAAGTGCCTGAGCATCATCCATCACACCCTGCCAGAGTATCAAAGTCATTTCCCATCAACGTACGGTACCATACATACATACCCAACCGATCCTCACAGAAAACAAAAGGTTTGTACCAGAGAATCGGATTCCGCACGAATATCTCAGTAAACTCTGTGGGCCCACCATATTATTTATGTATTTTTTTTGCTTTGTCTATCTATTGTTTAGGAGCATTGTTTTGGAACCCACTGGATTTGAAATCCTCCTATTGCGTTTGGCACCTTGGATTCAACTTTAATTCAAAAGTAACTATGCGTGGCATATTTATAGGGGTTGGAATTTTATTACTAAATCAACTTTAATATCTCTAATTAGTGACGTATATAATGATTGACACAATGGTTGCAATAAGCAAGCCGAGGTATATGCTTTGCCCAAAATTGATGAAATTTCAAGTCACGGATAATCACAAACACAAGATTATGTCTAAGTGAGTAACCAACAATTTTTTACCATTGATTTACATGGACAATGTGCTGATCATCATATTAAAATAATTAGTAGTGATGCAATTGATAATCCAATTATTTTTTTATATCATTAATAGGCCATGTGCCTAATAAAATAGTAGTACGATGACACAAATGTTACACAGCAACTATTGAAAGGATTTTGGGTGTAATATAAGCTCTCACCATTACTTTGAAACCTTCTCTTTAAGGGGATTTGAAATCCCTACCTACTTTATGCTACCAAACAAATGGGGATATAAAATCCACTCAAATTCCCCCAAGTCTATGGTGCCAAACACTCCCTAAAAATGAAGCATATCCAACTCTCAAGTAAGCCACACTGTAAAAAAAAAAAATTAATAATAATAATTAAAAGTGTGAATTAAATGTTTGCCATTGAAAATTTCTTGGATGCTGCAGAAGTTTTGAATCAAACTGATATTCGTGTTTCCCTTTCTCAATGTTTGTTTGATCTTATGAGCAGTAAATAGACATCACCGTGGGCCTTAGGAAGGTTTAAAGAGTGGAAATCATTATTTCCACTGTTTCATGTGGTGTGGTCCACTTGAGCTTTAATTCATTTTGGGCTCAACATCTAAAATGAGATGGATAAACTGATGGATGGGGTGGATAAACCACATACATTTAAAGTAGGCCCACAGAGTTTAGTCAGTACAAAAAAAGCTACTGAGCCAATGTGTTTATTATATAGGGAGATGCATATTAATGGTAAAAAGTAGACATGGGCATCCTTTCATGATGTTTTGTTTTTGGTTTTGTTTTTGTTTTTTTGGTTTTTATTCTCAAATTGGGAAAAGGTGGTCTTAGACAAAAGCGTCTTAAATCATGAAAAACTCGGCATCCCACGACCGTCTAATTCAGGGCTTTGAGATTGGAATGAGCAATGATGATCAGTGGGCATCGTGGAGAAGGGCCGTTCATCAGAGGAATACATGATGTTGGGATGCATTCTGTCTTATTTACTTGATTATATAGAGGGAGTGGAAGAAATGATTCTTCAAAAAGTTCCATTTCTTCCTTGGACATGGCTATATGGTCAGTCCATCATTTGCCTAGACAGCGGTGACCCGTCGGTTTACACATGTGGTGCACTTGTTCATTGATCCAGACCGTGTGGATTGTAGGGCTTGGCAATCAGACATGACCCACTAAGCTAGAGTTTTAAATTTGAATGGCCATGGATCATTAGGCACAAAAGAGGGCCCGAGACATTTCCAGCCTAACAATTGCTGTGGCATGGAAGTGACCGGGATCCAATGATTCTAACTATCATTTTGGATGCTAGCCATAGAATGGACGATCACAGGAAAAAAAAATAATTTTAAAGGTCGTCCACCCAAATTGAATAGGCAAAATCAGACCATTTGATCCGTGTGATTTTTGGGTTATGTTTCTTCCACAACGGCGCTGACAATTTGGATGGTCTAGATTGCCATACACATGTGCCACGTACAACAGACGAGTTGCTATGGTTTTGAAAGCTGGTGAGGACTAGGACTGTGATCTAGGCCCATCCTTTTTCCTTTTCCTATTAACCTGAGTTGTGGAATGAGCAATGACGATCAGTGGCTCTATGTAAAAGGGCCTTCCATCAGAGGAAGACATGATGTTGGGATGGATTTTGTCTTATTTACTAGTTTGTATAGAGAGAGTGGAAGAAATGATTCTCCTAAAAGCTTACATTTCTTTCCTCAGATATAGACATGCCTATGGTCATAGTCGGTGATCCTATTTCAAAGGTAGAACCGCTCCTTCTCAGAACATCACTTATGGAGAGAGAGAGAGAGAGAGCGCCATGACCACATGCCCTCGGGTCCATACAACCACGCCTGCCTGTGTGAACTGCCTGTGTGGAGTCCGTCACACAGACAACTCTGGTTTAATATGGCTACTACCAAAATAAAGACAAGCTCTAATCTTGAAACTCCCGGCATTAAAAATTGGCAGCAACAATAATTAAATGATATAGTACAGTTATGATTAGAATATATGTTTTTCTTTATTTTGAGAAACATGCACTGATTTAGATCATGATGTGAGAATTAATTACTTTTTTTTTTTTTGAATAAACTTTAAATTCCACTATGTTTTACTATAAAATCCATCACACCAGTGATCATGCTCCGTCTACAGTGAGAGCAATGTTGATTTTTGGAGCATTCAAACTGCAGAGTGTGACGGTGGATGTCCTGGCAGTTAGAAATTACTTACAAATTGAACATAAGGTTTAAATCAATTCAAGCTAAACTGTCCAAATCATGTTTTCTAGTTTAAATGCATCATGAACAAAAAATTACTATTATTTGACTACCTAAATATTAGATTGCTTGATGTCTAATCAATGATAAAAAATGAAAAATATCCAGGTGACATTATATGGCACCCTTTGATGCTGTGGCCGAAAAGCTAGATTGGTCAGATCAACAGGTGGACCTTCTCTGGGAGCTAACTTGGTACTTCTGGATCATAGCATTAGTGTCTGCTTTCCACCAAACAAATCATTTGCTCGTGGGACTGAGGCCCGCGGATCGGCCATCCAAATAGCCTATCTAGTGGGCCCTGGAATCATGGAAGATATAGGAAATCTTCCAGACTGGTGTAACAATGGTTCTCAGCTGTCAATGAATAGAGAAAATGCCCAACATCAACAGGTTTAGGATCTACAACCCTTCCACAGTAAGTCCCATGAAGTCAGTGACCTACCTTAGCTTTTCCCATGGATATAAATACATATACCTAATGCAACAGACAAAATTACATACTGTATATTTGAAACAACAAAAACAAAGATACACAGAAAACAATCAACCATGATAAAGGAACTATGATCAAGAGCAACAACAGGACGGAAATCAGAGAATTTAGAATCATTTCCATTAATTTAAAGTACTGAGAAATGTACAAATGTAGAAATAATACAAGCTCACATGTATGAATCTTTTATGGTTGTTAGCAGGACAACATATGTATAAGCTAATAAGGGACAACATAGATAAACTAACAAGGGTGGCTGAGTGAAATCGGATGGATAGCCATTCCAAGGCCGAGCGAAAGGTAAACCAGTCCAAGAGCTACCCAAATCAGCTTCTTTGCCGCGACAACCGATATAGGCAATGGCGGAAATAGGATGGAGAGCATAAGAAGCGCCACGCCAAATGCGAAAGTTGCAAAAATAGCTAAAGTGTAGACAATTGAGAGGAGTTCGTGGTGAGGGAGGTTGACAGGGAGATCTGCAACAATCACAATGGAAGTGATGGTAATAGCAAGGAAAGAGACCTTGAACATCCTCTTCTGGACCAGCTTCACGTCTGCTATTTCTCCATTGCATTGAGGGGCCCCAGCAGCCACAAGGAATGATACGGGTACCTGTGGAAATTGGATGTAGAGGAAAAGAAAGGCCATCCCCAATGTGAATGTGGTGAAATTGGCTACAGCATAAGCAATGGAGAGGATTTCATGGTGAGGGAGGCCAACAGGGAGATCTGAAATAATCCCCATGGCAGCAGCCATAATAACAAGGAACGGCACCATGAACATCCCCTTCTGGGCCTCTCCAACCAATGCAGAGGCCCCAGCAGCCCTCATGGTGATGAACTTGCTCTTAAGGCTGAGTGAAAGGTGATCCAGTCCAGCAGCCACACCAACTAACTTCTTTGCTACAAAGACTGATAAAGGCACCTGAGGAAATAGGATGAAGAGCACAAGAAGTCCCATCCCCAATGTGAAAATGGAGAAATTCGCCGCAGCATAAGCGATGTAGAGGAATTCATGGTAAGGGAGGCCGACAGGGAGACCTGTGACAATCCCAATGGCAGCGAACACAATAACAATTACCAACATCTCAGACATCATCTTCTGGGCCAGCTTCAAGTCTGTTGATTCTCCAACCAATGGATGGGCCCCTGCAACCCTCACTGTGATGAACTTGCTCTTAAGGCTGAGTGCAAGGCGACCCAGTCCAGCAGCTACACAATCCAGCTTCTTTGCCACAAGGACTGATACTGGCACCTTCGGAAATACGATGAAGAGCACAAGAAGTCCCATCCCCAATGTGAAAGTGGCAAAATTCGCCACAGCATAGGCAATGGAGAAGAATTCGTGGTGAGGGAGGCCGACGGAGAGACCTGTGACAATCCCAATGGCAGCGATCACGATAACAATCACCAACACCTCAGACATCATCTTCTGGGCCAGCTTCATGTCTGCAGATTCTCCAACCAAGGGAGGGGCCCCAGCAACCCCCATGGTGTACTTGCTTACATCATGACCCTCCATCTCTGATATTCTTTCTGTTGAAAACTATCCTGAATAAAACCTCAAAAATATCAGAGCAGAGGGACACCCCCAAAATAGACTTTCTTAATAGATATACTTCTACTTCCCAATTTAGCAAAACAGAAATACAGAACACTACAAAAACGGAAATTTGGGAGGAGAGATTTTCTATACAAGGAACCAGTATAACAAAATCAAATTCAAAACCAGATCTGCAAACCTTATATATTTCAGTGGGTTTATCATAATCCTCCACATATGCACACTAATTATGGATATTGAAGTTAATTTAATAATTAAATTCAAACTCCTCTAAATATACTACATAATTTCAATGCATTACTATTTTTGGAATACAGGGGATTCCAATCCAAGCTCCCAAACACAACTGAATCATTACCTTGATTTGGAATCCAAGCTCCCAAACTGCCCTCTAGACTCAAAATCATGGATCAACAAGAAAATACAGCAAAATACATACAATTTCATTTGAATAAGACGAGATTACATACAAACAGAGCAAGGAGAAGCTCTCTTGCAAAGGATTGAAGAATGAAAATGATGAAGAGAAAAAGAAGAAGAATCAAAGAAAAATGAATCCATAGCAAAGATAACTTTCAGATTTCAAGTAAGAACAGGAACTTCTTAAAAATCACACAGAGTATTGTAAAATCCCTCCTATCCCTATTCATCTCTGTTTGGACGGCCGTGGATAGCAGATGTGATATTCCATCCAGGGGGGTTTCAGGACAGAGGGATTGCGAAATCCGGAAGCGGATTGGCTAGTGTACCACACATCAGCTATATAGCTGCTGTAGGTACGTGTCGTGCTAAGACGATCACTGACACTCCTCTAGCTCGAGTTGTACGAATGGCTCAAAGGAGATCAAAGCTACATAGGCCTCATAGTGATGTATTTATTATACCTACACCGTTCATCTATTTTTAGAGATCATTTTAGAGCATTATCTGAAAAACGAATCAAATCCAAAGATCATCTGCACCACACCACAAATAGCAGTGGAGATAATGATTTTCACCGTAACAAAATTCGTAGGGCCCACCATAAGGTTTATTTTCCATCCAATCTGTTCATAAGGTCACAAAGACCTGAATGAAGAGGAAAAACAAATTTCATACTGACCCAAAACTTCTGTAACCCCAAAAAGGATTTCAATGGTAGACGTTCAATCACCCACTGCTTTTTGCAGTGTTGTCCAGTTGATAGTTAGATCTGTCTTAGTTTTCGTCTAAAGCCTTAAGACGAACTCAAATGTATGGACGGTTTGGATATAACACATACCTCATGATCAGACCCACAACTTGCTGACGTAAATTCAGCAGCTGTATAGTTGGAGGTACACCAGCCAATCCGTTTCCGCGAAATCCCTCCTTTGAACTCCCGCTGTCCTCCTCAGTCGATCGTTGAGGGATGGATGGATCGCATCCGGAGCTGCTCGTTGTTGCATGTCCAGTCGTAGAAGGGAGAGAGAGCGAAGTAATCGAAGACGAGGTTGCGATCGAGAGGGTACGATTGCAGCCACAGCTGGTCCTTGAAGCAGATTCCGGTCATGTCCGTTCCCGGCGGTGGAGGCATCGCCGGTTTCCCATCGAAGCTTGGGTTTCCAGCAACCGGATTTGGCGGGGGAAGCGGCGTCGCCGCCACTCTCTCTCTCTCTCGTGAGAAATCCTAGCCTCTGAATTTTTGGATCGCCGACGGCGGATCCAGATTCACTGAAAATAAGCCCAATAGCTGCGGCTGGGATCTTCCAACCTGGGAGATTTTTGAGGGTCATGGGCCATCCACTGCTGGGTGCGATGGACCGGATAGCGGAAACTTGTGCCCCACTCGTACACCCTTTAACACGAGACTGAAATCAAGCGGTTAAGATTGCGGAGCGGATGATATCCAAACGGGCAGTATGTTTTCGATTCATACCATTCCATGCCGCATCCAAACAAACTCACTCCCATAATCCCGGGATCTGTCAAACTAACCAAACAGACCTCCCGAAATTGTCCCGGGATATAGCAATACCATGTATCTTAAACCAATCCACTGACATCACCATCGTTACCTTAAAATTGATCCCATCTCTCCTAATCCCGTTCAATCGGGCGGGCCAAACAGGCCCTAGCAAAGATAACTTTCAGATTTCGAGTAAGAACGGTATCTTCCCAGAAATCAAGAAAATGCAAAGAAAGCACTCGATCTACTATCCCAATAAAAAAATCCAGAGAGAAAAAAAAAAAAAGAAAAAAAAGAAAAAAAGAATCAAAGCAGAACCAAAAAAATACTAGAATTAAAAAGGGAAAAAACAGGAGATTTGAAAAATCAGGAATCCCAAACCAGAAAATGTTACAATAGAATATCCAAGAGCAAAGCGAACCTTTATCGGAGGAAAGACAGCTTCGAGCGCAGAAAGAGAGAGAAAGAGTGGGCGAGCAAAGAAGAGAGAAGGCTTCGAGCGCGAAAGAGAGAGAAGATGGGCGAGGCAAAGAAAGAGAGAAGGTGGGGGGTTTTGTAAAGAGGGGGGACACCGGCTGTATAGCGGCTGTATTGACGTGTGCAAGTTCTGTGGGTCTCAACATGAGTTATTTGTTATATCCAAACCGTCCATTCATTTTACGAGCTTGTCTTAATGGTTTAACAAAAAAATACGACAGATCTAACAATCAAGTGGACCGCACTGATAAAAGAAATAGGAGATTGAACGTCTACCATTGAAATTGTTTTTGGGTCACAGAAAAGTTTGGATAAATATGAAAAAATGGTTTCCTCTTCGTTCAGGTCCTTTTGATCTAATGAATAGATTGGATGGAAAAAAAACGTTACGGCGGGTCCTACGAATTTTTTCGAATTTTTTAACAGTGAAAATCATTATCTTTGCTGCTAGTTATGGTGTGGTCCATATAATCTTTGGATATGATTCATTTTCTAAATAATGAACTAAAATGATCTCTAAAAATAGATGATCGGTATAAATATAATAAATAAATTACTGCGGGGCATACTTAAAATTGATCTCCTTTGAGCCGTTCGTACAACTCGGAGTTCGAGGTGTGTATGTGCTTGTCTTCGAGCGACACGTACCTACAGCAGCTATATAGCTGACGTGAGGTACACCAGCCAATCCGCTTCCGTTTTGTAGAGAGGGCATCACAGCTGCAAGGGTACTACCACACCCTAGTAGAGACGGACAGTCATTAAGGAGAAATGTGGGGCCTGCTATGATGTGAGTGTTTTATCCACGCCGTCCATACATTCAGAAAAATTATTTTATGAAATTATCCAAAACATTAGTAAGATTGAAGGATCACGTGGACCACATAGGAAGTAATAAGGATTGAACGCCTACTATATAGAAGTTATTAGGGGACGCATTATTTTTTTGGATTAGGTTGATATTTATATATTCTCTTCATCCGGGTTTATGCAACGTTATGAACAGGTTGGATGAAAAATAAACATTACGATTGCCCTGCAAAGGTTTCAACGGTAAGCATTCAATTTCCACTGCTTTTTTTTTTTTTTTAAGGCTCGTTCACTTTTTAATAGTCAGCGTTTAATCCCTACTCTGTAGGTCACTTGGGGCATGGATAATGTGCTTTTACCTTAAAATAATCTAGAAAAATCTAATTTATGGGTGGATAAAACACTCAATGTATGTTAGAAATCCGTTTTGCCCATCTGTTTTTAGAACTCCTTTAAGAACGTTATACAAAAAATGAGATTGGCAAAAAAAAATCAAGTGGGTCACACAGAGAAGTAAAATTAGGAAAAGAAATTTATACTGTTGAAGCCTTCATGGGCTCGACCTTGATGTTTTTATGCTATCCAAGCCTTTTATAAGGTCATTACCTAATGGGATGAAGTGAGAGCACCAAAAAATAGCCTGAAAAAAACTTCTATGACTATAAGAATTCTTCAACGGGTGCTCACTAAATTCCCACCGTTTCCTCTCGTGTGGCCCATTTGAGTATTTAGTTACATATTTCTTTTAGTCTCATGTTCTAAAATGAGATCCCAAAACGGATGAACGGAGTAGATTTCTCAAAAACATCCCAGTAGACACTACCCACCATCCTTGCTCAGGAATTTCCTCCGTAAGGCTTTAGCATGTCCGGAAAGCCTTTCGCAAGTTCCTGCGCAAGGAAGCTGAGTGGGGCCCAATGAAATTTATTTGAGAAATCCATTCCGTCCATCCTTTTGGCTAGCTTATTTTCGAATAAACGGCCAAAACGAAGTATATAAAAAACCCAAATGGGCCGCACCAAAGGGAAAATTAGGGAAAGAAATTTCAACCGTTAAAATCTTACTGTGCTCCACCTTTTCGCGTCTGCTTTTCATGCTGTGAACAAAAGGTCTCAGGTCCAAACCGTTAGACCATTCGTATAGTCCACCCAGCTGATAACTTCACATCTGTTTGCATTCAACATCTACGCCAACTACAAGTATCACTTCCAGCAAGCATTACTCATATCCGTTCATGAAATGGTCTACAGTTGTATTTTTCTATTTATCAATGGCTTAGACATTATTTTTTTTGTGTGGCATAATTCATTAGTGTATAGATCTGATATTTGTAAAGTTCTATCTTCATGGTGGGTCCAATCTATTTAATGGATTGGATGTCAAATAAACTTAAAAGGTGGGAATTTATCACCTAGGTGGACCATAACTTAGGTCCAACCGGTTGAACTTGAGAGCTGTTCTGGGTGAAGGAACTTCCTTGAGCATTACGCCTCGGTTTCAAGAAAACCGCTTTACTCTTAGCGGATTTTCTGTAGCAGAGCCACCCGCCATTTTTTTTTTTAAAAGAGTCGTTTCCAGTTTTTAATTTTCTTCGCATTTCCCCATGGCAACGCGGATTGTGGAGCGAGGATTTCGCCACGCTGGAGTAAACTCAATGGGGCCCACCGTGATAATCCACACCATCCATCTGTTTTTTTAGCTCATTTAAGGGCAGATGCCTAAACTTAAAGGATATTCATGAGCTCAAGTGGACCATATCATAGAAAACATGGAGAGTAACATTCCCCGTTGAAACCTTCATGAGACTGACATTAGTGTTTGCTTGTCATCCGACCCGTACACAAGGTCACATGGATATAGATGAAGGGAAATACAAATATCAGCTAGATCCAAAACTTCTATAGTCCCTAAGAAATTTTCAATAGTAGGTGGTCAATCCCCACTAATTAGTATGGTGTGTCCCATTTAGATTTGGATATGCTTAAATGTTTGCCTCATACTCTAAAATAATCTTAAAAATCAGATGAACAGTATGGATAAAACGTGTACATCACGGCAGATGTCATATAACTTAGGCCACCTCTTGCCAGTTGTACCATTTAGCATTAATTAGGTGCGCCTATGGACTCGAACGTGATGCTTAGGTTAACACATATATTGTATATTCAAGCCATCATTCCATTTTGTCAACACTCATTTCAAGGCATAAGCTAAAAATTAAAGTGGGTTCAAATCTTAGGTGGACAATAGCACAGTGTACAATAGTGATTGACCATTAAAATCCGGATGGATTTATATAAAAGTTTTGGATTAAGCTGATATTTATTTTCACCCTTTATACAGATTTATATAATTTTATTAATGAGTTGGATTTCAAGTATGCGTTACAAAACATCACAATGGGTCTTAGGAAATTTTTAACGGTGGGTGTTCAATCACAGCCATCTCCACCGTTCAATCACAGCTATTTCTTTTGACAGCGTAAATATATAATACACACATCAAGGTGGGTCCTACGCTTACGCCGGCGCCTATTGGGTGAGGCCGGGCCTGCACCTAATCCGTTTCCCTCACACGTTCCGTCACGCGCATGGACGGTTGTCTACCGGCCACGTAGAAAAAGTGACAAGTCTGGAATCTAGAAAGAAGCCATTTGGGAAGGAAGTGACAGGTCCACAGTCAAGTAAGAAGCCTTTTGGGAAGGGAGTGACAGGTGGGAAGGGAGTGACAGGTCCACAATAAAAAAAAGAGGCCTTTTGGGAAGGGATTGCACGGCGTGCCACATAACATGGACTTTGGTGCTAGTTGATTTTATTAAGTTCTGTGGCTCCTATCATTATGTAAATGTTATATCCATACCGTCCATTAATTTTTTGAGATCATGTTAGGCCATACGCTGGAAAATTGAACCAGATCCATCTCAAGTGAAACACATCACAGAAAAAAAAATTAAGGATAGTAATGACACCGTTGAAAACATCCTTCGATCGGACCAACATGATATTTATTTACCATTCAAGTTCTCATAAGGTCATTTGGACTTTAATAAAGGAAAAATGAAAATATCAGCTTTATATATATATATATTGTCCCCAACAAGTTTTCAAAGATAGGCATCCTCCACTTCTTTCTGTGGTTTACTTGAGCTTTGTTATTGCCTTCGTTTTAAATATATGATATAAAATGATCTCCCAAAATGAATGGATACCTTGTATATAACGTGTACCATCATTCTCTCATTTAGGAAAATAAATAAATAATTAAAAATTAAAAAATTAAAAAGTGAGTAAGGACCAACGACTAGTAGCTGTTTGGATTGTCTTAAATGCGTAATTAATTAATGTTAAATGCGTGATGGTTTACCCCATACTCAGCTGGAGGGGCTCGGATTAGCTACTGAAGTCTAGCTACTTAAGTGGCATTACGTTATGTGTGGGCCCTACCATGAAGTATGTGTTGTATCTAAGCTCTTCATTCATTTGAAGATTTCATTTTAAATCATGAGACAAAAGATGAAGCAGATTCAAATCTCAAGTGGACTCCACCATGGAAAACACTTGGGATTGGGCACCTACTATTAAAAACTTCCTTGATCTATATAAATTTTTTACCAAGCTAATATTTGCTGTTTTTTCCTTAGTTCATGTCTATGGCTTTATTTTTTTTTATTTTTTTTGGTTAGCTTGTTAGTACACCCTCTGTCAGTTCACACTTCACTGTAGCCATCCCTTCATGTCTATGTTAACTTATAAACTAGTTGGATCTCAAATAAACATCAAGGTGGGCCATAAGAGGGTTTCAACTGTGGGTGTTACTATTTCCACTATTTTCTGTAGTGGATTCACTTGAGTTTTAGATATGTATTATTCTTTGGCTCATGTTCTAAAATTATTTCTTTAAGTGTGTGTGTGTGGATACAACACATACACTATGATGGGGCACAAAGAATGTGGTGACATCACTTCTTAAGCCAGACTTGCTACCGTCGGGTTCAGTGGCTAATCGGCCTCCCTGCTGGAGTGGGCCACTTACCCATCCTATTTGCCAATCATTGAGCAAGTTGCCTGCGACTCAACCTAGGTATGTGAGTGGGGGACGTGGTTTGGCTAGTGTCGCTCCACCTGTGCTAGTGGTCAGTGCTACATGGGCCCTACTATGATGTATGTGTTTTATCCATGTCGTCCATTTATTTTTACATATCAATTTAGGTTTTAATCCCAAAAAATGAGGGTATAAATCTCAGGTAGATCACAGCATAGGGAAACACTGGTGATATAATGTCCACCAATAGAATCCTCCTAAGGCTCACTGTACTGTTTATATAGCATCTAATCTGTTAATTGGGTCATACAGACATAGATGAAGGTAAAAAGCCAAAGATCAACTAGATCCAAAACCTTTATAGCTCCCAAGAAGTTCTTAATCAATCAACAATGTTTCCTATGATGTGGTCCACCTAAGATTGGTATATAACTCACTTTTGAGTTCATATCATAAAATGATCTAGAAAAATAGATGGACAGCATGGATGAAACACATACATCATGGTGGGCCCACAAAACACAGATCCTAGCCAATCTACTCTTGTGAGTGAGACTTTGACCTTAGGCCCACCTTGTTGTATGCACTGTATATCCACACGGGCCATCTTTTTTTCCAGCTTATTCTATGGCATGGTACCAAAAATGAAGCAAATATAAATTTTAAATGGACCACAAAATAAGAAACTATGGTTATTAAACGCCAACCATTAAAAACTTCCTAAGATCCACTGTAATGTTTTATTGACCATCCATCCAATTAATAAGCTAATGCAGAACTGGATGAAAGAGAGAAACCAAAAACAAATATCAGCTTGATCCAAACTTTTATGCCCCAGAATAATAAAAATAAATTAATGATCAATAATCATTGTTGGTCCACTTTCCATTTGTATCTACTCCATTTTCTTGGGACCATGCTCTAAAATAAGCCTCGAGGTGGGCCCTACAGTCAGGGTCCCACCCCAGAGCTGGCTCCTGATTTGCGGCCAAGTCACGCTCCTTCACCATGCACAGATTGGATTTTCACATGACGGGCAACATATATTACAAATTACTTCCGATACACCAGCCCAATCGGAAATCATAAGGTCTTGCTAGGTATATCTGAAGAGTATATAGAGTAAGTATCTATACAGTTGAATGGTGTAGGACATAAGTATCGTATATTTCTAGCATGGTTGGGTCAAAAGAAGGTGGTAATTTTTCTGTAACTTTTGATCTGCGAATTGTTACAGGGCGCATAACCTATTAATCTTTACTGAAATGGGTTCGTGGCTCACATATATAATTTTGTTAGAAAACGTGCGCTTTCAGCTTAAAAATGAATTTCTAAAGAAAATTATTATTTTTAGTAATTTTAATTTTTAATATATTTTTTAAAATTTTTACAGTTTTAGATTTTTTTCTTTTTTAGAAATAACTTTTAATTATGATAAAACTCTCCTGGCAAAAGTTTATTTGAAAATTTTATTTTTAGAAATTATACTTTAAAAGAGTTTTAATAGAATTATGATTTTTATTAGGATTAAAATTTTATTATTTTTGATAATAAAAATTTTTTGTTTTTTGTTTTTTCCAATATTAATGGTGTAAAAGGAACACATGGAGATTAGACAATTATCAATGAATAAAGCTATTTTGAATTTTCTAGAATTAATTTCTATTTTCCCTTGAAGATTTGAGACGTATTTGTGAGGAGTACCGAGAAGGTATATGGAACCGGAGTAGTTATCCACGAGGAAGGTAGTGCTCAAACTCTACACTTCCCTTCGTCATGAATGTGCCTTAATATTTAGAATTTATGGTGAATTGTCCTCTACATCTATATAATGTACATTATACGTATCACATGTACATGTAAAAAGTGGAGTCTTCGCACTTAACTGCCTATGCTAAATATGGACCACCAATCTCACATGATGCGAATTATGATTGGTGGCCCACCTCTCTGCAACTGATTGCAATATTATTAAATTATATGAGCTCCATTTAGTTCCTTACCATTTGTAGCCATATGATGTACAAGAATCTGAACTGACTCTCCACATACGCATAATAATTACTTTGGGAACGGGTTCTAATGCCGCATAACAAGATTAACAGAAATTCTGCCGTGAATTTAATTTCTTCAAGTAAGAGAATAGCAGGGTCTGGCTCCATGGCTCAGTGGCGAACTGACCCTGTTACAACACAAATCTTGAGATCAAGTGCTGATGTAGAGCGGGTCGCGGACAATTTTATGGCTAAGATGGATCAGAAAAGGCACGGTCGGCGACAGAAGTGATCCGGACCATCGGACGTTAGATCGGGCGTATCTCACAATCCGGAATGAGTTATCCGACGTAAAATATATGATTTTGGGGTAGAACGAGCTACTTTAGCCAACCAACCCGCTACGCCGGGTTGCGCAGCCCGGATTTGCGAAAAACCCCCTGATCGACGGTCGTTTCCTTGTTTTAATTTTGTTTTTACTATAAATAGTAAGTTTTAGTTTGAGTATAACTTTTCATCCGTTGGGCTTTAGGAGTTGTGTCCAACATGAAAAGTGCTTAGGATAATTAGGAGAACGGTTTGTTGAAGCCAAATAGGACACTTACTATTTTTGGCCGAAAACCTTGCGCACTAGTAGACATCGTGACCGTCTATAAATAGTAAGTTTACTATTTATAGTAAGTTGCGAATTCTAGGAGTTTTAGTTGTAGTATGAGTCTGATTTCTTTCATGTTGCTTGGTTCCCTTATTTAAAGGGGTGTAAACTCGTTTTTAATAAATCATCAATCAATTTCGAATTTATTAGAATTATTTCTATTTTCCTGCTTTCTTTCCTCGTGGATTCGAGAAGTCTCTGTGAGGAGTCCAGAGAAGCTCCGTGGATTCGGAGTAGTTATCCTTGAGGAAGACGGTGATCAACCTCATCACGTTCATCCCTGCGTCAATTTGGTATCAGAGCGAGGTTTTCCCTCGGGCCGATGGCAAACAACGAAGGTATGACTCAAAATCCTGTGGACGATGATCCAGGGATTCGTTATCTTTCGGAAAGAATGGAAGCTTTCCATCGGGAGAGTCAGTTGACCATGCAAGGGCTGCAGGCAACCCTCGACCGTCTTGCGGATGCGCTACTTCCGCCCCGAGCCCTAGGCGGTGCTCCACCACCTATGGTCGCTCCACCACCTGTGGTTGCTGTACGACGTGACCCTGATTATCGCAGAGCACTACCAGCGGTAAATCGTAGGGCTACACCAGATGATTCTAGTTCCAGCGATGAGGACATTAATGAGGGTTTTGATCGACGACCAATCCATGGAGGCGATCGTCTAGATCGTGCTGAAAGAGACTATCGAGGTAAGGCTGAACTTCCTAGTTTTAACGGTTTATTACGTATCGAAGATTTTCTCGATTGGCTAGCCGAAGTAGAGAGATATTTCGATTATATGGATGTGCCAGACCATAAAAGGGTGAAGTTGGTAGCGTTTAAATTAAAATCTGGTGCTTCTGCATGGTGGGAACAATTGCAACTCTCACGAGCCCGCCAAAACAAGGCGCCCATCGCATCATGGCCTCGAATGAGACGTCTTCTTCGTTCACGATTTCTCCCTAGTGATTATGAGCAGATATTATTCCAGCAATACCAGAATTGCCGACAAGGAAATCGAACTGTTACAGATTACACTGAAGAATTCCAGCGGTTGGCTACACGAAACGATTTGTCAGAATCTGAGTCACAGAAAGTGGCACGATTTATAGGTGGGTTGCGACCGGTAATTCAGGATCGAGTTCAGATGTACCCAGTCGGGACAGTAGATGAAGCAGTTCAATTGGCAGGAAGGGCAGAAACACAGCTTGCAAGAGCTCCTGCTCGTCCCTATCCTTCAAATCGACCCCCTATGACAGGTCCCACACAGGATCCAGTGCTGGTTCGAGGAAAAGATCCGGTAGGAGAACGTCCTCAACCTCCTCCACCCGCGAACCGTGATACGGGGAGCGGACCATCCAGACCTCAACGGGCAGCACCCACAACAGCGGGCCCGAGTAGGATTCCGAATCCTTATGCTCGGCCAAGGCCGAACAATTGTTACCGCTGTGGCCAACCAGGCCACTTATCAAACACTTGTCCTCAACGTCCGGCAGCGCACTTGACTATAAACGAAGGGGGCACTGAAGATGAGGCCGTGGAAGAGGATCATGGCTTTGATGAATATGAACAAACCACTGAAGAAATAGCAGGTGGCGATGAAGTGACAGGCGAAGATCGTGGCGAATCTCTCGTTGTGAGGCGACTACTGTATACCCCACGAAAGGAGTTACATCCACAGCGGCACAATATATTTCGTACTCGGTGCACTGTCAGCGGAAAGGTCTGTGATGTGATCATAGACAGTGGTAGCAGCGAGAACATCGTCTCAAGAGTGATGGTGGATAAGTTGCAGCTACCAACGACGAAACATCCTTCCCCGTACTCAATTGGCTGGATAAAAAAAGTGAACGAGACCAAGGTAACTGAACAATGCACTATCTCGTTTTCAATTGGTAAACATTATAAGGATCAGATACTTTGTGACGTGGTTGACATGGAAGCCTGCCATATGCTACTCGGTCGACCTTGGCAGTCGGACCGTGATGCGACCCATCGTGGGCGAGACAATGTCTATATATTCGTCAAGGATAGTCGAAAAATAATCCTTGCCCCTATGGCACCAGAGAACCACCCTGAAGCCTCTAAAGTGGAGGGGAGTTCTCTCTTGACCATTCGGGATTTCACAGAGGAGTCTAAGGAAACCGGCGAGGTATATGCCGTAGTGGTGAAGGGCGAGAAGGAGGAACCCTCAAACATCCCTCCAAGCTTAAGACTGTTACTAAACGAATTCAAAGAAGTCTGGCCTGAAGATTTACCTGATGGATTGCCTCCCATGAGAGACATCCAACATCACATAGACCTCGTTCCTGGGGCTAGCCTGCCCAATCGCCCTCATTATCGGATGAGTCCGAAGGAGTGTGAGATACTTCAGGGGCAAGTGGAGGAATTGATCCGTAAGGGTCTTTTGAGAGAGAGCATAAGCCCATGTGCTGTACCAGCATTATTAACGCCAAAAAAAGATGGAAGCTGGCGCATGTGTGTCGACAGCCGAGCAATTAACAAAATTACTATTAAATATCGGTTTCCAATACCACGGTTGGACGACATGCTCGATATGTTAAAAGGGGCTAAAGTGTTCTCTAAACTCGATCTAAAGAGTGGGTACCATCAGATTCGTATTCGACCCGGCGATGAATGGAAAACGGCATTCAAGACAAAGGAAGGGTTATATGAGTGGCTAGTCATGCCTTTCGGCCTATCGAACGCACCAAGTACTTTTATGCGTTTGATGAATCAAGTTTTAAAACCGTTCACTGGCCGATTTGTGGTAGTATATTTTGATGACATATTGATATATAGCCAGGATGAGGCGGAGCATAAGAAACATCTCAAGCAGGTGCTGCAGGTCCTACAAGATAACAAGTTGTACCTCAACTTGAAAAAGTGTAGTTTTTTAACTAACAGCCTATTGTTTTTAGGATTTGTTGTAACGTCCACAGGAATTCGGGTGGACGATGAAAAGGTGCGAGCTATTAGGGAATGGCCGATCCCGACAAACATTCATGAGGTGAGGAGTTTTCACGGATTGGCGACTTTCTATCGTCGATTTGTGCGAGATTTTAGCACCATAGTCGCGCCAATAACGGACTGCATGAAAAAAGGGCCGTTCCAGTGGACCGATAAAGCTGATAAGAGCTTTCATGAGATCAAGCATCATTTGTCTACAACACCGATCTTGGTGCTTCCTAATTTTGATAAATTATTTGAGGTGGAGTGTGACGCTTCATATGTCGGAATAGGAGGAGTATTATCACAGGAAGGTAGGCCGGTAGCCTTCTATAGCGAGAAGCTCAGTGAAGCCCGAAAGAAGTGGTCGACTTACGAGCTTGAGTTGTACGCAGTTGTTCAGGCACTGCGACATTGGCGGCATTATCTGATTCAGAGGGAGTTTGTTCTGTACACCGACCATCAGGCATTAAAGTTTATTAATAGTCAGACTAACGTGAATCGTGTGCATGCTAGATGGGTTGCATTTTTACAGGAATTTACGTTTGTTCTGAAGCATAAGTCAGGTCAGCAGAATAAGGTGGCTGATGCACTTAGCCGTCGTGCGTCACTACTTGTTGCGCTGAGCAATGAGGTGGTCGGCTTTGACTGTCTCAAAGAGCTATATGCCGAGGATGAAGACTTCAAATATTCCTGGTTGAAGTGCCAAGAAGGTCACCCCAGTGACTTTCATATACAGGATGATTTTTTCTTCAAAGGGAATCGATTGTGCATCCCCCAAAGTTCTCTAAGGGAGCAGATTATTCAGGAACTACATGGAGGTGGCCTCGGTGGACACCTTGGTCGAGACAAGACGCGAGCTCTTGTGGAAGAGCGGTATTACTGGCCGCAATTAGTACTTGATGTGGGAAGAGCCGTACAACGTTGTCATACTTGTCAAACCTCTAAGGGACAATCTCAGAATACGGGCCTCTACACCCCGTTACCTGTGCCGGACGGTCCTTGGAAGGATTTATCAATGGACTTCGTACTTGGTCTTCCACGAACACAGCGCGGCATGGATTCGGTGTTCGTAGTGGTCGATCGTTTCTCCAAGATGGCGCACTTTATCCCATGCAAGAAGACCCTTGATGCAACACATGTGGCGAATTTATTCTTCAGGGAGGTCGTACGGCTACACGGGGTCCCTAAGACCATTACTTCTGATCGTGACACGAAGTTCATTAGCCACTTTTGGCGGACTTTGTGGACTCGATTCGATACACGACTTCAATTCAGCAGTGCTTACCACCCACAGACTAATGGGCAGACCGAAGTTGTGAATCGTACTTTGGGAAACCTCCTTCGATGTATTTCAGGAGAGAAACCGAAGCAGTGGGATTTGGCCTTGTCTCAAGCGGAGTTTGCATTCAACAACATGGTGAACCGCTCGACAGGGAAATCTCCGTTCCAGGTTATTTACGGACGAGTACCTCACCACACACTAGACTTGGTCCCTCTGCCCAAGCTCCCAGGCATGAGTATTGCAGCAGAACATATGGCAGACAGGATCATGGGTATTCATGCGGAGGTGCAGACTAAGCTACATGCCTCGAACGAAAAGTATAAGGAACAAGCGGACAAGCATCGTCGACAAAAGGTGTTCGAGGTGGGCGACCAGGTAATGGTCCATTTACGAAAAGAAAGATTTCCAACCGGGATGTACAACAAGCTGAAGAATAAGAAGATTGGACCGGTAGCGATCATCCGAAAGATCAATGACAATGCTTATGTTGTTGATCTTCCAGATGACATGGCGATCTCACGGACTTTCAACATTGCGGACCTGACCGAGTATCATGAACCAGCGTAGGAGGAGAACTCGAGGACGAGTTCTTTTCAAGTGGAGGGGACTGATGTAGAGCGGGTCGCGGACAATTTCATGGCTAAGATGGATCAGAAAAGGCACGGTCGGCGACAGAAGTGATCCGGACCATCGGACCTTAGATCGGGCGTATCTCACAATCCGGAATGAGTTATCCGACGTAAAATATATGATTTTGGGGTAGAACGAGCTACTTTAGCCAACCAACCCGCTACGCCGGGTTGCGCAGCCCGGATTTGCGAAAAACCCCCTGATCGACGGTCGTTTCCTTGTTTTAATTTTGTTTTTACTATAAATAGTAAGTTTTAGTTTGAGTATAACTTTTCATCCGTTGGGCTTTAGGAGTTGTGTCCAACATGAAAAGTGCTTAGGATAATTAGGAGAACGGTTTGTTGAAGCCAAATAGGACACTTACTATTTTTGGCCGAAAACCTTGCGCACTAGTAGACATCGTGACCGTCTATAAATAGTAAGTTTACTATTTATAGTAAGTTGCGAATTCTAGGAGTTTTAGTTGTAGTATGAGTCTGATTTCTTTCATGTTGCTTGGTTCCCTTATTTAAAGGGGTGTAAACTCGTTTTTAATAAATCATCAATCAATTTCGAATTTATTAGAATTATTTCTATTTTCCTGCTTTCTTTCCTCGTGGATTCGAGAAGTCTCTGTGAGGAGTCCAGAGAAGCTCCGTGGATTCGGAGTAGTTATCCTTGAGGAAGACGGTGATCGACCTCATCACGTTCATCCCTGCGTCAAGTGCCCATATGGTCTGGTTTGGGTTTAAACGAAGGAGGAGAGTATTGAATAAACAAGAAATACGAATTTCAATTTGGTGCTGGTCAAAGGAGAAAGTGTGTGTGTGTGTATCTATATATATATATAAAAGGTTCCATGTGGTCGACCTCATAGGAACTTCCCATGAGGTCGAGCTGCGTGGGCTCCACTGTGATGCGTGCCGACCATCAGCCCCATCAGTCAGAAGCACCATTCCATGATGGGCTTGGGTCTTAAAAATCAAATCAATCAGTGACTTGTGTGAGCCACACCACATACAAAAGTTGGGAGGGGTTACCCTCCATTAAAACATTCACAATCATTTGATATATATGTGTGTGTGCACCTGTGTCCCATCATGATGTGTGTCGAACATCTACCCCATCAGTTAGATGCACCATTCCATGGTGGGCCATGGGCTTAAAAGTCAAGTCAATCCATGACTTGGGTAGGCCACACCACATACAACAGTTGACAGGGGTTATCTTTCCATTAAAGCATTCATAATCATTTATTGGGCCCACGTCGTTCACAAATCCAGCCCATCCATTATGTGTGTCCCACTTGGATGAGGGGTATGACCAAGTTTTAGATGCATCCAAAACTCAGTTGCACCCCCCCCCCCCCCCCCCCCCCCCCCCCCCCAAGAGTGTTTTAATATGTTTTATCCATATATTCACATGGTTTTAGATTATATGACCACCTGAGTTCCGGATATGACTGATTTTTGAGATTTCTCATAACCTAAAGGGCACCCATTAAATGCATGATATTGGTGTTCGACACACATCACAGTGTGGCCCACATAGTTCGACCTCATGGAAAGTTCCCATGAGATCGACCTCATAGTATGTGTATGTGCATGCGCACGTGTGTATATGTGTGTGTGTGTGTTTATATATATATATATATATATAGAGAGAGAGAGAGAGAGAAAGAGAGAGAGAGAGAGAGAGAGAGAGAACAAAATTCCAATGATTCACTTGATGTGTCACCCAGTAAAACTCTTAAGCCCAACTTTTATGTTGACAAAAAATTATGATGAGTCATGGCAAAGAGAGGCAAATTAAGGAGGTAATTGTTTACTTTTGTCATGGTCCACCAGAGTTTTCGATCAGGTTGAAAGTTGGGCCTTATGAGTTTCATGGGGTGCCACATCACATGGATGGTTCAGATTTTGTGTTCACATCACATATCAGAATGTGCTCACAAGTTAGCATGAGACCTTAACATTTCAGTATATGTAAGGAACTTTTTTTGAAGTTCGTTACTGCTTTTAATCTGTTTCTTAAGTCTGTTGTGTACTTTGACCAGAGTATTTTGTTAGTGATGGATGAAATTACTCCTCTTGTTTTAGCTGGAAACTCTCTTCCTCGATGCCTTAAAAAAGTCCAGGAAGTAAAGTGAGGCGTATTATGGACAGATGTCTTAAATCTGTCTGTTGGTCTGTCCATAACATCAACAGGGTTTCGATGACATCGAAGCCAGTCGTCAATGACATCGAAGGTTGATCGATGCCATCGATAATTGTCAGAATTTTTCACCCTTGATCGTTGGATAGTTTTGATCTGTTTTCAATGACATCGATGGACCTTCGATGACATTGAAGATTTTATGCAGATTTTCTACGGAAACGCAGATTTTGTGATTTTTGTTTCCTATTCCGATTCTACTTCTTTCTAAACTTATATAAAGGGGTGTATGCGGGATTGAGAGGTATTCTAAGGCTTTCTAAAGGAGTTCCAAGGGTTCCTAAAATGATTTCAGGGTTTCTAAAAGGTGTAGCAAGGGTGAGATTCAAGGTTGTTCGAATCGGGTAAGTCCTCTCTCTTTGTAATTTCTATTTTCATAGTGGAGATCTGTCACTTAGTGTCGCGGTTTTTTCCCACAAGGGTTTTTCACGTTAAATCTGTGTTCTCTTGTGTGTGCTTGGTGTTATTGGATTTCTATCATAGATCTAGATTTGTGTGATTCCGCAGTATAAATCCCCAACAAGTGGTATCAAAACAATCATTGGGGCACAGATCAGAATCTAAGGGGTTAGTAATAATAGGAAGCTCTAAGTATGAGATTGAGAAGTACTTAGGAAAAAATAATTTTGAGTTATGGAAGATTAAGATAATGAGTTCCTTAATCAAGCAAAGCGAAGATGGTGCTCTTGAGGAGCGAAAGTCTACTATGACTGATGATGATTGGAATACTCTTAATAAGAAGGCTTTATCATCGATCCGTTTATGTTTCACGGATGAGGTTCTTTACAACGTCATGAGGGAGAAAATTGCGATTAAATTATGGGCGAAGTTAGAGGATGTCTATGTGAAAAAATCCTCTGAAAATCAGCTACACTTGAAGCGGCAGTAGTATAACTTCAAGATGGCAGAGGGTAAAGATCTGGAGGCTTACATCAGCAACTTTAATAAATTAATTTGTAAATTGCTGGATATGGAGGAAGTGATAAAAGATGAAGAACAAGCATGTATGTTGCTAAATTCTCTTCTGGCGTTGTATGAGTCATTCAAGGATACTATGTGCAGCACGAATAAAACCCTGAGTGTTGACACCATTATCTTAGCTCTACAAGGGAAGGCTATGAGAAAGTTAAATGGCGACGTGATGACATTTTCTAATACACTATTTATAAGGGGTAGGAATTCTGAACAAGGTACGAGTTCTTCAAGTTCTAGATCCAAATCCAAGGGCAAGGAAAAATGAGAGGTAAAGTACTGGAATTGTGGGAAGGAAGGACATGTGAAGAAGGATTGTGAAAATTCTAAATTAAAGAGAGAAGATTCTGTGGCTTCGTATTAGGATGTCAATGCTGCCACGTCAGATGGATCGAGTGGATGTGATGGTAATGTTTTGTTTATGTCTACTACCAGGCGACCATACAATGATCGTAAGGACGAGTAGATACTAGACACAGGAGAATTTTTTCACATGACTCCTCATTGGAGCTGGTTCACAAGCTATAGGGAGTGCGATGGTGGACATGTATTTATGGGTAATGACATTGCCTATAATGTTGTGGCTGTTGGTTCAGTGCCCATCAGGATGTTTGATGGGGAGGAGCGTACCTTAACCGATGTTAGGCACGTTCCTGATTTGAAGCAGAATCTGATTTCTCTTGGTGTACTTGAGGCAAAAGGATGCAAGTACACAGGTATTGATGGTGCTCTTAAGGTATCTAAGGGGGCACGAGTAATCATGAAAGCGCAACGACTTAGTAACTTGTACAGGTTGATCGGGAGCACTTCAAAAGATAGAGCTACAGTGGATATAGCGGGCTCTACCTCTGCACGTGTGTGGCATGTTGGGCAGGGCTACATGAGTGGACAGATCAGAAAGGCTGAGACGTGCAGATAGGGATACAAAACAGGTGGAGCAACCATCTGTGAGAAGAATCACACGACATAATCGCAGGATATCGGCGAGGTACATGGACGACTCCAATATCGTTGGGGATTCATCTTCTATTCAGATGGCTCTAGGTGAGCCTGGTGCTGAGAAGTGGAAGGTGACTATGGGCAATGTGATGGATTCATTGTACCAGACCGACATATGGGAGCAAGTGGAGCTTCTAGTGGGCCGGAGAGCAGTTAGATGCAGGTGGATCTTCAGGAGGATACATCATAAATACAGGGTGAGGTTGGTAGGAAGGGTTATGCTCAGAGAGAACGGATCGACTTCTCACAGATATTTGCACCGACGGTATAGCAGGTGTCTATTAGATCCGTGATTAGCGCTAGTTGGCCAATGTAATCTTGAGCTGGAAGGATGGATGTGAAATCTGCACTTCTACAAGGAAAAGTGAAGAGCAGATCTACATGAAGCAACCAGAGCAATTCGAAGTTAAATGGGCTGAGAAAAGACTTTGCATGAGGTCGTGGTTCGACCTGTCGCTTTGGCAGTGGTTTGATTCCTTCATGGTGAGTCAGGAATTTGTGACATGTAGATCGCCAATTATGACATGTCTGAAATCAATGTACTGTATACTCGGTTAAGTGGGACATTTAGGATGAAGGATCAGGGGGCTGCAAAGATGGTTCTCGGCATTGAGACTGAAAGAGGTGTAAGCTTTGATAATCATAGGAGGAATACTTTATGTGTAGGTATTGATGTTTACTCGTAAGTGCAGGGTTGTGATGTAGTAATAAACTCGGTAAGACCGAGGTCGAATCCCAATGAACTAAAACCTGTATATAATCTGAAATTAAGTAGAACTAGAACTAGACTAAGATGAAATCTAAACTGAATGAAATTTAGATTGTGAAATATTAATCTAAAACTTAGAAGAAATCAGAGGTAAGAAACTAGGGATTCAGAAGATCCACTTGTAGAGATTAGGGAGATCTTATACCTGCATAAAAAATCATGAAAATTATACTGAACTTACTTGATATAGTTTTAAAGAGATGGAAGGTATATGAATTAGAATGGATTTCATCACCAAAATATGCCTAGGAGACAAAGCAAACAATAGAATTAAACTAATTACCAACCAATCAACAATATATGAAGGTTGGGAAGGGTACCGTCATCTGACTATGCCCAGGAGGTGATGGTGAACAACAGGGCTTCCTGACGTCATAAACATAAAAAGAAAAGGAAATACTCAAGCCATCACAAATCTATTGTAATTTTAGTCACAACAAACCATTAAAAACTAGAGAAATACCTTCCATATCAAACTAAGATCAAAATTCATGTAGTCACAAATCCAAGCCATAAAGATCTCCCATCATGCCATAAGCTTCACCTCTTATGTAAGACCCGTATCCTAATCCGTATTGTTCCGTCGCTTCCCGCGATTCTTCTCGTCAAATTCCGGCAACCCGTAACTTATAGTCGACGTTGCGCATGACCGTAAGTCGTATCCTATACATTTGAGTCAGCTTAATCCGAGACTTGTATCATTGCGACCGCACCGTCGCAGCGGTTCCAACGCAGCGACTCATGTACCGATTCGATACCCTGACTAAGAGATGTGAACCAGCGTTTATTTCGAGAAAACGCTGCGCGTTTGCAATCCTAAGAGAATCTCTACAATGTGTCCCATGAATCACATCAATCAATCACCCATCAATCACTTTATGTCAAGTACATATCACCTTTCACCCCATTCCCAAGCAACCCCTAAAGTCAACTCTTTCTCACCCTCTCTCTTACACTACCCATACTTGTCAAGTACCACATCACTCACATCCATCACTCACATATCTCCTTACATCACACCTCTCTCCCTCATTTCCCAACACCATTTCCAAGCAAAGGAGAAGCTCTCACGTCCAAGGCTTCCCATGAGAGAAAAGTGCATTTGTGAGGCCCACTTCCCACTCCTAAAAACTCTAATCCTAGCCATCCATTTCTCATCTCTACCATCAAAGTGAAGCATAAGGAGTGTAGCTTTCCAACGGACCAAGAAGATCAAGTGGTGGGTGCTTCTATAGGGTAGTTTACTTATTTTTATGATGGGCCAAGTGAGGCTCACCGATCAATGGTGTGGATCTCACTTGGGACCATAAGAGGTGGCCGATGGTCCATCTTGATCATCAAATCATTCCATGATGGGGCCATTCTCCATGGACCCCATCATGATGTTTACTTTTCTTGCATTAAGAGGTCATATAGATCGTTCATCTTGGATGGAGAGGGATCTCCACCGTTGATCTTTTGTTTGAATGGCCCATATGCAATGGGACCCATTGATGTATGATTAGATGGTTGAACGGAGGGCCCATAGTATCGGGGTCCCTCCATCACACGTGTGTCCCACTTTTCTCTCTCTCTCTCTCCCTCTCATTATTTATTTATTTTTCTTGAATGTTGATGAGGCCATGTGGCCCACTTAAATGAGCCCCACATGAAATATGTATTTTATTCAAGCCCTCCATGAGTGGAGCCCATCTTAGATGTATTGTACTTACACCATCCATCCTGTGGTGGCCCACCTAAACATCCAAAAAAAAGGGAAAACGTCCAGCGTCTGGACGCTGGACGTAGAAGGAAACCACAAATATTAGCTTGATTTTTACAAGCCATTGGGGTGAATCGCTTGCATAGGCCCCTCCTTGATGTATGTATTCAATCCATGCCGTCCATCCCATTTAGCGGTTCATTTTAAGGGTTGAAATGAAAGATGGGGTTGATCGGAGCATTTGGTGGGCCATAGTTTTAAAAATGGTATCATTACCATTGAACTCTACCAAAACTCTTCCTACACACTGAAAAATGGCCGATATTGGTCTTGATTGATGGGTTATGGGCCATGGAATCTAATGGATGGACTGGATTTTTCTAAAGTGGGCCCTATCTCAGAAAAATGAATTTTTAAAAAAATAAAAAATAAAACAACAATAGCAGTTGTTGCTGCTATTGTCAGCGGAGCAGGCAGCGCCTGCAGCCTGCTGGCAGGCGAACCCCAAGCAGCCCACGGCCCCTGCCATGGGCCCCACATGATGTATATTTTATATCCACGCCTTCCATGAGGTGGACCACCTCTGAGGTGGGTCCCCTCCAAAAATGGGGTTGATCCAAGCCTCAGGTGGCCCACACCATAAGAAACAGTGTGAATTGAACTCTACCATTGAAATCTTGTTTTAGGCCCACTGGAGCTCTGGATCAAGCTGAAATTTGTTTTTACCCTTCATTCAAGTCTGCGTGACCTAATGGACGGGTCGGATGTCATGTAAACATTATGGTGGGCCCCACATGGGACCCATAGTGATTTATGTACCTAAAATCCACCGTCCGTACGGACGGTGGAGCCCGCTGGAATGTATGTATTATCCACACCGTCCAGCCATTTTTGGGGCTGCTGGACGGTCAGTGGGCCCCGCCTTGATGCATGTGTTGCATCCCAACCCTCCAGCCTTCATGTGGGCCCCCACCATGATGCATGTGTCGCATCTCACCGTCTATCCATTTTGAAAACTCATTTCTTGAGCTAAAATGAGCCAAATCTATGGTTCAAATGGGCCCACTTTGGTATGTATATAGGGCCCATGTTGATCCATTTATGGCCATTCATTTAGGCCCACCTTGGTGCACATCTAAGGCCATGGGATTAAGCCCATTTGGCATATGTAATACCCATGGGATTAAGCCCATTTGGCATATGTAATGCCCATGGGTTTCAGCCCATTTGACATATGTAATGCCCATGAGTTTGGGCCTATTTGACATATGCAATGCCCATGAGATCCAGCCCATTTATTCTATATAAGGCCCACGGGATTCAAGCTCATTTGATACATATTAAAGCCCATGGGATCAAGCCCATTTGATGTGCATGGGACGCAAATGGAGTGGCCCATTGGATATATTTAAAGCTCATGTGTGTAGGCCCACTTTGATGTATTTCATGGCCCATGAGTCATGGACCATTGCAATGTACATAAGGCTCCTTGGCGAGGCCCATTAATGCAGTCATTTGAAGAATGTAAGGCTCATGTAATTCGGCCCATTTGATGTATCTATGGCCCATGGATCGAGGCCCAACGGATGTCCTTAGGGTCCATTGAAATGTACGTTTCTCATGGTTCATGTAATGACATTTGTGGCGGGCCATGCCTAAGGAACAATGTTAGTTTGACCTCCACATTGTAAGTACAATGTTGGTTAAATGTCCACATTGTAACTCTCCTTAGGGCCATTGACATGCCCATACTCATTACTATTTATCGCTTTATAACATGCTTAGTATAATCCCATGACTCATACCCATACGCATCATATGTATGCTTGATTTAAGTAATGACTGATCATAGCATATGTCATTGGGCAGACCACTTACGGGACCCGTTATGAGACGGAGTGCCCCACATGATCGTGCAGTATGTGCTGGATTTCTGTATAATTTGACGGCGTGATTCATGCATCTCGCATATGTGTGACTTTATCACTGCACGCCCTAGCGACATCAGGGCCGTGGCTCCATAGGTACATCGTGGACGACCGTATTGGATACTAAAAATACTTATTCTAGCACTGTGGGCACTTAGAATGTCCTTGGGTGAAAGTCCCAGAACCTTTTTGGTACCAGGAGATGCTTCAATGTCTAGACCGAGTAGATACACGAGCGTCCGAGTGCCGAATACCAGTAGGCCACGTCTCCCACTGTGTCGTGGTCGGTTGGAAGGGGGTGTGGCCTTACCCGCCTGAGTGAGGGGGCTATAAGCTAGGCTGAGTTTGACCAGCTCGTAAATGAGTCCGCTATCGACGAGCCAGGTAGGTATTGGCAGACTACTGGTCAGACGGATAGTGAGGTCTATTCCGCTTGCTTGACTGTGCAGCTAGGGAGGTGGAAGTCTCTGCGAAGTGTATTAGACCCCGGTGATATCCAGAGAGAAATTGTACTGATATATGTACTTGATGAGTACCGACTTGCTTGGATTGCATTTCGCATATGACATTCGGCTATGTAGGCCTTGCATTGCATCAGTGTGGCCGATGACATTCATATCTCACATCATGCCTTGCATTACATAGCCTTGGTATGGTTGATTGTATTCATGGACTTACCGCATACTTCCGCATTACTCTGATATTGTACACTTGGCGTTTGCCCTGTGCACACACTTACACCACCCTCTAAGCTTTTGTAAGCTTATGCACGATAGTTGCGTGCAGGTAGTGTTGGACAGCAGCAGCGCTGAGGCAGGAGCGCGTATCAGGACCTTTTTGAGCTTTTGATCAATTTGTATTTCCCTTTCCTCATTGTACTTAAGTTTTTGATATAGTGGATATGTGGTGATGTTGTTTTGTGACTTGGTTATGCTCCATTACATTACAGAAAAAAAATTTATTTTGAAAATCCTCCTTGTAGGATCCCAGGATCGGAATATGGCATTTGATTGTCAGGAGCCGAGAATGGGGCACTACGGAGGCTGTCGGCACCGAATTCGGCAATCGAGATTCATGTGAATCCGATTTTCGAATTTGGGGCGTGACATCTTAGCCCTAGCTAAGAGGTTTAGCCTGACATGATGTAGCTAGAACTCTCCAAAAACATAAAGAAAACAGAAAAATAACTCTCAATCTCTCTCTTTCTCTCTCTTATAAACGTCGACAGGATCCCCCTTTCTTCTCCCTTTCCTCTTTCTTTTATAGGCTGATACAGTCAATGGAGAGGTCGATTTTGAAGAACCAACCTTGCTGAATTCTTACGCACGAGAGGCAGTGAGAGGACTGCGTACGCAGCAACGTGAAATCCAGTTGCGTTCGGCCCATGAACGTCTCACATGCTAGATTCGAGCCATTCAGGTTCCTTAAGCTTGATCTATTGGCCCAGGGAACGACAGGATCATCGGACCGATCCTGGCCACGTCCTTAAGATAGCCCGCAGCATCCGGACATGCTTAAAACAGGGTGTGCGTAACGGAACTTATGTTGTGACGTTGGTGGGGCTCATTATCAGTGTTTGTTGCGAAATCCACTCCATCCATTAGATGCGCCTTGAAATTCTGATTAGAAATGGATGGTTTTTGTTGTCCGATGATGCGAACCAGGGAAGTAATCCCTCTGCAACGATAGCAGACGGTCCTTTTGTAACTTCTGTAGCCAGTACGTGTGCTTGCATGATTGAAAAACGTCAACATGGTTTTGATTATTTCGAGCCCCTCTACATGATGGACGGCTCAGATTATTCGCATGGGTCATGATGGAGGCCCACTGCAGATCAAACGACGCCCCTGTTTCCATGCGTTCGCGGCGAAAATTCATGTATGCATAACCCGTGGGGTCCACACTCTATGTTTCGTGAGAAATCCACGCCGTCCATTAGATTCAGGATGAAAAACCATCTGGGAATGCCGAGATTAGCTGGTTTTTGATGTGGCCCACGAGATCTTCTATTCTACCATCGATCATCCGTTTGAATCCTCATGTACATGCGATGTTTTCATGGGGCCAACAGCCACCTAGTCGAGGGTCATGCCCCCCCTCTGGACTCAATGGACGGTTCAGATTGATCAAAATATGGGTATTAGTAGCCCACTACACATCTCAGAGGTCGGATGTGTGGCCTCTGTTGAGTTTTTGAATTTTTTTAAAAAGAAACATCGGTCAGCAAACGCTGACCAGGTTTTGTGAATTCTGGTGCTCGTCTGAACCGTGCACGCTGTGCACATTCACACCCTTAAGTGGAGTCCATTGTGATGTTTTTCAGATATCCAATCCGTCCATCCTGTTTCTCATCTTATTTAAACCGTCGACGCCAATTTTGAATCATATCCAGATAGCATGTAGGCCCACTTAATGAATTACGGGGCTGATCCATCCGTTGGCCCACTTCTATAGATATCCAATGGTTAAAATTTTATATGCACATTTAATTTATGGTCCTCAAGCCATATATGAAGTTTCGTGTCAATCTGATGGCGGAAACCCTGTGATCTAGCATTCTGAACACTTTTTAGGCCTCTTTAATATGAACAACTTGATTTCCTTTGATCTCTGGTGTGTATATCCGTCGATCTTGGTCCCCTAGGGTATGTCCCTTGCCTTTGGTGTCATCAGAGCATTAAATGCATGCTTTAAACACCCTATTTCAATCCAAGCTCGTAAATACACCCTTCATCACAAAAATAATTAAATCGAGCTGTTAAACAGTACCATGTTCGTAAATCTAGGCAATAACTAGGGTTTGATATGTAATATTTGACCCTCAACACAACCCCCACCAGTATCTTTCTAGTCCTGAGCAAAGTATGCGAAAAATAAGTTGAGAATTATAGGACGATTTATATAAACTCGGGTGATTTTTGAAAAACAATTCAGATATTAGAATTCTGAGATTTATGAATGTTGGATATTACTTTCTCCTAGACTTAAGCGCTCGGTAAACTTATAATCAAGTTCAAAGTATTAATCTATCAATTAGAACAATTTTAAACATTGAGATCCATGGGTGTATAGTGTAATCTCAGCTTATCATCATTAAGATTCAATTCGTTAATTCATGATATCATTGGTAACCAACAAGAGCATTCAGGACATCCAAAATCTAAACTAAAATGTGCCTCATAGTTCATTTTTTCATTCTTCCAGTTTTTGAATTTTCTATTAAAAGTAACGCCAAGGAGGGGAATCAAGTCCTTACCTATAGAGAGCAAACCTATAGAAAAGACCAGTCGCCTAATAATTTTTGAATGTTAAGCTTGGGGAATCAAACCTTCACCTGTAGGGAGCAAACCTATGGTGAAGATCATTCGCCCAAACCTAGATATTTTCTTTTTCTTCAATTCTTCTTTATTGATCATGATAGGCAAATCTTCCAAGATGGTTCCTTGCATGCTTAATGATTACCAAGTTAACCCTTCGATATCAAACTGAAACCTTAATGTGAAAGCGAGATGTGACATGTGAAATCATGACTCAATCAATGTTTACAACTTCTAATTTTGGATTAAAAATTCAAACTTAACTGTGAAATCTAACAGATATTGAATCTAAGAGTTATAAAGTACCACCATCACATATCTTGAAATTCTAAGTGCTCTACATGGCCGTCAAAATCACTTCAAATTCACAAGAAATTTCAATTTTTTTTAAAAAAATTTTTTTCACAAATTTTGCTCAAGATCAGGAAAACACTGATTAGAAAACCTAATCTCCCACCTCCAACCAAAAATCTACATTGTCTTCAATGTAAAAGATATGAGCATGCAATACACATGGGATAACGAAAGTAAATGAGAAGTGATGAGAAGATAGTACCTGAATGAAGGGATCAATAGAGATTTTTCAAGAGATCATTGGGAGAGAGCAGGTCAGTACGAGAGTGAAGACACAAAAACAACTATCCTAAAACAACGTATCAAGTAAACTAACCTAACGACACCGTATATCCTAGAACAGTGTAAAGCAAACTACCCTAATCCTATGAAAGCAGGAAAAAACTACTCGATCATGCCGTAAGGTTCCTCTTCCGGCCAATATCTTGATAAGTTTTTTAGTAAGTTCCTCAATAGGATCATCTAAAAGCCCTTTTTGCAATAGGCTTGGACACCCTAGAGTATGACTTTCCAGAGAAACATATGTACCTCATAAGAATTTTTTCGTTGAATTTCTTGAGGTATCCAGAGTATATATGATTCACCTGTGACAGAAAAAGTTTCAACGTTAGTATCCCATGGTGAATCAGAGACTACAAGTAAATAAAGTTTAGAAAACTTCACAAGAAGTGATGTAGTCTTAACACATTATATAGTATCAGACTTCGGTTCCATTGTCAGCTCCTCCTCCTTTAATGGTAGATATTTAGGATCTAGGGGAGGAGGTACTTTAGAATAAGGGTTCTCTTCATCCGTGATAACTATCGAGGTAATGTTGTAAGACCCGTATCCTAGTCGGTACTGTTCCGTCAACTCCCGCGATCATTCCCGTCGAATTTCGACAACTTACAACATATAATCGACATTTGCACTCGACCCTAAGTCATATCTCGTAGATTTGAGTCGGTTCAATCCGAGATTTGTACCATTGCGACCGCACCGTGGCCGCGGTTCCGACGCCATGACTCACTCACCGATCCGATACCCTGGCAGGGAGATGCAGACCTGCATTTAGTTCGAGAAAAAACACCACGCATTTTGTAATCCGAAGAGAATCTTTACAACATGTCAAATCAATCCCATCAATCATCTCATGCCAAGTACAAGCACCCATGCTTCCTTTCTCCACAAGTCAAGCAAACCCCAAAGTCAACCAACCTCTCACCTCACCCATCACTCACCTCACATCCATCACTCACATCTCCTTACAACTCTCTCTCTCTTTTCCTTCACATTTTCTAAGCAATAATCCCAAGCAAGAGAGTGCACGTCCATGCCCTCCCATATGAGAGAAAAGTGATTTTTGGTGGCCCACCTTTCCATTCCAAAAGCTCTCATCCTAGCCATCCATTTCTCATCTCCACCATCAAAGTGAAGCTCTAGGAGACTGGCTTTCCAATGAACTAAGAAGATCAAGTGGTGGGTGCTTTAAGAGGGGTAGTTTTTCATGTTTTTAAGATGGGTCAAGTGAAGCCTACCTATTAATGGTATGGATCTCACTTTGGACCGTAAGATGTGTCCGATGGCCTACCTTGATTATCGATATCATTCCATGATGGGGCCATTCTCCATGGACCCCATCATGATGTTTAATTCTAGTTTGAAAGAGGTCATCTAAACCATTCATTTTGGGTGGAGAAAGGATCTCCACCATAGATCTTTGATTTGATGGGTCCACATGCAATGGGACCCACTTGATGCATGAATTGGATGCTCGAAACGGAGGGCCCATAGTGTCAGTGTCCCTCCATCACACGTGTGTCTCACTCTTTTTCCTATCTCTCTCTCCTTCTCTTTTTAATTCTTCGTTCATATGATAATATGATTGTGTGGCCCACTTGATGGGTTGTGTGACGTCTAAACCATTCATCAAAAGGGACCTCACCTTGATGTGGGTCTCATGTACACCACCCATCATTTGGTGGCCCACACCACTCATCATTTGGTGGCCCACGTGGGAAGCCCACTTGAAACAGTCCAACCGTCCAGCGTCTAGGGACGCTGGACGTTCTAGACGCTGGACGTCAAGTGAAAAACACAAATATTGGCTTGGTTCATAAGCCTTGAGGAGGGCCGCATATGTAGGCCCCACCCTAATGCATTGATCCAATCCACACCATCCATTCCTTTCCCTACCTCATTTTAGACGTTAAACTGAAAAATGGACTCAATCCAATGTTCTAACGGGCCATGACATAACAAACAGTGTTCTCTACCGTTGAAACACACCCTAATGTGTTCGTACCCCAAAACATATTTAATATTGGGCTCATTTGGCTGTCTTGAGCCCTAGCGACCTATAACAGGGTCGGATCCTCACAATGCGGGCCCTACCTACGAAAATCCTCATGAAAACCCTAAACCAAAAGAAAAATAAAATAAATACAGCACCATTGCAGCTACTATGTCAGAGGCACAGCCCGCACCAGTGGTTGGCAGGCGGACGGAGGCAGACCCACAGCTCCAGCCGTGGCCCCACCCTGATGTTTATTTTCCATCTAAACCATTCATTTGGTGGGTTCCCTCCAAGTTTCAGCCACGTCTGAGACTTAGGTGGCCCACACCATTTGAAACAGTGTGATTGAATGTCTACCCTTGAAAACCTTTTTGGGGCCCATTGAAGTTTCAGATCAAGGTGAAATTTATTTTTCCTATTCATTTAGGTCCGAGTGACCTTGTCAACATGTTGGATGGAAAATAAACGTTATGATGGGCCCCACATAGGACCCACAGTGATGTATGGGTTTTATTTCCACCGTCCAGGCGGATGGTGGAGCCCACAATAATATGTGTTTTACTTATACCGTCCACATGCAGTGGACAGTTGGACCCAACTAGCATGTATATGTTATACACCACACCGTCAATTGGACGGTGGGACCCTCCCCCACGTGTGGGACGGTGTGTGTGTGTGTGTGTGTGTGTGTGTGTGTGTGTGTGTGTGTGTGTGTGTGTGTGTGTGTGTGTGTGTGTTATGTTATATATAATACACCATGTATAGATTATATATTATATTATATCTAATATACTTGATGATGGGCCTTCATGTGGACCCCACCATGATGCTTGTGTTGCATCCAATCAGTCTAGCCATTTTATAAGCCCATTTTTATGGCATGAGTTTAAGTGGACCCCACCATTTAGGGTAGTGGTCAAGGATGCCCACCGTTCAAAAATCTCTAGTTTCCCAACAAGTGGATATTTGTTTCCCACTTCATCTATCACTATGGTAGTTTATGAATAGGTTGGATGGGAAACATATGTAATAGTGGGCCTTAGGAATTTTAATGGCGGAAATCATTATCACCACTTTTATTTGGTGTGGCCCATTTGATATATTTAAAGCCCATGTGAGCAGGCCCATTTGATATACTTAAGGCCCCTGTGAGTAAGCCCATTAATATATGATTAGGCTCACCTTGATGTATTTGTGGTCTATTGTTGAGGCCCACCTTCATATTTATGAGGCCCATTGTGATGTATTAGGGCCCATGAGGTGAGACCCATTGTGATGTATTAGGGCCCGTGGGTTGAGGCCCATTATGATGTACTTAGAGCTCATTGGTAAAGGTCTATTGTGATATACTTCCGGCCATTTAGCAAGGCCATTATGATGTACTCTAAGGCGCATGAGTTATGGCCCATTGTAATGAATATAAGGCCCATTGGTGCGGCTCATTGATGTGGCTCACCTTGGTCTATGTATGAGGCCCGTCTTGATTTATTTGTGGCCGTCCATTGAGGCCCACTTAGTATATATAAGGCCCAAGTGATTAAGCCCAGCTCGTTATATTTGTGGGCCATTGTTGAGGCTCACCTTGATGTGTATGAGGCCGTGTTGAGGCCCATTTTTGATATGAATGTAAGGCCCGTGTAACGAGGCCCATTGTGATGTATTCAAAGGCTCATTGGTGCAGCCCATTGATGTGGCCCACTTGATGAATATAAGGCCTACATAACATGGCCCATTTGATGTATTTAAGGCCTAATGGGATGTACCTAAGGTCCATTGCAATCTGTCATTCCTCCATGGTTTATGTAATGATATTTATGGCGGGCCGAGCCTTGGGAGCAATGTTGGTTTGACGTCCACATTATAAGTATAATGTTGGTTAAATATCTGCATTATGACTCTCCTTAGGGCCTATTGATAGGCTCATACTTGTTGATAGTTCATCACTTTATAACATGCTCAGTATAATTCCATGATTCATGCTCAGTATAATTCCATGATTCATGCTCATACGCATTATATGCATGCTTGATATGAGGATTGTTTGGTCATAGCATAAGCCGTTGGGCTGAGACATTTACGAGACTCCTTATGAGACGGAGTGCCCCACATTATCACGCTGTACGCGCAGGATTGCTGCATGACTGTACGGTGTGACTCATGCATCTCGCATATGTGTGACTTGATCATTGTACACCCTAGCGACATCAGTGTCATGGCTCCACAGGCACATCGTGGATGGCCGTATTGGATACCAAAAATACTTGGTTCTGGCATACGGGCATGTAGGATGTCCTTGGGTAAAAATCTCAGAACCTTTTTGGTACTAGGAGGTTCCCCAACGTCTAGACCGAGTGGATACATGAGTGCCCGAGTGCCGAATACCAGTAGGCCGTGTCTCCCACTGTGTCGTGGTCGGTTGAGAGGGGGTGTGGCCTTACCCACCCAAGGGAGGAGGCTATAAACTAGGCTGAGTTTGACCAACTCGTAAATAAGTCAGCTATCGACGAGCCAGGTAAGTATTGACAAACTACTGTTCAGGCGGATAGTGAGGTCTATTCCGCTTTCTTGACTTGCAGCTAGGGAGGAGGCAGTCAATGCGAAGTGTATTAGACCCCGGTGATATCTAGAGAGGAACTATATTGATATGTGTACTTGATGAGTACTGGCATGCTTGTTTTGCATCTCGCATATGACATTTGGCTACATAGGCCTTGCATCGTATGGCCTTGGTATGGCCGATAGCATTCATGCCTTGTATCATATAACTTTAGTACAAGTGATAGCATTCATGGCTTACCGTATGTTTTCGCATTACTCTGATATTATACACTTGGCGTTTGCCTTACGCACACACTTACATCACTTTCTAAGCTTTTGTAAGCTTATGCATGACAGTTGCATGCAGGTAGCGTTGGACAGCAGCAGCGCTGAGGCAGGAGTGCACATCTGGCTATTTTGGAGTTTTTTATTACCTTGTATTTCCCTTTCTGCATTGTACTTCAAATTTTTGATATAGTGGATATATGGTGATATTGTTTTGTGACTTGGTTATGCTCTATTACAAAAAAAAAATTATTTTAAAAATCCTCCTTATAGGATCCCAGGATCGAAATCTGGCATATGATTGTCAGGAGCCGAGAATGGGGCACTACGGAGGCTGTCGGCACCGGATTCGGCGATCGGGATTCCTGTGAATCTGATTTTCGAGTTTGGGGCGTGACAATTGTCTTGCGAGGCATCCACTATTTCTTGTATCATAGGATCGTTTGAATCTGCAAAGTGTGCCAAGCAATCATCCAAGTCATGGGAGTATGCCAGGTACGTCTCTAGAGAGTCAGAGGATAAGGTCAGAGGCGTTCTATCTGAAATAGTGGTGAAGATCGCTTGAGTTCAAGTAGGAATATGCCAATATGTCCTTGAGGGGGGTGAAGTTTTATGATAGATTTAAAATCATATTGCACTAATCCTATCAGATATACAATTATCAAGATTACTCAAATGTAACTCCACTGGCTTCCAAGCCTAGTAGAGGATCTAATCACAAACTTCATGAAGGTTAAATAAGTTGCATAAAAGTTGTGATGGATAAGACTGTGTGTGTATATGAGGTGTGATCTTAGATAATCAGATATAAGAGCATGTAAGAAATATCACACAATGAAAAATAATATCAATCGCAAACACAGTCATTTTTATAGTGGTTCGACTACTTGTCTACTCCACTCCCGACTGTCGCACTCATCCCTTGAGTGTACCGGATTTCACTAAGGAGGTTTCCCAGGGTTCACCTCAAACTTAAGGTTTTAAATCATGTTCACCTTCAACTTTTACATGAACGTTTCTACTCGGTTCACCTCTAACCATGGAGTTTTGCTGGTGCACTCTTAACCAGATGTTTATGCCCACACAGAGCAAGGGTCCATACAACGCACCCACAGCGTACACTCCCGCTGGAAGCCTCCTTTGAGGACTTCAAAGGGTGAGCAACACTTGAGACCCAATCCTATAAAAGAATGATCAAAAGTGTCCTCTGGACTCTAGATACTTATAGATAAGTTGATGAGTCCCATTCAGCGCAATGTCGAAGATCTCCTCCTTGTTGTTGAAGAGTCTTCGGCTCCCTTGATTCGCAATACAAAAGATGTACCAGTACTAGGCTTCGGGTGGGGTCAAGGTTAGGACAGAAATCCACTCTCTTAAAATTTTCCTATAAGGAAGATAGAGTGATTCCCGTCATCTATTCATTCAAGGCATCCTAGCTTAATGATATGCTATTAAGATAGTTGTTGGAGGATCCTTGAATGCGGAAGTTCATTTCTAAATCTACTCTATTGAATGTCAATGGTAAGAGTAGATTGGAAGATGAAGTCCCGTGAGAGAAAGGACTTTGGGTATATGATCTGAGGGTAAGACACATAAAAGCACTCTCTTCTTTCTCTACCAGCAATATGACCAAGTCTCTCTTTAAATAGGCAAAAGGTTTCAACGGATATAAAACGGTCATATTTATGACTGAGTTCAATGTCATCGAGCATGGTCGATATCATCGAGCGTATACTCTCGATGGGATCGACTGTTTGCTCGATAACATAAACTTTAAAGTCATACGCTTTTGAAACCTATTGCCAGGTAATCAATGGGATCGATACATGTGTCGATGTCATCAAATTTTGAACTCCGATTCCATCGATACTTGGATCAATCTATCGACACTTGAAGAATGAGAGAGACTAGCTGAAATATTTTAGGATATAGGATATGACCGAGGGTCAACTAATGTCATCGGAATTTGAATGTCGATGATATCGAGACCGTGTCGATAGGATCGATAAATCATATAGATTTACCTATAAGTACGGTGGACAGTTTGTGTCCAGACTCGATCCAATCGACCAGGACTCGATGACATCGACATAAGAATATCGATTTCCTCGAGTGGCCCCCGATTAACTTTTAGAACATCCTAAAATATTTACTGGAGGAAACACGCGCCCACTGTCAATATAATCGAACGACTTCCGAGATGATCGATATTTAAATTCAGATTGAATCGGAACAGTCATCGATATATCGAAGCTTATTGTAGTTTTCTTTAGAAAAATAGGGGCGCCGAAAAACTGTCTGTCGATATTATCGATCCACTTTTGATGGGATCGATATTTGAATATCGATGATATCGATTGATACTTCGATATATCGATAAATCGTCCAGATGAATGTGTGGTTGTTGGACGCTTTTTGTCCTCACTTAATTATATCGATTGAGATGCCAAGGACATTGACAGAGCAGGTCAATCATATCGAAAGGTGAATTGATATAATCGACAGGGTAAGAAAACTTGAAGATTTTCCTTTTTGATAAAAAATTTTCTTATTATAAAACCCTAAGATGTTCTACTTAGATTTTCCTGTTTGATAAAAAGTTTTCTTATTATAAAACCCTAAGATGTTCTACTTAGTTTTAAGGGTTTTAATCACCTGGTGTTTTGGGACATGGGATGTGAGGTTATGATTTACCTATGGCGAGCTTCCACACATCCAGTCGAGGCAGACGCTTGAATTTATCTTCCTGTTAGGCTCTGTAGTTCGACTAACTCAACTCACACCGTAATTGACAAACCAGGGCACTAGTAGGTGTACTTTCACTATCTTCCACGAAAGAATCAATCATGTTAATATCGTGAAAATCGTCATAATCCTCTGAGTTTCTACCGTTATTGAAAAAGATGTTTGATTCCAATGTCATATTCCCGAAAGCCATAGTCATGATACCATTCCTGCAATTGATAATTGCGTTTGAAGTGGAAAGGAATGTGTAATGCCCCAGAAAATCAAAGGTCGTGCATACGCTCGACTCCTGAGTCCCCGAGTGTCACTTATCATCAATTTTATGGTTTTATGATTTATCAAGCTTAAATGCGCAACATGGAATTAATTGAAACTTGATGCACATCCACAAGTAATTTACTAAACTGAAAGAAATCAATATATACAGGTTCAAAAGAATATAAATAGGCTGCACAAGGTGATGCTCAATAAAATCGTAAAGAGAATCATATGCCCAAAAGAATGATGCGCTGAGCCCACGACTCAACGCTCCAGAATCTAGTCTCCTAAGCAGATGGAGAACCGCTCATCAACTGGAAGTAGGACAACTCGTCCTCCACATCCAGTCTTACGTTGCCATGTTCCTCGTACCCTGCGTCACCTGCATCTACTGAAGAGTCTGGTTGGTGTTTTAAAACACCGTCTCAGAGTGGCAGTGAGTGATCAACTCAGTGGGTGTTATTAATCTTAAGTTATAACAGGCATCAATTATAATATGAACTTAATGAAAAGCAGTCAATCATAAACATCTAACTAATCTTATTAATGCGCATGCATGCTAGATGATATGATGTATGCCCACGCCACAACGCTCCCTCAAACGATTCCTTCTAACGATCGCGAATGCCAACACTCCCTCAGAGCGACCTCGACTTCCAAGTCGCCACCCTAACTAATGCAATGCAATGCGATCATGTTAGCCAAGTTATTAGTTAAGTTCATTCATCCAGCAGGTTGGGAAATCTGATACACCCCACGTATCAATGTCCTAATCTAGTTGTGAGGCTAAGGCCTCCCAATGTGTGAAGCCGAGACCCCGCGATCCTTGATCCCATCGGGTTCTCCATCTCCGACTCCAAGCACATGAGGAGTACCAAGAGGAAGGGATCGCTCGGGGTCACTATGAGGAGGCGCGTTACCCCAGCGTAGGCTGACAGCTTAGACATAGTATCCCATTCCACCATGCCCGGCTCATGAGGTAGTGGATCGACTTCAAGTGGTTATCGGTGGGCTGCAACGGTGGTAGGGTGTTATAAGTTCCTTACATATGTGAGCAAACATGTTTATCAATCAATATTGGTCAGTAATAGGCTAAACCGCACGAGTCAGGCGAGCACGTGACAAACGACATCGGGTACAATAGACCCATGTAGTCGAACTACTGCTGCCCATACGCACCCGCCTAATCCGCGGGTTTAGTCTTAGGGTAGTCCAACCCATGGGATTACCTTCTCACCTCATGTTCCTGACCACTCCAAGGATTTGATGATGATTCATAGCATGCCAACATCAAGGTTATCAACTAGCATACGGTATCATGTTACATACATCCTATCATACAATTCAAATATTCCTAACAAGCATATTACATTATCATAAACAAAGTGCATGTGACAGGTGTGGGTTAGCGAGGAAGTGAAATACTTCCCTCATCTCAAGAAATCAAAATGCACAAGGGCAAAGCATCATACATGTCATAAGCAACAACATATGAGAAAATCACGCAACACATGAGTAAATTAGTCATCCACTAAAACTTGAGCATGTGAGAGGCACAAACATGGTCATAAAAAAAAAAGAAAAACTAAACAAACATACAATTCCATACATCTCCTAAACAACACCCAAATCCTAGGGTCTCTCTAGATTCTACAAATGCCTCATCCAACAAGAAAAATCATTAAACTCGTGATATAATTAGTGCTGGGCCACCTAAGATTAATAATCCGCACCTTCGGATCGTTGGAGACTTGAAAAATGACCTAGGAATGAGGGTTTTTGGGGTCGGACGGCCGGAATCCCTAGAGCAACATTTGCATGTTAGAAATCCATGTCAAATCCCTTCTCAATACATGGGCTTCAAGAAAAGAGGGTGAATGATCTTACCTAGACGACCCACGGACGATTGTTGAGGTTGTGGTGGAGCGTTTCCTTTGGAGGAAGAGGTAGGGTTTTGCAAGACGGGACTCTCTTGGGCCCCACTTTGATCTATGGCCCACCTTCACTCTCCTTCACTCTCCCTTCCTCTCTTCTTCTTTTCTCTTTTCTCCCTTTTCTCTCCTCTCTTTCTTTCCTTTTGTTCCTCCTAGGGCAAATTCGTATGGGGGAGGGGGTGCCCAAATAAAGCCTTTATATAATGCCAGGTTTGATGAAAATGGACCTAAGAGATGGGTTTTCACTATACTAGACTTATGGGAGGGTCTTTCTAAGCTCTAGGGCCCACAATGGGATGTACATATTGATATACACCATAGGATAGGTGCTCCATGTCCCGATGAAGGGTCATGTAAACTTCAAAAATGATCGGATATGGGGTTTGGTCGTACAGGTCCGATTTGCGATCAACGGTCACCGTTCCACGATCGAGTCCCAGATTTTATGGGCGGGCGTAAGAAAATACATTAAGCCTCCACCATAAATTTAAAAGAGTTCCAAAGGCTTAAATGTCTTATATCTCAGTTTTATTTACTCATGTCATATTTCAATCCTGACCTTGGGTGGGTTGCATTTGGCAAGTGCCGCTGGAACGGCACAGATAATTAATTTCTGGCCATCCACTGAGTCTATGGTCTGCAATAGACCATAAGCCCAAGGAGACAGACATTATTCTATAATTTTGTAACTCGTGGCCCACCAACGAGCGGTCTAGAGCTTGTTCGAAAAATCGGGGCATTTTTGGAATGAATTAGGCAATGAGATTTCTCGTTGGCACTAATTAGGGTTTGTATTAACTATGTTTATAGTATGGCTTATTTATAAATAGCGAAAGTAGAGATTTGGTCATAATTACTCTAAGCCGTTGGTTTTAGGCTAAAAGAGTATCGAGGTTCGTTTCGCCTATTAACCAGGATCCGGGTCTTGTCTGACTTGACTTTGGTTGGATCTTTAATTTAGTTATGACTGCTTTGATTAATTAACGATAAGTCAGTTAGATTCGGGCCCCACGTGAGTAAATCATGGAGCTAAACTCGATGTTTGAATGATCGGGCGGATTCGTTGGCTTCCTACAGTTGATTGATCGGATTTGTGTGGTTCTTTACTGGTACCACCCCTGTATAAACTGACATTGAGTGCTAATGGTTATTAAGTGTTATTATAAGTTAATTAATAAAAAAATTTCAAGGATTTTTAGAAATCCAAAAACAGTGAAAATTCAGGATGTTATAGAATGGGCGACTAAGAATGACGGGAATCTGAGTGCTCATGTTATTGATGAGCTTAGTGTCAAGGATGATAAAATCTACAGGGTAGTAAAATCTATCGACCTGGACCAATACATTCTCAATTATCCCTCTTGGGACACGAACAGAGCGATCAGTAAGTTGTAGTGTGGTTAGGGTGGATTTTAATTCACTCAAACCTAACTGTTTGTATACCGAGTAGGGAATCAGATTGAAGCTCGCTCCTAAGTCAAGAAGTGTGTGATCAATTCGATTGTCCCTGATTATACATGATATGGTTGAGTTACCGGGATCTTTGAATTTCTGCGGCACGTCTTGCTTCAGGATGACACTCACTTTCTTAGTCAAGAAGATTTTCTTTTGAATACTTTGTCGTCTTTTGGTCGTGCATAGGTCTTTCAGGAATTTGACATATAAAGATATTTTTTTTATGGCATCAAGTAGAGGAATGTTAACTTTCACTTGTTTCAACACCTCTAGAATATCCTGAGAATTAGAGAGAGGTTTTGGTGTAACCAACTGTTGGGGAAATAGAACAACTGGCTTCTTTAGAAGTTCCTGTTCTAATTTTTGTGAGGCATCACTAGATCTATCATTGTTGTCCTCTTCTGATTTTTGAGGCTTTTCGGGCCTAACCGGAAGGGTTTTATCAATAATTTTCTCACTCCTAAGAGTGATGATGGATTTAGCGTGCTCCATCTGATTTGAAGAGCTTGGGTTACTAACTTAATATTGCAGCTTTGGATTGGGAAGAGGTTGAGCTGAGAGGCTCCCCTTATTCACAATCGTGTTTTCAGCCTTAAGTTCTTGTAATGTTTTGTTAAGGTCTTGCAAGGCTTGTAGCATACCCTGATTGAAATGATCTTGCTTTTCAAAATGTTTTAAACTTGGATCCTTTTGAGGTTTCTCTTGTTACTGTTATGAAGTTTGATTAAAGAAACCTTGAGGGGTAGCATTTTGTCCATTCCTCCAACTAAAATTTAGATGATTTTTCCAACCAGGATTGTACGTATTAGAGGTAGGTCTATTGAAAGGTCTTGGATAGTTATTTACGGCATTGGTTTGTTCATTCAACACTCCTCGAAAGGCAGGTATTGTGGGACAATTTTCAGTTGTGTGAATGTTGCAATCATAGATGCCGCAAACAATTTCATTAACATTATCCTTCTTTCCTTCCATGGCCTCGAATTTTCTTATAAGAGTCGTCACTTTATAATTGAGATCATCCTCTTCTTTCAGGAGATACAATCCATCTTTCTCCTTAGATTGAGTCAGCGTAGACGTGGTGTTCGAATTTGGGTAATGGTCCCATAATTGTGTTTTTTCAGCAAGTCTATCGACGTAATCCCATACCTCTTCGCCATCTTTATTCATAAATTCTCCATTACATATTATCTCGACCAATTGGCGCATAGAAGATGTCAGTCCATCATAGAAAAAATTTGTAATGTGCCACATTTCAAAGTCGCGTTGTGGGCATGAACTGACAAGATCCTTGAACCTTTCCCAACATTGGAAGAATGTTTCATCCTCCTTTTGGGCGAAGTTCATGATTGCTTTTCTAAGGGTAATCGTTTTATGGTGTGAAAAAAATTTCTTTATGAATTCCCTCTGTATATCATTCCATGTGCTAATAGATCTAGGACACAGTGAATGTAACCACGTCTTAGCCTTCTCCTTCAAGGAAAAGGGAAAGAGTTTCAGCCTGACTATATCCTCAGATACATTAGGAAAGTATAAAGTGGTTATGATCTCATCGAACTCTTTCAGATGTAAGTGTGAACTTTCTGATTCAAGCCCATGGAATTTAGGAAGGATTTGGATAACCCCTGGCTTGATGTTCATATGTCCTGTATTTTTAGAAAAAATCATGCATAAGGGCGTACTCACTCCCACCGGTTGTAAATAATCTCGTAAAGTACGAGGCGGGGGTGCTTGATGCACCTCATTCTCATCCTGGGTGTCCTCTACCCTAGGTGGAGAGAGTTGATTTACGGCCATTACTTCAACTAGCTCTAGGGGTCTCGAGTGGTGTCTACTCCTGTGATGGACAGTTAGCCCCTCAACCAATCCTCCTTCAGTCAAGAAACGTCGAGTGTTGTCACGGGCCCAATTGGGCATGAACCACTCGCAGCCCTCAATCAAATTCTAAACCTAATCCTAAGAAAGAAAATAAAAATCTAAAATAATAGAGAGGGTTTGAAGAGAAGTTACCAAATTGGAGTCCTTAAGGTAAAAACCAATTTAGGTGGTATATGTCAGAATCCTACAAAACAGGAAAAACAGGTTAGTTCTAAAAATCAAATAGAAAGACAAATCTAAAACTAAAGTTAGTACAATCATAATCTTAATCTAATTCTAAGAACGATTAATTTCAGAGAATCGTAGCCATCAGTCCCCGGCAACGGTGCCAAAAACTTGTTCACTCCCCAAGTGCAGGGTTGTGATGTAGTAATAAACTCGGTAAGACTGAGGTTGAATCCCAAGGGACTGAAACCTGTACGTAATCTGAAATTAAGTAGAACTCGAACTAGACTAAGATGAAATCTAAACTGAATGAAATTTAAAGAATAATTGTGAAATATTAATCTAAAATTTAGAAGAAATCAGAGGTAAGAAACTAAGAATTTAGAGGATCCACTTGTAGAAATCAGGGAATTCTTATGCCTGCATAAAAAATCATGAAAATTATACTGAACTTACTTGATATAGTTTTAAAGAGATGAAAGGTATATGAATTAGAATGGATTCCATCACCAAACCATGCCCAGGAGACAAAGCAAACAACAGAATTAAACTAATTACCAACCAATCAACAATGCATGAAGGTTAGGAAGGGTACCGTCATCCGACCATGCCCAGGAGACGATGGTAAACAACAGGGTTTCCTGACGTCATAAACATAAAAAGGAAAGGAAATACTCAAGCCATCGCAAATCTATTATAATTTCAGTCACAACAAACCATTAAAAACTACAAAAAATTCCTTCATATCAAACTAAGATCAAAATTCATGCAGTCACAAATCCAAGCCATAGAGATCTCCTATCATGCCATAAGCTTCACCTCTTAGCCCTAGCTAAGAGGTTTAGCCTGACATGATGTAGCTAGAACTCTCCAAAAACATAAAGAAAACAGAAAAACCACTCTCAATCTGTCTCTTTCTCTCTCTTGCAAACGTCCCCAGGATCCCCCTTTCTTCTCTCTTTCCTCTTTCTTTTATAGGCTGATACAGTCGATGGAGAGGTCGGTTTTGAAGAATCGACCTTGCTGAATTCTTACGCATGAGAGGCAGTGAGAGGACTGCATACGCAGCAACGTGAAATCCGGTTGCGTTCGGCCCATAAATGTCTCATATGCTAGATCCGAGCCATTCAGGTTCCTTGAGCTTGATCTATTGGCCCGAGGAACGATTTTGAACAGCCAGGATCGTCGGACCGATCCTAGCCACGTCTGCAAGATATCCCGCAACATCTGGACGTGCTGTAAACAGGGTGTGCACAACCGAACTTATGCCGTGACATTAGTGGGGCCCATTATCAGTGTTTGTTGTAAAATCCACTCCGTCCATTAGATGCGCCTCAAAATTCTGATAAGAAATGGACGGTTTTTATTGTCCGATGATACGGACCAGGGAAATAACCCCTCTGCAACAATAGTGTTCACTCCCCAAGTGCAGGATTATGATGTAGCAATAACTCGGTAAGACCGAGGTCGAATCCTAAGGGACTGAAACTTGTACGTTATCTAAAACTAACTAGAACTAGAACTATACTAAAATGAAATCTAAATCAACTAGCATTTGTGAAATAATTGTAGGTTAATTAATCTAAAACTTGAGAGATATCAGAGAAGGAAACTAGGGATTCAGAGGATCAACTTGTAGAGATTAGGGAGATCTTATGCCTACATTAAGAATCATGGAATTTAAATGAACTGTCATTGATCTAGTTTTCAAGAGATAAAAGGTATATGAATTAGAATGGATTCCATCACCAAACCATGCCCAGGAGACTATGGCAAACAACAGAATTAAACTAATTACCAACCAATCACATGTATGAAGGTTAGGAAGGGTACCGTCATCCGACCATGCCCAGGAGACGATGGTGAACAACAGGGCTTCCTGACGTCATAAACATAAAGGAAAGGAAGATGCTCAAAGACATTGCAGACCCATTGTAATTTCAGTCACAACAGACCATTAAAAACCTAAAAGCATTCCCTTAAAATCAAACTAAAACCAACTTCAAATCAAAAATTAAAATTAAATTAAAAGCATATAATATCTCATCTCACTACAAGCTTCACCTCTTAGCCCCTAGCTAAGAGGTTTAGCCGACCATGATGATTAGGCTAATCTCAATAAAGGAAAAGAAAAGAAGGAAAAAAAAAAATAGAAGATAGATGAAAAGAAGGAAAACACCCTGCTCTTCTCTCCACGTTCCTGCCCAAGCTGAGAATGATCCCCCTTCCATCTTGCTGCCTCCCTCTTTTTATGGGTTGCTGAAGTCGGTTAACTTAGTCGGTGAAGCCCTTTTTAGAAACTGCCTCCCTAAATATTTACGCAGCCCGCTTACTTGTTCTTTTGCAGCAGAAAGTCGGTGTCTCTTGCGCTGAAGTGTTGGTGGGGCCCACTTTAGTTGACGTTTTAGAAATCCACTCCATCCATTGTCTGACCCTCACAATTTCGACCAGAGAAGAGTGGTTTTAATTGCCTGTTAGCGCGAGCCAGGTACGAAATTCCACTGAAATCGATGCAGGACTGTCCGTTTGTGACCGTTGCACCGAGTACGTGTAAGCATGCATGCACACGATCAACATGGGTTTGACGAGCTCACGGCCCTCTGCATGATGGACGGTTCGGATTGACCTTCTGGACCATGATGATGGCCCACTCACTTCATCCGCAGCCTCTGTGCGAAACAGAGCTTCCGCAGAAATTTCTGACGATTTCGTTGGCTCGATTATTGAAGCCAGATGAATAATCCACTCCATTCATTCATTTCTTAGTGAGAAACCAATCAGGAACATGTATTTTTCTTAAGTTTAATGCGGCCCAACGTCTCAAACATTTCCACCGTCAACCTTCCGTTTGAGCGATCAAAACCCAATCTTTGCTGCTATTTGAAATACTGCCAACTAGGCAAGGATTGTGGCTGCCTCAGGGAACTAATGGACGGTCTAGATCACCTGTTGGACCATGAGGGGGGCCCACTAAGAAAAAAAAAAGGACGGACAGCGTAAACGCTGTTCGTTCTTTTGCCACAGAAAGAGGAAGACGGGTTAGCATTGCTGACCCGTTTTTGGTTTTTTTTCATGCACGGCTAGTGTACATGTGCTTTATGCACATGTTATATATGTAGGGTCCAGTGTGATGTTTTTACGAAATCTGATCTGACCATCTGATTGGTCTCCTTATTTAAGGCGTTGATACCAAATTCGAGGCAATTCCAGATATCAGGTGGGCCCAGAATCGACGGTTTATAGGCTGATCTATCAGTTGGAGCACTTCTATAGTGATCCGAGAGCTGAAATTTGAAATGTACGGTTAATTTATGGCTCTTATCTCATGTATAAGTTTCAAACCGATCAGATGGTGGGAACCCTGTGATCTTGCATTTTGACTGGTTTTCGGGCCCATTTAATGCAAACAGCTTGATTTCCTCGGATCCCTGGCGTGTAATTTCTTCAATCTTAGTCCTTTGGAGTTCGTTCCCTGTTCTAGTATCCTCAGAGCATTAAATCCATGCTTTTAATACGCTTTTTCAATCAACGCTCTTTATTTCATCCTGCAACAAAACACAATTAAACTATGACATTAAGCATTATCATGTTGGTAAAATCTGGTAATAATCGGGGTCTAATATGCAATATTTGACCCTCATTACAACCCCCAACCAGCATTTTGCTAGTCTCGAGAAAAACATGCGAAAAATAATTTCAAAAATAAAAGAGCAATTCCTTTAAACCCAAGTGACTTGTGAACAGATAGTCGAGATGTGAGAATTCTAAGATTCATGAATGGTGTGTGGAATTTTCTCCAGGAATCAAGCTCACGGTAAACTTCATAATCAAATTCAAAATATTAATCCATTAATTAGAACATTCTAAACATTGAGTTCCATGAGTGTATAGTGTAATCTCGTCTCATCAACATTAAGATTCAATTCTTTATTCTCAGGATATCATTGGTAATCAACAAGAGAATTTATAATAACCAACACTTGCCTTAAAGATCATCTTTTGATTTTTCGGTCTTTTATTATTTTTCATTAAAGGAATGTCAAGAGGGGAATCAAATTCTCACCTATAGGGAGCAAACCTATGGTGAAACTAGTCACCCAACTCTTTCCAACTGTTAACCATGGGGAATCGAATTCTCACCTATAGGGAGCAAACCCATGGTGAAGATTAATTGCCTAACTTTTTCAATTTTTATACCCTGATGGCAAGATATTTCAGGCTGGTTCCTTTCATGCTCAGTGATTACCAAGTTAATCTTTCGATATGGAACTGAAATCTTAATGTGTAAGCGAGACGTGTCCTGAAATCATGATTCAATCAATGTTTATAACTTCTAATCATGGATTAATAATTCGATCTTAATCGTGAAATCTAATAAATAACTGAATTCAAGAGTCATACATTACCAATATCACGTATCTTGACAATCTAAATTAGGAATATCCATCAAAATCACTTTAAATTCACAGGAATTTCTAGAAAAATTTTAAAAATTTAAAAATTTTCACAATTTTTGCTCAAGACTTGCTCAAGACCAAGAAAACACTGATTAGGAAACCTAATCCCCCACCCCCAACCTAAAATCTACATTGTCCTCAGTGTAAAAGATATAATCATGTAATGCACATGGGACAACGAAAGTATATGAGAAGTGATGGGAGGATAGTACCTGGATAATGAATCGAGAGAGATTTTTCACGAGATCGATGGGAGAGAGCAGGTTAGAATGAGAGAGAAAGAAGAACAAAAATAACGAAAATAAAATCCTACCTATACCACTTTCGCAGGTGCTCTCGATTGCATTTAGCGTATGAAACAAGCCTTTAAACCCCTATGTTACCCTTAGTGGACGAGTTGTAGTCTCGTGAGGGTTTGCAGTAATATTACCCACAAACATTGAATTATTTAACTAGAAAATAAAAAGCTGGGTTACCTCCCAGGAGCGCTAAATTTACCGTCTTCAGCCAGACAAATAAAGCAACAATCCTAGTCTTATGAAAGCGATAAACCTATCTATACCTCCATCAAACTAGGAGATCAGTCCTGGTAAACAGGAGCAATCAGAGGTATGAATATGCCTCTGAATCAAATGTCTCGACAAATGCCTTTAATCGATGCCTATTGACTTTAAACTCCTTGTCATTGTCGGGATCTCTTATCTCGACGGCCCCATGAGGATAAGCAGTAACAACAATGTAAGAACCGGTCCAACGAGATCGAAGCTTAACCGGAAAGAGATGTAGTCGAGAATCGTACAAAAGGACTTTCTGACCTGGCGTGAATGATTTTCTTAGAATATGTTGATAATGAAACGCCTTCATCTTGTCCTTGTAAATTCTCGAGTTTTCGTACGCATCGTTCTGAATTTTTTCAAGTTCATTTAATTGAAGTTTGCATAACGAGTCAGCGTTGTCCAAATTAAAATTTAGATTTTTGATCGCACAGTATGCTTTATGTTTCAATTCCACGGGCAAGTGACAAGCCTTCCCATAGACGAGTTTAAAGGGAGATGTTCCAATAGGGGTTTTAAAAGTAGTACGGTATGCCCATAAGGCATCGGTCAATCGGATAGACCAATCCTTACGATCAGGGTTAACCGTTTTCTCTAGGATATGTTTGATCTCTCTATTGAAAATCTCAGCTTGCCCACTTGTCTGTGGATGGTATGGGGTGCTCACCTTATGAGAGATACCGTATTTCTTCATTAAGCTCTCAAATGGTCTATTACAAAAGTGTGAGCCCCCATCACTAATGATGGCTTGAGGCATTCCGAACTGCGACAGGATGTTTTCTTTTAAGAATTTAATGACGGTGCGATGGTCATTGTTGTGGCAGGGAATCGCTTCGACCCATTTAGTGACATAATCGACAGCGAGAAAATTATACAGATTTCCAAAGGATTGGGGGAATGGTCTCATGAAATCGATGCCCCAACAATCGAATGCTTCTATAATAAGGATGGGATTCAAGGGCATCATATTTCGACGGGACAATGCTCCCAATTTCTGACAACGCTCACAAGCCTTACAAAACTCATGAGTGTCCCTGAACATAGTGGGCCAGTAAAAGCCACACTGTAGAATTTTGGCCGCGGTCTTTTTAGTAGAAAAGTGACCACCACAGGCCTGTGAATGACAGAAGGAGATGACACTCTGATGCTTATCGTCTGGCACACATCTCCTTAGGATTTGGTCTGGGCAATATTTAAACAAATATGGATCGTCCTAGAAAAAGTTACGTACCTTGGTAAAGAACTTCTTCTTATCTTGTGATGTCCAATGTATCGGTATGGAACCTGTAGCAAGATAATTAGTAATATCAGCGAACCAAGGTGAATGGGAGACTCTGAACAGTTGTTCATCAGGGAACATGTCATTGATATGGGTCGCCTCAAGGGAATCAGAGGTATTAAGGCGAGAGAGATGATCGGCCACTACGTTCTCTACTCCCTTTTTATCTTTAATTTTCAAATCGAATTCTTGGAGTAGAAGGATCCATCGTATTAGGCGGGGTTTAGAATCATTCTTAGAAAGAAGATACTTAAGTGCCGCGTGATCTGTGTACATGATAATCTTGGATCCGATCAGGTAGGATCTAAATTTGTCCAAAGCGAACACTACGGCTAAGAGTTCCTTTTCCGTAGTCGAGTAGTTCACTTGGGCAGGATTTAGAGTCCTACTTGCGTAATGAATGACGTAAGGCCGCCTATCTTTTCTCTGGCCTATAACCGCTCCAAGAGCATAATCAGAGGCGTTGGACATAAGTTCAAAAGTAAGACTCCAGTCGGGTGGCTGCATGATAGGTGCAGTGGTTAGCATGCCCTTAAGCTTAGTGAAAGCTTCTTAGCATTGCTCAGTCCACTCATATGGTGCATCCTTTTGAAGAAGATTACATAAAGGACGAGAGAGGAGACTAAAGTCCTTTATAAATCGTCTGTAAAACCCTGCGTGTCCTAAGAAAGATCGCACATCTCTGATGTTCTTGGGTGGAGGTAGGTTAGAGATAAGATCGATCTTTGCCTTATCTACCTCAATTTCCTTGGACAAGATGATATGCCAAAGGACAATTCCCTTTTGAACCATGAAATGACACTTCTCCCAATTAAGTACCAATTTCTTTTCTTCACATCTTTTCAGCACACATTTAAGACTTACTAAGCACTCACTGAAAGATGAACCGAAAACAGAAAAATCATTCATGAAGACCTTTAGATATTTTTCCACCATGTTAGAAAAGATACTCATCATGCATCGGTGAAAGGTGGCAGGGGCATTACATAGCCCGAATGGCATCCTTCTGTAAGCAAAGGTGTCATAGGGACATGTAAATGTGGTCTTTTCCTGGTCCTCAGTGGCGATTTCAATCTGGTTATAACCTGAATACCCGTCAAGGAAACGGTAATAGGAATGACTAGCTAGCCTTTCCAAGATTTGATCAATGAAGGGCAAAGGAAAGTGGTCTTTCCTTGTGACGGTATTCAGCTTTCTGTAGTCAATGCATATTCTCTAACTAGTAGTAACTCTAGTCGGCACGAGTTCATTATTGGCATTGGCTACGATGATGATCCCGGACTTCTTAGGAACCACCTGAGTTGGACTCACCCATTGACTATCGGATATGGGGTATATGATACCCACATCTAATAGTTTAAGAACCTCGGCCTTAACCACTTCCTTCATATTTGAATTTAGTCTACGTTGTGATTGCCGAACAGCCTTTGCATTATCCTCAAGATATATGTGGTGAGTACAAATCGATGGGTTAATTTCTTTGAGGTCTGCTATTGTCCATCCAAGAGCTCCCTTATGCTCAATGAGAGTAGATATAAGCATACTCTCCTGTTCTTTCTCCAGGTGGGCAGAGATCACCACCGGGTATGTCTCATCTTGACCTAAATAGACATATTTTAAATCAGAGGGCAAAGGTTTTAGGTCAAGCTTCGGTGGCTTGAGGTTAGACGGTAGAGGCACTATATCAGTTTGGGGCAACTCTTCAAATTGTGGCCTCCACCGGTTAACTTCAAGTACCGGTGCAGTATCCAGCATGGCACACGTCTCCTTAATTATATTATCATCAAGATCATGGGAGTGGGCTAGTCACGTCTCTAGAGGATTAGAGGATAATGTGAGAGGCGTTCTATCTTTCACAAAAGAATCAATCATATTAATATCGTAGAAATCGTCATCATCCTCTGAGTTGCTGCAGTTATTGAAAAAGATATTCGATTCCAATGTCAAATTTCCAAAGGACATAGTCATGACACCATTCCTGCAATTGATAATTGCATTTGAAGTGGACAAGAAAGAGCGACCAAGAATGACGGGAATCTGAGTGCTCGTATCGTTGATGGGTTCGGTGTCCAAGATGATAAAATCTACAGGGTAGTAAAATCTATCAACTTGGACCAACACATCCTCGATTATCCCTCTTGATACACGAACAGAGCGGTCAGCAAGTTGTAGAATGGTCCAGGTAGGTTTTAATTCACCCAAACCTAACTGTTAGTATACCGAGTAGAGAATCAGATTGACGCTCGCTCCTAAGTCCAGAAGTGCGTGATCAATTCGATAGTTTCCGATTACACATGATATGGTTGGGCAACCGGGATCTTTGAATTTTTACGGCACATCTTGTTTTAGGACGGCACTCACTTTCTCAGTTAAGGAAATCTTCTTTTGAACACCTTGCCGTCGTTTGGTCGTACATAAGTCCTTTAGGATTTTGGCATATGAAGGTATCTGTTTTACGACGTCAAGTAGAGGAATGTTGATTTTCACTTGTTTCTGCACCTTTAGAATATCCTGAGAGTTAGAGAGACGTTTTGGTTCAACCAACCATTGGGGAAACGGAGCAACTGGCTTTTCTAGAGGTTCCAGTTCAAATTTTTGTGGAGCATCACTAGATTCATCATTGTTGTCCTCTTCTGGTTCTTGAGGCTTTTCGGGCCTAACCGGAAGGGTTTTATCAATAACCTTCCCACTCCTAGGAGTGGTGATGGATTAGCGTGCCCCATTTGATTTGAAGAGCTTGGGTCACTAACTTCATATTGCGGTTTAGGATTGGGAAGAGGTTGAGCTGGGAAGCTCCCCTTATTTTCAATCGTATTTTCAGCCTTAAGTTTATGTATTGCTTTCGTAAGGTCTTGAAAGGCTTGCATCATACCCTGATTGAAAAGCTCTTGCTTTTGAAAATGTTTTGGAACCAAATCCTCTTGAGGTTTCTCTTGAGTTGGATTTTGGTTTAGGAAACCTTGAGGTGTAGCCGTTGGTCCATTCCTCCAACTGAAATTTGGATGATTTTTCCAACCAGGATTATACGTGTTGGAGGTAAGTCCATTAAAAGGTCGTTGATAGTTATTTACGGCATTAGATTGTACATTCAACACTTCTCGAAAGGCAGGTATTGTAAGATAATTTTCAGTTGTGTGAATGTTGCAATCACAAATGCCGCAAACAATTTCATTAACCTTATCCTTCTTTAATTCTATGGCCTCGAATTTTCTGGTGAGATTAGCCACCTTAGTGTTAAGATCATCATCCTCTTTCAGGAGATATATTCCGCCCTTTTCCTTTGAATGAGTCGGCCTAGACGTAGTGTTCGGATTTGGGTGATAGTCCCATGATTGTGTTTTTTCAGCAAGACTATAGAGATAATCCCATACCTCGTCAATATTTTTATTAATGAATTCTCCATTACACATTGTCTCGACCATTTGACGCATGGAATATGTCAGTCCATCGTAGAAAAAATTTGTAATGCGCCACGTTTCAAAGCCGTGTTGTGGGCATGAACTGACCAAATCCTTGAACCTTTCCCAACATTGGAAGAATGTTTCATCTTCCTTTTGGGCAAAGTTCATGATTGATTTTCTGAGGGTAATTATTTTATTATGTGGGAAAATTTTATTCATAAATTTCCTCTGCATATCATTCCATGTGCCAATGGATCTAGGATGCAGTGAGTGAAACCACGTCTTGGCCTTCTCTTTCAAGGAAAATGGAAAGAGTTTCAGCCTAATAGTATCCTCAGATACATTAGGAAAGTATAAGGTGGTTATGATCTCGTCGAACTCTTTCAGATGTAGATATGGTTCTTCAGACTCAAGGCCATGGTATTTCGGAAGGAGTTGGATAACCCCTGGCTTGATGTCCATGTGTCCTATATTCTCAGAAAAAATCATACATGAGAGTGTACTCACCCCCGCCGGTTGTAAATAATCTCGTAAAGTACGTAGTGGGGGTACCCGATGCACCTCATTCTCAGCTTGTACTTCCTCTACCCTAAGTTGGGGTAGTACTTGAGGTTGATTTTCAGCCATAACCTCAACTAACTCAGAAAAATTCAAGTGGTGTCTAGTCCTGCGATGGACAGTCAACCCCTCAACTAATCCTCCTTCAGTCACGAGACGTCGAGTGTTGTCGCGTGCCCACTGGGGCATAAAACACACTCAGCCCTCGATTTAAATTCTAACCTAGACTTAAGAGAAAAGAAATAGAAATCTAGAAAATAAAAGAGAAAGATGGAAAGAAGTTACCAAATTTGAAGTCCTAGGTTAAGAACCTGCAGAACAAACAAAACAAGTTAGTTCCTAAAATTATAAAATTTTTAATTAAAAGTAAACTAATTTCTAAAGAAAAGAAGAAATTCCAAAGAAAGCAGAAATTAGAAAGAGCTTACTAAATTAGAAGTTTCCTACAAAACAAATAAGTTAGTTCCTAAACAAAAACTTATAGAAAAATTCTAAAACAAGAAACAAGGTTAGGATTTTTTAAAGGAATTAGAGTTAGAAACTTACTAAAAAGAAGAAATAAATCCTAATCTAGAATAGAGAGGAAGAATTTAAGACAAAGTTTATCAATTTAGAAACTATCTTAGAAGCCTACAAAACAAGAAAGACAAGTTAGTTTTTAAAAATCAAGAAAATCTAAACCTAATCTTAAACTAATCCTAAAACTAATTAATTTCAGAAATGAAACCATCAGTCCCCGGCAACGGCGCCAAAAACTTGTTCACTCCCCAAGTGCAGGGTAATGATGTAGTAATAACTCGGTAAGACCGACGTCGAATCCTAAGGGACTGAAACTCATACGTTATCTAAAACTAACTAGAACTAGAACTATACTAAAATGAAATCTAAATCAACTAGCAATTGTGAAATAATTGTAGGTTAATTAATCTAAAACTTAAGAGATATCAGAGAAGGAAACTAGGGATTCAGAGGATCCACTTGTAGAGATCAGGGAGATCTTATGCCTGCATCAAGAATCATGTAATTTAACTGACTATCATTGATATAGTTTTCAAGAGATGAAAGGTATATGAATTAGAATGGATTCCATCACCAAACCATGCCCAGGAGACTATGGAAAACAACAGAATTAAACTAATTACCAACCAATCACATGTATGAAGTTTAAGAAGGGTACCGTCATCCGACCATGCCCAGGAGACGATGGTGAACAACAGGGCTTCCTGACGTCATAAACATAAAGGAAAGGAAGATGCTCAAAGACATTGCAGACCCATTGTAATTTCAGTCACAACAGACCATTAAAACCCTAAAAGCATTCCCTTAAAATCAAACTAAAACCAACTTCAATTCAAAAATTAAAATTAAATTAAAAGCATATAATCTCCTATCTCACTACAAGCTTCACCTCTTAGCCCCTAACTAAGAGGTTTAGCCGACCATGATGATTAGGCTAATCTCAATAAAGGAAAAGAAAAGAAGGAAAAAAAAACAGAAGATAAATGAAAAGAAGGAAAACACCCTGCTCTTCTCTCCACGTTCCTGCCCAAGCTGAGGATGATCCCCCTTCCATCTTGCTGCCTCCCTCTTTTTATGGGTTGCTGGAGTCGGTTAACTTAGTCGGTGAAGCCCTTTTTAGAAACTGCCTCCCCAAATATTTACGCAGCCCGCTCACTTGTTCTTTCGCAGCAGAAAGTCAGTGTCTCTTGCGCTGAAGTGTTGGTGGGGCCCACTTTAGTTGACGTTTGAGAAATCCACTCCATCCATTGTCTAACCCTCACAATTTCGACCAGAGAAGAGTGGTTTTAATTGCCTGTTAGCGCGAGCCAGGTACGAAATTCCACTGAAATCGATGCAGGACTGTCCGTTTGTGACCGTTGCATCGAGTACGTGTGTAAGCATGCATGCACATGGTCAACATGGGTTTGACAAGCTCACGGCCCTCTGCATGATGGACGGTTCGGATTGACCTTCTGGACCATGATGATGACCCACTCACTTCATCCACAGTCTCTATGTGAAACAGAGCTTCCGCAGAAATTTCTGACGATTTCGTTGGCTCGATTATTGAAGCCAGATGAACAATCCACTCCATTCATTCATTTCTTAGTGAGAAACCAATTAGGAACATGTATTTTTCTTAAGTTTAATGCGGCCCACCGTCTCAAACATTTCCACCGTCAACCTTCCATTTGAACGATCAAAACCCAATCTTTGCTACTATTTGACATACTGCCAACTAGGCAAGGATTGTGCTGCCTCAGGGAACTAATGGACGATCTGGATCACCCGTTGAACCATGAGTGGGGCCCACTAAGAAAAAAAATAGACGGACAGCATAAACGCTGTTCGTTCTTTTGCCACAGAAAGAGGAAGACGGGTCAGCGTTGCTAACCCATTTTTGGATTTTTTCCATGCATGGCTAGTGTACATGTGCTTTATGCACATGTTATACATGTAGGGTCCAGTGTGATGGTTTTGCGAAATCTGATCCGACCATCTAATTGGTCTCTTCATTTAAGGCGTTGATACCAAATTCGAGGCAATTCCAGATATCAGGTGGGCCCAGAATCGACGGTTTATAGGCTGATCTGTCAGTTGGAGCACTTATATAGTGATCCGAGAGCTGAAATTTGAAATGTACGGTTAATTTATGGCTCTTATCTCATGTATAAATTTTTGAACCGATTAGATGGTGGGAACCCTGTGATCTTGCATTCTGGCTGGTTTTCGGGCCCATTTAATGCAAACAGCTTGATTTTCTCGGATCCCTGGCGTGTAATTTCTTCAATCTTAGTCATTTGGAGTCCGTTCCCTGCTCTGGTATCCTCGGAGCATTAAATCCATGCTTTTAATACGCTTTTTCAATCAACGCTCTTTATTTCATCCTGCAACAAAACACAATTAAACTATGACATTATGCATTATCATGTTGGTAAAATCTGGTAATAATCGGAGTCTAATATGTAATATTTGACCCTCATCAGATAGCAGACGGTCCTTTTATAACTTCTGTAGCTAGTACGTGTGCTTGCATGACTGAAAAAGGTCAACATGGTTTTGACTATTTCGAGCCCCTCTACATGATGGATGACTTAGATTATTCGCATGGGTCATGATGGAGGCCCACTGCAAATCAAACGGCACCCCTGTTTCCATGCGTTTGCGGTGAAAATTCATGTACGCGTAACCCGTGGGGTCCACACTCCATGTTTTGTGAGAAATCCACGTCATCCATTAGATTCAAGACAAAAAACCGTCCGGGAATGCTGACATTGGATGGTTTTTTACGTGGCCCACGAGATCTTCTATTCTACCGTCGATCTTACGTTTGAGTCCTCATGTACATGCAATGTTTTCATGTGGCCAACAGCCACCTAAAAGAGGGTCATGCCCCCCCTCTGGACTCAATGAACGGTTCAGATTGATCAAAAGATGGACATTAGTAGCCCACTACACATCTCAAAGGCCGGACGTGTGGCCTCTGTTGAGTTTTTGAATTTTTTTAAAAAGAAACATTGGTCAGCACACGCTGATCGGTTTTGTGAATTCTGGTGCTCATCTGGACCGTGCACACTTTGCACATTCACACCCTCAAGTGGAGTCTACTGTGATGTTTTTCAGATATCCAATCCGTCCATCCTATTTCTCGTCTTATTTAAACCATCGACGCCAATTTTGAATCATATCCATATAGCATGTGGGCCCCACTTAATGAATTACGGGGCTGATCCATCCGTTGGCCCACTTCTAGAGATATCCAATGGCTAAAATTTTATATGTACGGTTAATTTATGGTCCTCAAGTCATGTATGAAGTTTCGTGTCAATCTGATGGCGAAAACCCTGTGATCTTGCATTCTGGAAACTTTTTAGGCGTCTTTAACGTGAACGGCTTGATTTCCTTTGATCTCTGGTGTGTATATCCATCGATCTTGGTCCCCTGGGGTATGTCAGAGCATTAAATGCATGCTTTAAGCACCCTGTTTCAATTCAAGCTTGTAAATACACCCTGCATCACAGACACGATTAAATCGGGCTATTAAACAGTACCATGTTCGTAAATCTAGGCATTAACTAGGGTCTGATATGCAATATTTGACCCTCAACAATTGATTAAGGATGTGATGGGCTAGGTAAAGCTGCAGAGCGTTTCCTACGCGTCTCTCCTCAAGTTTTCCTCAGAACATGTCCTAAAACAGATGAAGAAAAGCAAGATATCTCATGAGTCTTATTCGAATGCGGTTGGCAGTGTATGCCATGGTCTGTATTAGACTGGTTATTTTACAAGCTATCAATGTTGTGAGCAAGTACCCCGGCAAGCAATATTGGGTAGCGGTGAGATGGTAAGAAGACTACGTCTTTCCTTTTGAGAAGACATGAGCAAAAATGGTTGGACATGTGGATTCTGATTCAACGGACATGCTCTCCTAGATCATTCTTGTAGATAAGTTTAAGGTTTGTAAAACTTCTCTAGGCTTGGTGATGACGTAAAAGGAAGACGGAGTGTGTAATAGAAGCTATGATGTGATGCACAGATAAAAGAAGAAGACGAGAAGCTACATGGATGAAGATTGAAGACATGGTGGAGATTGTTATAGACAAATATCTTAAATCTGTTTGTTGGTCTGTCGATGACATCGACAGTGTTTCGATGACATCGAAGCCAGTTTATCGATGACATCGAAGCCAGTTTATCGATGACATCGAAGCCAGTCGTCGATGACATCGACGGTTGCTCGATGCCATCAATAATTGTTAGAATTTTTTACCCCTGGTCGCTGGACAGTTTTAGTCCGTTGTCAATGAAACCGATGGATCTTCGATGACATCAAAGCTTTAACGTAGATTTTCTGCGGAAACGCAGATTTTGCGATTTTTATTTCCTATTCCGATTCTACTTCTTTCTAAACTTATATAAATGGGTGTATGTGGGATTGAGAGATATTCTAAGGCTTTGTAAAGGAGTTCCAAAGTTTCCTAAAAGGATTTTAGGATTTCTAAAGGGTGTAGCAAGGGTGAGATTCGATGTTGTTTAAATCGGGTAAGTCCTCTCTCTTTGTAATTTGTATTTTCATAGTAGAGATCTGTCGCTTTGTGCCATAATTTTTTCCCGCAAGGGTTTTCCTGTTAAATTTGTGTTCTCTTGTGTGTGCTTGGTGTCATTGGTTTGCTATCCTAGATTTAAATCTATGTGATTCCGCAGTACAAATGCCTAATAAGACTTGTTATAAATATGAGCCATTCATCTTTTTCATCATCACATCTCAAGACGTGGCCCTCTGCAGTAGGTGAGATGGACCTTGTGATACTTGTCATAAATACTAGTCATTCATCATTTTCATCATCTCATTTTAAGATGTGGGCTCCTTGTGGCACTTTCAAAAAGTCCAGGAAGTAAGATAAGGAGGACCTTCTTGATACTTGTCATGGATACGAGCCATTCATCATTTTCATCATCTCATTTTAAAATGTGGGCTCCTTTGCAGTACTTTCAAAAAGTTCAAGTAACGTGAGGTGGAGCTTCTCCTTCTATATGCTTGTCATAGATACGACCTTTTCATCATTTTCATCATCTCATTTTAAGATGTGGGCTCCTTGCGGTACTTTCAAAAAGCTCAGGAAGTAAGGTGAGGCGGACCTTCTTAACACTTGTCATAAATATGAGTCGTTCATCATTTTCCTCATCTCATTTTAAGACGTGGTCTCTCTACGGTACTTTCAAAAAGTTCAGGAAATAAGGTGAGGTGGACCTTCTTGATACTTGTCATAAATATGAGCCATTCATCATTTTCATAGTCTCATTTTAAGCTGTGGGTCCAAAAAGTTACGTGGATTAAGTGCAACCACGGTAGGAAAAGTGGGTCATTGCCTAATGTCATAGAAACTATCAATGGTCATTCTTAATGCTTTTATGTCAATTAAACCATTAAAACAGCGTTCCCAGCCATTAGAATATCATTCCCAGTGGCTTTTTTAATGTAACCCCTAATCTAAAAAATTTGTGGTTTGAAAGGTCGTAGAGAATGGTAGATAGCTTGGATCTTTAGCAATGAATGGGATGAGACAGGACCATCTCACACCCATATCTCACACAAGTCTCCACTAATGACGTTTTGATGCAACCATTAATTTTGGCGGGCCTACCTTTGTAATGTTTGTCGTTGATCCGAACCATCCATCATTCACCATTTTCACCGGCTCATTTTATGATGTGGGCTTCCTACCATTGAAACTATCAGTAGTCCAATTTTGTTATTTTTAAGCCATCCAAACCCTTAATTAAAATAATATTTCCAACTGCTCAAAGTGTCGTTGTTAGTGGGTTAAAAGTAATTACATATTTGCCCCTGATCTAATTTTTTTTTGTGACCATTGACTATTTAAAGGACATTTTTTTCACATGCACTCACACAACCCACGTACACCTCTGCGCACTCACACAACAATGGGTGCTCAAACCCATAACCTCGTGTTAAAAGTCTTCTGAGTTTACCGTTGAGTCATGGCATGGGGTCGCTGGCCGATTTGAAAGGATTGGGTTCAATGTGCACTCTTTACTATTGTGTGGCTTACCTGAGTTTCAGATTTATATTATTTTTGTGCTTGCTTATGTGATTGGTTTATTTCACTTGATTCATCTCTATATCTGGTGGATATGTTCATCAAGGTGGTTCGTACAAAGAAGTTCAAGTTCTGTGCGACTTATCTGGGTTTGACAATGGTGTAAAAGAATAATGGATTGTACATGAGAAGTGATGGTAGACCTATAATACGTGGCAGAGATAAGAGAAGCGGACAAAAGGCTACATGTTTGATGATTGAAGACATTGTGGATATCGTTGTTTTTTTTATGTCTTAAATTAAGTTAGAAACATGGCATGTCGATAACATTGACAGACTGTTTAATGTCATTCCTGATGACGTCGAACAATATTCGATCCTATTGAGTTTTTTCAAATTCTTCTCAATTGGTCGCTGGACTAACTGGGTGCTTTCTCAATGTCATCGATGAGTGTTCAATGACATCGAAGATTAGTTCGATGCCATCGAAGATGGCTCGATGCAATTAGAGAAAATCGAATTTTCATGTTTTATCTCTTGACTGTTTTAGTGTTTGTTCGATGTCCATCAATGTGGCTTCGATATCATTGAAGGATAAGTTTCGATAACATTAAAGTATGTTTGATGCCATTGAAAGATTCGACATTGAATTGCACAAAATTATGATTTTATAGGATTTTTTTCTGATTTCGTTGGGATTCTTCCATAACTTATAAATATGGGTGTAAACGGGATTGAAATGAAGATCTAGTTTTTCTAATTTGTTTAAAGGTTTTCAAGGGTATAGCAAGGGTTTGATTCGATGTTGTTTGAATCAGGTACGCTCTCTTCCTTGGTAATTTTTGATTTTATAGTGCTATCTGGCACAAAGTGACATAATTTTTTCCCGAAATTATTTTTTCACGTTAAAATCACAGTGTTTTTTTTTCCGTACTTTGCTTGGTGTCATTGGTTTACTTCACTTGATTCATCTCTATGTGTTTCCGTGGGCCCCCAACAATTCCAGCCTAAAATGATAAACTCAACAACTACCAAGATTCAAGTTGCTTCTGGATTGATGGGTGCACCGAAACGAAAAAATAAATAAATTCCAATGGTCCAAATTCAGTGGATCTGTGTTGGATACTTATTTTTGTCCAATAAATAGTTATTTGAGTAATCTACCAATCTGATTTTTTAAATGCGGCCTATCTAAATTGTGTGCCAAAAATTGAGCTAGACAGTTTAATTAACTTAATATATAAGAGTATAGAATTTATATGAACCTCAATAGGGGACGTACATCGTTCTCGGCATTAGAATTCCTTGGGATATTTTCTGAAAAAATATTTTATGAGTTTGACATCTTTCTCACCATCACTGAAAATAAAATACGGTTTTTATTTATTTATTATAAGTTAATTATAAGTGATTTTAAAATTTAAAATTAGATAAAAATGAATTTATTTAAACTTTAAGATATGTTTTTTAAACCACGTGATTTTTTATTATCTAATAAGTGATTTTTAAAACTTTAAGATATTTATTTCATGAAAATTATGATAAATTCAGGAGAAATAAAAACTTAGTGACTTTGAAAATCTCATGACACCCTCGCAATAATATCATTTGGTAATTTTTTCTCAACGATATAATATTTGTACATGTGTATAAAAAAATATATTTGAAAAGAATTATCATCATCTATTAAAATATTTAAAAATAAACCTAATTAAATATGATATTAAAAATTTACACATCTTGAATGCTAACTGCTATCCTCATGGTGGCAACGCAGCTTATTGCATGGGGAGGTGGCACGGACCATCTGCAAAACGGGTAAGAGAACATTTACTTTTCACTTTTACTCTTTAGGGCCCCTTTGGTTTTTCAATTTCCCACCAAATGGTAAATAAGCTGTTATTACCATTTTTTGTGTTTGTTTAGACATGCATTATAGCCTATAAATCAAGAGGCAAATATATTTGTAAAGGTAATATGTAAAGTACACTATAATCAATACATTTCCACATCATACATCATTTTTAGCAAAATCATCCATACAGTCAAATGTAAGTGAAATAATCATTACTCATTTACAGCCAATTACTATTGTAATTAGAAAACCAAACAAGTACTTAATTTGAATGCAGATCGGGTACCACCCTGTTGTCTTGTGATAAGAACAAGCAAAGCTTTGAGGAACCCACCAAGATTTTTGAGTTTTGTCCAAACCGACTATCTATTTAGTCATATCATTTGAGGGTATAAATCCAAAAATGACGCAAATCCAAAGCTTCAGTAGACCACACCAAATGAAGAAGCAGTGATAATTATGATGCTCACCCTTCCTAGGGTCCATCATGACGTTAGATTTTCCATCCAATCTTTTCATGAGGTCACATAGCCTTGGATGAAGGGAAATGCAAATATCACAATCGTTTAAAAACTTTTGCTACTCCCAGGAAGTTTTTAATGGCGAGCATTTGATCCCTATTGTGTGGTCTAAGCCATACTAAAATCTACCACATTTTAGGGCTTACATCCTAAAATGATATACCCCATTATTAATGACCCACATGCAATATACATGTGCTCCACACACACACACACACACACACACACACACACACACACACACATATATATATATATATATATATATATATATATATATATATATATATATATATATATATATGCGGAACGCTCACCGTTCATGTGAAACAGCACCTCGTGAAACCCCCCAGGCTGAAGTTTTACTTTGATCTAAAACTTGATGGGCCATTAAAAATGAAAACAGTTTCCTCCCTTGATTTGCATTTCTCTTTGCTCTAGCCCACTGGAATTTTAGATTGGGGTGAAAATTTGTCACATGGGATTTCATGGAATTCCGCATCACATGAACCGTTCAGATTAGACACCCATGGCACGTGTGCAAAGGTGCGCACGTGCGTAGGTGCGCAGGGGAGCATGACTCATATATATATATATATATATATATATATATATATATATATATATTAAAAAACCCCTTTTAGCCACTGGGCCTCTTGATGGATGCAACAAACCTGGTGTGTCAAATTTAGAGACGCCAAGACTTATGCACGTACCACACTTCCAAAGAACCTGGAAGAATAGAAATTTTCACATACCACTTTATAGATAGACTTAAACATATAACTTTCCTAATGCACCAACGTGTCGATTGTGTTGGGACACGACAAATTAAGGCAACGATGTCATTCATGCAAATAATATATCATATATTGTAACGCTCTAAAATCGGCACCCAAGTATAAAGATCCCGATCATGAGTTCCCAAGTGTTAACCTAATGAGAATGTATATGTGACCTCATTCAGATTCACATTCATTCCGCATATGAATAATCAGAATAACGCAATTCACTTAGTGGATTCAAAGCGAAGTAGAGATAATGAAAGATTCATAAATATAGAGCTAAGAGTCAAAAATACAATTCCAGTAGTGGTGATCATCCAAAATGAGATTATAAAATTCACAATATACATACCCAAAATGATTAAAGTATAAATTTTTTAGTTTACGTATAATTCTCCAAAACATAACGGTATTGACACAACCCGACATAAGCTTAATTATCTGAGGTCTCACTAGTACTTGCATCAATGATACGCTTGGTTGGTGTTTTAAAATACCGTCTCAGGTAGGAGTGAGTAGCTAACTCAGTGGTTCCATTAGTCCTCAGTTACACATGTTATTAACCCAATCAACACAGGTAATGATAAAACAAGAGATCAAATATTTTCTAAATATTCTTATTAAATACGCATATGAAAATATGACATGATGCATGTTCTCACCGTTCGACACTCCCTCAACACGCGACTCAGACCACCTAGTTCGTAAATGACAATACTTTCTCAACATGCGACTTCAACGCCTGTTTCACCACATTCTAAAATAATGCGATGCAATAAACGATCATTCTAGCCAAGTAGTTATTAAGTTCAATTCATCCAGCATATTAGCGAAGCTAGAATACCAACGTTATATCACGAGTCCTTATCCAAATCACGTGGCTTATTGCCAAATATAACGACTCCTTACTAGTGTCCCTTAATCCAAATTTAGGTGTCATCCATTTATCTCATAAATCTACAATTCCAAAGGTATGGTATAATACTTAAATGTATGAGGATCAACCCAGTATGGGTTATCACCCAAAAAGAGTATGATCACTCAGTACTACTAGTCAGCACACTGCCCCGACCGACTGGAGCGCTATTTTTGAAGGGGGTCCGAATCAAACAGTTCACCCCAACCCACGCTCAGACCATAACTCAGATGAACAGTAGCTAGGGCGTTACAGTGGTGCACGCTTATCACATAAAACCAAATCACCACAAGGAAAGGGTGCGTCACCTAATTCCATTAATGCCTGAGTTGTTCAAACAGTACTTTAGCATGCAACCATTAGCTAGGTAATTTGATGGGGTTCGTTTGAATAATGGTATATCACCTCTATTAGTGTTCATTGGTCACTATGGGAAATTTCGTCACCCCAGCATAGACCGACAGCTCGAACACGGTGTCTCATACCATCATGCCCTGCTCATGAGTCTTAATTGCTCACTGTTCACTACGGGGAGGCTCGTCACCCCAGCATAGGCCAACAACTTGGACACAATGTCCCATACCATTATGTTTGGCTCATGAGTCTTAGTCGGATCATATCACACTAACAGTTATGAATGAACACATCCATTAGGAACGAGATATCCTAGATTCCATTTAGTCATGTCATACATTATGAACATACATGATCAGTCGGCTAGTGGACTAATTTGATTGACATTGGAGAACCCCAACGTAACTAGTATTGGGTGCAAACATCCCATGTAGTCCAGCTACTGTCGGTCGTCTATGTTCACTCGGTCGATCAAACAAGCCTAGGGTGGCCGGCCTAACTAGGGCCACCCCTTGATTTGGGCGATTTATTGACTAACTCAATATTGTAAGTAACCTAAGTATCACTACAAATTTAGCAATTCGTCATGTCGTCAACATACATTCAACGACACAACCGCATTGGCATTTTATCAAATATGAGAGCATATATATAATGCTCATCTAATCACCTAGGCATTTTATCAAACATGTGAGCCTCTATAGGATAATACATTCACTAAAGCATTTAATCAAACATGTAAACATCAACAAATCAACACATCCAATCAAGCATTCAATCAAACATGTGAGTATCATTAGAATAACACTTTTAGTCACATAGGTATTTTATCAAACATGGAGGCATCTATAAACAACTAATGACACATAATACAATTAAACATGAAATATGAACATCTTAAGTATTACAACTCATTCAACATAAGACATCATTAACTAAGACCCTCATAATGGAAACCTAGGCATAATGGTCCGGACCTTATGACGATCCGCTCGACTCAAGGGGCTCATAGGGTTAGGGATTTGAGAAAATCATAAATTTCTATACAAACACTAAGAAATACGTGAGATATATGCAATTCATCCTATAAAAACTTAGGTTGAGAAATAAGTTTGTTTCTTACCTCCCAATTACGAATGGGATGGATTCTGTGAAGAAAAATGATCGATGCGAGGTCTTTGATTAGAGGAAATCGATAAAGGTAAGCACTAAAGCCTCCCCACTCCTACTCTCACTCTTCTTCTCTTCTTCTTTGTCTCTCTCTCTCTCTCTCTCTCTCTCTCTCTCTCTCTCTCCTTTGAAAAATGTAAATTCGTATGGGGAGAGGGGGTGCCCAAATGAGGGCTTTATATAGTGTCAGATGTTGCCCAGATGGCCCCAATGGCCCTTTATTCATTATACTAACCTTGGAATGGGTTATTTCCAACCAATGGGACACGCTGGGGGTGTAAGAGTCAATTTAAGACATAGGATAAGTGTCCCAATAGGTGATCTATATTTGGACACAACCATTTGATGATCAGGCTTGTTGATTAACCAGGAAGGTTCTAATTTAGATCGACGGTTACTGATGATCAATTGGGACTGTGGCTATACGGATGTGTAGAAAAATATTTTTAATCGGTATCCCAAATTTGGCCATGAACCGACGGTCCAAAAGTTACAACTTTGTGAAAGAGCGATGGACTTATTTTACTTCAGTTTCAGATATTCATATAAGGTATTCGCACAACTCAAGGACTTACTTTTCGAGTCAAAGTTAAATGATTCGAGACGCGATCTCGGCTTATTGTCCAGCGATGGACGTTAAGCCCACTGAGACAAACATATTTCTATAGCGTCAGGTTTAGTGGCCTACTAATAAGCGGTCTAGAACTTGTTTGAATAATCAAGGCATTTTTAGAATGAATTGGGTATCAAAATTTCTTGTACGCAATGATTAGGGTTGGATTAGCTAAGTTCATAGTGTGACCTATTCGTAACTAGTGAAAATGCCGATTCGATCATAATCACCATAAACCATTGGTTTTTAGGCTAAAAGAGTAACTGAATTTATTCGGTTTGTTAATTAAGATCCAAACCCTAATTGTCTTGAATTTTGGTAGGTCAACTAAATTTGAGTCATAGATAAACAAATTACTAGGCCAAACTTAATGTTTAAGTGATTTGGCGGATTTATTGACTTTCTACGGTTAATTAATCGAATTTGTGCGGTTCTTTACAAGTACCACCTGTGATAAGATAACATCGAGTGTTAATGGTCAATAAGTGATAACATAAGTTAATCATAATGAAAATTTTCAAGAATTTTTTAAAAATAAAAAATATTGAAAATCCAAGACGGTACATACATATAGTCGGTCCATCTCTCTCATTCATATTTTTCTATTGGTGTGAAAATCCTAGTTTCTTTGAGCCTTTGTCATGACTCTTTGGAAGTGTGTCTTCTACACAATAAAGAAAGGTAAATCTTTTGGAGAATTTCTAGGAGATATTTTTTGTATAAAGGAATTAGTGTGGGAGAGAGAGCTAAGAAAACCCATGTACTTGTGTAAATATAGGTATATTACTGAACCACATGACTTTTATATCTTTTATTTGCTTTCATTTTTACTTTGTTTCATTTTGGGCTTTTGTTTTGCTTGCATCAATCATGGGTGGGCTACCTTTACACAATAATTAGTATTGGAGCTTCGGTTTGATTTTGGTTGGTTTGCAGTCTTTTAATTTATACACTTTCAAATAGCAATTTGGTGGCCATTGAAGGTAAGTGATGGCCACAAAGACATCAAATGTAAAATTTAAAGCGGAGAAGTTTGATGGAAAGAATAATTTTCTCTTTGCAACTCAAAATCCAACTGAGTGTCACTTCTTATTGAGACCTAAACATTTAACAATTTGATGATTGAAATAGAGCCCATTTGAGATCCAGCAACTTATGCCAACTATCACTGTCTTTAGATAAACCTGGAACATGGAACCATGTGATGCAGAATCCCATAAAACCCCATGTCACAAATTTTCACCCTGATCTAAAATTATGGTGGGCCATAGCAAAGAGAAATGCAAATAAATGGAGGAACTGTTTTTGTTTTTCATGACCTATCAAAGTTTTAGATCAAAGTAGAACTTAGGCCCAGGGGGTTTCATGAGGTGCTGCTTCACATGAACGGTTCAGATTTTAGATCCACATCACGTATGATGGGTTCTCCAAAAAGTTTGTACTTTGTAGGTACGAACTGGTTCGCAGGTGAGCGTACCTATATATATATATATATATATATATATATATATATATATATATATATATATATACACGTGTCTCTTTTAACTCTAAAAGTCAAAGACGGGTCACTTTTGAGGCCTGATTGTAGAAATATAGCTTATTGACAGCGTTAAATAGTGTTGGGGTTCTGTCCTAGACAACCAAATTTTGATTGCTTATTGGCCTAATTTTATTCATGGATTATTCGTTAATTATTTTAGCCAATTTAATATCTGTGGAACATGTTTATTTTCACGGATTTGAGAGGATTACCTTTGATTGTTCTTAAACGTATGAGATTGGACAAAACGGCTGTTGGCTAATGAAGTGTTATGGTTCATGGATCTCCGTGGCAGGTTCTTAAACAAGGCTACTATATTTGAACAATGGTTATCTTGTGCGAGGGGAGTGACCTGATATTGTTTGGAGGGACACTCTCCGCGATTGAAGCTGACTCGATGTTGCTTTACCTTTGCCTAACCTCACATAAATATCTGAGTAGTCCATGGATGAAAGCCCAAATGACACCTTTAATCACTTATAATGGCAGGGGTACTAGCATGTATTTAGATCAGGAGACCCATAATACTCATATTAGAAAAGACTTGTGGTTACATCAGCTCCATCAAATTCCCTATACTCAAAAACATGTGGTGGGTGTAGCTGAGTGTTTTTTTCAGGAACATTGATATATACATGATCCAATAAAAGATCTACTTAATCCACTCAAAATATCAGTGTGTAAACTAATCTTATAATTTAAACCATCCGGGTGTTTTAAATGCTACCCAACAACTTTAAATTTTCAATTTAGGTAATCATAAGTTTTTAGCCATTAACTTTTAGTTTAATCATTAATTTATTTTAAACTATTATTAACAGATATTCAATAATTAAGATTTACTGATTCAGTCTCTATGCCTCGTAATAGTGGAGGGATGTGGATGAACAACTTCATTCATAGTAAATTATATATATATATATATATATATATATATATATATATATATATATATATATATGAAGGAAGAGAGAGAGAGAGAGTTCAGCTTGCAGATGCTAAGGTGTGCGGTCCACATCGTGGACAGCCCGGGTCAGTCGACGATGAGGCCCGTCATGTTACAAGGTTATCTGTTCTGTTTCACATGGAACAGAAATCTTGAATCAAAAGCTTTATATTTCATTGGACTAGGGCGGCCTTCGTTGGACCACATATCTGGACACGTGTCCAATCTGCACCTAATCAGGTGCCGGTGACGTATTAACACGTGGGACAGAGATTTTCAATTGAGATATCGTCAAACACGAGCCATTCATCAGGTGGGGACCACAGTTATAACGTGCCTTTGCCAGTATATCAAGTCCGTCCACTAATCATATACGCCTTTGCCAGTATATCAATAAATGGACGGCTAAAAATTAATTGACAAAAAGCAGTTTTGTTAAACTTGCAATTGTGGTCCACCAAATGATTCAATTAATCGGTGGGGCCCACTTTAATTCATGTATTGTATATCCACGCCGTCATTCCATTTTGTCAGCTTATTTCAGGGCATAAGTTAAAAAACGTAGCAATTCAAATCTCAGGTGGACCATACGATGGGACACAATAGATATGGACCATTAAAATTAATTGGGGCCATAAAAGTTTTGGATCAAGCTGATATTTGTTATTTCCCTTCATCCAGTTTTATATAATTTTATTAATGGTTTGGATTGGATGACGCAGGGATGAACGTGATGAGGTCGAACACCGTCTTCCTCAAGGATAACTACTCCGAATCCACGGAGCTTCTCTGGACTCCTCACAGAGACTTCTTGAATCCATGAGGAAAGAAAGCAAGAGAATAGGAATAAACTCTAATAAATTTAAAATTAATTGATGATAAAATAAAAACGAGTTTACACCCCTTTAAATAAGGGAGCCAAGCAACATGAAAGAAATCAGACTCATACTACAACTAAAACTCCTAGAATTTGTAACTTACTATTTATAGACGGTCGTGATGTCTACTAGTGCGCAAGGTTTTCGGCTAAAAATAGTAAGTGTCCTATTTGGCTTCATCAAACCGTTCTCCTAATTATTCTAAGCACTTTTCATGTTGAACACAACTCCTAAAGCCCAACGGATGAAAAGTTATACTCAAACTAAAACTTACTATTTATAGTAAAAACAAAATTAAAACGAGGAAACGACCATTGATCAGGGGGTTTCTCGCAAATCCGGGCTGCGCAACCCGGCGTAGCGGGGTTGGTTGGCTAAAGTAGCTCGTTCTACCCCAAAATCATATATTTTACGTCGGATAACTCATTCTGGATTGTGAGATACGCCCGATTTAAGGTCCGATGGTCCGGATCACTTCTGTCACCGACCGTGCCTTTTCTGATCCATCTTGGCCATGAAATTGTCCGCGACCCGCTCTACATCAATGGATCGTTGTCTACCGGCCATGCAGTAAAATCGACAGGACAGAAATGAAGAAAGATGACTTTTCTAAACTGTTTGCGTGGCATGGCACACACCACAGACTTTGGTGCTATGTTTGTATTATTAAGTTGCATGGGCTCCACTATTATGTACGTGTTACATCCATACCAGCTAATTTTTAAAAATCATCTTAGGACATAGGCTAAAAACTGATCTGGATCCAAAGCCTAAGTGGACCACATCACAGAAGACAATGGACATACCAACGACCATAGTTGAAACCTTCTTAGAGCCCACTTTCATATTTATTTTTCACTCAACTTGTTTGTAAGGTTACATGAAAAGAATGAAGGTAAAACACGCTATTCGTGACAAAATTTTAAAGGTAAGTACTCAATCTCTACTTCTTCATGTGGTGTGGTCCACTTGAGCGTTGGATCTGCAATGATCTGGTAAAATGGACGGATAGTGTGGATATAACTGCATAACCCACTTCGACTGCCTTTTCAGATTTAAAAAAAATTAATTAATTAATTAATTAAAAATTAAAAAGTCAGTAACGACCAACGACCAATCGCTGTTTGGATTGTCTTCAATGCATAATGAATGATAAATGCGCTCCTTTCCATGTAATCCCCACAGTGTTATGATAGTCTGCGGGAGTGGGCCACATACCATCTTAATTGCTAACGATCGAATGCAACTTGCCAGCGTCCACGACCCATGGGCGTGAGTGGGACTTTGACCTTGGGCCTACCTTGATGTATATATGCATTGTATATCCTTACAGTTCATATATTTTGTCAACTTATTCTATGTCCTGGTACCAAAAATTAAGCATATATAAATCTTAAATGGTCCACACAACAAAAAACTATGGTCATTGTACGGTGTCCATTAAAAATAAGATACCCGAATTTCTTGAGAGACTACATGAAGGGTGGTACCCTTCTCTAACAACCCTTAAAACTTTCAAAGGTGTACTGTAGTATAGAATCCTACTCACCCCTGTAGTGATGTAGGGTTGGTGCCACTTATCATTTCATTTTTCAATTGTGTCAATCTCTATATCAGCACCCCGTCTTGTATTCAATTGATTAGGGGCTTTTTTTGTTTTTTTTTCACCCCCGCACACTCACGGCAGTGGAATTTCACCACCTATTGATTATGGGCTTTGTTTTCAGACAAAATGTCTAATCCTTCTTTCTTTCTTTTTTTGTTCTTTTTTTTTTTTTTTTTTTTTTTTTTTTTTTTTTTCTATTAAGTGACTCAGCAATGGCTCCTGTTTAATGGTAGCCCAGCTTATTATTTCAGAATCATGCGGTCGTCAAGCTCACTTCGGAGAGAATTCAATAGCTGCTCTTTGTCGTCTGGGCTAGGCCTAATGTCTCAGTGGCAATTAATAGGAGAACTGGTCCTAATGCTACGTAACAAGATTGGTAGTGATAGGATTTATGCCATAAATTTAAGATATGTAAGTAAGAGACTGGAGGGGGTTGGCCGCCTGACTTAAGTGGATGTGAATACCTAACGATGGGGCCCACCTTCATATACATATGCCTTATATCCACACCATTTATCTGTTTTCAAAACCCATTTTAGGACATGATTCTAATCCAAATCTTACACCATAGTACTAGAAACAGTGGACGATCCATTCAAAGGATCTAAGGAGCCCAATATGATGTATATGTGTAATCCATGCTGTCCATTCATTTTGATAGATCATTTTAATATATAAAGTCAAAAAGTAGGTAGATTGAAGGCCCAAGTGGACCACACCACAAGAAGTAGTGAGGATTGAAATCCTACTGTTGAAAAATTCCTAGGGTCCACTGTGATGTTTATTTGCCGTCCAACTTGTTCCTAAGGTCGCATAGACATGTATAAAGGAAAAACATAAATTTCAGCTTGATGCAAAACTCTCGTGTCCTCTTGAGATTTACAATCCCTTAGGATTCACCTATGCCTCCAATTCCCTACTTTTTTAGGCTTATACCTTATAATGATTTGTCAAAATAAATGTAAGGGTGGGATGGAGCACTGATTTGTCAAAATAAATGTAAGGGTGGGATGGAGCACATAAATCATGATGGCATTGCAGAGCCCCTATAAAGATAGTCCATATCTAACTATGTAATGGTGGGATAGTACCCAATCCACGCATTAATACACATCCACCATGATGTGGGTAGGTCCAAAAATACACAACTCTACCAACAACCGTCTCCACCTCTTTAGCTTTGTAGATTTTTTTTTGTTTTTTATTTTTTTATTTTATTACTGGGATCTCCCCACAACTTGTATTTTGATGCTCTAATATTATAGATTTTCTTTATTATTGTTTGCGTCTCCTTAAACTTTGTTTGATGTGCCCTTCCTAAAAGCCAGGACTGTCTTTTTACATTGATTGTATCTCCCTCAATCTTTGATTGATGTGTAACTTAGGAATATTTTATTTTATTGGTGGGTGTTCCTGTAACTTCGTTTAAAGTGCTACCTGTGAAAGATCACAGATAAAACATTTGGATTAGTCAAAAAGGGCTGCGGATTTTTCCTAAGAAGCTCCTGCACCACAAACCTATGTGGGCCCCACCTAGATGTTTGTACGAAAATCCACCCGGTGCATCAGTTTTTTGAGATCATTTTATGACTTTAAATGAAAATGAGAAGTATACAATACTCAAGTGGGCTGCACAAAAGGAAAAGGTGGGTAGGAGGATTCTCACCGTGGAAACCTCTCATTCAACTGTAGAAGTTCAATACTCACGTTTTTGGCCCACTTGAGTATTGTATCCGGCTCATTTTTAGTCCCATAAACTAAAATGATCTCAAAAAACGAATGGACAGGGTGGATTTCGCGAAAATATCAAGGTGGGCCCCACCTGAGTTTCCTGCGGAAGCTATTTGTAGGAAATCTGCGTCCGTCGAAAAGAATCTCTTTACCATATTATTTATTTATTTATTTATTTATTTTTTCTCCTTTTTGTTGCCCAGCAAACCATTTATATACTCCAGCGGAGGCTGATGGACGATACGCAGGCACTTTGAAATTTTTGCTATCAAATCATCTGGCTGCCTGATTGGTGGCCACACTGAGTGAAATTGAAGGTGTTAGGCCTTATCTTTTACCCCCACATGAGTTTGGGATGGTGGTGATTTTTCCACTGTAAAGTGAAAATGGTGGTTGACGTGATAGACACGGTCAATTTCAGACGTGCATTAAAGTGGGTCTCACAGAGCTTAGGAGTTGCACTCGGGCGGCGGTTGGGTACTACCCCCACCAGGACCTAGCTGGACACGGACGGTCCTGTCAGCGGCTATATATGGGGCCCACCCTGTTATATATATATATATATATATATATATATATATATATATATATATATATATATATATATATATATATATATGTTTTATTCACTCGGTACATGCATACATATGGACAAATCATTTTAGGGCACGAGCACAAAACGGAAATGAACAAGCGGACCACATCACACGACGGTGAAGAATGGGAATTGAAAGCCTACGGTTAAAAACTTCTTTAAGGGCACGGATGTATCATGCTCAATCCTCATTGCTTCCATTGGTGTGGTCCACTTTAACCTTTAATCTGCCACCTTTTTTGAATTCATGGCCTAAGATGATCGGTCAAAATGAATGAATGATGTGGATATAACATATACATCATGGTGGGCCCCACAAATCTCCTAATAGAACCATCCGTCCCAATCCATTGCAGTGTACCAGTGTTGAAGAGAATTCCAGGTAGGGGTATACATCGAATCCAATCGAGTTGAGCTGAGCTGACTTCTGCTCAAACTCGACTCAGCTCGGTCCTTGAGTCTGATTGGCCAGCTCAACTGAATTCAGTTTACAAGTTGGACTACTTCGAGCTGAGTTTGAGCGAAGACTACGTTGAATTTACCTATTTAGAATTTCCACAAACACTTACATTGGACCGTACATTCAAAATCCTACTTTATGTAAAACAGATATGATTTTACAGATATTTTACAGATATCCTACTATATACAATATAAATAAACTAAGCACAAAAAATAGTATTTGCTTCATGTGTATACTTTCCTTAACATTGGCCACACTTCATTTAATCATTCTATCAGATATTTGGTGAGCAACATCAATAACAAAGTAATCAAGTCACTGAATTAGTTCGAATCGGGTTGAGTTCGTCCCTTGTTGGCCGAGCTCGAACTAATTTTTGATTGGGCTAAAAAAATCAGCTCAACTTGGGTTAAACTCAGCTTCAAACCAATTCGAATCAAGCTTTTTCGAGTCGGGTCGAGCAGGCTAACTGACTGGCTCGGTTCGTTTACACTCAACTACAGTCAAGAACAAAGTAACATTCATAGTCAACAGTTAGGTCTTTTTTAGTTTTTCATTTTCTCAAAACACATACTTGAGATTTCCATGAGTTTGAAAATAACGGCTAAAATATTTTGCTCAAAGCATCAAACAATTTCACAATTCAGGTGGGCCACACTGTACATTCAAAAGAACTTTTTCACCAGGCATTCCTTTGTTTTGATACGTTGTGGCCCACTTAAGGTGTGAAATTGCTTGATTTTATTAAGATAGGTGTAGATCACCTGATGCAAAGTTCAGATCTAAAACAAGTGCTACATTGCAACGCATGCGGCTTGTGCATAATCAGGGCTTCCACACGCGCGTGGAATCAGGAATTAAACGTGATGAGTGGAGCTATTTGGAGTGGGTGCAGATTAGGTACCACCCAGCCTGTTTTGAGCTCGGGAAAAGCGCAGGCTCCGAGGGACATTGAGGGGCTACTGTGATGTATGAGTTTTATCCACACCGTCCATCAATTTTTCCATTTCATTTTATATTACAAGACAAAAAATTAAGTAGATCCAAGGGTCAAATAGACTGCACCAAAGCCTGCCATTGACGCCTTCTTAAGGTCCACCATGTAGTTTATTTTCCATCCAACATGTTGACATGGTCATATACACGTAAATAAAAATAAAAAATAACCTTGATTCAAAACTTATATAGTACTAAAGAATTTTTCAACAGTAGTAATTTAATCCCTACTGTGTCGTCCATTTAAGCCTGAAATATTCATTATTTTTTTGAATATTAATTTATAAAGATATGGAAAAATGTATAGACAGTGTGGATAAAATTCAAATATCAGAGGCTAGAAAGGATAGGGTAGTACCTAATCCGTGCCCAGTGGGAGTTCGGACAGATTCTTACTGACATGACGTGTACTTTTCTTGTCCTACCTCGTGCTTCTCCCTTTTGGAATATTTTAGTTTCACACGTGAAGCTCCCATCATCACATCATCTATTCGATCCAGACATGATATAAATCAACTTTAAGATTTATTCATGATTATAATAGAAAACCACGCACGTGACTGGACCTCTCTTTCAATAACCGTGTAATCTATGAATTTCTGCGAGCCACTCACTGAACGGCTTGGGTCATCCAATGATTCATCAAGGCAGCCAAAAAGGAATGCATGGACACCCTTCCAAAAATTGACTGTAGGGAGCCATTGCAACGAAGTTAGCGGCCCACCGAGATGCATGGGACATCCACTCCAACAATCATTCGTGCCAGCTCATGTTAGAGTGTGAAATAAAAAATTAGCTCGATCTAACGATTGATAAGAACACACCATATGGAAATGTTAGTAATGGGATGCCTAACATTGGAACCTTCTTTGGGCCTGTTTTGGAGCATGGATTTGGAACCCATTGGTTTTGAAATCCTCATATTGTGTTTGATACCCAGTATTAGGAATCAACTTTCATCCAAAAGTAGTTATAGGTTTTGCATTTAATTACTAAATCAACTTTTATATCTCTAATAAGTAACATACATGATGCTTGACATAATGGTTGTAATAAACCCACTGAAATATATGCTTTGAACGAAAATGATGAAATTCTAGTCTCAGGTAAGCTGCAAGCATGAGATCATCTTCGAATAATTAACCAACGATTTTTAACCATTGATTTACATGAACAATATTTTGACGGTGATGATCATCATATTAAAGTAATTATTGTGATGCAATTGATAATCTAATTATTTTGGGATATCATTAGTGGGCCATGTGCCCAATAGAATTAATAATCTAGTGACACACATGTTATACATACAATTCTTGAAAGGATTTTAGATATAATTCAAGCTATCGTAATGGATTTGAAATCCTCAATGAGGGATTTGAAACCCCATGTATTTGAGTTCCCCAATGACTCTATGGGCCCATTGAAGTTTTGTAACGCAGTTGATATTTGTGTGTATTTTCCCTTCCTCCGCGTCTGTGTGATCTTATGGATGGATTGGATGATGCCTTGGGAAGGTTTCAACAATGGAAAACATTATTCTCACTTTTTCCAGTAGTGTGGTCCATTTAAGCTTTTGAATATTATTCAATTTTAGGCTCAACTCCTGCAATTAGATGGAAAATGAATGGACGGCAGGGATAAACCACGTACATTCATATACAGAATTTACTCAGTACAATAAAAACTATTGAGACACTGGAGAAAAGCTTTTTGTGTTTATCATACAGGGAGATGCATAAGGTTAAAAAAGGAACATGGCATCCCGAAAACGGAAAGTTTTTTTTTTTTTCCTCGAACTGGTAAAAGGTGGTCTCAGACAAAGGAGCCTTAAATCAAGAAAAACTATGCACCCCACGACCGTCTAATCAGAGCTTTGATATTGGAATGAGCAATGATGATCAGTAGGCTCCGTGGAGAAGGGCCGTCCATCAGAGAAGAATTGGTGTTGGGATGGATTCTGTCTTATTTACTTGTTTGTATAGAGGTAGTGGAGGAAATAATTCTTCAAAAAGTTCTGTTTCTTCCTTGGACATGGATATATGGTCATGGTCCATCGTTTGCCTAGACAGCGGTGAGCCGTCAGTTTACACGTGGTGAAATTGTTCATTGATCCAGACCGTGTGGATTGTAGGGCTTGGCAATCAGCCATGACCCACTAAGCGAGAGTTTAAATTTGAATGGCATGGAAGTGACCGGGATCCAATGATTTTAACTATCATATTGGATTGCTAGCTATCGAATAGACGATCACTGGGGAAAAAAAAACTTTAAGGTCATCCACCCAAATTGAATAGGAAAAATTAGACCATTTGATCCGTGTGATTTCTGGGTTATGCTCCTTCCATGACGGCACTGACAGTTTGGATGGTCCATATTGCCATACACGCATGCCACACGTACAACAGACAAGTCGCCATGGTTTTGAAAGCTTGTGGGGACTAGGACTGTGATCTATGCCCATTCTTCCTTTTTCTTTTTCCTATTAACCTGACTAGTGGAATGAGCAATGATGATCAGTGGTTCTATGTAAAAGGGCCTTATATCAGTGGAAGAAATTATGTTGGGATGGATTCTGTCTTTACTTGTCTGAATAGAGAAAGTGGAGGGAGAAGAGAGAGCTTGAACGTTCACACCGCTCCTTCTTAGAACATCACTTAGAGAGAGAGAGAGAGAGAGAGAGAGAGAGAGAGAGCAAGTGGGCCATGACCACATGCCCTCAGGTCCACACACTCCACACCTGCCTGTGTGGAGTCCATACAGACAACTCTGGTTTAACCTGGCTACTACCAAAATAAAGACAATGCTCTCATTTCTCCTTATTTGGAGTAGGTTTATGCAAGAGTCCCAGCATTAAGAATAGGCAGCAACAATAGTTAAATGATGTACTACAGTTATTATTAGAATATATGTTTTTCTTTATTTTGAGAAACATGCACTGATTTAGATCATCATGTGAGAATTAATGACTTTCTTTTTTTTATAATAAACTTTAAATTCTACTATGTTTAACTATAAAATCCATCACACCTGTGATCAAAAGGCCTACTCTGTCCGTGGCAAAAGAAATGTTGATTTGTGTAGCATTCAAATGGTAGTGTGACGGTTGATATCCAGGCACTTAGAAATTACTTATATATTGAACACATGACGTAAAATCAATTCAAGCTATACTGTCCAAATTATGCTTTCTAGTTTATATGTATCATGAACAAAAAAACTAATATTATTTGATTACCTAAATATTAGATTGGTTGACGTATAATCAATGAATAAAAATGAAAAATATCCAGGTGACATTATATGGCACCCTCGCTTTGATATTGTGGACCAAAAAGCTAGATAGGTCAGATCAACAGGTGGACCTTCTCTGGGAGCTAACTTGGTAATTCTGGATCATTGCATTAGTGTCTGCTTGCCACCAAACAAATAATTTGCCCGTGGGACTGAGGCCCATGGATCGGCCATCCAAACAGCCTATCTAGTGGGCCCTGGAATCATGGAAGTAGGAAATCTTCCAGACTGGTGTAACAATGGTTCTCAGCTGTCAATGAATAGAGAAAATGCCCAACATCAACAGGTTTAGGATCTACAACCCTTCCACAGTAAGTCCCATGAAGTCAGTGACCTACCTTAGCTTTTCCCATAGATATAAATACATATATCTAATGCAACAGACAAAATTACATACTGTATATTTGAAACAACAAAAACAAAGATACACAAAGAACAATCAACCATGATAAAGGAACTATGATCAAGAGCAACAACAGGATGGAATTCAGAGAATTTAGGATCATTTTGGGATGATTCTTTTCTCCTCATTTTCCATCAATTTAAAGTACTGAGAAATGTACAAATGTAGAAATAATATAAACTCACATGTATGAATCTTTTATGGTGGTTAGCAGGACAACATCTGTATGAGCTAATAAGGGGCAACATAGATAAACTAACAAGGGAGGCCAAGCGAAATGGCATGGATAGCCATTCCAAGGCTGAGCGAAAGGCAAACCAGTCCAAGAGCTACCCAAATCAGCTTCTTTGCCGCGACAACTGATATGGGCAATGGCGGAAATAGGATGGAGAGCAAAAGAAGCGCCACACTGAATGCAAAAGTGGCAAAAATTGCTATAGGGTAGACAATTGAGAGGAGTTCGTAGTGAGGGAGGTTGACAGGGAGATCTGCAACAATCACAATGGAAGCGATGGTAATAGCAAGGAAAGAGACCTTGAACATCCTCTTCTGGACCAGCTTCACGTCTGCTAATTCTCCATTGCATTGAGGGGCCCCAGCAGCCACAAGGAATGATACAGGCACCTGTGGAAATTGGATGTAGAGGAAAAGAAAGGCCATCCCCAATGTGAATGTGGTGAAATTGGCTACAGCATAAGCAATGGAGAGGATTTCATGGTGAGAGAGGCCAACAGGCAGATCTGAAACAATTCCAATGGCAGCAGCCATAATAACAAGGAACGGCACCATGAACTTCCCCTTCTGGGCCTCTCCAACCAATGCAGGGGCCCCAGCAGCCCTCATGGTGATGAACTTGCTCTTAAGGCTGAGTGAAAGGTGATCCAGTCCAGCAGCCACACCAACTAACTTCTTTGCTACAAAGACTGATAAAGGCACCTGAGGAAATAGGATGAAGAGCACAAGAAGTCCCATCCCCAATGTGAAAATGGTGAAATTTGCCGCAGAATAAGCAATGGAGAGGAATTCATGGTAAGGGAGGCCGACAGGGAGTCCTGTGACAATCCCAACTGCAGCAACCACAATAACAATTACCAACATCTCAGGCATCATCTTCTGGGCCAGCTTCATGTCTGCTGATTCTCCAACCAATGGACGGGCCCCAGCAACCCCCCTGCTGTACTTGCTTGCATCATGATCCTCCATCTCTGATATTCTTTCTGTTGAAAACTATCCTGAATAAAACCTCAAAAATATTAGCAGAGCGACACACCCAAAATAGACTTTATTAATAGATATACTTCTACTTCCCAATTTAGCAAAACACTACAAAAAGGGAAATTTGGGAGGAGAGATTTCCTATACAAGGAACCAGTATAAAAAAATCACATTCAAAACCAGATCTGCAAACCTTATTTATTTCAGTGGGTTTATCATAATCCTCCACATATGCACACTAATTATGGATATTGAAGTTAATTTAATAATTAAATTCAAACTCCTGTAAATATACTACATAATTTCAATGCATTACTATTTTTGGAATACAGGGGATTCCAATCCAAGCTCCCAAACACAACTGAATCATTACCTTGATTTGGAATCCAAGCTCCCAAACTGCCGTTTAGACTCAAAATCATGGATCAACAAGAAAATACAGCAAAATACATACAATTTCATTTGAATAAGACGAGATTACATACAAACAGAGCAAGGAGAAGCTCTCTTGCAAAGGATTGAAGAATGAAAATGATGAAGAGAAAAAGAAGAAGAATCAAAGAAAAATGAATCCATTGCAAAGATAACTTTCAGATTTCAAGTAAGAACAGGATCTTCTTAAAAATCACAGAGAGTATTGTAAAATCCCTCCTATCCCTATTTCATCTCTATTTGGACGGCGATGGATAGCAGATGTGATATTCCATCCAGGGGGGTTTCAGGACGGAGGGATTGCGAAATCCGGAAGCGGATTGGCTAGCGTACCACACACCAGCTATATAGCTGCTGTAGGTACGTGTCGTGCTAAGACGATCACTGACGCTCCTCGAGCTCGAGTTGTACGAATGGCTCAAAGGAGATCAAAGTTACATGGGCCTCATAGAGATGTATTTATTATACCTACACCGTTCATCTATTTTCAGAGATCATTTTAGACCATTATCCAAAAAACGAATCAAATCCAAAGATCATCTGCACCACACCACAAATAGCAGTGGAGATAATGATGTAGGGCCTACCATAAGGCTTATTTTCCATCCAATCTGTTCATAAGGTCACAGAGACCCGAATGAAGAGGAAAAACAAATTTCATACTGATCCAAAACTTCTGTAACCCCAAAAAGGGTTTCAATGGTAGACGTTCAATTCCCCACTGCTTTTTGCAGTGTGATCCAGTTGATAGTTAGATCTGCCTTAGTTTTCGTCTAAAGCCTTAAGACGAGCTCAAATGTATGGACGGTTTGGATATAACACATACCTCATGATCAGACCCACAACTTGCTGAAGTAAATTCAGCAGCTGTATAGTTGGAGGTACACCAGCCAATCCGTTACCGCGAAATCCCTCCTTTGAACTCCCGCTGTCCTCCTCAGTCTATCGTTGAGGGATGGATGGATCGCATCCGGAGCTGCTCGTTGTTGCATGTCCAGTCGTAGAAGGGAGAGAGAGCGAAGTAATCGAAGACGAAGTTGCGATCGAGAGGGTACGATTGCAGCCACAGCTGGTCCTTGAAGCAGATTCCAGTCATGTCCGTTCCCGGCGGTGGAGGCATCGCCGGTTTCCCATCGAAGCTTGGGTTTCCAGAAGCTGGATTTGGTGGGGAAGCGGCGTCGCCGCCACTCTCTCTCTCTCTCGTGAGAAATTGAAAATTCTGGAGAAGCTCCGGTCGAGGGGGAATGTATATCTTGGAGTTGGGAGTCGAGTAAGTTCAACGGTATACTCCGATCATTGTACAAGCGGGACCATGTTTCGGTGATCCAGACCGTTAGTAGGATGCGACCGGGGGTGGATGCACCGCCTAAAACTAACTTCTATCAGACTATCCTAGCCTCTGAATTTTTGGATCACCGAGGGCGGATCCAGATTCACTGAAAATAAGCCCAATAGCTGTGGCTGGGATCTTCCAACCTGGGAGATTTTTGAGGGTCATGGGCCATCCACTGTGGGGCGCGATGGACCAATGTCTGGATAGCGGAAACTTGTGTCCCACTCGTACACGCCATAACACGAGACTTGTGAGCCGTCCAAATTCAGAAGGTGAAATCAAGTGGTTTAGATTGCGAAGCCACTGACATCGCCATCATTACCTTAAAATTGATCCCATATCTCCTAATCCCGTTCAATCCGGCCCGCCAAACAGGCCCCAGCAAAGATAACTTTCAGAAGTAAGAACGGCATCTTCCCAGAAATCAAGAAAATGCAAAGAAAGCACTCGATCTACTATCCCAATAAAAAAATCCAGAGAATAAAAAAATAAAATCAAAGCAGAACAAAAATAAATAAATAATAGAATTAAAAAGGGAAAAAACAGGAGATTTGAAAAATCAGGAATCCCAAACCAAAAAATGCTACAATGGAATATCCAAGAGCAAAGCGAACCTTTATCGGAGGAAAGACAGCTTCGAGCGGGCGATGCAAAGAAAGAGGGAAAGGGGGGGGGGGGGGGGCGTGTAGGGGGTTCCGTAGGGAAGCCGATTGGCTGGTGTTCCTCACACCAGCTGTATAGCGGCTGTATCGATGTCAGCAAGTTCCGTGGGTCTGACCATGAGTTATTTGTTATATTCAAACCGTTCATTCATTTTGCGAGCTTGCCTTAATGCCTTCACCAAAAAATACGACAGATCTAACCATCAATTGGACTACACTGATGAAAGAAGTAGGGGATTGAACGTCTACCATTGAAACCCTTATAGGCGTCACAGAAGTTCTGGATAGATATGAAAAAAAATTTTCCTCTTCGCTCAGGTCATTTTGATCTAATGAATAGATGAGATGGAAAATAAACATGATGGTGGGCCCTGTGAATTTTTTAACGATGAAAATCATTATCTCGGCTGCTATTTGTGGTGTGGTTTATATAATTTTTGGATATAATTCATTTTTTGAATAATGCTCTAAAATGATTAGAAAAAATAGATGAATGGTATAGATATAATAAATACATTACTGTGGGGCATATGTAAATTTGACCTCCTTTGAACCGTTCGTACAACTCAAGTTCGAGGGGCGTCAGTGCTTCTTCGAGCGACACGTACCTACATCAGTTATATAGCTGGTGTGAGGTACAGCAGCCAATCCACTTCCGTTTTGTAGAAAGTGCATCACAGCTGCAACGGTACTACCACACCTTAGGTAGAGACGGACAGTCCTTTAAGGAGAAATGTGGGGCCTGCTATGATGTGAGTGTTTTATCCAAGCCGTCCATACATTCATAAAAATTATTTTATGGAATTATCCCAAACATTAGTAAGATTAAAGGATCACGTGGACCACATAGGAAGTAATGAGGATTAAACGCCTACTATATAGAAGTTATTAGGGAACACATTATTTTTTGGATTAAGTTGATATTTATGTATTCCCTTCATCCGGGTTTATGCGACATTATGCATAAGTTGGCTGGAAAATAAACATCACGGTGGGCCCTGCAAAGGTTTCAACGGTGAGCATTCAATCTCCACTGTTTTTTTTTTTTTTTTTTTTTTTTTAAGGTTCGTTCACTTATTAATTGTCAGCGTTTGATCCCTACTCTGTAGTCCACTTAAGGCATGGATAATGGGCTTATACCTTAAAAAATTTAGAAAAAACTAATGAACCGGCGGGTAAAACACTCAATGTATGTTAGAAATCCGTTTCGTCCATCTGTTTTTAGAACTCATTTCAGAACGTTCTACAAAAAATGAGATTGACAAAAAAAACTCAAGTGGATCACACGAGAGATAAAATTAGAGAAAGAAATTTATATCGTTGAAGCCTTCATGGGCTCCATCTTGATGTTTTTATGCTATCCAAACCGTTTATAAGGTCATCATCTAATGGGATGAAGTGAGAGCACCAAAAAATAGCCTGAAAAAAACTTTTATGGTTATAAGAATTCTTCAACGGGTGCCCACTAAATTCCCACTGTTTCCTCTTGTGTGGCCCATTTGAGTATTTAATATATATTAATTTTAGTCTCATGTTTTCAAGCGAGATCCCAAAACAGATGAACGAAATAAATTTCTCAAAAACATCACAGTAGCCACTACCCACCATCCTTGCTCAGGACTTTCCTCCGGAAGGCTTTAGCACGTCTGGAAAGCCTTTCGCAGAAAGCTCCAGCGCAAGGAAACTGAGTGGGCCCACTGAAATTTATGTGAGAAATCCATACCGTCCATCCGTTTGGTTAGCTTATTTTAGAACATATGACCAAAAATGAGGCAGATAAGAAACTCAAGTGTGACACACCAGAGGGAAAATTAGGAAAAGAAATTTCAACCGTTCGAAATCTTACTGTGCTCCACCTCGATGTGCTTCGCGTCGGCTTTTCGTGCTGTGAAGAAAAAGGTCTCAGGTCCAAACCGTTAGATCATTCGTTATAGTCCACCCAGCTGATAACTTCACATCTGTGTGCATTCAACATCTACGCCAACTACAAGTTTCACTTTCAGCAAACATAACTCATATTCGTTCATGAAATAGTCTACAGTTGTATTTTTCTATTTATCAATGGATTAGAAATTATTTTCTATTGTGTGGTATAATTAATTAGTGTATAGATCTGATATTTGTAAAACTATATCTTCATGGTGGGTCCAATCTATTTAATGGGTTGGATGTCAAATAAACTTAAAACGTGGGAATTTATCATCTAGGTGGACCATAACTTAGGTCCAACCGGTTGAACTTGAGAGCTGCTCTGGGTGAAGGAACTTGCTTGAGCATTACGCCTTGGCTTCAAGAAAACCGCTTAGCGGATTTTCAGTAGCAGAACCACCCACCATTTTTTAAAAATAGAGTCGTTTTCCGTTATTAATTTTCTTTGCATTTGTCCATGGCAACGCGGATTGTGGAGCGATGATTTCGCCACGCTGGAGTAAACTCACTGGGGCCCACCGTGATAATCCATACCGTTCATCTGTTTTTTTAGCTCATTTAAGGGCATAGGCCTAAAATTAAAGGATATTCATGAGTTCAAGTGGATCATATAATAGAAAACATGGAGAATAACATCCACCATTGAAACCTTCTTGAGACTGACATTAGCGTTTGTTTGTCATCCAACCTGTACACAAGGTCACATGGACATAGATGAAGGGAAAACTCAATATCAGCTCGATCCAAAACTTCTATAGTCCCTAAGAAATTTTCAATCGTAGGTGGTCAATCCCCACTAATTCGTATGGTGTGGTCCCCTTTAGATTTGGATATGCTTAAATGTCTACCTCATATTCTAAAATGATCTTAAAAATCAGATAAACGGTGTGGATAAAACATGTACATCACAGCAGATGTCATATAGCTTTGGTCACGTCCTGCTAGTTGTAACACTTGCGCCTTACATTACCTACTCAGATATTGAACGCGAGGCTTAGGTTAACACTTATATTGTATATTCTGGCCATTATTTCATTTTGCCAAAACTCATTTTAAGGCATAAGTTAAAAAATAAAGTGGAATCAAATCTCAGGTGGACAATATCACAGTATACAATAGGGATTGATCATTAAAATTACAATGGGTTTATGTAAAAGTTTTGGATCAAGGTGATATTTATTTTCTCCCTTTATACAGATTTACATTAAAAGACATTACAAGGTGATATTTATTTTCTCCCTTTATACAGATTTACATTAAAAGACATTACAATGGGTCTTAGGAATTTTTAAAAAGTGGGTGTTCAATCACAGCCATTTCTTTTGGTATGATCTGCCAAAATCTGGGTCTTCTTTGACAGTGTAAATATATAATACAGGCATCAAGGTGGGTCCCACGGTTAAGCCGGCACCGTATTGGGTGAGGCCGGGCCTGCACCTAATCTGCTTCTGTGCTTCCCTCACACGTTCCGTCACGCGCATGGGAAGGGATTGCGTGGTGTGCCACACAACATGGGCTTTGGTGCCTAGTTGATTTTATTAAGTTCTGTGGACCCTATCATTATGTAAATTTATATCCATACCGTCCATTAATTTTTTGAGATAATTTTAGGACATAGAGGAGAAAACTGATCCGGATCCAAATCTCAAGTGGACCACATCACAGAAAACAATGAAGGATAGTGATGACCACCGTTGAAAACATCCTACAGCCCAACATGATATTTATTTACTATTCAACTTCTCATACCATCATATGGACTTGAATGAAGAAAAAATGAAAATATCAGCTTGATATATAAATCTGTTGTCACCGACAAGTTTTCCAAGGCAGGCATCCAATCTCCACTTCTTCTGTGGTCCACTTAAGCTTTGTTTTTGCCTTCGTTTTAAATATATGATATAAAACGATCTCCCAAACGAATGGATACGTGTATATAACGTGTACCATCATTCCCTTGTTTAGGAAAATAAATAAATAATTAAAAATTAAAAAGTGAGTAACGACCAACGACTAGTAGCTGTTTTGATTGTCTTAAATGCATAATTAATTAGTGTTAAATGCATGATGATTTACCCTTTTCCATGTCCCCACAGTGATGTGATACGCAGCTGGAGGGACTCGGATTAGCTACTTAAGGGCCTGATTGGCCGGGCAGATTGGATGGTACTAGAGTGGATTGCATGGATTTCAAGGTAATGATATCTGCATCAGTGGATTGGTGCAGGATCGATGAGATTGCTATATCCTGGGATTGCTATATGGGGTCCATTTGGTACGCCTGGCCAATCCCAGGATTAAACCTTCCAATCCCTTTCAATCCTTCAAACCAAACATGTCCTAGGCAATTTTGAAGGGATTAGGGTGGATTGGATGAGATTTAAAGGTAATGATGATGATGTCAGTGGATTGTCTTAAGATTCATGGGATTGCTATATCTCGGGATGAGGATCCCGTGTATGTATGGCATGCCTGGCCAATACTAGGATCTATCTTCCAATCCCATCCAATTTGCCTGGCCAAACAGGCCCTAAGTGGCATTACCATGTAATGTGGGCCCTACCGTGAAGTATGTAATGTATCTACGTTGTTCATTCATTTGAAGGCATCATTTTAGGTCGTGTGTCAAAGAATGAAGCAGATCCAAATCTCAAGTGGAATCCTCCATGGAAAACAATTGGGATTGAACTCCTACTATTGAAAACTTCTTTGAGCTATAGGAAATTTTGATCAAGCTAATATTTGCAATTTTCCTTATTTAATGTCCGTGTTAACTTATAAACAAGTTGGATCTCAAATAACAATCATGGTGGACCGTAGGAGGGTTTCAACTGTTGGTGTTACTGTTCCTACTGTTTTTTGTGGTGGGATTCACTTGAGTCTTATTCTCTGTCTCATGACCTGAAATTATTTCTCTAAGTGGATATATGATGTGTGCAACACATACATCATGATTGGGGCACAAAGAATGTGGTGACATCACTTCTTAAGCGAGACTGACTACTGTCGGGTTCAGTAGCTAATCCGCCTCCCTGCTGGAGTGGGCCACTTACCCATCCTATTTGCCAATCATTGAGCAACTTGCTTGCAACTCAACCCAGGTACGTGAGTGGGGGACGCGGTTTGGCTAGTGTCGCAGCCACCAGCCTCGTGGCTAGCCAGTGATAGCTAGGTGCTATGTGGGCCCTACTATGATGTATGTGTTTTATCCACGCCGTCCATCCATTTTTTCATATCATTTCAGGTTTTAATCCAAAAATTGAGGTATAAATCTCAGGTGGATCACGGCACAGGGAAACACTGGTGATTGAATGTCCACCATTAAAATCCTCATAAGGCCCATTTACTGTTTATTTGACATCCAATCTGTTAATTAGGTCATATAGACCTAGATGAAGGGAAAAAAAAAAAATAAAATCAGAGATCAGCTTGATCCAAAACTTTTATGGCCTCCAAAAAGTTCTTAGTGTTGAACATTCAATCAACAATGTTTCCTATGATGTGGTCCACCTAAGATTGGTATATACTTCAGTTTTGAGCTCATATCATAAAATGATCTAGAAAAATAATAGATGGACAACATGGATGAAACACATACATCATGGTGGGCCCACAAAGCACGGATCCTAGCCAATCTGCTCTTGTGAGTGGGACTTTGACCTTAGGCCTACCTTGTTGTATGGACTGTATATCCACATGGTCCATCTGTTTTTCCAGCTTATTCTAAGGCATGGTGCCAAAAACGAAGCACATATAAACTTTAAATGGACCACAAAATAAGAAATTGTGGTTATTGACTGCTAACCATTAAAAACTTTCTAAGATACATTGTAATGTTTTATTGACCATCCAACTTATTGATAAGGTCATGCCCACCTAGATGAAAGAGACAAACAAAAAAAAAATATGAGCTTGATCCAAACTTTTTATGTCCCAGGGAAAATTTTTTAATGATCAATAATCACTATTGGTCCACTTTCAATTTGTATCTACTCCACTTTCTTGGGGCCATGCCCTAAAATAAGCCTCCAGGTGAGCCCTAGAGTCAGGGTCTCACCCCATAGCTGGATCCGGAGTTGCAACCAAGTCACACTCCTTCACCATGCACAGCTTGGATTTTCATATGATGGGCAACACATATTACAGATTACTTCCTATACACCAGCCCTACCGGAAATCATAAGGTAAGGTCTTGCTACGTATATCTGATGACTATATAGAGTAGTTTGTGTAGATTAATGGTGTAGAACATAGATGTCTATACATACACATACACCATCCCATCATTCACTTAGTGCGATGGGGCATTGCACTTCATCTTCTCTATATGATTTGCCGAATGAATTGATCATGTGTACATTCCTAGCATAGTTGGACCAAAAGAAGGTGGATCGAACCATAACTTTTGATCCAGGTATTATCATAGGGCGCATAACCTATCAACCTTTACTGAAATGGGCTATCCAAGGTGAATTGACCCAAGTCTATCTATTTCGCCAGAAAATACGTGCTTTCAATTCCAAAACAAAATTTTAAGAAAAATTACTATTTTTAATATTTTTGATTTTTAATTTTTAATTTTTAGAGTTTTAAATTTTATTCTTTTTTAAAAATAACTTGTAATATGATTCTTTTAGCAAAATTTTATTTGAAATTTTTATTTTTAGAAATTAAGCTTTAAAAGAGTTTTATTAGAATTATGATTTTTATTATTGTTAAAATTTTGGTAATTACAAATTTTAATTGTTTTTTTCTTTTTATATAATATTAATGGTGTAATAGGGACACATGGAGATTAGACAATTATCAATTAATAAAGTTATTTTGAATTTTCTAAAATTAATTTATATATTTCTTAGTGGATTTGAGACATCTCTATGAGTACAGAGAAATAAGCTTTGTGGATTCCGAGTAGTTATCCATGAGGAAGGCAGCGCTTGAACTCTACATGTCCTTCCCTATGTCATGAATGTGTTTTGATATTTACAATTTAGGTGAATTGTCTTCTACACATCCCCTATGATATAAGTATCACATGTACATGCAAAAAGTGGAATCTTCACACTTAACCGCCTTTTGTAAATATGGACCACCAATCTCAAATGATGTGACTTATGACTGGTGGCCCACCTCTCCACAACTGATTGCAATATTATTAAATCATATGAGTTCGATTTAGTTCCTTATCATTTGTTGCCATATGAAGTACATGAATCTGAACTGCCTCTCCACATACGCATAATAATTACCAAGGGAACTGGCTTTAACGCCGCATAACAAGATTAACAGAATTTATCCGTGAATTTAATATCTTCAAGTAAGAGAATAGCAGGGTCTGGCTCCATGGCCCAGTGGCAAACTGACTCTGTTTCAACACAAATCTTGAAATCAAGTGCCCATATGGTCTGGTTTGGGTTTAAAGGAAGGATGAGAGAATGGGATAAACAAATATACGAATTTCAATTTGGTGCTGGTTAAGAGAGAAAGACGAGCAGGGTTGGTTACCAAAAGAATACTGAAGTTCAATGATCAAGAAAGTGTCCAAATCACTTTCCTATATATATATATATATAGAGAGAGAGAGAGAGAGAGAGAGAGAGAGAGAGAGAGAGAGTGTCTCATTATCACATGTTCACACCTTTGCTCAAGTGTCATGGGCACTAAATTTGAATGATTCATGTGATGCGTCAACCCATAAAACTCCTAGGCCCAACTCTCAGGTTGATTAAAAATTCCGATGAGCCATGGGAAAGAGAGGCAAATTAAGGGAGGTAATTATTTACTTTTGCCATTGTCTACTAGAATTTTTGATCAAGCGGAAAGTTGGGCCCTATGAGCATGAGGTGCCACATCACATGTCAAAATGTGCTCACAAGTTGTTGTGAGACCTGAGCATTTCAATATATTTAAGGAGATTTTTTCTAAGTCGCTATTGCTTTTAAACCATTTCTTCAAGTCTATTGTACACTTTGACAGGAGTATTTTGGTATTGATGGATGAAATAACTCCTCTTTTTAATCTTAAAACTTTCTTCGCCGTGCTTTCAAGAAGTTCAGGAAGTAAGGTGAGGCTGGCCTTATTGATACTTGTCATGAATATGAGCCATTCATCATTTTCATCATCTCATTTTAAGCTGTGGGTTCTTTGTGGTACTTACAAAAAGTTCAGGAAGGTGAGACCCACCTTCTTGATACTTGTTATATATAAATATGAGCAATTCATCACTTTTATCCTCTCATTTTAAGGGCTCTTTGTGGTACTTTCAAAAAGTTCAGGAAGGTGAGGCCGACCTTCTTGGTACTTGTCATAAATATGAGCCATACATCATTTTCATCATCTCATTTTAAACCGTGGATTCTTTGCTGTACTTTCAAAAAGTTCAGGAAATAAGGTAAGGCCGACCTTCTTGATACTTGTCAGAGCCATTCATCATTTTCATTGTCTCATTTTAAGCTGTGGACTCTTTGCCCTACTCTCAAAAAGTTCAGGAAGTAAGGTACAGCCAACCTTCTTGATACTTTTGATAAATATAAGCCATTCATCAGAAAAAGTGGGTCATTGGCTTAATGTCATAGAAACTATCAATGGTCATTCTTTAAGCTTTTATGTCAATTAAACCATTAAAACAGTGTTCCCAATCGTATTAGAATATCATTCCCAGTGGTTTTCTAATGTAATCCCTGATCTAAAATTTTTGTGGTTACATGAAGGTTTTAAAGGTCTGGGTTCAATATAGACTGTTATCTGCTACCGTGTGGCCCATCTAAGCTTCAGGTTTGGATCATTTTTTGGCCCAAGCCCTAAAATCATGTGAAGAGAATGGTAGATAGCTTGGATCTTTTGCAATGAATGGGATGAGCAGGACATCTCACACAAGTCTCCACCAATGACGTTTTGATTATGCAACCATTAATTTTGGTGGGCCTACCTTTGTAATGTTTCTTGTAAATTCGAACCATCCACCATTTTCACCAGCTCATTTTATGACGTGGGCTTTTAAGTCCTCCAAACTGATGTAGAGCGGGTTGCGGACAGTTTCATGGCCAAGATGGATCGTAAAAGGCCTAGTCAAAGACAAAAGTGATCCGGACCATTGGGCCTTAAATCGTACATATCTCGCAATCCAAAATGAGTTATCTGATGTAAAATATCTGATTTTTGGGGTAAAACGAGCTACTTTAGCCAACCAACCCCGCTACGCCTGGTTGAGTAGCCCGGATTTGTGAAAAACCCCCTGATCGACGGTCATTTTTCCGTTTTATTTTCATTTTTACTATAAATAGTAAGTTTTAATTTGCTTATAGTTCTTCATCCGTTGGGCTTTAGGAGTTGTGTCCAACATGAAAAGTGCTTAGGATAATTAGGAGAATAGTTTGGTGAAGCCAAATAGGACACTTACTATTTTTGACCGAAAACCTTGTGTACTAGTAGACATCACGACCGTCTATAAATAGTAAGTTTACTATTTATAGTAAGTCGTGGATTCTAGGAGTTTTAGTTGTAGTTTGATTCTGATTTATTTCCTATTGCTTGGTACCTTTATTTAAAGGGTTGTGAACTTGTTTTTATTCATTCATCAATTAATTTTAAATTTTATCAGAATTTATTTCTATTTTTCTGCTTTCTTTCCTCGTGAATTCGAGAAGTCTATGTGAGGAGTTCAGAGAAGCTCCGTAGATTTGGAGTAGTTGTCCTTGAGGAAGACGGTGATCAACCTTATCACGTTCGTTCATCCCTACGTCACAAACCCTTAAAATGATATTTCCAACTGTTCAAAGTGTCGTTGTTAGTGGGTTAAATGTAATTACAACCCACACGCGCATGCACTTACACCACATTGGGTGCTCGAACCCATGACCCCATATCGAAACTCTTGTGAGTCTACCATTGAGCCATATATGGGGTCGCAGCGATTTGAAAGGCTTGGATTCAACGTGCACCCTTACCTGCTGTGTGGCTTGCCTGAGTTTCAGATTTAGATCATTATTGTATCCAAGCCTAAGATCATGTAAGGAAATGGTGGACGGTACAGATTTTTCTAAAAAATGGGACCTATGATCAGAAACACGATCAACTGGGACACTACATCAGAGATGCGACTTCTTCTTGCAACCTTAATTTTAATGGACCCACTTATCTGATACTTATGGCAAATCCAAAACCGTACATCATTTTCACCATCTTATAAGAATTATAAGAGTTGTTGTTCACAGCTAGAGCGCTTTGTTTTGGGATTTGTGTGGAAATACATGCATGGCCGTGTTCAATAAGTAAAAGGTAAAGGAACCTTTTCCGACCTTATCACCGCAACTTTCAAATATGAAAAGGCAAAGTATATTTTTAGAAACTTATTCATGTTTAAAAATCATTTATGGAGAGAAATTTTGGGTTAAATTTTGTTAATAAAAGGAAATTTTCAAAAACATCTTTGACTTTCCATATCTAGGAAATATCTCTGTGGCCTATGGATGGTGGATGAAAATTCTACTTTAGCTCATCATATATAACTCAGCCAGATTTCTTTGTCCCTGTCAGTGACGTGTGATCATACATTCAATAGTTGGAGTAAATTTCAGGTACACATCACGGTGGGCCCTACCAAAAATCAGCCATAGCTGTCTCCCAACTTTCTTACCAGCCCTAGCCCACTGTGATATATATATATATATATATATATATATATATATATATATATATATATATATATATATATATAGGCCCAAAAATTCGGAGAACCCATGATTTAAGTGGGCTACATAGGATGGAAATGTTGGAAAATTGGTTGAATTATATAGACTATTAAAATCAAGAACCAAAAAAGAAAAATAAATTTTGAGAAAGAAAAACTTATTAAATTGAGTCGAGGCGTGACTGAGTCACTCGGCTTGAAATTGAATTTTCTCCCCTTGGACAGCGTTCCAAGTGCAACAGGTTTTCAGTGCAATCGACCTCCAGGATACAACGACTATGACCCGGTCCCAACGGTGCACTCACCATACACAGGCTCGAACCACTTGCAGTTTAATCTGAAAGTGCTGCGTTGACTCAGCGATGAACTCGGTAATAATGTTAAAACCGTATCAGAGAGAGTTTTATAAGATAGAGTATTTTCTTGTATTTTGAAACTGAAATCGGAAGTCTTTAGATAGACTCCAAGGTGGTGCATAAGCACCCTTTACAAAAGGTTAGGTCCTTTGGGTTTAAACCCAACAAGGGCGACCAACCGGAAGGGAAGCATCTCTCTGGTTTAAAATGAAAAGGTGCAAGTGCGAGTATAGTCTGATACATAAAGTCTTGCGAGTACCCATACACACACACACCCACGCGAGTACACTTACACCGCACTCGCACTCCCGCCTGCGCCCAGCCCATCCTGTCCCGTCCCGTCGCGTCGCGCACGCGGACACAGACTCGGCTTGGCTCGGCACGGCATGGCACGACTAGGCTCGGTGCGCACGCGCGTGTGGTCAATGGTATAGATTAGAGCTATAGGCATAGTCCCCCCATAGGACAAAATTCACATGCCTCCTGAAAGGGGCTCAAGCCCTAGGCAAAAATACTATCTTGTATACAAGATGGTTTACTTTGTCAAATCTAATGTGGGACAAAACCCACAACTTAAAAATACCTCAACTTTTCAAATGTGGAGGAAAAATACCGAAAATTTAAAAATTCAAATTTTAATAATATTTTAAAATAAAATATAACAATCCCCCACATGTTTTAAAATAAAACTCTTTTGGATTAAAGCGTAATATTTGTGCAATGGTGCCGGTGTCACCATAGACTTGAACCGACATTAGAGTAAGCAAGACAGGTCTACAGGAATCAGGTGACACCATAGTCTTGAACTTAAATCCTTTTAATGTAAATCGCAAGTACATGCCACTCACACAACTCTTCCTCTGCAAGTGATTCTGCGGTTCGATACGTTTCGGCCATACACCATTACCTGGATTTCATGAGTGCTCTAGAGAATTTGCCTAGATTCTCATAGGAAGCGGCCTCCACCTCCACACCCATATAGATGAATTTCATCAAGTGTATGCAGCAACTGTACACACCACCAAATATATTGCTATGGATCCATTAAGAGTTCTAAAAACTCATCTTTCTGCATTGCTGCTCGCACTATACACCATAGAAGGGGCTCAAACAACTCAGTCCAATCGTCTACCTCGTGTTTTGTTGTTTACCCATTGAACTTATCTCATGGGATCTCAACTTGTATAGGTTGGGTTGCCGACACTGGCAGCTCATATATTAGGATCAGCTCCATTCCCTTCGATTTATCATTGATAACTTTTTAGATAGTCCTTTGGTTAGAGGATTTGATAGATTCTTTTCTGACCTCACAAAGTCAATAGATATGACTCCATTACGCAACATGTGTTTCACTATGTTGTGTCTGAGTCTAATATGCCTGCTTTTTTCATTATATATTTTACCTTTTGCTTTCGCTATAGCTGCTTGACAGTTACAATGAATAGATACGGCCGATACAGGCTTTGTCCACAATGGTATATCAGCTAAGAGATTTTTAAGCCACTCGACTTCTGATCCAGTTTTTTCTAAGGCAATAAACTCGGATTCCATAGTTGATCGAGCGATACATGCTGCTTGGTAGACTTCCAATAGACTACTTCTCCACCCAAAGTGAAGATATATCTACTAGTGGATTTTGTCTCATTTGAATCACTGATCCAGTTAGCATCACTATATCCTTCTAATACAACAGGATAACCATTATAATGTAAACCATAGGCCATACTGTCTTTTAGGTATCGCAAAATCCTAAACAAAACATTCCAATGCTCTTTTCCAGAGTTATGTCTATATCTACTTAGTCTTCCTACTGCAAAAGCTATATCAGGTCTAGTACAGTTTGTTAGATACATGAGGCTACCAATTATTCTGAAATATTTCAATTGAGACACACTATTTTCTGTATTCTTTATGAGAGTCACACTATAATCATAATGAGTACTGATAGATAAATAGTCAAAATGGTTAAACTTTATCAATATCTTCTCAATGTAATAAGATTGTGATGATATAATAACACCATTTTTCTTGGTTACTTCAATATCCAAGATCACACTAGTCTCTCCTAAGTCTTTCATGTCAAACTTAGATGACAAGAATTTTTTAGTTGCATTAACTAATTTAATATTAGTTTAAAAAATAAGCATGTCATCAACATAAAGGCATATAATAACATAATCATTTTCAGAAATTTTACTATATACACATCTATCTACATCATTTATATGATAACTATTTGATTTTAAAACACCATCAAATTTTTCATGCCATTGTTTAAGAGCCTGTTTTAAACTATATAGTGATTTAATTAGTCTATATACTTTATTTTCTTTACCTGATATTTTATAACCCTCAGGTTTCTCCATATATATTTCTTTTTCTAAGTCTCCATTTAGGAAAACAGTCTTAACATCCATCTGGTGTACCACTAGTTTATATATGGAGGTTATCGCTATTAAGACTCTAATAGTTGTAATTCTAGTTACAAGAGAATATGTATCAAAGTAATCTATTTCTTCCTTTTTATTTAAAGCCTTTCGCTACCGGCCTAGCCTTAAACTTATCAATAGTTTCATCTGATTTTAGTTTCTTTCTAAACACTCATTTATAGCCTATTGGTTTGTTACCATGTGGAAAGTTTACAAGTTTCCAAGTATCATTAGATATAATAGATTCTAACTCATCATTTATTACTTCCTTCCAAAAGGTTGCATTTGTAGAGTTAATAGCTTCTATATAAGTTATAGGATCATCTTCTATTAAGAAGGTGAAAAAATCATCTTCTAGGTTAGTTTCTCTTCTAACCCTAATACTTTTTCTTTATTGTATCTCTTCTACTATTTTCTCGTAAGTATTTTTACTAGTAGATGCAATATCTGATTCATTAACTTCTTCTATTCTTATATATTTAGATTTCATAGGGAATACGTTCTCAAAGAACTCTGCATCCCTAGCTTTTATAATTGTATTAGAATATATAATATTATCCTTAGTTTTTAAAATTAGAAACCTATAGGCCGCACTATTTTGTGCATACCCTATAAATACACAGTCGGTCATTTTAGGACCTAACTTTCTTTTCTTAGTTTCAGGTAATACTACTTTAGCAAGATACCCCTACACTTTAATATATTTATAACTAGGAACATGATTCTTCCAAAGTTCATAAGGTATTTGTTCAGAAGATTTAGAAGGAATTCTATTTAGGATATAACAAGCAAATAGAATTGCTTCTCCCCACATATTTGAGGATAAGCCAGAACTATTTAACATGGCATTCATCATTTCTTTTAGAGTTCTATTCTTACGTTTTACTATTCCATTCTGTTTTGGTGTATAAGGAGCTGTAGTTTTTTGAATTATTCAATTCTTTTCACATAATTTTCTAAATTGAGAAGATTCATATTCACCTCCTCTATCTGTTCTAAGTCTTTTAATTTTTATATTTAATTGATTTTCAACTTCAATTTTGTATTTAGAAAAAATATATAAAGCTTTATCTTTATTCCTTAATAGATATCTTCTAGTGAATCTAGAGTAGTTATCTACAAAAGTTATATAATATCTTTTTCTATACATGTGATTTTTAAAATCACCTAAGTCACTGTGTTTTAATTCTAATAGAACAGATGATCTTTCTATTTGTTTAAAGGGTTTTCTAATAAATTTTGATTTTACACATGTTTCACATTTTTCAAACTCTTCATTAGATATATTAGGTAATAAACCTAATCTTTTCATTTTCTTTAAAGATGCCACATTCACATGACCTAATCTATTATGCCATAGATGAAAAGGTTCAACGATATAAACAGAACTAGATGTCTTCTTATTATCATTTGATACATTTACAATGAATAAACCATCGCTACAGTACCCCTTACCAACAAAGGTTCCATTTTTAATCATTACAAGCTTATCTAAGTCAAATATTAACTTAACACCAGCTTTATTGAGGAGCGAACCAGAGACCAAGTTTCTTTTAATGTCAGGTAGGACATCATTCAACATTAGAGTCTTTCCAGAAGTGAGTTTTAGAAGTACTTTCCCTTTCCCTACAACTGGAGACGTTCTAGCATTTCCCATGAATACCTGTTCATCATCTCCTGATACTTGGTAGGAGGTAAATATGCTACGATCCTTGCACACGTGCCTAGTTGCACCAGTGTCTAGCACCCACTCCAAGTTGTTTATAAGGAAGACTTCTGACACCATATCTACTACTATGTCAGACTCATTGCTTATAAGATTAGCCTGCGGCTTATCTTTTTTTTTCTTAAGCCTAAAGGTTTTGACATGATGCCTAGACTTTTCATAGTTGTAGTAGTTTTCTTTTTTCTTAAATTGATTATTTGAATTCTTCTTTTTGAGCCCGCATTCATTTGCATAATGTCCAGGCTTGCCACAGTTATGACAGTTATCTTTTTTCTTATTATTTATCTGACTTGATTTCACAAGATTCGCTTTTGAATCTATCTCATTTTTATTTTCTTTTTGGTGTCTGATTCTATTGCCCTCCTCTATTCGTATGTGTATGATAATGGTTTTCAAAGAAACACTGTTCTTCTTATGTTTCATTCTATTTTTATATTTTTTTCAGGAGGGCGGTAACTTTTCTATTAGCGCTCCTGACAGAAATACTTCATCCATTTACAGCCTATTGATTTGTTACCAGGTCGTAGGTTTACAAGTTCTCAAGTATTATTAGATATAGTAGATTCTAATTCATCATTTATTGCTTTCTTATAAAAGGTTGCATCTGAAGAATTAATAGCTTCTATATAAGTTTTAGGATCATCTTCTACTAAGAAGGTGAAAAAACCATCTCCTATGATAGTTTCTCTTCTAACCATAATACTTTTTCTTGGTTGTATCTCTTGCACTATTTTCTCGTAAGCATTTTTACTAGTAAACGCAATATCTAATTCATTAACTTCTTCTATTCATAAAGATTTAGATTTTATTGGGAATACGTTCTCAAAGAATTCTACATCCCTAGCTTCTATAATTGTATTAGGATCTATAATATTATCCTTAGTTTTTAAAACTAGAAGCCTATAAGCTGCACTATTTTGGGTTACCCTATAAATACATAGTCGGTCGTTTTAGGACCTAATTTTCTTTTCTTAGTTTCAGGTAATCCTACTTTAGCAGAACACCCTCACACTTTAATATATTTATAACTAAGAACATGATTCTTCCAAAATTCATAAGGTGTTTGTTCAAATGATTTAAAAGGAATTGTATTTAGGATATAACAAGCAGACAGAATTGATTCTCTCCACATATTTGAGGGTAAGGCTGAACTATTTTATATGACATTTATCATTTCTTTTAGGGTTCTATTCTTATGTTCTGCTATTCCATTCTGTTCTGGTGTATAAGGAGCTGTAGTTTCGTGAATTATTCCGTTCTTTTCACATAATTCTCTAAATTGAGAAGATTCATATTCACCTCCTCTATCTGTTCTAAGTCTTTTAATTTTTTTATTTAATTGATTTTTAACTTCAATTTTATATTTAGAAAAAGCATCTAAAGCTTCATCTTTGTTCCTTAATAGATAAACTCTAGTGAACCTATAGTAGTCATGTACAAAAGTTATATAATATCTTTTTCCACCTCTAGACATGTAATTTCTAAAATCACCTAAGTCATTGTGTATTAATTCTAATAGAACTGATGATCTTTCTATTTGTTTAAAAGATTTTCTAATAAATTTTGATTCTACATATGTTTTACATTTTTCAAACTCTTCATTAAATATATTAGGTAATAAACCTAATCTTTTCATTTTCTTTAAAGATGTCATATTCACATGACCTAATCTACTATACCATAGATAAAAAGGTTCAACGATATAAACAGAACTAGATGTCTTCTTATTATCATTGGATACAATTACAATGAATAAACCATCGCTACAATACCCCTTACTAACAAAGGTTCCATTTTTAGTCATTACAAGCTAATCTGAATCAAATAGTAACTTGACACCAGACTTATTGAAAAGCAAATGCATATGAAAATGTCCTTAGAAATTTTTAATAGTGAGCTTGGATGAAGGGATGTGAAAATATCACCATCGGTCAAAAACTTTTGCAGCTCCTTAGAAATTTTTAATGGTGAGCTTTTTGATCCCTACTGTGTAGTCTACTTGAGACTCAGATCTACCTCATCTTTTGGATTATATCCTAAAATGAAATACACCATTATTAATGACCCACATACAATATACATGTGCTCCACATACTTTTTTAAAAAACCTTTTTAAACCACTGGGCCTCTTAATGGATGCAACAAACTTCCTCTGTCAATTTTGGAGATGCCAAGACTTGTGCACTTACCACATCTGTAAAGAACTTAGAAGAAGAGAAATGTTCACATGCAACAGTATAGATGGACATACAACTTTCATAATGCACCAACATGTCACATTAAGGTTGTGGCGCTGTTCATGCATATGCATATATTTATATTTTTCCATACGTGTGAAGGTCCTAGGTTCTTTAAGCCTTTGTCATGACTCTCTAGAAGTGTCTTTTACGCAATAAAGAAAGGTATATCTATGAGAATTTCAAAGAGAGATTTTTTATATAAAGGAATTAGTCGGGGAGAGAGAGAGAGCTAAGAAAACCTATGTACATGTGTGAATATAGGTATATTACTAAACCACATAACTTCCGTATATTGCTTTCGTTTTGGCTCTCTTTCATTTTGGGCTTTTGTGTTGCTTGCATCAATCATGGGTTGACTAGTTTTGCAAAAATAATTAGTAATGGTGCTTTGGTTCGATTTTGGTTGGTTTGCAGTCTTTTGATGGCCAATAATAATAGAAATTTGATGGCCATTAAAGGTAAGTAATGGCTACAAAGATGTCAAATATAAAATTAAAAGTGGATAAGTTTGATGGAAAGAATAATTTTCTATTTGCAACTCAGAATCCAACGAGTGTCACTTCTTATTGAGACCTAAATGCTTAATACTTTGATTGTTGAAATAGTGCCTGTTTGAGATCCAGCAATTTATGCCAACCAACACTGTCTTTAGATAAACTTTGAACTTCAAAAGAAGATTTATTTATTTATTTATTTATTTTTTCTCTCATTCAACTCTAAAAGTCAAAGGCCAGAGTCACTTCTGAGGCCTGATTGTAGAAACATAACTTATTGACACCATTATAAAGTGCTGGAGTTGCGTCCTATAAAACTAAATTTTTGTTGCTTATTGACCTAGTTGAATAAGTAGATTATTCATTAATTCTTTTGGCCAATATAATTTTTGGAACAGGTTTGTTTGTTTTGTTTTGTTTTGTTTTGTTTTTTTTTTTTTTTTTCCTAAATCATGGATTTGACAGGGTTACCTAAGATTGTCCTTAAACAAATGAGATTCGACACAACGGCTGTTGGCCGGTGAAGTGTGGTGGTTGATAGATTTCAGTTTCATGGTCTTAAACCAGGCTACTATATTTAGACAATGGTTATCTTGTGTGAGAGGAATGAGACGGTAGTTGGAGGGACACTCTCCACAATCAAAGCTGACTTGATGTTGGCTTACCTTCTCCAAACCGCACATAAATATCTAAACAATCCATGAATGGAAGCCTAAATGAGACCTTTAATCACTTATATTAGCAGGAGTAATAGCATGTGTTTAGATAGGGAGACCCATAATGCTCATATTAGAAAAGACTTGTAATTAAACCAGCTCCATCAAATTCCCTGTACCCAAAAATACGTAGTAGGTGTAGCCAAGTTTTTTTTATCAGGAACATTGATATATACATGATCCAATAAAAGATCTACCGAATCCACCCAATATTTCACTGTGTAAACTAATCTTATAATTTAGACCATCCATCGGGTGTTTTAAATGCTACCCAACAAATTTAAATTTTCAATTTAGGAAATCATAAGTTTTTAGCCATTGAAGTTTAATCATTAATTTATTTTAAACTATTCTTAACAGATATTTAATAATTAAGATTTGCTGATTCAGTCTCTATGCCTTGTAATAGTGGAGGGATATGGATGATTAGGATGCACCCATTAAAATGTTAAACAACTTCATTCATAATAAATTATATATATATATATATATATATATATATATATATATATATATATATATATATATATATATATATATATATATATATATTTGAAGAGAGAGAAAGAGAGAGAGAGAGTTCATCTTTCTGATGCTATTTTGTGGGGTTCACCTCGGGTCAGTCGACGATGACGCATGTCATGTTGCAAGGTTATCTGCTCTGTTTCACGTGAAACAGAAATCTTGAATCAAAAGCTTAATATTTCATTGGATTAGGGCGGCCTTCATTCAACCACATGTCTGGACACGTGTCCAGTCAGCACCTAATCAGGTGCCGGTGACGTATTATATATACACGTAGGAGAGAGATTTTCAATTGAGAAATCGTCAAACACGAGCCATTCATCAGGTGGGGACCACAGTTATAACGTGCCATTGCCAGCATATCGAGTCGGTCCACTAATCATATACGCCAACCAATAAATGGGCGGCTAAAAATTAATCGACAAAAAGCAGTTTATGTTCAACCTGCAAGTGTGGCCCACCAAATTATTCAACTAATCCGTGGAGTCCACTTATTTTAGGGCAAAAGCTAAAAAAATGAAGCAATTCAAATATCAGGAGGACTATACGATAGGACACAATAGATATGTACCATTAAAATTAGTTGGGCCACAAAAGTTTTGGATCAAGCTGATATTTGTTATTTTCTTTCGATCGAGTTTTATATACTTTTATTAATGGGTATGGACGGTAAGTATATATTACAAAACATTACAACGGGTCTTAGGATGTTTTTAACGGTGGGTGCTCAATCGCCCCATTTCCTTTGGTATGATCTGCTTACGGTTTGGATTTTCTTTGCCTTTGAGCTCATTCCAGCTAAAAAAAGAGAATTGATTGTGTTAATATATAATACACCTATCAAGGTGGGTCCCACTGTATGATCTGCTTAAAAAGAGGATTGACTGTGTTTAAGGGTGTCCACGAACTGAACTAGCTCGACTCAACTCGAAAAAGCTCGATTCGACTCGGTTCGAAGCTGAGTTCGAACTGATTTTTTGAGCTCGAAAGTGAGTTTGAGCTGAGTTTGAGCAGGCCCCAGCTTGAATCGACTCGGATCAAATCTAGCTCAAATCGAACTTGGATCGAACCAGTTCGATGACTTAGTTACTTTGCCATTGATGTTGCTCACCAACTGTTTGATAAAATGACTCAGCGAAATGTGGCTGGTGGCAAGGAAGGTATATACATGAAACAAATACCCTTTTTTTCTCTTTGTTTTTTTTGTTTTTTTTTTAGTTTTTATATTACTTAGAAGGTGTTTGATAAAATACATGTAAAACCATTGCCTCTATTTGTAAAACAGTGAGATTTTGAAGTTGCAGTTCAGATGTTTGTGGAAATGCCTCAATGGCGAACTTGGCTCAATCTTGGCTCAAACTCAGCCCGAGCCATCTACCAAACCGGGCTGAGCTGGCCAATCAAGCTCGAGGACCGAGCCGAGCCGAGTTCGAGCTGAGGTCAGCTCGTGGTTGAGCCGAGGCTAGCTCAACTTGGTTCGACTTGATGTACAACCCTAACTGTATTAATATACAATATACCCATCAAGGTGGGTCCCACGGTGGGTGTTCAATCACCTCATTTCCTTTGGTATGATCAGCTTATGATTTGAATTTTCTTTGCCTTTGAGCTCATTTCAGCTAAAAAAAGAGGATTGACTATGTTAATATACAATACACCCATCAAGGTGGGTCCCACAGTGGGTGTTCAATCACCCCATTTCCTTTGGTATGATCTGCTTATGATTTGGATTTTCTTTGCCTCTGAGCTCATTCCTATTAAAAAAGAAAAAGAAAAAGAGGATTGATTGTGTTAATATAAAATACACCTATCAAGATGAGTCCCAAGGTATGATCTGCTTTAAAAGAGGATTGATTGTGTTAATATACAATACACCCATCAAGGTGGGTCCCATGGTGGGTGTTCAATCACCCCATTTCCTTTGGTATGATTTGCTTATGATTTGGATTTTCTTTGCCTTTGAGCTCCTTCCAACTTTAAAAAAAAAAGGAAAAAAAAAAGAAGATTGATTGTGATAATATACAATACACCCATCAAGGTGAGTCCCACAATATGATCTGCTTAAAAAGAGAATTGACTATGTTAATATACAATACACTCACCAAGGTGGGTCCCACTGTGGGTGTTCAATCACCCCATTTCCTTTGGTATGATCGGCTTATGATTTGAATTTTCTTTGCCTTTGAGTTCATTCCTTAAAAAAAATAAAAAATAAAAAATAAAAAATGAATGTGTTAATATACAATACACCTATCAAGGTGGGTCACACGGTATGATTTGCTTAAAAAGATGAATGACTGTGTTAATATATAATACACCCATCAAGGTGGGTCGCACGGTGGGTGTTCAATCACCCCATTTCCTTTCGTATGTTCTACTTATGATTTGGATTTTCTTTGCCTTTGAGCTCATTCCAACTTTTTTTAAAAAAAAAAAAAAAAGAAAAGAAAAAAGGATTGACTGTGTTGATATACAATACACCTATCAAGGTGGGTCCCACGGTATGATCTGCTTAAAAAGAGGATTGACTGTGTTAATATACAATACACCCATCAAGGTGGGTCTGCGGGTGAGTGTTCAATCACCCCATTTCCTTTGATATGATCTCCTTATGATTTGGAATTTCTATGCCTTTGAGCTCATTTCTTCTTCTTTTTTTTTTTTTTTTTTTTTTTAAAAAAAGAGGATTGACTGTGTTAATATACAATACACCTATCAAGGTGTGTCCCACGGTATGATCCACTTTAAAAAGAGGATTGACTATGTTAATATACAATACAACCATCACGGGGGGTCCCACGGTGGGTCTTCAATCACCTCATTTCCTTTGGTATGATCTACTTTTTGATTTGAATTTTCTTTGCGTTTGAGTTCATTCCAGTTTTTTTTTTTTTTTAAAAAGAAAAAGAAAAAAAAGAGGAGGATTGACTGTGTTAATATACAATACACCCATCAAGGTGAGTCCCGCGGTTAAGCCCGCCCATGTTGGGTGAGGCTGGGCCCACATCTAATCTGCTCCCTCACACGTTCGTCACGTGCATGGACCGTGTCTCTACGGGCGGCGTAGTAAAATTGACAGGAAGAAATGAAGAAAGATACTTTTCTGAAGAGATTTTGTGGTGTGCTACACACCACGGACTTCGGTGCTGTGTTTGCATTATTAAGTCCTGTGGGCTCCACTATTATGTACGTGTTATATCAATTCCGTCCAATTTTTAAAGATCATTCGGTGGATTCTGACCTTAGTCCTACCTTGATGTATATATGCATTCTATATCCGCTCGGCTCATATATTTTGCCAGCTTATTCTAAGTCTAGGTACCAAAAATTAAGCGTATATAAATCTCAAATGGTCCACACAACAAGAAACCGTGGTTGTTGTATGGTGTCCGTTAAAAATAAGATACCTCACTTTCTTGAGAGACTACATGAAGGGTGGTACCCTTCTCTGATAACCCTTAAACGTTTAAAACGGTGTGCGGTAGGAGAGAATCCTACTCACCCCGGCGGTGATGTAAGGTTTGGTGCCACTTGTCATTTCATTTCCCAATTGTGTAAACATTGGATCCTCTTGACCAGCGAGCCCTCTTGTATTCAATTGATTAGGGCGTGTTTGGCCCGTGAATTGGATGGGATTACATGGTATGGAATTACTTAAATCCCATCATTTATGACTACGCAGTGGTTTATCATCGGACAAAATGCCTAATCTTTCGTTCTCCTTCTTCTTCTTCCTTTTTCTTTTTTTTTTTTCTTCGTATTCAGTGGCTCAGCTATAGCTCCTGTTTAATGGTGGCCCGCCCAACTTATTATTTCGGAATCATACGGTTGGAAAGCTCACTTTGACAAGAAGTCATTAGTTGCTCTTATTTCGGAATCATACGGTCGGAAAACTCAATTTGACAAGAAGTCAATAGCTGCTCTTTGTTGTCTAGGCTAGGCCTAATCTCTTGATAGCAATTAATAGGAGAACAGGCCCTAATGTTACATTAAGATTGATAGTAATAGGATTTATGCCATAAATTTAAGAAATGCAAGTAAGAGAATGGAGGGGGTTGGCCGCCCCGACTTCACTGGATGTGAATACTTGACTATAGGGCCCCACCTTGATATACATATGCCTTATATCCACACTATCCATCCGTTTTCAAAACTCATTATGAAAATGAAGCAGATCCAAATCTCAAACCATAGTACAAGAAATAGTGGATGATCCTGTCAAAGGATCTAAGGAGCCCAATATGATGTATATGTGTTATCCATGCTATCCATCCATTTCGATAGATTATTTTAGTGAATGATCAAAAAGGAGGCACATTGAAGGCTCAAGTGGACTACACCACAGGAAGTAGTGAGGATTGAATACTTACCATTGAAAACTGCCTAGGTTCCACCGTTATGTTTATTTGTCATCCAACTTGTTAGTAGGGTTGCATAGTCCTGTATAAAGGAAAAACATAAATTTCAGCTTGATTCAAGGCTTATGTGTTCTAATGAGATTTTCAACAATAAGATTTCAATCCCTTATTATTCACCTATGCCTTCAATCCCCCACCTTTTTAGGCTTATGCCTTACAATGATTTGTCAAAATAAATGTAAGGCTGGGATAGAACTTGTACATCATGTTGGCCTTGCAGAGCCCTGACAAGATCGTCTGCCTCTAACTATGTCATGGTGGGATAGTACCCAATCCACGCCCCATTACACATCCACCATGATGTGGGAAGGTCCAAAAATACACTACTCTGCCAACAGGTGTCTCCACCTCTTTCGCTTGTAGATTTTTTATTTTTTATTTTTTATTTATTTTATTACTGGGATTCCCCACAACTTGTATGTTGATGCTCTAATGTAGATTTTCTTTATTATTGTATCTCCTTCAACTTTGTTTGATGTGCTCTTCCTGAAAGCCAAGACTTTCTTTTTTTTTTATTGATGGTGTTGCTGACAAAATCTGGATGACTCTCCACTCGAACCAATGAAATCTGAGTTGCTTTGACGTCCTGAACCTGCACGACAATGGTAAGCAAAGGAGACCCTAGCTCAAGCAGGGGACCCTCCGATCCCTAAGTCAGGTCAAGGAAATCTGGGTCTAATTTGATTAGTAGAAGAAGAGTGCAAGATATTGCGTACTCGTTTCCTCCTTATGAGATACTATTTACACCCTCTCACCTGGAGAAGGCGTGTCCGCATACCTTGGTGCGTTTTGGGGCACTCACCACCTCCCGCAAGAGACTCGGCTGCCCAACCATCATGTGGTCATGTGAAAATGTGGGTAGTTGAATAACCGTCACTAATCATGCGCTAGTGGGACAATTTAAGGTCTCACAAATAGGTCCCAATCTAAGTTTCAAACCGACTACCTTGGCATCAAACTACTCCTAGTTGGCAGCCCTGGCCCTATATCATATGCCCCGAAGCCTTGGAGTAAGAATGTAACTACGGCCGAGCCGAAAATCTTTCCCTTTGGTTGTTCTTGTAATTCTATACTTATTTGTGCATTTCTAGTCGGCTCTGAACAGCGTTGGACCTCGGAGTTGAGTAGCTCAGATCTTCCCATAATAGAAGCCCCCTACTCTCTGAGTTCCGGCACAGACTCAGAGAGTAAACTCATGTGGAAGATTAATAACTTCCATCGTCATACCCTCCACACGTGCCGTCGCAATCATGATTTCTATGTTCGAAGAGATAAGTCCTTGGGGTTTTTCGTCTGCTGGTTAACCTCCAACGAATGTGTGACGACAGTTAAGATCTTGAATCGTCGCAGGAGCTATGGCAGATTGCCACGTAAGCCATGGGAGACGTTCGAGTGACGCTTCTCCTACTTGAGCGACGTTTCCACTGCTCAAAGCTCATCGCCCGATGTCAGAGGTACGCGACCTGGTAGTGTTTGAGCCAATGACATTCAGCCACGTGCATTCTGAAGTCGGCTCACGATGGTTCGACTGCAGTCATCATATCTCGCCATTAATGGGAAGATCCTTCACGGGTTATATAAACCCTAATGCTTCGGAAATGCTTCTCATTTTTATATTCCGAATTCGTGTGGCTGTTGGTTCCTTAAGAAGGCGATTTTCAGCAAAGGCGATTCTGACTTATATAAAGTTTCAGGCAAGGCGATTCAAACCGATTTGAAGTTTCCGGCAGAGGCGATTCTCGATGACCGTCCGGTGAGTCCCCCATTCCTCTAGCGCAACTTTACTTCTATTTCCTTTACCTATGCGGGATATTGGACGATTTAAATATGGTCCGAGAAGATTATAATCTTGATGTCGACTCCGGGCCGGGAAGCTAGGATGACAAAAGAGGGGCCTCCGAAGGCCCCTTAGAAACAGTACCTCTCTTCCCCCAGCCCAGAAGGGGCAAAGAGGCGGGGGCTCGGACACGCCACATAGGCAAGAAGAAAACCCCCTGACCCCCCGAGACCTGATAGCAGGCGGTGCAAAGATGCCTGTGAGCGGGCGGGCCATGGAAACCATCTCAGGAGGCTCTGTGCTAGTCGAGTCTCAAATGGGATGGATCCGATCAGAGTTCGAGATCCCGGACTCCATACAGATAAGGGCGTCAGAGCCCCTTAATACCACCGGTGCTCCTACCAAAGGGGAAGTCGCGATCTTCCTTTACGCTTTGCAATGTGGACTCCAACTTCTCATGCATCCCTTCGTCCGAGCCCTGGCGGCTTACTTGAGACTAGATCCAGGCCAGTTTACCCCTAATGCTTGAAGGGTTTTGATATATTCTTACATCATTTGGCATCAAGTCGGGAACCCGGAGCTGACACCAGAGGAGTTAACAAGCTTATATTTAGTCAAGCATGACAGCCAAGAGCCATGGTATTACTTCACGACTCGCGGCAACAAGGGTTCAGGGTTGGTCCTGCATCTTCCATTCTCCAAGAAGGACTGAAAAAATAAGTGATTTTGAGCTTCGGGTGAGTGGGAGGCGCCGGTAGCGGAGCTCGGGAACTTAAGGACTCGGGACCCTACCTGATTTAACTCTCTAGGTCGGACTCTGAACATTCTTCTTCTAACACCCATTTCTCACCTGTTGTGATCTGACTGAAGCTTTCCTTTCATTTCTGTAGACTTCCCGAGGGATTCGCCTCTCATCTCCTTGGATCAAAAGAATCAGATCGCCAAGGCCAAGGTGTAACGCCTCGATTTTTAGAATCGTAGTACATGACTCAAATTCCAAGAACCCAGGGGTTAACTAATGATAACGACAACAAACCAATAAATCAAAGTACGATATAGCAAGAATGAAAACATGTCATAGATATGACCTCAAAATAGGAGCAATATTCGGGCCCACCCAGCTGGGGGCCACTTACAAAACCTTAAGTATCATTAAAAATTCGAATGTACTGAAATAGAATAAATGACTAAACTATTGGTTTAGCCCGAAGTAGGCTGCCGCCTCTTGCTGCAACTCCTCATCATATGACTCCTCCTTGGCCGCCACTCCTCTAGACCTGTCACGTCCTCGATGTCCCCCGAACCTGCATCCTCTTTACGGTTGAATATTGATGAATGAATGGCCAGCTCAGTGTAATCTCCCCTCAAGATTACACACCGCCGCCCTAAACAAGGAATAACACAAAACATACAGATGATCCAAAACATAGTAGATGCAATCTTATTAGATGCATGGATGTATGAATGCAATCATCGCCCCGGGGATGCTCATCCGTGCGGACAGTGGGCCATCACCCATGCAATCATCAAACCTGGGAAACATTATCCAGTCGAAATCATTGAACCTGGGAAAATATCATCCAATCGGAACAATACGTGCCATGTATGCATAATTAGCTAAGCCGTTTATTAGTCCATTTACAACCAGCCAATTTAAATAAGCTCAAAGGTCATTACGGGGAGCACATGGCCCAGCGTAAGCCGACGACTCGGGCATAGTGTCCCATTACCACCATCCCCGGCCCATGAGACTACCGTCGTAAGGTGTGTGTAGAACCCACTAACATGTGGCCAATCAATTCAACACAAAAGGGGTCACCACTAATGCTGACTGGGAATGAACGTTGAAATTTTCAAACGTGGCGACTAAACATGATGGCATGAGTGGTGCAAAAGACGAGTAAACAATGGTATTAAAAAGCGTTATGAAGCTCATCCCAAGTTAAATAGGTGAAACCTCACATGGATGGTAAACCCCAAGGTCAAATACCACAACCAAAACCTCCATGTCAGGAGTCTACTTAGATCACAACCAGTCTAATTACACCCCAGGTATGGACTCTCTTTTGATAGAATTTCTGACGCAGGGATGAACGTGATGAGGTTGAACACCGTCTTTCTCAAGGATAACTACTCCGAATCCACGGAGCTTCTCTGGACTCCTCACAGAGACTTCTCGAATCCACGGGGAAAGAAAGCAAGAGAATAGGAATAAACTCTAATAAATTTGAAATTAATTGATGAATGAATAAAAACGAGTTTACACCCCTTTAAATAAGGGAACCAAACAATAGGAAAGAAATCAGACTCAAAATACAACTAAAACTCCTAAAATTCGCAACTTACTATTTATAGACAGTCGTGATGTCTACTAGTGCGCAAGGTTTTCGGCCAAAAATAGTAAGTGTCCTATTTGGTTTCACCAAACCGTTCTCCTAATTATTCTAAGCACTTTTCATGTTGGACACAACTCCTAAAGCCCAACGGATGAAGAGCTATAAACAAACTAAAACTTACCATAAATAGTAAAAACGAAATTAAAAGGGGGAAATGACCATCGATCAGGGGGTTTCTCGTAAATCCGGGCTGCGCAACCCGGCATAGCGGGGTTGGTTGGCTAAAGTAGCTCGTTCTACCCCAAAATCATATATTCTGCGTCGGATAACTCATTCCGAATTGTGAGATACGCCCGATCTAAGGTCTGATGGTCCGGATCACTTCTGTCGCCGACCGTGCCTCTTCTGATCCATCTTGTACATGAAATTGTCCGCGACATGCTCTACATCAATTTTCCATGGAGAGATTTTAGCAGTATGTGTGGCATAGCAACATGTATCACAAATAAGGAACAACAACTGAAATCGCATATGATATATAACATAAATGCCTGAATTATTCACTGAAACAGTTCAAAGAAACAAATATTCTAAACAATAGTAAGCATGAGGATTATCATATTAGATAGATAATACAGTTTATTTTCATACATAATTCATCATTAGTTTAGTTAGCCATTTACATTACTAAAACTACTATTTCTAGTCTAGTTAGGGATGAAAAACTTAAGGGGAGGAAAATCATTACAAGACAAGTTGTAGAATGCTTGCTTACGATACTTACGTGAGTCCCTGCACGTATTTACTCACATTAGTCGAGGTACTACGAGTTTTGGAAGGCCCCATCCTAAAGTTGTTCCGGTTGTGGCCAAGGGTGATCCGGCCCGATCAGCACTACTTGCTACATTCAATTGTCCAAAATCAGGCCATGATGTATATAAACTGTTCACATCAAGTTGGAACATACAGTGCAGGAAAAACAACCATCCCATGGGGGAACCTACTTGTACGGACCGCATGGATAAAATACATACCCTGTTGGATCCATGCATGCGGTCTAAGACATAAGGACAAGTTCGCCACCTAGTATATACATATGTATAGATAATATACATAGCACAGGTGTATCACATAATACATATGCACACCTTATGTACATCACAGATATATAAATCACAGTACCCACATATACATCCCATGCATTACATTTGTGTCCCAGGGTATATATGCATGCGTTATATATGTACCATATAATACATATGCACATGCTATATACAATGTATGTATCACAGTACTTATGTATATACCGCATATATTATATTTGTGTTACATGGCATGTATGTATGTACCGTATACGATGTATACATACCACGTCCAGACTTTGGACGGTTCAGGTCCAACACTAGCGCTAGGTGGGACATGCGGTAGTCCTTCCATCACTGCACGTCCATTGATGGACAGGTTGGACGCAATGCACACAGCTAGGTGTGGCCCACCGTGGAATACATCCTATACATACATTTGGTGGGTCCCCATGTGGGGCCCACTACTTATGGGATATCATGTGCATGAATAATTATATATGTATATTTATATATAGAAGTATTTCATGAAAATACTGTGGCCACTGATGGCTGCTAACGTCCACCACTGGACGGTTACTGAGGGACGGTCTGGGTTTGCCGTCACCTGATGGATGGTCCAGATTACTGCTACTCGGGGTGGCCCACCATTAGTTGGTGGGGTCCAAGGTCAGCCCTCCTACGTTTAGTGAGGCACGCCCTCAGTGCAGCCCACCTGCAATTTGGTGAGGCCCACTTGCATTTGAGTGAGGCCCACCTGCAATTTGGTGGAGCCCAGAGCTACCGCAGCCCACTAACCACCAACGTGGAAACGGCCTTCCTGCTGCACGCTGCTGGGGCTACGCCTGGCTGTGGTTTTTAGCTTGAAAATGGCCGATCCTGACCGTTGATTCTCGACCCACGTCGGCGTCCGACCGGCTTCATGGTGGTTGACATCTTCACGGTCAAAGACCGGTCCAACCCATAGCCTTTTGATTGGCTTGCTTCTAACGCAAACAGGGACCAAACTCACTGCTTCTAAGGACTGATTCACAGCCACTGATTGGCTGGGTCCTGGCCTGAAATGGGTACTGCGATAGGGTCGGGTTCTTCACCGAAACAGCGCCATGGGTTGGCTCAGCTCCGATCAAAACGGGGACCCTCTGCTAGCAGACCTCTCAGCCCGTCCCACAGTCATTGTCTGGCTTGGGATGGGACTGAACAATGTTAGTCCTTGGCTTTGTTTTGGGCATGATCTCAACCATTAATTGGCTAGATTTCGGCCCTAACTGCGGCCTGATATTGGCATGAGACCATGGCCATTGCTTGGCCGGTTTCTCAAATGGAAAGACAGCCATTGATTGGCATGTTTTCCTGATTACAACTACAAGAAAGGAGATAGATAAAGGAACAAAGGACGAGTGTTTTGACAGGGGCAGTTGCATTACTTACGTTGAGACAGAGGGTTGGTCTCCCTATTTCTCCATTCCTCTCTTTCCTTACTCACACTCTCTTCCTTGTGGTGCTACTACGGGTCCACACTGACCCGTCTCAGCCTAGTTTTTTCACGGCTGAGGCGGTGCAGGGTGCACTTGGTTCACCCAAACGATCTACTGCTCACGGTCACTCTCCCTCACTGCACTCTCTTCCCTCACTGCACTCTCTTTCCTCCCGCCTGTGAAGCTACAAGCCTAACTGATCCGACTCGGTCCAAGCCTCACTCGGACTGAGTTGGAGCAGTGGAAGCCGAGACCACATAGTCAGCCTACTCTCTTGCCTTCCATTATTTTCTCTCTCTCTCTCTCTCTCTCTCTCTCTCTCTCTCTCTCTCTTGTTCACTCCCCAAGTGCAGGGTTGTGATGTAGTAATAACTCGGTAAGACCGAGGTCGAATCCCAAGGGACTGAAATTTGTACGTTATCTAAAATTAACTAGAACTAGAACTAGAATGAGATGAAATTTAAACTGAATGTAATTTGAGGAATAATAGTGAAAATATTAATCTAAAATTTATAGAAATCAAAGGAAAGGAAACTAGGGATTCAGAGGATCCACTTGTAGAGATCAGGGAGATCTTATGCATGTTTCATGAAAATTAACTGAACTGTCATTGATCTAGTTTTCAAGAGATGAAAGATATATGAATTAGAATGAATTCCATCACCAAACCATGTCCAAAAGACTATGGCAAACAACAGAACTAAACTAATTACCACCCAATCACATGTATGAAAGTTAGGAAGGGTACCGTCATCCAACCATGCCCAGGAAACTATGGTGAACAACATGGCTTCCTGACGTCATAAACATAAAGGAAAAAGGACATGCTCCAAGCCATTGCAGACCCATTGTAATTTCTGTCACAATAGACCATTAAAGACTAAACAAAACATGCCGTTAATAAAACTAAAATCAATATTGGTTCAAAATTAATCAAGGCTAAGCGTAGAGTCTCCCATCTATCCACAAGCTTCACCTCTTAGCCCTAATCTAAGAGGTTTAGCTCAACATGATGGAACTAGACATCTTATTAAACAGATGAAATAAAATCAAAAGAAAAGAGAGAAAATACCAACTTTCAACTCTCTCTCCTGCTCCAGCCCCGAGCTAAACTCCAGCCGTGAATTCACCTCTCCAAGCCGAGATGCAACGTCCCCCAGCTCTTTCCTTTTCTCCCCCTGACGTCTCTTTCTCCCCTTTATATAGCCAGCAAGGATGGTGGCTGGAAAAGTCGGTGTGGAGTCGGTCACGCAGCAGAAAACGCAAGAAACGGGAATAGTTGCGTTTGAACTGAGTTTTGGGACGGTGGACATTCAAGAAACCCATTCTAGCTTCATGGTTGGGGTAAACACACCCTGGTATATCTTCTGAACGGTTCAGATCATCCAACCGATCATGATCATGGTCGTACAATGGCCCACAGAGGCCATGTGCGTCGGACGTGCGTAAAAGGAAGATTCGTATGTTGAGATGCTCGGTGGGCCCCATGGTGATATTTTTGGTGAAATCCACTCCGTTCATTGGATTGTGCACTAAAAACCGTTCAGGAAGGGACGGTTTTGGATTCAAAACGTGGTGGATCAGAAGATTTTTTCTTCCGCCGTCTATCTTGTATTCAACGGTTAGGATCTTACAATACATCGCATGGGATCAAACTGACATCTAGGCGACAACAAGGGAATCAGAAGGATTCACTGGACGGTCCGGATTGACCTTCCGAATCATGATGATGGCCCACAGAGATCATGAGCAGTGCTTTGTTCAGACGTTCTCAAAAAGCGTTTTCTACTTGCGCTGATGAATGGTGGGGGCCATGATCGAAATTCGGCATGAAATCCAATCCAACCATTGGACTTCTGCTGAAAAATCAGTCGGAATTGACACTGTCTAGCTTGAATTTGGTGTAGCCCATCGAATTTTAACCCAACCGTCCATCCTGCGTTTAACGGTTGAAAACTTATGGCGGCTTGCATTGGTTCAAAGGGACACCTAGGCTAGGGGCGTGGCCTCCCTCTGGAGTGAATGAACGGTATAGATCTTGCGTATGGGCAATGTGTGGGGCCCACTACTCAGAAATGGGGAACCAGCGTCCGTCCGCTGGACTCCTTACGCAGAGAGGGACGAGTCCAAGTTGGTCAAACCGACCTTGGTTTGCAGTGCACGGCACGTGCACTTGCGCATGGTGTACACACCATTCAGGTGGGGTCCACTGTGATGTTTATGTGAGATCCATTCCGTCCATCCTCTTCACCATCTCCTTTTAACCGTAGGGACCAAAGTTGAAGCGCATCCAAATAGCAGGTGGGCCCCAAATTGAAGATTGATGGGCTGAGCTGCCCGTTAGGCCACTTTCACATTGATCTAATGGATAATTTTTGTCGTGTACGGTTAATTTATGGTCCTCAGGCGACGTATGAAGTATCGAGCCGAACGGATGGTGAGAACCTCGTGATCTTACATTCTGGACGTCCTTCAAGCCACTTGAGCTTCAGTTCTTCGATTTTTGTAGATCTCAGGCGTTGATCTTGGTCCCCAGGGGTGTATCCCTTACTTCTAGTATCATCAGAGTGTTAAATTCATGCTTTAAGCTCCCTTTTTCAATCTAGGCTCGTAAAATCACCTTGCAACACAAATACGATAAACACAGGCTGTTAGACAGCATTATGTTCATAAATCCAGGTAATAACTGGGGTCTGATATACAATATTTGACCCTCAACACAACCCCCAATCAGCATTTTGCTAGTCCCGAGCAAAGTATGCGAAAAATAAGTTGATAATGAACTCGAGTGATTTCTTGAAAAACGATTCAGATACAAGAAATTTAAAATTCATGAATGTTGAGAATTATTTTCTCCTAAACTCAAGCGCACGGTAGACTTCATAATCAAGTGTAAGTATTAATCCATCAATGAGGAAAATTTTAAACATTGAGATCCATGGATGTATAGTGTAATCTCGGCTTATCATCATTAAGAGATCCAATCGTCAATTTCATGATATCATTGGTAACCAACAAGAAAATTTATGACAACTAAAACCTAATCCAAAACTTGCCTCATAGATTAACCTATTAACTTGTGATTTTTCTATTCAAAGTAATGCCAAGGAAGGGAATCAAATCCTCACCCATAGGGAGCAAACCTATGGTGAAATCCAATTGCCTAACATTTTTCGAATATCAACTGTAGGGAGTCAAATCCTCGCCTATAGGGAGCATACCTATGGCGAAGACCATTTGCCCAAATCTTTCCAAAAGTCTCTTCTTCTTCTTTTTTTTTTTCATATCAATCCTGTTAGGCAAATACTCCAGGCTAGTTCCTTTCATGCTTAGTGATTACTAAATTAACCATTCAATATCAACTGAAACCTTAATGTGAAGGCGAGATGTGACATGTGAAATCATGACTCAGTCAATGTTTACAACCTCTAATCATGGATTAATAACTTGATCTTAACTGCGAAATTTAATAGATACTGAATCCAAGAGTCTTAAATTATCAACATCACTTATCTTGAACTTCTAAATCAAGGGTATCCATCAAAATCACTTCAAATTCATAAAAATTTTTAGAAAAATTTTAAAAATTTTCACAATTGGCACAATTGTTGCTCAAGACCAAGAAAATACGGATTAGGAAGCCTAATCTCCCACCCCCAACCTAAAATCTACATTGTCCTCAATGTAAAAGATATGATCATGCAATGCACATAGAACAACGAAAGTAAAGTAATGGGAAGATAGTACCTGGATAACGGATCAAGAGAGATTTTCCACGAGATCACAGTATGGAAGCTGGTTAGCACGAGACAAAAATAACAAAAATAAAATCCTACCTATACCACTTTCGCAAGTGCTCTCGATTGCATTTAGCGAATGCAACAAGCCTTTAAACCCCAAGGTTACCCCTAGTGGACGAGTTGTAGTCTCGTGAGGGTTTGCAGTAATGTTACCCACAAACATTGAACTAACTAACCTATGAAAGCGACTATCCTAAACCTATGAAAGCGATAAACCTACCTATACCTCCATCAAACTAGGAGATCAGTCCTGGTAAACAGGAGCAATCAGAAGCATGGACATGTCCTCTGAATCAAATGTCTCAACAAATGGCTTTAATCGATGTCCATTTACTTTAAACTCCCTGGCATTGTCGGGATCTCTTATCTCGACGGCCCCATGAGGATAAGCAGTGACAACAATGTAAGGGCCGGTCCAACGAGATCGAAGCTTACCCGGAAAGAGATGTAGTCGAAAATCGTACAAAAGGACTTTCTGACCTGGCGTGAATGATTTTCGTAGAATATGTTGATCATGAAACGCCTTCATCCTGTCCTTGTAAATTCTCGAGTTTTCATATGCATCGTTCCGGATTTCTTCAAGTTCATTCAACTGAAGTTTGCGTAGCGAGCCAGCGTTGTCCAGATTGAAATTCAGATTTTTGATCGCCCAGTATGCTTTATGTTCCAATTCCACAGGCAAGTGACAGGCCTTCCCATAGACAAGTCTAAACGGAGATGTTCCAATAGGGGTTTTAAAAGTAGTACAGTACGCCCATAAGGCATCAGTCAATCGGATTGACCAATCCTTACGATCAGGGTTAACCGTTTTCTCCAGGATATGTTTGATCTCCCTATTGAAAATCTCAGCTTGTCCACTTGTCTATGGATGGTATGGGGTGCTCACCTTATGAGAGATACCGTATTTCTTCATTAAACTCTCAAATGGTCTATTACAAAAGTGTGAGCCCCCGTCACTAATGATGGCTCGAGGCGTTCCGAACCGCGACAGGATATTTTCTTTTAAAAATTTAATGACCGTGCGATGGTCATTTTTGCGGCACGAAATTGCTTCGACCCATTTAGTGACATAGTCTACGGCGAGCAAAATATACAGATTTCCAAATGATTGGGGGAATGATCCCATGAAATCAATGCCCCAGCAATCAAATGCTTCAATAATAAGGATGAGATTCAAAGGCATCATATTTCGACGGGACAATGCTCCCAATTTTTGACAACTCTCACAAGCTTTGCAAAACTCATGAGTGTCCCTGAACATAGTGGGCCAGTAAAAGCCACACTGTAGAATCTTGGTCGTGGTCTTTTTAGCAGAAAAGTGACCACCAAAGGCCTGTGAGTGACAGAAGGAAATAACACTCTGATGCTCATCATCTGGCACACATCTCCTTAAGATTTGGTCTGGGCAATATTTAAACAAATATGGATCATCCCAGAAAAAGTTACGCACCTTGGTAAAGAATTTCTTCTTATCTTGTGACGTCCAGTGTGTCGGTATAGCACCTGTAGCAAGATAATTAGCAATATCAGCGAACCAAGGTAAATGGGAGACTCTAAACAGTTGTTCATCAGGGAACATGTTATTGATATGGGTCGCCTCAAGGGAATCAGAGGTATTAAGGTGAGAAAGGTGATCAGCTACTACGTTCTCTACTCTCTTTTTGTCTTTAATTTCTAAATCAAATTCTTGGAGTAGAAGGATCCATCGTATCAGGCGGGGCTTAGAATCATTCTTAGAGAGAAGATACTTAAGTGGCGCATGGTCTGTATAGATGATGATCTTGGATCCGATCAGGTAGGACCTAAATTTGTCCAAAGCGAACACTACGGCTAAGAGTTCCTTTTCCGTAATCGAGTAGTTCACTTGGACAGGATTTAGAGTCCTACTTGCGTAGTGAATAACGTAAGGCCGCTTATCTTTTCTCTGGCCTAGAACTGCTCCAAGAGCATAATCAGAGGCGTCGCACATAAGTTCAAAAGGAAGACTCCAGTCGGGTAGCTGCATGATAGGTGCAGTGGTTAACATGCCTTTAAGCTTAGTGAAAGTTTCTTGGCACTGCTCAATCCACTCGTATGGTGTATCCTTTTGAAGAAGATTACATAAAGGACAAGAGAGGAGACTAAAGTCCTTTATGAATCGTCTGTAAAAGCCTACATGTCCTAAGAAGGATTGCACGTCTCTGATATTCTTGGGTGGAGGTAGGTTAGAGATAAGATCAATTTTTGCCTTATCTACCTCGATTCCTTTGGACGAGATGATATGTCCAAGGACAATTCCCTTTTGAACCATAAAATGACACTTCTCCCAATTAAGTACCAGATTCTTTTCTTTACATCTTTTCAGCACACATTTAAGACTTGTTAAGCACTCGCTGAAAGATGAACCGAAAACAGAGAAATCGTCCATGAAGACCTCTAAATATTTCCCCACCATGTCAGAAAAGATACTCATCATGCATCGCTGAAAGGTGGCAGGGGCATTACTTAACCCGAATGACATCCTTCTGTAAGCAAAGGTGCCATAGGGATATGTAAATGTGGTCTTTTCCTGATCTTCAGGGGCGATTTCAATCTGATTATAACCTGAATACCCGTTAAGGAAACAGTAATAGGAATGACCAGCTAACCTTTCCAAGATCTGATCTATAACGGGCAAAGGAAAGTAGTCCTTCCTAGTGACGGTATTCAGCTTCCTGTAGTCAATGCACATTCTCCAACTAGTAGTAACTCTGGTCGGCACGAGTTCATTATTGGCATTGGCCACGATGGTGATCCCGGACTTCTTAGGAACCACCTGAGTTAGACTCACCCATTGACTATCGGATATGGGGTATATGATCCCCACTTCCAATAGTTTGAGAACCTCGGCCTTAACTACTTCCTTCATGTTTGGATTTAGTTTACGTTGTGATTGCCGAACAGCCTTTGCATTATCCTCAAGATATATGTGGTGAGTACAAATTGATGGGTTAATTCCCTTGAGGTCCGTTATCATCCATCCAAGAGCTCCCTTATGCTCAATGAGAGTAGATATGAGCATACTCTCTTATTCTTTCTCCAGGTGGGAAGAGATCACCACTGGATATGTCTCATCTTGACCTAAATAGACATATTTTAAATCAGAGGGCAAAGGTTTTAGGTCAAGCTTCGGTGGCTTGAGGTTAGACGGTAGAGGCACTACATCAGTTTGGGGTAACTCTTCAATTTGTGGCCTCCACCGGTTAACTTCAAGTACCGGTGCAATATCAAGCATGGCACACGTCTCCCTAAGTATATCATCATTAAGATCATGGGAGTGGGCTAGGCACGTCTCTAGAAGATCAGAAGATAAGGTGAGAGGCGTTATATCTTTCACAAAAGAATCAATCATGTTAACATCGTGGAAATCATCATCATCCTCTGAGTTGCTTCCGTTATTGAAAAAGATATTCGATTCCAATGTCAAATTTCCAAAGGACATAGTCATGACACCATTCCTGCAATTGATAATTGCATTTGAAGTGGACAGGAATGGGCGACCAAGAATGACGGGAATCTGAGTGCTCGTGTCGTTGATGGGTTCGGTGTCCAAGATGATAAAATCAACAGGGTAGTAGAATCTATCAACCTGGACCAACACATCCTCGATGATCCCTCTTGGTACACGAATAGAATGATCAGCAAGTTGTAGTGTGGTTCGAGTGGGTTTTAATTCACCCAAACCTAACTGTTGGTATACCGAATAGGAAATTAGATTGACGCTCGTTCCTAAGTCAAGAAGTGCGTGATCAATTCGATAGTTTTCGATTACACATGATATGGTTGGGCAACTGGGATCTTTGAATTTTTACGGCACATCTTGTTTTAGGATGGCACTCACTTTCTCAGTCAAGGAGATCTTCTTTTGAACACTTTTTCGTCATTTGGTAGTGCATAAGTCCTTTAGAAATTTAGCATATAAAAGAATCTGTTTTACAACATCAAGCAGAGGAATGTTGACTTTCACTTGTTTCAACACCTCTAGGATATCCTGAGAGTTAGAGAGACGTTTTGGTTCAACCAACCGTTGGGGAAACGGAGCAACTGGCTTTTCTAGAGGTTCCGGTTCAAATTTTTGTGGGGCGCCACTAGATCCATCATTGTTGTCCTCTTCTGGTTCTTGAGGCTTTTCGGGCCTAACCGGAAGGGTTTTATCAATAACCTTCCCACTCCTAAGAGTGGTGATGGATTTAGCGTGCCCCATTTGATTTGAAGAGCTGGGATTACTTGTCTCGTATTGCGGTTTAGGATTGGGGATTGGTTGTGTAGGAAGCATCCCCTTTTTTATAGCCATCATACGTGAATCTATCTTTTGTATGAAATCCCGCATTATCTGCGTCAGCTCTTGCACAGAGTTTTAAGCCGGTTCTTCTTGAGGTCTCCCCTGATTTGGATTTTGATTGAATAAACCTTGAGGGGTAGCAGTTTGTCCGTTCCTCCAACTAAAATTCAGATGATTTTTCCAACCAGGATTATACGTATTAGAGGGTGGTCCATTGAAAGGTCTTTGATAGTTATTTACGGCATTAGATTGTTCATTCAATACTGCTCGAAAGGCAGGTATTGAAGGACAATTTTCAGTAGTATGAATGTTGCAATCACAGATGCCGCAAACACTTTTATTCACCTTTTCCTTCTTTCCTTCCATGGCCTTAAATTTTCTGGTGAGATTGGCTACCTTAGCGTTAAGATCATTATCCTCTTTCAGGAGATATATTCCTTCTTTTTCTCTTGAATGAGTCGGCCTAGACGTAGTGTTCGTCCTTGGGTAATAGTCCCATGATTGTATTTTTTCAGCGAGACTATCGAGGTAATCCCATACCTCGTCGATATTTTTATTGATGAATTCTCCGTTACACATTGTCTCGACCATTTGGCGCATGGAAGATGTTAGCCCATCATAGAAGAAATTCGTAATGCGCCATATTTCAAAGCCATGTTGTGAGCATGCATTAACCAGATCCTTGAACCTTTTCCAACATTGGAAGAATGTTTCATCTTCCTTTTGGGCAAAGTTCATGATTGCTCTCCTAAGGGTAATTGTCTTATGATGTGGGAAAATTTTCTTTATAAATTCCCTCTGCATATCATTCCATGTGCTAATGGATCTAGGACGCAGTGAATGTAACCACGTCTTGGCTTTTTCTTTCAAGAAAAATGGAAAGAGTTTCAGCCTAATAGTATCCTCAGATACATTAGGAAAGTATAAGGTGCCTATGATTTCATCGAACTCTTTCAGATGCAAGTATGGTTCTTCAGACTCAAGCCCATGGAACTTAGGAAGGAGTTAGATAACCCCTGGCTTGATGTCCATATGTCCTGTATTCTCAAGAAAAATCATGCATGAGGGCGTACTCACCCCCGCCGGTTGTAAATAATCTCGTAAAGTACGAGGCGGGGGTGCCTGATGCACCTCATTCTCATCATATACTTCCTCAACCCTTGGTTGGGGTAGTGCTTGAGGTTGATTTTCATCCATAACGTCCTCTAACTCAGGAGAATTCAAGTGGTGTCTAGTCCTGCGATGGATAGTCAACCCCTCAACTAATCCTCCTTCAGTCATGAGACGTCGAGTGTTGTCGCATGCCCACTGGGGCATAAAACACACTCAGCTCTCAAATTCTAACTTAAACCTAAGAGAAAGGAAGAAGAAATCTAGAAAATAAAAGGGAAAGATGGAAAGAAGTTACCAAATTTAGAGTCCTAGATTAAGAATCTGTAAAACGAAATAAAATAAGTTAGTTTCTAAGAATAGAAAGTCCTAATTAAAAGTAAATTAATTTCTAGAGAAAAGAAGAAATTCCAAAGAAAGAAGAATTAGAAAGAGCTTACTTAATTAGAAGTTCTATCGTAAAATCCTACAAATGAAAGGTTAATTCTAAAAACTTGAAACTATCTAAACAGGACGACAAATCCTAATCTAGAAACGGAATTACCAATTTTAGAAAGTATATATCAGAATCCTACAAAACAAGAGAAATAGGTTAGTTTCTAGAAATTAGAAAGAAAAATAAAAATCTACAATTAAAATAATCCTAATATTAAACTAATACTAAACTAATTAATTTCAGAAAAACGTAACTGACAGTCCTCGGCAACGGCGCCAAAAACTTGTTCACTCCCCAAGTGCAGGGTTGTGATGCAGTAATAACTCGGTAAGACCGAGGTCGAATCCCAAGGGACTTAAATTTGTACGTTATCTAAAATTAACTAGAACTAGAACTAAAATGAGATGAAATTTAAACTGAATGTAATTTGAGGAATAATGGTGAAAATATTAATCTAAAATTTATAGAAATCAAAGGAAAGGAAACTAGGGATTCAGAGGATCCACTTGTAGATATCAGGGAGATCTTATGCATGTTTCATGAAAATTAACTGAACTGTCATTGATCTAGTTTTCAAGAGATGAAAGGTATATGAATTAGAATGGATTCCATTACCAAACCATGACCAAAAGACTATGGCAAACAACAGAACTAAACTAATTACCACCCAATCACATGTATGAAAGTTAGGAAGGGTACCGTCATCCAACCATGCCCAGGAAACCATGGTGAACAACAGGGCTTCCTGACGTCATAAACATAAAGGAAAAAGGACATGCTCCAAGCCATTGCAGACCCATTGTAATTTCTGTCACAATAGACCATTAAAGACAAAACAAAATATGCCGTTAATAAAACTAAAATCAATGTTGGTTCAAAATTAATCAAGGCTAAGCGTAGAGTCTCCCATCTATCCACAAGCTTCACCTCTTAGCCCTAGCTAAGAGTTTTAGCTCAACATGATGGAGCTAGACATCTTATTAAACAGATGAAATAAAATCAAAAGAAAAGAGAGAAAAAACCAACTTTCAACTCTCTCTCCTGCTCCAGCCCCGAGCTAAACTCCAGCCGTGAATTCACCTCCCCAAGCCGAGATGCAACGTCCCCCAGCTCTTTCCTTTTCTCCCCCTGACGTCTCTTTCTCTCCTTTATATAGCCAGCAAGGACGGTGGCTGGAAAAGTCGGTGTGGAGTCGATCACGCAGCAGAAAATGCAAGAAACGGGAATAGTTGCGTTTGAACCAAGTTTGGGACGGTGGACATTCAAGAAACCCATTCTAGCTTCATGGTTGGGATAAACACACCCTGGTATATCTTCTGAACGGTTCAGATCATCCAACCGATCATGATCATGGTCGTACAACGGCCCACAGAGGCCATGTGCGTCGGACGTGCGTAAAAGGAGGATTCGTATGCTGAGATGCTCGGTGGGACCCATGGTGATATTTTTGGTGAAATCCACTCCGTTCATTGGATTGTGCACTAAAAACCGTTCAGGAAGGGATGGTTTTGGATTCAAAATGTGGTGGATCATAAGATTTTTTCTTCCGCCGTCTATCTTGTATTCAATGGTTAGGATCTTACAATACATCACATGGGATCAAACTGACATCTAGGCGACAACAAGAGGATCAGAAGGATTCACTGGATGGTCCGGATTGACCTTCCGAATCATGATGATGGCCCACAGGGATCATGAGCAGTGCTCTGTTCAGACGTTCGCAAAAAGCATTTTCTACTTGCGCTGATGAATGGTGGGGGCCATGATCGAAATTCGGCATGAAATCCAATCCAACCATTGGACTTCTGCTGAAAAATCAGTCGGAATTGACACTGTCTAGCTTGAATTTGGTGTGGCCCATCGAATTTTAACCCAGCCGTCCATCCTGCGTTTAACGGTTGAAAATTATGGCAGTTTGCATTGGTTCAAAGGGACACCTAGGCTAGGGGCGTGGCCTCCCTCTGGAGTGAATGAATGGTATAGATCTTGCGTATGGGCAATGTGTGGGGCCCACTACTCAGAAACGGGGAGCCAACGTCCGTCCGCTGGACTCCTTACGCAGAGAGGGACGAGTCCAAGTCGGTCAAACCGACCTTGGTTTGCAATGCACGGCGGTGCACTTGTGCATGGTGTACACACCATTCAGGTGGGGTCCACTGTGATGTTTATGTGAGATCCATTCCGTCCATCCTCTTCACCATCTCCTTTTAACCGTAGGGACCAAAGTTGAAGCGCATCCAGATAGCAGGTGGGCCCCAAATTAAAGATTGATGAGCTGAGCTACCCGTTAGGCCACTTTCACATTGATCCAATGGATGATTTTTGTCGTGTATGGTTAATTTATGGTCCTCAGGCGACGTATGAAGTATCGAGCCGAACGGATGGTGGGAACATCGTGATCTTGCATTCTGGACGTCCTTCAGGCCACTTGAGCTTCAGTTCTTCGATTTTTGTGGATCTCAGGCGTTGATCTTGGTTGGTCCCCAAGGGTGTATTCCTTACTTCTAGTGTCATCAGAGTGTTAAATTCATGCTTTAAGCTCCCTTTTTCAATCCAGGCTCGTAAAATCACCTTGCAACACAAATGCGATAAACACAGGCTGTTAGACAGCATTATGTTCATAAATCCAGGTAATAAGTTGGGGTCTGATATACAATATTTGACCCTCAACATCTCTCTCTCTCTCTCTCTCTCTCTCTCTCTCTCTCTCTCTCTCTCTCTCTCTCTCTCTCGTTGGTGTGAATCCCAAGGCTACAGGACAGTTTATATAGAGGGAGGGGGAGGACACCAACGACCAGAAATGCACTGACTGTGCACGTCTAAGATCTGAGATCAGTTGTGCATGGGTTCTATCCACTCGGTGGGATGGACAACTATCGTCCGGGCTCACCAGAAAAATAATCCTTCTGATCTGGTGGGGCCCACCTCGTCGTTTTGTGCAGGTTTTCAACGAGGAAGATGACCCGATCTTTGATGGCAGATTGCCATCTAACGTGCATGGGCACGATCTGGTCCATTTGATCGGTCCAAATGGGACCCAGGATCAGCGTGGGGTCCACTTCTCGAGACCCAAGCGTCAGTTCCAATATATCTCACGAGAATCTCCTGTTCTTATGAGAAAGCGCTTGTTTTCGCCTTTAACTCGCCACGCCCAGAACCAAGGGCAGGGATGAGGCCATGTGGCCACGCGGACGGTTGGAATCACACCAGAAACAGTTTCCTGAAGTGAGAATGTTCCCCTTTTCTTTTTCTTAAACAGGCCTTGCCCGCCTTTTTTTGGAATAGAGAGAGCACACCGTTTCTTAGAAGTTGGATGGTTGGGATGGCGCCATCGGGCCAATCGTGAACCCTCCAAACCATTCCAAATGGGTTCTACACAGTGGATTTCTACCACGTTAGTACAATGGACAGTGGCGACTCATCTATCTTGTCCGTTTACAATGGCCCAAAAGGCTATACGATTTTATTAAGCCAGGCTCTGTGGAGAAAATGAACAACTCAGATGGTTCGAAAAGTGGCTAGGGTGGGTCACTTAGAGGTCCAAAGATCCACCGTTCAAAAGAAGAAATGGCGGGAAAAATGTCATTTTTGCGATTTTTAGAGACGGTCGGTTAAAGGGTGTTTGACTGACCTCGTGGATCCAATGCACGTCGTGTACGTGCACTCTCCATGTACATGCAACCTGTAGGGGCCCACTGAGGCGCTTGTGCTCCAATCCACACCGTCCATTCGCACTGGGGGACCCTTAACAAGGTTCCCAACCCATTTTGGGCTGATGGTGAGACCCGGGTGGGCCGTTACACCCCTTTATGGGCTATTTTCGGTCCATACGACGTGTTTTATTGAATGGATGGGCCTGATACTCGTTTTCAACGGTTAATACAATGCACTAGTTGTGATGAAGGTTCGATTTGCCACTAATAATCCCTCGAATGTTGGTTTTAAGTGTGTGGAAGCAATTACTACTAACATAAGTGCTTCAATTTAAGGTGTTTAGGTAATCTTACCCTTTGCATGATGTAAGGCACGTTCTGGCTCCTGGAGGACCTGGGTGGATGGCTTTACTTCCGACTGAAATTTTCATCCTACATGCATTCTGTTCAAGTCAGTTGATTTAATCCACCCTAATTTAAGTTGACGTAGGTTTTAAGGGTAACACCCACGTACCATTGGTATAGGGTGTTACACAAGGTGTGCTCGGTAAACCTACGCTCCTGGTCAGATCTGATCACTGCTGATAATCTTTATCGGTCCGGGCTCTGTAAGTCCAAGCCACTCCCCACTTCATTCAGTAAGTTTTCCTTTGTATCTTACTTTGAAGGAACTGAATCTCTTAGCTCGAATACTAATTCATTACTCTGTATGAAGGCATGGCCGAGGCTTCTGGATCCCGAAAGAGGAAGACCGCTCCAACCGTCAGGAGATGCTGAGGGCCGAACCCCTAACAAAGACAACTGTTCGGAGGAGACAGGCAGCTCCTCGTGGTGAGGGCCCCTCGGCCCCAATTTTTATCACTGCAGCTCCAATTTCTGTTGTTGTAGCTCCAGCTTCAGCATTCGTCGTGGTTAAGGCCGCAACCGACAATGCCCTAGCTCCAACTCTTCCTCCCGGCATCACCCCTCATGTTCTTGGAGCACCTCCCGCAGCCCTCGAGCCCTACATTGCCTTCCCATCTTCATTCGAGCAGGAGGAGGCCATTTGGATCGCAGAAGTAATGCTCTCTCCTCTCGAGGTCAGGGATGATCTTAGAGCTGAGGCCTAGGCCTCAACAAGCAGCAGGATCGGGGTCAGGGAAGCGATGGGGTCAACCCAGGTTGGAACGAGCGGAGAGAGGTTTCAGCTAGGTTATCACATGTCGGGCTTAGTCCACTGGGCTGCTAAACACGCCTCGGAGGAGAAAATAGTGGCCCTTCTCAATAAGTCAGACGAGTCTTTCATCAGCGACATGGCCTCCATCTTCTACAGGGTATTTCTACCAGCCTCTCTTGCCCTTGCTTTCTTTTGTTGCGTTTGTATACTCATTTTCTTACTTTGGTTCAATCCGTCCCGAGGCTCCTTTTGACCCAGGAGAGGTTGACAGATCTTGTGAAAAAAAATACAGAGATAAGAACCCTCAAGAGCAAAATTGGGACCCTCCGAGATGAGGCTACATTCCTCCGAATGGAGCAGGCAGAGCTATACCAACAGCTTGATGATGGAAAGGCTCACAAGCTGCAACTAAAGGGGGTTGTGAGCGATCTTGAAGCCCGATGTGCTGCCGCTATAGCCGAACTATCCCAAGCCAGGGCTCATACCGACTCACTCGCTAAAGAGAACGCCAGGTTGGGGAACATGCTAGAGCGGACCAAAGCTGAGGCGGGAAAAGGGTAGAGTCGAGCAATCACCCTAGCGAAGGAGGCTCAATGGGCCGAGGATGAGGCCTCCCTGGCCTTGGCGGTGGCAACTGTAGTGGACGCGTTTAAGTCCTTGGAGGAGAGGACCGTCGAAGCCACCAAGTTGTATAACTGTGGCTTGTACGCTTACATAGATGCGGTCCAGGAGCTTTACCCTGACATTAACCTTAAGCCTCTACTACCCGAAGACACAGGGGAGAAGCCAACCGGAGACGCCTGCCCGAACCAAGCCCCTACCTCTCAAGCTCCTCCTCCACCTCCTCCGACGGAATAGATTCAGACGTTCATTTTTATACATTCCTTTTAAACAATATTTTTAACTGATAATTTTGTGGATGATATACTTTTTGACCCTCTGGAGAGGGCATGTTAATCGTGGTTGATTTTTTTTAATGATGATCGTTTAAATGTTGAGTTGTTGATTGTCGAGCCAATTTCTTAACGGGTTGGCTCATCTTAAGGCCATTTTGTAGAATCTTATGATGTTAAAATTATCAGGATCGACCCCCGAGGGGCCGGTTCTTCCCACAATTGATGAGTAGCTTTTAGTAGGTCCGTCAGTCGGATGATGAGCTGACTCCTTTGTCGAGGAGTCGGGTCATCTACGGGTTTTTCCTCCGAATAGGAGGGGATGCCTTGAAGAGCTTTTGTGGGATAAAGTACTAACCCCTTCTTTAAGGGATCAGTCCGTTAAGTCGGTTCCTGCTTATGAGAGGCAACTTTCTATTATGAGAGACAACTTTCTATTAGTAGGTAATCTGTTCATATAAATACGAAGAGACATGAATTTTACTGAAAGCTTTAAAGGCTAGTCGCTTGGAGATGTATATTGAAGGCCTTTAGCTGCCATTATATCAGGGATATTAAATTTTTAGGTGCTCGACGTTTCAGAGGTGAGGGAACTCCTTACCGGGGTTGTCAGCTCCCTCACCCCTGGAAAGATCTCATAAGTGGTAGGAGTCAAGCTTGGTCGATCAGACCACCTGGTATGGCCCCTCCTAATTGGGTCCGAGTGCCCTAATCCTTGGTTCTGCAGTGTTTTGAAAAACTCGGCGAAGGACCAAGTCTCCTAAACAGAACCGCCTAGTCTTGAGCTTAAAATTGTAGAATCGTGCCACTTGCTGATGTCGGGCAGTAACCCAGAGTCTGGAGATGTCTCTAGCTTCCTTGAGTAGGTCTAGGTTGGCTGCAGTCTGCTTAGTGTTTCGATCTTCTTGATAATTTCTGACTTGAACTGTAGGGAGGCCAATTTCAACTGGCATCATTGCTTTCGAACCGTAGGAAAGTGAAAACGGGGTTTCCCCATTAGATAACCGAGCCGTAGTTCTGTAAACCCAAAGGACGAATGGGAGCTCCTCGACCTAGTTGCCTTTCGCTTTCTCTAATTTTATTTTGATATGGTGCTTGATGACTTTGTTAATTGCCTCCACCTATCCATTGGATTGCGGATGCCGAGGCGAAGAATATGAGTTTGAAATGCCGAGCCCTTGACACATACCTCGGAACTTATCGTTATCAAACTGTCTGCCATTATCAGACACGATGGTGCGTGGGATCCTGAACCAGCAGATGATGTTCTTCCAGATAAAATTGACCACTTTTTGATATATGATTCTTGCAATGGGCTTAACCTTGACCCACTTGGTGAAGTAGTCCATTGCAACAATAGCGAACTTGACCCACCCTTTCCTTATGGGCAAAGGTCCGATGATGTCAATCCCCCATTGAGTGAATGGCCACGGTCCGCTCATGGGAGTCATTTTTTCTGCAGGTCACTTCAACACGGCTGCATACCGTTGACACTTGTCACACCTTTGAGCGTAGTTCTTCGAGTCCTCCCTGATGATTGGCCAAAAATATCCTTAGCGGAGTATTTTCAGAGCCAGGGCTCGGCCACCAGAGTGATTTTCACAGATGCTTTCATGAATCTCCCGATTCACGTAGTCTACTTCATCGGGTCAGAGACACCTGAGATAGGGCTGTGAATGCCCTTTCTTGTATAAAATCCTATCCAGGATTACGTATCGTGCCGCTCTGACTCTCAGGTGCCTAGCCTCCAACTTATCCGAGGGGACCTCACCAGATGTAAGGTAATTATAAATCGAGTCTATCCAGCTCGAAGCACCATCCACTGGATTGACCGTTTTCTTCTCCGTTTGGTCAATACTCGAAGTCCTATGAATTCCATGGGAATGACTCACGAGATCTTTTCTTTCGTGGTTGAGGCTAGCTTCACTAGGGCATCGGCTCAGGAATTCTTCGCCTTAGGAATCTGACTGATAGTGCAGCTCTAGAATGTTTCTATCAGTTTCCTTGCTTTGGCAAGGTAAGCCACCATCCTTGTCTCATTGATCTCATATTCAGTGGAGATATGATTCACTACCAGTTGAGAATCACATCGTACTTAGAGAGACTGGATCCCCAGGCTGGCCACCAACCTGAGTCCAGCCAGCAAAGCCTCATACTCCGCTTCATTGTTAGAGGCCTTGAAACCGAGTCTGATCGCATACTGGATGGGTGTAAAATCAGGTGCGACCAGGACAATTCCTGCTCCGACACGCTTGGCATTGGATGACCCATCCACATAGAGAATCCATCCTGATTCTGATACTGTCTCTTGATTACTTGGAGGAATAGGCGAAGGATCCGTCTCTACTTCAGCGTTGATCCCCTCTTCGCCTGGGACGGTGAATTCTGCAATGAAGTCGGCCATAGCTTGACCCTTAATCGCTGTCCTTGGTTGGAACTGGATTATCAAAATTCCCGAGTTCGATTGCTCACTTAGTTAGCCAACTCGACACCTTAGGCCTCTGGAGGACTTGCTTAAGGGGAGAGTCGGTCAAGACGATAATGGAATGGACTTGGAAGTACGAACGTAACCTCCGAGCTAAGATAACGAGACAGAGCGCTAACTTTTCCAGAGCCAGATACCTCGTCTCGGCAGGTACCATGACTTTACTTACATAGTATACGGGATGCTGCTTGTCCTCAACTTCTCTAATCAGGGCCAAGTTGACAACTGAGGCCGATACCGCAAGATATAAGAACAGGGGTTCGCCTTCTTCAAGCTTAGACAGTAGGGGTGGCGAATCTAAATACTGTTTCAACTACTGAAAGGCCCGCTTGCATTCTGATGTCCACTCAGCCTTCTTATGACCCTTCAACTGCTGAAAGAAGGGGTGGTATTTGTCAATGGCCCTGGATATGATCCATCCGAGCACTGCTACTCGTCCGGTGAGGCATTGTATCTTCTTGATAGTCCGAGGCGAGCTCATGTCGAGGAGTGCCTTGATCATGTCAGGGTTTGCCTCAATGCCCCTCTGGCTGACTTAAAACTCGAGGAATTTATCAGAGCCAACCCCAAAGGCGCACTTCACGGGATTCAACTTCATGTTGTACTCTCAGATGATGGCGAAGGTTTCTCCGTGATCTGCTAAGTATCGGACACCTTGATGCTTTTAACAAGCATGTCGTCGATATAAACTTCCATAGTATATCTGATCTACTTGGCGAACATTTGATTCACTAGCCTTTGATATGTGGCCTCAGCGTTCTTCAGGCCAAATGGCATGACCCGATAACAGTAAAGTCCCTTGTTGGTGACGAAGGTAGTCTTCTTCTTGTCTAGGGGATGCATCGCGATCTGATTATACCCGAAAAAAGTGTCCAGGAAGGAGAGTAATTCGTACCCCACTGTACTGTCCATCAGCTGATCGATCCGAGGCAATAAGAAGTTATCCTTGGGACAGGCCTTATTTAGATCCAGGTAATCCACACAAACCCGCCATTTTTCATTAGCTTTCTTGACAAGGACCACATTTGTGATCCAATCTGAGCAGTGTACCTCCTCAATAAAGCCGACACTAAGTAGTGTAGAGACTTCGTTGGCTATGACTTCATACCGCTCGGCATCAAACGACCTTCTTTTTTGTTTCACGGGTTATGATCCAGGTCCACATTCAGTTTGTGAACCATGACATCAGGAGAGATCCCGGGCATGTCCTCATGTAATCATATGAAGACGTCTTTATGTTGTTGCAGGAAAGCCAGCATTTCGGACCGTTGCTCGGAATCCAACGATGTTCCAAGCTAAACAGTTTTACTCGGATCTGCCTTATTGAGCGGTATTTTCTCCAAGTCTTCCATAGATGACTCTTTTGTAGGTCCCATGGGATTGAGAACGTTGATGGTGAGGGCTTACTTCACTGACCTTTTCTTTACTGCTAGCATAACATGTCCGAGCCTCGCGTTGATCGCCTCAGAGGTAGCCTATTCCACTCTCGGTGAGAAATTTCATCATCAGATGGTAGGTGGAGACAACTGCCCTCATTGTATTAAGAGAAGGTCTGCCCAAAATGATGTTATGCACTGATGACACATTAACGACGAGGAAGTCTACTATGAGGGTGACTTGATGCCGTCCTTCTCTCGCGGTCAAAGGAAGGGAGATGGCTCCCTAGGCGATCACCCTTTCTCCAACAAATTCGTGCAGGGGGTCTTCACAGGTCTGAGGCGTGACCTTGGAATCTTCATTCTTTCGAAAGTCTCAGAGTAAATCACATCTACTGAGCTTCCGGTGTCGACCAGGATGTGGTACACCTTGTGGTTGTCTATGGTCATAGTAACTACTAAGGCGTCATCATGCGGATGCTGGATTCCATGCACATCATCTTCCGTGAAGGTTGACTGCACGGGCTGACTCGAAGTTCTTTGCTCGGCTGCTCGGTCATGTGGATGTAGAGTTCCAGATCAGACTTCCGAGAATGGGCTTTTCGAGCCCTGTTTGAATCTCCTCCACTGGATGAACCACCAAAGATGGTACGAATTTCAGCCGGCTCTTCCGCAATGTTATGTGGTTTCTCTCATTCTTCTCTCTGAGTGGTTCTCTCTTCTTTTGTGTACTGGCGCAGTTAACCCTTACGGATAAGAGTCTCGATCTCATCTTTGAGATCCACGCAGTCTACCGTATTGTGGTCGTGATCTCGATGGAAACGCCAATACTTGTGCTTGTCTCGATGGTTTGGGTCGGCCTTCATACAAACTGGCCAATTCAGGAGCCTCTGGCCTCTGATGTCTAATAAAAAAATTTCGGTAGAAGTGTTGAGGGGAGTGTAGGAACGAAATTTACCCTCAGGTTTTCTGCTCGGACAACGATCGCGAGGAGCGCGACTGTCTGGTCTTTTGCCGGACGGCTGAGGTTCTTCGTTCCTTGGCCTCTTCCCTTTGTCAGTCGGCTCTGCTACTTGAACATCCTTGCGAGCATTAGAGAATTCATCGGCGTTAGTGTACTTCTGAGCTCTGGTGACGAGCTCGGCCAACATCTTAGGCGAATTCTTTCCAATGGAGAAGTGAACTTTTCCTCTTTCAAACCACTGAACACGGCAGAGAGTGTCACCTTGTCATCATAGTCTTCCACCTGTAATGCTTCATCATTAAAACGGGCGATATAGTCCTTCAATGACTCCTTAGGCCCTTACTTAATGGTGACCAGATGAGTGTTTGGTTTTCGACTCTTCTTACCGCTTATGAATTGGGTAAGGAACAATCGGCTGAGCTTTGCAAAGGAACTAATGGAGTTGGGTTTGAGATGACGATACCAACTCTGAGCAGATCTTTTAAGTGTGATCGAAAATCCTCTGTACATCATCGCGTTCGTCACTGTCTAGATTTGCATTCACGAGAGATAAGCCTCCACGTGCTCTGATGGGTTGTCAAACCTAGAGCATTGGATGATGAGGTGTAACATCCCGAAAATCAGGGGTCGTGTATAAACTCAACACCCGAGTTCCAAAATGTTATTTATGCAACATGGATATGTATGATTGAATGTTGTCTGTGATAATGTATTAAACATGAGTGAGATTAAGCCAGAACAGCATATCATACTCCAGAGACAGAGAAATTTGCAAGCGGAAGACTGTAATAGTATGTATAACGTACATAAACTGTTGTATGTCTCCAGAGTGTGAATATATTACCAGGTTATGCACATACATGTATACTTCAAAGTAAACAAAATGAATATACATGAGGGCGCTAGAAATTCAAAATGACGAATGTCAAAGTATCTAATCAACCTCCCTGCAATCCCGTCAATCAGAACACGCATAAAGGAGGAATCCTCCTTCTCATCATTAAGTCCAGCTCCGCCTCACAGGCCGCGCCATCATCTGCAATCACAAAAGGGACTGGTGGGTGTCCGGAAACACCATCCCGTAACGTGGGAGTGAGTGATCAACTCAGTGGGATAAGAGAGCAGGGATTAGCATGTTCACAATTCAATCACGCGATAATAGTAAAGCAGTAAATCAGACAATCCTAATACTGTTGTTAATGCAAGATGATATGACGTGATGTATGCCCTCACCGACGATCACCCTTATGCGGCAACATCTTACGACCGCGGCATGCCACACTCCCTAGAGTGCTCCACATCTTCCAGGCACATGCAATGCTATGGTGATATGATTACCAAGTTGTTATTAGTCCATTCAAACAGCAGGATTGGGAAACTAAGGTACTTCCCTTGTATCAATCCCAACACGGATCCTGTCTAGGGTCGTCACTCCTAGTAATCTCATACGATGTACATTTCGTAGGTCACTGCAAGGGCTGCCAGGGCTGTTGCTCGCACTCGTTGCACCGCTCCCCCATCACCTTATCAATACAGGCCTACTGTACTCTACTGCACGGAAGGGTCGTCGCCTCCCGTGGACTCAGAATACGCTCGCGGTCACTACAAAGGGCTCGTCGCCTGATCAGTGTAGGCCGACAGCTAGAATATAGTGTCCCATACCACCATAATCTGCTCACGAGTCAAGGTGCTCACTGGTCACTACGGGGAGGTTTGTGGCCCCAGCGTAGGCCGACAGCTCGACCACGGTGTCCCATACCACCATGCCCGGCTCATGAGTCTTCGTGGATCAAGGTACCACGGTTAATAGGGTTTACAATGGTAAGTTCAGTACCCTAGGTTCAAGCAGTTATGATACATACAAGGTGAACAAACATCGGCCAGTCGGGTTACTTGACGGGCTCGACTAGCGCGATCGTATCTCAAGTTAAACGACATGAAGTGCGTAAAATACTTCGCGTGGCCTAACCACTGCCGCCAACTCTCAACACGAATCACATTCATCGACGCGTCGTTCGTGGCTATGACCAGTCAGCCACGAATTCGCTCGGTTACCGACTGCCTGGACTAAGTCAAGTCCCACACATCCATTGAATTACATTAACGCTATATACCAGGGTATTGGAATTGAAACACATCATGTGAGCATGTTAGCACATGTTATAACATTTAACTTAGACAAATCTTCAAGGCATACTTTCCATGCATATTTAACTTAGGCAAATCTTCAAGGCATCATTTCTATGCATGTGATGCAATCATGCATAAGGTCAACATATAGGAAATCATTTAGGTCAGCATATTAATCATGAAATCAATCTCAAACTACTACATAACATCATTCAATACAATACATACTAATACAAGCATTTATACAAACACATACACTACACCCTTAAGTCCACATATAGTATGTCGACCTAAAGTGCGCAACTTGGCGAATCTCTTCGCCAAACTGATTATGCAAGCATTCCTAACTCTCTAATGCAGCGACAAATCATGTCAATCACGTCAGCAAAATATGCACGTAGACCGTACTTCCTACAAATGACTAAAATGCCCTAAATCTCATATTCTTCGTTAATTTACGAAACAGGAAACGGAGAGCATGTTGTACATGTCAAACGGCGATGCCGTCGATAATCTACTATTAAACGACATTGAAAGCGTTGTAAACCGTCAATCAAAGCGTCTAAAATCCTCACCTAGTCTCTTACGGTCGCGGGATTTTGAACGGAGCGTGTACGCTTCGTCTACGGCTGTAAGAGAACCTGATTTATGGATTACGTTAGCTAACATGTTGTGCATCTAAGCAAACCCTAAATCAGCAAGTTTTGGAGATTATTTCATACCTGAAAAAGTGTAGAAATCACCAGCCAGGTGATTGGAAGGAAGTGCTGATGCAGCAACCGTTGATGGCTCGGAAGCGGGAAAAATCTCCTCTTCCCTTTCTCTCAAACTCTCTCTCTCTTTTCTAGGGTTTAGTGAAATTCGGATGTGAAGGAGAAATGAGGGTTTCAACCCCTTTTATAAGCTTGAAAACGCCGAAAATAGGCTCCGGGACGAAGTTTACTTAATGCCTATCCATTTCGGGGCTGTTTCGGTCCAAAAACTGCTTTCTGGTGGTCCCCTGGTCGATTGCGATCAGACTTAAGCTCATGGGTACCAGATGTACCTCGTATTAAGTTTTCAGTCTGGCAGGGTTCGCAGATCGCACGTAGCGGACCAGTTTCAGTTCAGCGGTTACCGCACATAGATCAGGGCTGAAAGTCTCATGATAATAAATAGAAATTTTTCCTGATCCGAGGGTGTAATCTGGATGAATTCTGACGGTCAGAACGCTTAATACTGACGCGTCAAGTCGTGTGCCAGATTTGAATTTGAAATTCCAAATTCGTCCCTATTCGCGGTCGCTTCAGTCCTGGTTCAACGAAATACTCTGTGATTATCGGTTTGACTTGATTTTCGAGATGATTGTCAAGTCCAGCGGGGCGGTTCTAACGGTCTAAGATAGGAGGTATCAGACCTTCGACACGCGGTCTAAATCCAATATAAAAATTCAATGTGGTCCAGAGGACAAACCCGCTTAGAGTTTGATCCGAGGTTATAGAGTATTCTAGAGTCATTGGTTCTACTCGATTTGGGTCTTGTAGAACGTATTTAAAGTGATCAGGGACTGTTTCCCAGCCACTCCAACGTTGCGCTAGCTAACTTATGCTTAATTTCTAAAGAAATTTATCCTAAGTGGTTTCTTTGGCTATGGAATTGGGTTCTGAACGATTTTTCAGGTGTTTTAATTGACCCACTGCCTAAGGACGTCAAATCCCAGATTAGCCAAAATCCGGGGTGTTACAATCTACCCCCCTTAAAACACAATGTCGTCCCCGACATTGGCGAAGGGCAAGGAGTACTTTCTCTAAGGAAGGTTCAAATCCTATTTAATAACCTAATCGTACATATAACCTAAATCAAATGTTTCGATCCTGGGCCAGTGGGAAAGAGGCCAACCACTCTTCCGCTGCGCCACACTGATCGAACGGCAGTGTTGACTAATCCTAACTGGATTGAACTTAATACGTTCTACCCCCCTTAAAACTTGATTTTACTTAAGTTCAAGAATCTACGCATCGCTCCGTATATCGGAACGAGGCGCAACTTAGGGGCTATCCTTGACCTAAAATGGAAACAACCTTTCTCTATATGGTCTTCCTTGCTAATGATGCGTTCTATGGCATTGGTACCTATGATCATAGAGATGAGCCTAATCTCTATTATGATTGAATTTAGGGGCAGGTATGAGTTGGTGGCAAGATGTCTAATTCTCTACTGGCTTTAAGTCCTCGCTATTTCCCAAAGACAATGTGATCCTGTTTAGTTGTAGATGGTTGGGCCATCACAGAAGAAAGGTTGCATAGTGGGTCTAAGCCGGATACGTTAAACCTTCTGTCTAATCAGGACAGAAAAGGCATTGTATCAGTTCTTAATCCGAGTCGACGCCGATCCTCTGCTTGATCAGAGCATTGGATTTATTGGTAACCACTAGGATTAAGAAGTCGATTCAAACCGCGAATACATCGCTTACATGTAGTTCCTTTATTCCGCATTCCCGAATGCAATAAGTCCTTGGGGAAGGCAATTTTAAGGGGTGTGCTAGTACATTCTAAGTTCAATCTGAGGGAGTTATAAATGTTCCCTAAGAGTATATGGTTCCTTCCTATGGGCAACAATAGAAGTCTATAAGCCATAAAGGGATCTACCGAAGGAAGGGAGTCCCATTCCAACCAAATCTAACCTACTATCCCTTAGCATATATAGGCCTTACACTGCCTAAGACAACTAGTAGCCCAGTTTGTAACTCTGTAGCTATAATCCAAAGCCTAAGATTATACAATAAATGGCTTTTCATTCCATTTCTACTACAGGGAATTGGATTTCTTATTGCTTAGGGTCAAGATTTGTCTAACTGGAATTGGATTTCTTATGTCGCCAGATCCTTCAAATCTAGGAATGCTAACACTAGGTCCAAAATGCCAAGGGTCTATGAAACGAAACTACATTCCTAATCCCATGTTGGGATCAGGAGTGGCATGCTTTGTAGGAGGGTGGGTTGGGATAAAAATTAATTTGTAGGCTGAATCTTGGGAGTTACAATACTCCCAATCTAGGGACAATACCTAACAAAAAAATGAACGGCATGCACTCCATTCAACAATTTTTAGCTATGTTAAGCTCAAACCACAACACAAACACATTTTCTACCTAACAACACAAAACACAGAAATTTCAAGACAGTAATCAAACAAGCGAATAACGTGGAGAAATGGGATGGGTAAGAAGGTTTCCATGAGTCTGAGGATCAAATAAAAGGGACATGAGAGAGAGGACGATGGAAAGGGAGGAAAAGGCTGAAACAGCCTTAACAATAGCCATGGAAGGAGGAGGAAATGCAGGGAAATGGTTGCTCAAATGGACAGAACGAAATCTAGGCGTTGTAGAGGGATGCTTCAAGCTCCCCTAGGATGTATTTTCAGGAAGAAATGAAAATGAAAAAGGGGAATGGAGCACCTCACGAATTCAGCTCGATTTGGGGGTTTTAGGAGCTCCAACGGACGAAACCTTCAAGAGGGAGGGCTGCCAACTTTAAAGGAATGATGGAGGGTGGTCTTTTTTGGCAGGGAATGAATCTAGGGGTGGTTTGGAACCACGGTTTTGGGTTAGGGCAGCAAGAAAATGAAAATGGGGCTAGGGAAGGGGACTTTTGTGAAGGAAGTACATCTTTTAGGGAGTTTTAAGGTACGGACCGCATACCAGGGGACTACCCTAGCCCCCAAACTCCTCCAGCCCAAAGATCAAGCCCATCCGACAAGTTTGACCGGCGATGGCATCGTCGGTGAAGTTGCAAACTGGCCTCTGAGGCCATATGGGATGGATTCCTCTTGCCCTAGGGATTCCAAAAAGGTATGGTGCACACTCTAGTTCATTGTAGATTGCCCTAGGGAGGCCAATACATTTTTAACATCCATTCAAGGATTTTCGGGTACAATCTTCAATCCCGAATACAAAACCCTATCATGCAGCATATGATTTTGGGTAGAAGGATCTAGTACATCCATCTAGACCATTAGTTTCTAAAGAAAGTGAAGTTAGAATGGCCTTATGGCCATTTTTCATGAAATTTTACTATTCACTGTAAAATTTTATGAAAGTAGGATTTTATGTTATTTTCACATTAGTATTGATGCCTAATATGAAATGGATAAGAAATAATTGAAGATTGGGGTGGTGAGAGGAAGAATTTCGAAGATTTTCGGTGAAACGGGGGTTTTTAAGCTCTGGCGATTGAATACAGGGGTCATGGTTGTCCCACGGCCCAAGGATTCACATTAACGGGTTTAGAATTGTTCAAAGAACAGCTCAACCCACTTACCTACAACCTAGGAGCTATTCGGGTTGCTCTACGCGACCCGAGACGCGTTACAGGCTCGATCTTGCGATCGATTCTAATAGACTTCGCCTATCGGCGAATCTGTGATCCTGGACGTGTTTCTAGACCCTTCTCGCACCCACCTAAGTCAAAGGAAGCGACAGCGTGCGTCGCGTGACCATAACCCAGGCCCGGTCTAATCCAAATCATGCTCTGATACCATCTGTAACATCCCGAAAATCGGGGGTCGTGTATAAACTGAACACCCGAGTTCTAAAATGTTATTTATGCAACATGGATATGTATGATTGAATGTTGTCTGTGATAATGTATTAAACATGAGTGAGATTAAGCCAGAACAGCATATCATACTCCAGAGACAGAGAAATTTGCAAGTGGAAGACTGTAATAGTATGTATAACGTACATAAACTGTTGTATGTCTCCAGAGTGTGAATATATTACCAGGTTATGCACATACATGTATACTTCAAAGTAAACAAAATGAATATACATGAGGGCGCTAGAAATTCAAAATGACGAATGTCAAAGTATCTAATCAACCTCCCTGCAATCCCGTCAATCAGAACACGCATAAAGGAGGAATCCTCCTTCTCATCATTAAGTCCAGCTCCGCCTCACAGGCCGCGCCATCATCTGCAATCACAAAAGGGACTGGTGGGTGTTCGGAAACACCATCCCGTAACGTGGGAGTGAGTGATCAACTCAGTGGGATAAGAGAGCAGGGATTAGCATGTTCACAATTCAATCACGCGATAATAGTAAAGCAGTAAATCAGACAATCCTAATACTGTTGTTAATGCAAGATGATATGACGTGATGTATGCCCTCACCGACGATCACCCTCATGCGGCAACATCTTACGACCGCGGCATGCCATACTCCCTAGAGTGCTCCACATCTTCCAGGCACATGCAATGCTATGGTGATATGATTACCAAGTTGTTATTAGTCCATTCAAATAGCAGGATTGGGAAACTAAGGTACTTCCCTTGTATCAATCCCAACACGGATCCTGTCTAGGGTCGTCACTCCTAGTAATCTCATACGATGTACATTTCGTAGGTCACTGCAAGGGCTGCCAGGGCTGTTGCTCGCACTCGTTGCACCGCTCCCCCATCACCTTATCAATACAGGCCTACTGTACTCTACTGCACGGAAGGGTCGTCGCCTCCCGTGGACTCAGAATACGCTCGCGGTCACTACAAAGGGCTCGTCGCCTGATCAGTGTAGGCCGACAGCTAGAATATAGTGTCCCATACCACCATAATCTGCTCACGAGTCAAGGTGCTCACTGGTCACTACGGGGAGGTTTGTGGCCCCAGCGTAGGCCGACAGCTCGACCACGGTGTCCCATACCACCATGCCCGGCTCATGAGTCTTCGTGGATCAAGGTACCACGGTTAATAGGATTTACGATGGTAAGTTCAGTACCCTAGGTTCAAGCAGTTATGATACATACAAGGTGAACAAACATCGGCCAGTCGGGTTACTTGACGGGCTCGACTAGCGCGATCGCATCTCAAGTTAAACGACATGAAGTGCGTAAAACACTTCGCGTGGCCTAACCACTGCCGCCAACTCTCAACACGAATCACATTCATCGACGCGTCGTTCGTGGCTATGACCAGTCAGCCACGAATTCGCTCGGTTACCGACTGCCTGGACTAAGTCAAGTCCCACACATCCATTGAATTACATTAACGCTATATACCAGGGTATTGGAATTGAAACACATCATGTGAGCATGTTAGCACATGTTATAACATTTAACTTAGACAAATCTTCAAGGCATACTTTCCATGCATATTTAACTTAGGCAAATCTTCAAGGCATCATTTCTATGCATGTGATGCAATCATGCATAAGGTCAACATATAGGAAATCATTTAGGTCAGCATATTAATCATGAAATCAATCTCAAACTACTACATAACATCATTCAATACAATACATACTAATACAAGCATTTATACAAACACATACACTACACCCTTAAGTCCACATATAGTATGTCGACCCAAAGTGCGCAACTTGGCGAATCTCTTCGCCAAACTGATTATGCAAGCATTCCTAACTCTCTAATGCGGCGACAAATCATGTCAATCACGTCAGCAAAATATGCACGTAGACCGTACTTCCTACAAATGACTAAAATGCCCTAAATCTCATATTCTTCGTTAATTTACGAAACAGGAAACGGAGAGCATGTTGTACATGTCAAACGGCGATGCCGTCGATAATCTACTATTAAACGACATTGAAAGCGTTGTAAACCGTCAATCAAAGCGTCTAAAATCCTCACCTAGTCTCTTACGGTCGCGGGATTTTGAACGGAGCGTGTACGCTTCGTCTACGGCTGTAAGAGAACCTGATTTATGGATTACGTTAGCTAACATGTTGTGCATCTAAGCAAACCCTAAATCAGCAAGTTTTGGGGATTATTTCATACCTGAAAAAGTGTAGAAATCACCAGCCAGGTGATTGGAAGGAAGTGCTGATGCAGCAACCGTTGATGGCTCGGAAGCGGGAAAAATCTCCTCTTCCCTTTCTCTCAAACTCTCTCTCTCTTTTCTAGGGTTTAGTGAAATTCGGATGTGAAGGAGAAATGAGGGTTTCAACCCCTTTTATAAGCTTGAAAACGCCGAAAATAGGCTCCGGGACGAAGTTTACTTAATGCCTATCCATTTCGGGGCTGTTTCGGTCCAAAAACTGCTTTCTGGTGGTCCCCTGGTCGATTGCGATCAGACTTAAGCTCATGGGTACCAGATGTACCTCGTATTAAGTTTTCAGTCTGGCAGGGTTCGCAGATCGCACGTAGCGGACCAGTTTCAGTTCAGCGGTTACCGCACATAGATCAGGGCTGAAAGTCTCATGATAATAAATAGAAATTTTTCCTGATCCGAGGGTGTAATCTGGATGAATTCTGACGGTCAGAACGCTTAATACTGACGCGTCAAGTCGTGTGCCAGATTTGAATTTGAAATTCCAAATTCGTCCCTATTCGCGGTCGCTTCAGTCCGGGTTCAACGAAATACTCTGTGATTATCGGTTTGACTTGATTTTCGAGATGATTGTCAAGTCCAGCGGGGCGGTTCTAACGGTCTAAGATAGGAGGTATCAGACCTTCGACACGCGGTCTAAATCCAATATAAAAATTCAATGTGGTCCAGAGGACAAACCCGCTTAGAGTTTGATCCGAGGTTATAGAGTATTCTAGAGTCATTGGTTCTACTCGATTTGGGTCTTGTAGAACGTATTTAAAGTGATCAGGGACTGTTTCCCAGCCACTCCAACGTTGCGCTAGCTAACTTATGCTTAATTTCTAAAGAAATTTATCCTAAGTGGTTTCTTTGGCTATGGAATTGGGTTCTGAACGATTTTTCAGGTGTTTTAATCGACCCACTGCCTAAGGACGTCAAATCCCAGATTAGCCAAAATCCGGGGTGTTACATGAGGGGTATTCGGAATCTCTGAGGAATCACCTTGCCCATAATCGCGGAGGTGAAGGGAGGTTCAGTCTCTTCCATCATCTCTTGGACAGCGGAAGGGACTAATGACAGTTATTGATTCTTTTTTAGCATCAGAATCTTATCTTTGAGTTCTGCAAATTGTGTCTCCCACGGGTCTTTGTTTTCAGCCACTATCTCTTGCATGCCTTTCACCTCAAGGGTTCTTCTTCCCCTCTTCCTTTTTATCGCATGACAGAGATCCGTCAGTGTTAGATTTGAGGTGACCAAGACATTCGTTAGAACTCAGTCTTGGGTTGGAGGAGGGTTCTGGACTGAGGCTGGAACCTGAGTGGATTGATGTCAAGACCCCTTGGGTCTCATACTTTGCGGTGCGGACTGGGCTTCGATCACCAGTCCGACCGTTTCTTGGACAGGATACGGCTGCGGCTGCTGTTCCTGCCGCTATTTCATCTATATAATTTCATTGCGTAGGGCTTATATCTCGGTTTGCATAGCTTGATACTTGCTTGACCGATTGTGGGAGCACTAAGATGGTCTTGGAGCGTACTCAGCGTGAAGTAATGAAGAAGACCGAGTCTGTTCGTTCGGCTCAGGCTCCACAGCTGCAGATTTCTTCTTTCCTCTCGCCATTGTACTTGAGAATAAGGAACTGACTTTTCGTATCAGATTCCCTCAGAGGGCGCCAAAAATGTTGCTGATAAAATTTAGATGACTCTCTGCTTGGACCAATGAACTCCGAGCCGCTTCAATGTCCTGAACTTGCACAACAATGGTGAGCAAAGGAGGCCCTGACTCAAGCAGGGGATCCTCCGATGCCTAAGTCAAGTCAAGGGAATCTGGGTCTAAGTTGATTAGTAGAGGGAGAGTGCGATATATTGCATAGCTGTTTCCTCCATATGAGATACTATTTATACCCTCTCACTTGGAGAAGGCGTGTCCGTATACCTCGACGCATTTTGGGGCACTCACCACCTCCCGCAGGAGACTCGGTTGCCTAACCATTGTGCGGTCATGCGAAAACATGGGTGGTTGTGTAAGACCCGTATCTTGGTCCGTACCTTTCCGTACACTTCCGCGGTCGTACCGGTCGAATTTCGGCAACTTTCGACCCTTAAACAATATCGACGCGCGACCTGGATTCATGTACCGACAACCCGAGTCGACTCAACTCGAGACCTATACCATAGCGACCGCGCCGTCGTTGCGGTTCCGATACCGCGACTCGTGCGCCAAGGCGATACCCTGATCAAGAGATATGAGCCAACGTTCGGTGTGAGAAAACGCCACGTGTTGCGAAACCAAGAGAATCTCAACGATGTGTCACATCAATCACATCAATCCCATCAATCAATCACCCATCAACCCATCACATGTCAAGTACACATCACCTCCATCCCTTTTCCCAAGCAACCACAAAAGTCTCCACATCCCATACCTCTCTTACACAAAAGCCACAAAAGTCTTCCTAACCCATACTTTTCTTACACAACCATCACTCACCCATCCATCCATCACTCTCTCTCTCTCCCTTTACATCACTCTCTCTCTCTTACTCTCTTTTTCATTCCAAAACTTCCAAGCAACAAGAAATTGCAAGGGCTCCCACGTATGAGAATTCCAACCTTCCTTAAGCTCCAAGTGGCCCACCTTCCTACCCCAAAATCTCCCATCTCAACCCTCCATTCTTCATCCTAACCGTTGAAGTTGAAGCCAAGGTGCCAAGGAACCCCTAGGAGCGAGAAGATCGGACGGTGGGTGCTTCCATAGGGTAGTTTTTATTATTTTTATGGTGGACTAAGTGAGTCCCACCGATCAATGGTGTGGATCTCACTTGGGACCCCAAAATGTGGTCGATGGACCACTTGGATCATCATGATCGTTCCATGATGGGGCCATTCTCCATGGACCCCATCATGATGGTTATTTTCATTGCAAAAAGGTCATCTAGACCGTCCATAACGGTGGAGAATGGATCTTCACCGTTGATTTATAATTTTGATGGTCCCATGATCAAAGGGATCCATTTATTGTATGCTTCATTGCAAGGGAGGGCCCATAATGTCGGGGTCCCTCCATCACAAGCCGTGTCCCACTCTCCATGACTCTCTCTCTTTTATTTATTTTATTTTATTTTATTCTATTTTATTTTATTTTTGTGCAAAAGGATTGTGTGGCCCACTTGAATGGATCCCACCTTGGCATTATATACTTTTGACCTATTCAAGTGGGGCCCACCATATGCGTTGCACACCTAGCTGTGGTGGCCCACTTCATCAAGGCACTACAAAAAAAAAAAAGAGAGAAGAAAAGAAAAAAAAAAAAAAAGTAACCGTCCAGCGTCAGAGACGCTGGACGTTTCAACCAAAACAAAAAAAACAAAAGAACCTTTTTGGTGGCCCACTTGCATAGGCCCCACCCGGATGTTTATGTTAAATCCACGCCATCCACCACTTTTCCTGGGATATTTTAGGCGTTGAGCCAAAGAATGATCTCAATCCAATGATCAGGCGGGCCGTACCAGAGACAATGATACTTTTAGACTTCCAAGCCTGCTAATACCCATTTTTGCGGTTTCTACACTTCAAATCAGTGCCAGAGATGAGGTTTGTGTGGCCTGTTTGGGGCCTAGGATAAAGTGGGCGGAGCGGATCTCTCATCAGTGGGCCCCACCTGTGTTTTTTTTCAACCACACAAAAAAAAAAAAAAAAAAACAAAAAAAGGGCAGCAGCGCTGCCACCTTTGAAGGCAGCAGGCGCTGCCTGTGTGTGCAGGCGGGCGTGACGTCTAGAGAGGGACCCACGGCCCCAGCCGTGGGCCTCACCTTGATGTATGTATGCTCTCCAAGCCGTCCATTGGGTAGGTCCCCATCTCAGGTGGGCCCCCTTCGAATTTTAGGTTGGTCCAAAACTCATGTGGCCCACACCGTAAGAAACAGTGTGAATGAATACCCACCATTGAAACCCTTCCTGGGGTCCACAGAAGTGTTGGATCAAGCTGAGATTTTGTGTTTTCCCTTTATCCAGGATGGGTGACCTTATGAACGGGTCGGATGTCAAATAAATACTTCAGAGTGGGCCCCACATGGGACCCACAATGATGTATAGGACCACCATCCAAATGGACGTTGGCACCCACCCCGGCGGTACCAGCCTTCATGCATGCCCTGCCTCCACCGTCCAGGGGACGGTGGGGCCCTTGTGATGTATGTGCCCTACTCGCCCTGTCCACTGGACAGTGGGACCCACTATGATACATGTGATGCATCCGAACCGTCCATCCAGTTGAACTGTTTAAGGCCTTTGGGCTAAGCCCATTGGGACTGAAAAAGGGCTATGGGTTAGGCCTATTGATTTATAAAATGCTTATTATGGGCTAGGCCCATTTGATTCATTTTAGGCCTAAGAACTTAGGCCCATTCGATGTATTACAAATCCATGGGATTAGGCCCACTTTGACATGCATGCAAGGTCTATGGGTTAGGCCCATTTGGACTATTTAAAGCCTATGGGCTAGGCCCATTTGCTTTGAAAAAGGTCTATGGGTTTATGCCCACTTGTTATGTCTCAAGTCCATGGGACTAGGCTCATTTGATGTACTTCTAGGCTCAGGTAATTGGACTCCTCTTTTTTGTTGAAATTTGAAGCCCATGGAGGTAGGCCATTTGATACATGTAAGGCCTACGGGTTTAGACCCATTTGAATTTATGATTAGGTCTATGGGCTAAGGCCCACTCGATCTGCATATAGGGACCAATTGGTGTGGCCCATTGGTCATATATAAGACCCATGAGACTAAGCATTTGATGTAATCTAAGGCCCACGGGTTTTGACCCATTGCAATGCACATAAGACCCATTGGTGTGGCCCATTTATATGGCCCATCTGATGAATAAAAGGCCCATAAGATATGGCCCATTTGATACATGTGTAAGGCCAATGGGATGAACCTACGGTCCATTGCAATGTGTAATTCCCATACAGTCTATCTAGCGCTGTTTACAAAGATCGTGCCTAAGATGCAATGTTGGTTTGACGTCTACATTGCGAGTGTAATGATGGTTGGATGTCCACATTATGACTCTCTTTAGGGCCCATTACTGGGCCGTACTTATCGTATTTAGGCCGTCCAGGTCCATCTGCATTGTAAATAGTTCATTTTGTTATAACATGTTCATGACTCATGATCATACGCATCATATGTATGCTTGACGTGAGAATTGTCTGATCATAGCATTTGCCTTCGGGCAGGTTGCTTATGGGCTCCCGGTTAGGTGGTGTTGCCCTACATGAGCGCACGGTATGCGCAAGATTGGTTGCATGACTGGATAGCGTGATTCATGCATTCCGCATTTGTGTGACATGGTTATTGTACGCCCTAGCGACATCAGGGCCGTAGCCTCCACAGACGCATCGTGGTTGGCAGGATTGGATACCGGAAATCTTGATCTACATGGGGTACTATAGATATCCCTGGGTGAAAGTCTCTAAACCCTTATGGTACCAAGAGGTTGCTCCAACGTCTAGACTGAGTGGGTAGATGAGCGTTGAGTGCCGATTACCAGACGGTTACGCTCTCCACTGTGTCGTGGTCGGTTGGAAGGGGGTACGGCCTTACCCGCCCGAGTGTAGGGGGCAATGCTAGGCTGAGTTTGACCAGCTCGAGGAATGGGTCCGCTATCGACGAGTCGCGCCCGATATTGGCAGACGGATAGTGAGGTCTCTTCCACTTACCTTATTGCGCGCGATGTGGCGGCAATCTGGTTTAGAGTGTACTAGACCCCGGTGATATTCCATATTTTGAGCTGTATTGACGTGTGGACATTGATGAGTATCTGTATGCTTGAGTTGCATTGTACATTGCATGGCCTTGGGATGGCCGATACCATTCATGTCTTGCATTGCATAGCCTTGGTACGGCTCATGACGTTTTGGTTCCATCTGCATATTCCGCATTACTCTGACATTGCATTCATATTACTACCTTGCGCACACACTTTCACCACCCTCTAAGCTTTCTGTAAGCTTATGCACGACCGTTGCGTGCAGGTGACGTTGGACTGCAGCAGCACTGAGGCAGGAGCACGTTGCTGATCATTTTGGAGTTTTTGTTATTTGCCATTGTATTTCCCTTTATGCTCATTGTACTTGTAAAATTTTTGATCATAGTGGAAATGTAATGGAGTGCTTGGTTGTTGTTTGTGGGTTATGCCTTTGGTTATGCTTATTACGAATCAAACTGATATTTAAAATCCTCCTCGTAGCATCCCAGGATCGGAACCTGGCGAATGGGAGCTAGGAGCCGAGAATGGGGTTCTACGGAGGCTGTCGGCGCCGGATTCGGCGATCGGGAATTTTGTGAGCCCGGTTTCCGAGTTTGGGGCGTGACAGGTTGAATAACCATCACTAATCATGCGGTAGTGGGACAATTTGAAGTCCCATAAATAGGTCTCGATTTGAGTTTCAATCCGATTGCCTCGGCATCAAACTACTCCGAGCTGGCAGCCCTGGCCCTAGCTCGTTTGCCTGAAGCCTCGGAGTAAAAACGTACCTACAACTGAGCCGGAAGTCTTTCCCTTCGGTTGTTCTTGTAATTCTAGACTTGTTCATGCATCTCTAATTGGCTTTGAACAGCATCGGACCTCGGAGTTGAGTAGCTCGGATCTTCCCATAACAGATGGTATCTCCCTCTAACTTTGATTGATGTGCAACTTGGAATTTTCTTTTTTATTGGTGGGTGTTCCTATAACTTCGTTTAAAATACTACTTAGGGAAAGACTATAGATAAAACATTTGGATTAGTCTAATAGGGATGCGGATTTTTCCTAGTAAGTTCCTGCACTAGAAACCTAAGTGGGACTCACTATGATGTTTGTGCAAAATCTACCCCATGCATCAGTTTTTTTAGATCATTTTATGACTTTATACCAAAAACGAGAAGTATACAATACTCAAGTGGGCCACACTAAAGGAAAAGGTGGGTAGGGAGATTCTTACTGTCGAAACCTCCCTGGGGTCGACAATGATGTTTACATCCTATTCACACTGTTCATAACATCATTCCTGTTGAGATTAACTTGAAAAAAAAAAAAAATGCCTGATTCAAAACTTCTATGGCCTCATGAATATTTCAACTGTGGAATTTCAATACTCACATTTTTGGCCCACTTAATTATTGTATCCAACCCTTTTTTGGTTCCATGTCCTAAAATGATCTCAAAAAACGAATGTCCTAAAATGATTTCAAAAACGTCATTCCTATTGTGACAGGGCATTGCACTTTATCTTCTCTGTAAGATTCTCCAAAGGAATTGATGTATACATTCCTAGCATGGTTGGGCCAAAAGGTGGACCATAAATGGACCGTAACTTTTGATCCGGGTATCATTACAAGGCACATAACCTATCAATCTTTACTGAAAGAGGTCATCCAAGGTGAACTAACTCACATCTGTCTGTTTTATAAGAAAACGCACGCTTTCAGCTTAAAAATGAATTTTTAAGAAAAATTATTTTTTTAATATTTTCAATTTTTAATATTTTTATTTTTTATTTTTAGAGTTTTAGATTTTCTTCTTTTATCAAAATAACTTGTAATCATGATAGGACTCTTTTAGCAAAAGTTTATTTATAATTTTTATTTTTTAAAATTAGGCTTTAGAAGAGTTTTATAAGAATTATGATTTTTATTAGGATTAAAATTTTAGTAATTAAGAATTTTTTTTTTTTTCTATATTAATGGGGTAATAGGGACACATGAAAATTAGACAATTATCAATTAATAAAATTATTTCAAATTTTTTGAATTAATTTCTATTTTTCCTCGTGAATTCGAGACATCTCTACGAGGATTCCAGAGAAGCTCCATGAATTCGAAGCAGTTATCATTGAGGAAGACAGTGCTCAAACTCTACACATCCTTTCCTATGTCATGAATGTGCCTTGATATTTAGAATTTATGGTGAATTGTCTTCTACACATCCTATAATATACTTATCACATGTACTTGTAAAGAGTGGAGTCTTCGCACTTTACCACCTACATTAAATATGGACCACCAATCTTACATGATGGGAATTATGACTGGTTGCCCACCTCTTCACAACTGATTGCAATATAATTAAATCATATGAGCTCTAATTAGTTCCTTACCATTTGTAGCCATATGAAGTACATAAATATGAACAGCCTCTCCACATACGTATAATAATTACTAAGGGAACTGACTCTAATGCCTCAAAACAAGATTAACAGAATTTCTGCTGTGAATTTAATATCTTCAAGTAAGAGAATAGTAGGGTCTGGTTCCATGGCTCAATGGCAAACGGACTCTGTTTCAACACAAATCTTGAGATCAAGTGCCCATATGGTCTGGTTTGGGTTTAAAGGAAGGATGAGAGAATGGAATAAACAAGAAATGCGAATTTCAATTTGGTGCTGGTCAAAGGAAAAAAGACAAGCAGCGTTGCTTACCAAAAAGAAGACAGTGAAATCCAATGATAGAGGAAGTGTCCGAATCGCCTTCGTTATATATATATATATATATATATATATATATATATATATATATATATATATATATATATATATGGGAAATGGTACTATGCGCTCGACCTCACGAGTCCGTCACATGAGGTCGAGCTGTGTGGGCCCCACCGTGATGCATTTTGAACATCTACCCCATCAGTCAGATGCACCATTCCATTGTGGGCTTAGATCTCAAAAATTAATTGAATCCGTGACTTTTGTGGGCCACACCACATACAGAAGTGGAGAGGGGCTGTGCACCATTAAAAATTCATAATCATTTTAATGGCCCACAGAGATGTGGTTTGCAAATCCAGCCCATCCATTATGTGTGTCCCACTAGGATAAAGGGTCATACCAAGTTTCAGCAGCATTCAAAACTCAGGTGGGCCCCACCAAGTGCTTTTATATATTTTAACGGTACCTTCAGATGATTTTAGATGTTATGGCCTACTTGAGTTCCGTATACGGCTGATTTTTGAGATATCTCATAATTTAAAGGATACCCATCAAATGCACGGTGTTGATGGTCGACACGCATCACGGAGGGGCCCACACAGCTCAACCTCACGGGAGCTTACCGTGAGGTCTAGCGCATAGTACCTTCTCCCTATATATGTGTGTGTGCATGCATGCGTGCGTGTCGAACATCTACCCAATTAGTCAGATGCACCATTCCATGGTGGGCCACTGGCTTAAAAGTCAAGTCAATCCATGACTTGGGTAGGCCACACCACATACAACAGTTGAAAGGGGTTACCTTTCCATTTAAACATTCATAATCATTTATTGGGCCCACCTCGTTCACAAATCCAGCCCATCCATTATGTGTGTCCCACTTGAATAAGGGGTCCAACCAAGTTTCAGCCGCATCCAAAACTCAGTTGGGCCCACTAAGTGCTTTTATATGTTTTATCCATATATTCGCATGGCTTTAGATTGTATGACCTACCTGAGTTCTTTATATGACGGATTTTTGGGAAATCTCATAACCTAAAGGGTGCCCATTAAATGCACGATGTTGATGATCGACACACATCACAGTGGGGCCCACATAGCTCGACCTCATGGAAAGTTCCGTTGAGATCGACCTCATAGTGTGTGTGTGTGTATAAAGAGATTAAGAGAGTCATGAGCACCCGTGAACACCTTTGCACATATGTCATGGGTACAAAATTAGAATGATTCACTTGATGTGTCACCCATTAAAACTCCTAAGCCCAACTTTCATGTTGACAAAATATTCTGATATTCATGACAAAAAGAGGCAAATTAAGAGAGGTAATTGTTTACATTTGCACCAGAGTTTTTGATCTGGCTGAAAGTTGGGCTCTATGAGTTTCATGGGGTACTGTCACATCACATGAATGGTTCAGATTTTGTGCTCACATCACCTATCAAATTGTGCTCACAAGTTAGCGTGAGACCTTAACATTTCGATGTATGTGTTTGAATTTTTTCTGAAGTTTGCTACTGCTTTTAATCTATTTCTTCATGTCTGTTCTGCACTTTGACCGGAGTATTTTGACAGTGATGGATGAAATTACTCTTGTTTTAGCTGGAAACTTTCTTTCCCCTGCTTTCAAAAAGAGCTGGAAACTTTCTTCCCCCTGCTTTAAAAAAGTCCAGGAAGTAAAGGGAGGCGAGCCTTCTTGATACTTGTCATAAATATGAGCCATTCATCATTTTCATCATCTGTTTTTAAGACGTAGGCTCCTTGCTGTACTCTCAAAAAGTTCAGGGAGTAAGGTAAGGTGGACTTTCTTGATACTTGTCATAAATATGAGTCATTCATCATTTTCATCATCTTATTTTAAGACGTGGGCTCCTTACTGTACTCTCATAAAGTTCAGGAAGTAAGGTGAGGCTGAGCTTCTTGATACTTGTCATAAATACGAGCCATTCATCAATTTCATCATCTCATTTTAAGATGTAGGCTCCTTGCAGTACTTTCAAAAAGTTCAGGGAATAAGGTGGGGCGGACCTTCCTGATAGTTGTCATAAATATGAGCCATTCATCATTTTCATCATCTCATTTTTAAGATGTGGGCTCTTTGCGGTACTTTCAAAAAGTTCAGGAAGTAAGGTGAGGCGGACCTTCTTGATACTTGTCATAAATATGAGCCATTCATCATCTTCATCATCTCATCTTAAGCTGTGGGCCCAAAAATTATGTGTATTAAGTGCACCCACGACAGGACACGTGGGTCATTGCTTAATGTCATAGAAACTATCAATGGTCATTCTTAATGCTTTTATGTCAATTAAACCATTAAAACAGCGTTCCCAACCATTAGAATATCATTCCCAGTGGCTTTTTTTTTTAATGTAACCCCTGATCTAAAATTTTTCTGGTACCACGAAGATTTGAAAGGTCTGGGTCCAATATAGGCTGTTATCCACCGTGTGGCCTACTTAAGCTTCAGGTTTGAATAATTTTTTGGCGTGATCCCTAAAATCACATGAAGAGAATGGTAGATAGCTTGGATCTCTAGCAATGAATGGGATGAGACAGGACCATCTCACACCCATATCTCACACAAGTCTCCACTAATGACGTTTGGATGCAACCATTAATTTTGGTGGGCCTACCTTTGTAATGTTTGTTGTAAATCTGAACCATCCACCATTTTCACCGGCTCATCTTATGACGTGAGCTTACTACCATTGAAAGTATCAATAGTCCAATTTTATTATTTTTAAGCCATCCAACCTCTACGCACTCACACCACAATGGGTGCTTGAATCCATGACCTCATGTTAAAACTCTTCTGAGTTTACCACTAAGCCATGGGGTAGGAGGCCGATTTGAAAGGATTGGGTTCAATGTGCACTCTTTCCTATTATGTGGCTTACCTAAGTTTCATATTTAGATTATTTATGTGCTTGCTTGGTGTGATTGGTTAACTTCACTTGATTCATCTTTATATCCGGTGGACATGTTCACCAAGGTGGTTTTTATAGAGAAGTTCAAGTTTTATGCGTCTTATCTAGATTTGACGATAACGTAAAAGGAGGATGAATTGTACACGAGAAGCGATGATGGAGCTATAATGCGAGGCAAAGATAAGAGAAGAGGACAAGAAACTACAAGTTTGATGATTAAATATATTATGGAGATTATTATTTTTTTGTCTTAAATTGAGTAAGAAACATGGCATGTCAATGACATTAACAGACTATTCGATGTCATTCTCGATGACATCAAACAAAGCACGATCCTATCGAGTTTTTTCAAATTTTCTCCAGTTGGTCACTGAACTAACTGGGTGTTTTCTCGATGCCATCGATGAGTGTTCGATGACATCGAAGATTAGTTTGATGTCATCGAAGATGGCTCGATGAAATTGGAGAAAATCGGATTTTCATGTTTGATCTCTAGACTGTTTTAGTGTTTGTTCGATGCCATCAATGTGGCTTTAATATCATCGAAGGATAAGTTTCAATGACATCAAAGTGTGTTTGATGTCGTTGAATGATTTAACACTGAATTGCACAAAATTACAATTTTACGAGATTCGTTTCTGATTTCGTTTGAAATTTCCATAGTTTATAAATATAGGTGTAAATAGGATTGAAAAGAAGATCTAGAGTTTCTAATTTGTCTAAAGGTTTTCAAGGGTATAGAAAGGGTTTGATTCGAGATTGTTCGAATTGGGTAAGCTCTCTTCCTTTATAATTTTTGATTTCATAGTGCTATCTGTCACTTTGTGCTATGGTTTTTTTTTTCTGAAAAGATTTTTTCACGTTAAAATCACTGTGTTCTTTTCGTACTAGCTTGGTGTGATTGGTTTACTTCACTTGATTCATCTCTATGTGCTTTCGCGGGCCCCCAACAATTCCAGCTTGAAATGACAAACGCAGCAACTACCAAGATTCAAGTTGCATTTGGATTGAGATGGGAGCATTGAAATGAAAAAATAAATAAATTCCAATGGTCCGAATTCAGTGGATTTGTGTTGGATACTTATTTTTGTCCAATACATAGTTATTTGCTGAGTGATCTAATCTGATTTTTTAAATGTGGCCTATCTAAATTGTGTGCCAAACATTGAGACAGTTTAATAAATTTAATATATAAAAGTATAGAATTTATATGAACCTCCCTAGGGGACGTACATCGTTCTCGGCATTAGAATTTCTTGGGATATTTTCTCTTGATATTTTATGAGTTTGACATTTTTCTCACCATCACTGAAAATAAAATACGGTTTTTATTTATTTATTATAAGTTAATTATAAGTGATTTTAAAATTTAAATTTAGATAAAAATGAATTTATTTAAACTTTAAGATATGTGTTTTAAACCACGTGATTTTTTATTATCTAATAAGTGATTTTTAAAACTTTAAGATATTTATTTCATGAAAATTATGATAAATTCAGGAGAATTAAAAACTTAGTGACTTTGAAAATCTCATGACAGCCTCGATTGCAATAATATCACTTGGTAATTTTTTCACAAAGATATATTATTTGTCAGTATATTGTGAATGTGTATAAAAAAATATATTTTAAAAGAATGATCATCATCTATTAAAATATTTAAAAATAAACCTAATTAAATATGATATTAAAAATTTACACATCTTGAACGCTAACTGCTATCCTCATGGTGGCAGCGCAGCTTATTGCATGGGGAGGTGGCAATGACTATCTGCAAAAAGTATAAGAGAACGTTTACTTTTCACTTTTACTCTTTAGGGCCTCTTTGGTTTTTCAATTTCCCACCAAATGGTAAATAAGCTGTTATTATTATTTTTTGTGTTTGTTTAGGCGTGCATTATAGTCTATAAATCAAGAGGCAAATATATTTGTAAAGGTAATATGTAAAGTACACTACAATCAATACATTTCCACATCATACAACTATCATTTTTAGCAAAATCATCCATACGGTCAAATGTAAGTGAAATAATCTTTACTCATTTGCAGCCATTTACTATTGTAATTAGAAAACCAAACAAGTACTTAATTTGATTGCAGATTGGGTACCACCCTGTTGTCTTGTGCTTAGAACAAGCAGAGCTTTGAGGAACCCACCAAGATTTATGAGTTTTGTCCAAATCGCGTCTATCTATTTAGTCATATCATTTGAGGGTATAAGCCCAAAAATGAAGCAAATCCAAGGCTTAAGTGGACCACACCAAAGGAAGAAGCAGTGATAATTATGACTAGGGGTGCACACAGGTCAATTTGGTCTGGTTCTGGGGTGAAACCGGAACTGAACCGTTCCTAATAGTTCTACAATTTTTGAATCTGGAACCGGACCATGAAAAACGGTTCAGTTTTGGATTGGTTCCAAGGTTCTAGGCAGGGGTTTGAAGGGGTTTGCAGGTGCCATAGCAGCACCCACCCACCCACCCACACACACACACACACACACACACACACACACAGAGAGAGAGAGAGAGAGAGAGAGGTACATGCCTCATCATGCATGGATAGGAGCTTGGACTTCCTCCCTTATGCTTAAACCTATCAGAAGGTGATAAAGGAGGGGGATCCTTTGATGGTGATGATGCTAGTTGTTGTTGTGGCCAACCTGCACTAGAAGCACTACTACTACTACCACCACTACTACCTACAAGATTAGGGTTAGGGTTTGTGGTGGGTTTGTTCTTCCCATGCCTAGAGCTCTTCAGCTGGTCTCTCCCAACACTGCAAAACTCTTCCAACAACTCCTGGGTCTCCCTCCTGTACTTTGAATTCCTCGGCACATTCACCACAACTAATGACCCAAAACCCACATGACCTTGTTGTGGGTGGCTCCCCAAATTCTTCAATGGATATGATGATGAAGAAGGAGATGGCCCACATCCTTGATTGAAGTAAAAAACCCCATCTTCCTTCCTCATCCCCTAAGCAGCCTTTGTTGCCTCCAGCTGCAAAGATGACGACAGCGATAAAGAAAGCCCTTGGCTCTCTATCACCCTTCCTCCTATCTTGCTACCAGTATTGAAAGGAATGGAAAGAGAGAGAGAGAGAGAGAGAGAGAGAGAGAGAGAGAGAGAGAGAGAGAGAGAGGACAGATGCAGGGGCGGTAGCAGTCGAGTGAGAGAGATTATATATTTAGGTTTTTTTAAAAAACACTAAAGGTTCGGATCGACGCTTCGGATCATGGTTCGGATCTACGGTTCGATTCACAATTCGATTCAGTTCTACATGGCCCTAAACTGGAACCGATATGTATCCAACAATTTTTAAAAATTTGAAACCGATGTTGTCTAGAATCGGACTAAACCAAACCGATCAAATGGTTTCGGTCCGGTTACACGGTTCTACCGATTCGATGTGCGCCCTTGATTATGACACTCACCCTTCCTAGGGTCCATCGTGATGTTGATTTGCCATCCAATCTTTTCATAAGGATGAAGGGAAATGCAAATATTGCAATCTATCAAAAACTTTTGCAACTCCCCGAGAAGTTTTTAATGGTGAGCATTTGATCCCTACCGTGCGGTCTAATCAAGACACAAATCTACCTTGTTTTAGGGCTTACACACCATTATTACTGACCCACATGCAATATACATGTGCTCCACACACACACTTATATATATATATATATATATATATATATATATATATATATATATATATATATATATATATATAGGAAAAGGTACTATGTCCTTGAGCTCATGGGAACTCCCATGAGGTCGAGCTGTGTGAGCCCCACCATGATGCGTGTCGACCATCAACACCGTGCATTTGATGGGTCCCCTTTAAATTATGGGATATCCTAAAAATCAGCCGTATACGGAACTCGAGTGGGTTATACCATCTAAAATCATGTGAAACATGCCTAAAACATATAAAAGCACTTGGTGGAGCCCACCTGAAATTTGGATGCGTCTGAAACTTAGTGTGAACCCTCATCCAAGTGGGACACATAATGGATGGGCTGGATTTGTGAACCACATCTCGAAGGGCCCAAAAAATGATTATGAATGTTTTAATGAAGGGTAGTCCCTTTCAACTTCTGTAAGTGGTGTGGCCCACAAAAGTCACGGATTGACTTGATTTTTAAGACCTAGGCCCACCATGGAATGATGCATCTGACTGATGGGGTAGATGGTCGACACGCATCATGGTGGGGCCCACACAGCTCGACCTCATGGGAGTTCCCATGAGCTCGAGAGCATAGTACCTTTTTCCCTATATATATATATATATATATATATATATATATATATATATATATATATATATATATATATATATATATATAGGGAAAAGGTACTATGTGTTCGAGCTCACGGCTTCGTCCCATTAGGTCGAGCTGTGTGGGCCCCCACCGTGATGCGTTTTGAAAATCTACCCCATCATTCAGATACACCATTCCATTATGGACATAGGTCTCAAAAATCAAGTCAATCCGTGACTTGTGTGGGCCACACCACATACAGAAGTGGAGAGGGGCTGTGCACCATTAAAACATTCATAATCATTTTTTGGGTCCCATTGAGATGTAGTTTGCAAATCCAACCCATCCATTATGTGTGTCCCACTAGGATTAGAAGTCATACCAAGTTTCAGCAGCATTCAAAACTCAGGTGGGCCCCACGAAGTGCTTTTATATGTTTTAACGATGTCTTTACATGATTTTAGATGGTATGGCCCACCTGAGTTCCATTTACGGCTGATTTTTTGGATATCCCATAATTTAAAGGGGACCCATCAAATGCACGGTGTTGATGGTCGACATGCATCACGGTGGGGCCCACACAGCTCGACCTCATGATAAGCTTATCGTGAACTCGAGCGCATAGTACCTTTTCCCATATATATATATATATATGCAACAAACCCCATGTGTCAAATTTAGAGAAGCCAAGACTTATGCACGCACCAAACTTCCGAAGAACCTAGAAGAATAGAAATTTTCACATACAACTTTATAGATAGACTTAAACATACAACTTTCCTAATGCACATGCAACTTTATAGATAGACTTAAACATACAACTTTCCTAATGCACCAACGATTATGTTGGGACACGACAAATTAAGACAACCGCGTCATTCATGCGAATACATATATCATACACGGAGTCAGTCCATCTCTTCCATTCATATTTTTTTATACGTGTGAAAGTCCTAGTTTCTTTGAGCCTTTGTCATGACTCTTTGGAAGTGTGTCTTCCACGCAATAAACAAAGGTAAATCTTTTGGAGATTTTACAGGAGAGATTTTTTGTGCGAAGGAATTAGTGTGGGAGAGAGAGCCAAGAAAACCCATGTGCCTGTAAGAATCTATGTATATTGCTGAAGCACATAACTTTTATATCTAATCTTTGCTTTCGTTTTTGCTCTCTTTCATTTTGGGCTTTTGTTTTGCTTGCATCAATCATGGGTTGACTAGTTTTACACAATAACTAGTATAGGAGCTTTGGTTCGATTTTGGTTGGTTTGCAGTCTTTTAATTTATACACTTCCGAATAGCAATTTGGTGGCCTTTAAAGGTAAATAATGGCTACAAAGACATCAAATGGAAAATTTAAAGTGGAGAAGTTTGATGAAAAGAATAATTTTCTCTTTGCAACTCAAAATCCAACTAATGTCACTTCTTTAGATAAACTTGGAACATCGAAAATATATATTTATTTTCTTAACGTCTCTCTTTCAACTCTAAAAGTCAAAGATAGGGGTCTCTTTCAGATCCGTGAAAATAAACATGTTCCACACACATTAAATTGGCCAAAAGAATTAATGAATAATCCATGTATAAAATTAAGGTAATAAGCAATCAAAACCGTCTATCTTATTGACCTAGTTTTATATATACATAGATTATTCACTAATTCTTTTGGCCAAGGTGTGCGAAACATGTTTATTTTCATGGATTTGAGAGGATTACCTTTGATTGTCCTTAAGCGTGTGAGATTGGACACAACACCTGTTGGCCAATGAAGTGTGGTGATTCATAGATCTCAATGGCAGGTTCTTAAACAAGGCTACTATATTTGGAAAATGGTTATCTTGTGACAGGGGAATGACCTGATGTTTGGAGGAACACTCTCCACAATCTAAGCTAACTTGATGTTGGTTTACCTTCGCCTAACCTCACATAAATATGTAAGTAATCCATGGATGAAAGCCTAAATGAGACCTTTAATCACTTATATTGACAGTGGTACTGGCATGTATTTAGAACAGGAGACCCATAATGCTCATATGAGAAAAGACTAGAATTGTGGTTAGACCAGCTCTATCAAATTCCCTAGACCCGTAAATACATGATAGGTGTAGCTGAGTGTTTTTATCAGGAACATTGATATATGCATGATCCAATAAAAAAATCTACTTAATCAACCTGATATATTGGTGTGTAAACTAATCTTATAATTTGGACCATCCATCGTGTGTTTTAAATGCTACCCAATAACTTTTAATTTTCAATTTAGGTAATTATGAGTTTTTAGGCATTAACTTTTAGTTTAATCATTAATTTATTTTAAACTATTATTAACAGATATTTAATAATTAAGATTTACTGATTCAGTCTTATGCCTTGTAATAGTGGAGGGATATGCATGATTAGGATACATCGATTAAAATGTTAAACAACTTCATAGTAAATTATATATATATTTGAAGAGAGAGAGAGAGAGAGAGTTCATCTTGCATATGCTAAGGTGTGGGGTCCACCTCGGGTCAGTCGACGATGAGGCCTGTCATGTTACAGGGTTATCTGCTCTGTTTCACGTGAAACAGAAATCTTGAATCAAAAGCTTTATATTTCATTGGACTAGGGCTGCCTTCGTTCAACCATACATGTCTGGACACGTGTCTAATCTACACCTAACCAGGTGGCGGTGACGTGTTATGCACAAGGGGGGAGAGCGATTTGCAATGGAGAAATCGTCAAACACGAGCCATTCATCAGGCGGGGACTACAGTTATAACGTGCCTTTGCCAGTATATCAAGTCGGTCCACTAATCATATACGCCAACCAATAAATGGACGGCTAAAAATTAATCGGCAAAAAGCAGTTTATGTTAAACTTACAATTGTGGTCCACCAAATGATTCAATTAATCCGTGGGGCCCACTTTAATTCATGTATTGTATATCCATGCCGTCATTCCATTTTGTCAGCTTATTTTAGGGCATAAGCTAAAAAATGAAGCAATTCAAATCTCAAGTGGACTATACGATGGGACACAATAGATATGGACCATTAAAATTAGTTAAGGCTTTAAGAGTTTTGGATCAAGCCGATATTTGTTGTTTACCTTCATCCAGTTTTATATAATTTTATTAACAGTTTGGATTATAAGTATACATTACAAAACATTACAATGGGTCTTAGGATGTTTTTAACTGTGGGTGTTCAATCACCCACTTCCTTTGGTATCAAGATCTGCTTACGATTTGGATTTTATTTGCCTTTGAGCTCATTCCAGCTAAAAAAGAGAACTGATTGTATTAAAATACAATACACTCATCAGGATCATTTTAGTGCCTAAGCTAAAAACTGATCCGGATCCAAAGCTCAAGTGGACCACATCATAAAAAACAACGGGGATAGTGACTACCATAGTTGAAACCTTCTTAGACCTCAGCATCAAATTTATTTTCCATTCAACTTGTTTATAAGGTTACGTGTAAAAATGAAGGAATAACACGCAGTTCATAACAAATTTTCAAAGGTATAGGTATTCAATCTCTACTTTATGTAGTGCGGTCCCTTGAGCTTTGGATCTACAATGATATGATGGAATGGGTGGACGGCGTGGATATAACATATACCACTACACAATCCCTTTCGACTGCCTAATCAGATTTAAGAAAATAAATAAATAATTAAAAATTAAAAAGTCAGTAACGACTAACGACCAATCGCTGTTTGCATCTTAATTGCTAACGATCGAACGCAACTTGCCAGCGACTACGACCCGTGGAAGTGAGTGTGACTCTGACCTTAGGCCTACCTTGATGTATATATGCATTGTATATCTGCACGGTTCACATATTTTGCCAACTTAAACTAAGTCCTGGTACCAAAAATTAAGTATATATAAATTTTAAATGGTCCACACAACAAGAAACTGTGGTTATTGTATGGTGCCCGTTAAAAATAAAATACCTGAAATTTTTGAGAAAGTACATGGAGGGTGGTACCCTTCTCTAACAACCCTTAAACTATCAATGGTGTGCGGTAGGAGAGAATCCTACTCAACCCTGCAGTGATGTAGGGTTGGTGCCAGTTGTCATTTCATTTTCCAAATGTGACAACATTGCCTCCTCTATACCAGCACCCCGTCTTGTCTTCAATTGATAAGGGGCTTTGTTTTCAGACAAAATGTCTAGTCTTTTCTTCTTCTCTTTTTTTTTTTTTAAAAAAAAAAAGAGAAAAAATTCTATTCAGTGACTTAGCAATGGCTCCTGTGGCCCAGCTTATTATTTCAGAATCATGCGGTCATAAAGCTCACTTTCGTGAGAAGTCAATAGCTGCTCTTCGTTGTCTAGGCTTGGCCTAATCTCCCAATAGTAATAAATAGGAGAACTGGTCCTAATACTACATAACAAGATTGATAGTAATAGGATTTATGCCATAAATTTGAGTATGCAAGTGAGAGATTGGAGGGGTTTTGCCGCCTACCTTAGTGGATGTGAATACCTGACTATGGGGCCTACCTTGGTATACATATGCCTTATATCCACACCATTTATCTGTTTTCAAAACTCATTTTAGAACATGATTTTAAAAATGAAGCCTATCCAAATCTCGAACCATAGCACAAGAAATAGTGGGTGATCCATTCAAAGAATTTAAAGAGCCCAGTATGATGTATGTGTGTTATCTCTGCCGTCCATTCATTTTGACAGATTATTTTAATGCATGAAGCCAAAAGGTAGGTAGATTGAAAGCTCACGTGGACCATACCACAAGAAGTAATGAGGATTGAATTCCTACTGTTAAAAAATTCCTAGGGTCCACCATGATGTTTATTTGCCATCCAAGCTGCTCCAAGGTAGCATGGACATATATAAAGGAAAAACATAAATTTCAACTTGATTCAAAAGTCATTATCCTCGTGAGATTTTCATAGGTAAGATTTCAATCCCTTATGATTCACCTATGCCTTCAATCCCCTATTTATTTAGGCTTATGCCTTGTAATGATTTTTCAAAATAAATGTAAAGCTTAGATAGAACACATATACCATGGTGGCATTGCGGAGACCTGAGGAGATAGTCCATCTCTAACTATATAATGGTGGGATAGTACCCAATCCATGCCCCAGTAATACACATCCGCCCCAGTAATACACATCCACCGTGATGTCGGAAGGTCCAAAAATACACAACTCTACCAACAAGTGTCCCCACCTCTTTAGCTTGAAGATTTTTTTATTTGTTTTTTATTTTTTTATTTTATTAATGGGATCTCCCCATAACTTGTACGTTGATGCTCTAATATTGTAGATTTTCTTTATTATTGTTTGTATCTCCTTGAAGCTTGTTTGACGTGCTTTATCTAAAAGCCAGGACTTTCTTTTTACATTGATGGTATCTCCCTCTATCTTTGATTGATGTGTATCTTGGAGCTTTCCTTTTTTATTGGTTGTTCCTGTGACTTCGTTTAAAGTGCTGCTTGGGAAAGGATACGGATAAAACATTTGGATTAGTCAAAAAGGGCTGCTGATTTTTCCTAGTAAGCTCCTGCACCACAAACCTATGTGAGACCCACCATGATGTTTGTGCGAAATCTACCCGGTGCATCAGTTTTTTGAGATCATTTTACGACTTTAAATTGAAAATGAGAAGTATATAATACTGAAGTGGGCCGCACTAAAGGAAAAGGTGGGTAGGGGATTCTTACCGTCAAAACCTCTCTGGGTCGACAGTGTTGCTTACATCCTATTCATACTGTTCATAACGTCATTCCTATCGACATTAACTGAAAAAATAAATATTAGCTTGATTCAAAACTTACGTGGCCCCGTGAATATTTCAACCGTGGAAGTTCAATACTCACGTTTCTAGCCCACTTGAGTAATGTATCCGGCTCATTTTTGGTCCCATTTCCTAGAATGATCTCAAAAATCGAATGGATGGGGGTGGATTTCGCAAAAATATCAAGGTGGCCCCCACCTGAGATTCCTGCGAAAGCCTTTTGCGGGAAATCCGCGTCCGTCGAAAAGAATCCCTTTACCATGTTTTTTCCTTTTTCTTTTTGTTGCCCACCAAATTATTTATATACTCCAGCGGAGGATGGTAGACGATACACAGTCACTTAGAAAATTTTGCTTATCAAATCATCTGGCTGTCTGATTGGTGGCCACACTGAGTGAAATTGAAGGTGTTAGGCCTTATCTTTTACCCCCACATGAGTTTGGGATGGTGGTGATTTTTCCACTGTAGAGTGAAAATGGCGGTTGACATTATAGACACGGTCAATTTCAGACATGCATTAAAGTGGGTCCCACCGAGCTTGGGAGTTGTACTCTGGCGGTGGTTGGGTACTACCCCCACCAGGACCTTGATGGACACGGACGGTCCTGTCAGCGGTTATATATGGGGCCTACCGTGATATATATGTTTTATTCACTTAATACATGCATACATATGGACAAATCATTTTAGGGCACGAGCACAAAATAGAAATGAACAAGCGGACCACACCTCAGGATGAAGAATGGGGATTGAAAGCTTACCGTTAAAAACTTCTTTAGTGGCACAGATGTTTTGGATCAAGCTGATATTCATGTTTTCCCTTCGAACATGTCCATGTGACATTAGGAAGAAGTTGGATGGCTAATAAACATCAAGGTGAGACCTGGGAAGTATTCAACGGTAGGAATTCAATCCTCACTACTTCTAGTGGTGTGGTCCACTTTAACCTTTAATCTGCCACCTATTTTGGATTCATGGCCTAAGATGATTAGTCAAAATGGATGAACGATGTGGATATAACGTATACATCATGGTGGGCCCTGCAGATCTCCTACTAGAACCATCCCTATTGTGCTGGCTCATAGTGCGGGTAGTACCCAGTCGTGTAAGTTGAGTCCAACCGAGCTGAGCTGACCTCAGCTTGAGCCCGGCTCAACTCAGTCCTTGAGCATGAGTTCAATTGAATTCGGTTTACAACTCGGACTAATTCGAGCTGAGTTCGAGTTAATATTGAGCTGAGTTCACCTATTCAAATTTCCACAAACACTCAGGCACTGGGTTGTACGTGCAAATCCTATTATACGGAAACAGCTATGATTTTATAAGTACTATATCAAAAACTTTTTAAGCAACATAAAAGAACCAAGAAAAAAATAATATTTGCTTTATGTATATGTGTTCCTTGCCACCAGCCATACCTTGTTGAGTCATTTCACCAAGCACTTGGTGAGCAATATCATTATCAAAGTAACCGAGTCATTGAAGTGGTTTGAATTGAGTTGAGTTCGATCCTAGTTGAACTAATTTTTGAGCTAAAAAAATCAGCTCGGCTTGGGTCGGGTCAAACTCAGCTTCAAACCGATTCGAATGAAGCTTTTTCGAGTCGGGTCGAGCGAGCTAACCGACCTAGCTCGGTTGGTGTACACCCGGCTTCGGTCACGAGCAAACCAACATTCCTAGTCAAGAGTTTAGGCCTTTTTTAGTTTTTCATTTCTCAAAACACAAACTTGAGATTTCCATGAGTTTAAAAATAACGGCTAAAATATTTTGCTTGATGCAGCAAACAATTTCACAATTCAGGTGGGCCACACCGTACATTCAAAAGAACTTTTTCACCAGCCATTCATTTGATTTGATATGTTGCGGCCCACTTAAGTTGTGAAATTGCTTGATTTTATTAAGATAGGTGCAGATCACCTGATGCAAAGTTCAGATCTAAAACAAGTACTACATTGCAACACGTGCGGCTTGTGCATAATCCGGGCTTCCACACGCGAGTGGAATCAGGAATTAAACTTCGTGAGTGGCGTTATTTGGGGTGGGTGCGGATTAGGTACTAACCAGCCTGTTTGGAGCACGGGACAAGGGCAGGCTCCGACGGACACTGAGAGGCCGCCATGATGTTTGAATTTTATCTACACCGTCCATCCATTTTTTCATATCATGTTAGATTACAAGGCAAAAAATTAAGTAGATTCAATGATCAAGTAGACCACACCAAAGGAAGTAGCGGTGTTAAAGATGTCACACCCCAAAATTCGGAACCCGAGTTGGCCAGGCCCAGACTCGAATTTCAGGACTGTGAGTTATATTTAAGTGAATATACATCGCAACCCACATTTTTTTTTCATACATTTTCAACGCAATCAGATCAACTAAAATGATACTAATCATTGTCATTAAATATTGTTCACTTATCAATCCTTAAATCTTTAATTACATTGACATAAAAAAAAAATAATAATAACAATATACATTAAATTTTAATTAATTTCTAAATAAAAAATATATATATAAATATAAAAGTCTTCAATCTTATCCAACCGGTCCTTCATATACAAACCCTGCAAAATAGTCTATATGGGTGTGAGCGCGACGGCTCGTAGGGTCACATTCTTCTCAAAATTAAAAATTTTACATTAAAATAAATAAAACTCAATAAAACAAATATGATTAATTACGAGTATTGAATCGTCATTGTACATAACAACAATAATAATTTATTTTTCATAATAACAAAATAAGACAATGCCGTTATCTAAAATCATTTTTGGTTCAATTTAGGGCAGAGCACCCGTGTGTATTGATCCTTTTAGGGAATGACCCTCAGCAGAACACCAGTGTTGATCCTTTTAGAGAATGACCTTCGACAGAGCACCTGGTGAATAAACTTTTAAGGTAAATACCCAGGGCAGAGCACCCGTGTGTGTTGATCCTTTTACAGAATCGCCCAGGGCAGAGCACCTGTGCCAATCCTTTCGGGAATAACCCTGGGTAGAGCACCCGTACCGTACTGATCCTTTCGGGAATGACCCTGGGCAGAGCACCCATAAAAATATAAGGATCCTTTTAAGGAAGAGCACCCATAAATTCAAATACATTATTCATCATGTAATAATAAGGAATTAATTACAATTTGAGCACATGACGATAATTAATTGAAATCAATTAATAACTCAAATAAATTACATTTATACTATGCAATTAAGAATCAAATAAAATAATCTACAACTAATGATAATAATCAAATAAATTGAACACATAACAAATAATCAAATCAATCTATATATTAACCTAAAATTTCCAACAGGGAAGATCACCTACCTGATGTGTTGAGTGGAGGTTGAATGGCATAGTTTTGACGTTGCGGATTGGAGATGGATCCAATGGACAGTTGAGATTTCCCGATTTATAGGTTAGCTCGAAAACGGAAAGAGAAATGAAGAAAAATCGAAGAGGTTTCAATCTGCATGGATTGTATTGTGGAAGCCTTCCAAATCCCTTACTGCAATGGAAGCTAGGTGGATCCAACGAGATATTTGTGAGAAATCCATTCCGTCCAGCTACTTTGTCGGGTCGTAATAATACATGATTCTAAAGAATAAGGCAGATTTGGAATTTAGATGGGTCATAAGACTGGAAACAGTGTGGTTGAACGCTTGCCATTAAAATTTTCTTGGATTGATGGTGAGCGGTCTGGATTATTTGGTGGGTTTCGCCAATGAAGAATGATGGAAGAAGAATGAGGAGAGTTTTAATGGGAGGGAAAATTGGGGAGAGAGGATAGGTTGTGTGGTGAGAAGAGTGAGAGATGAGGTTGGTTATGGTGAGAGGAGTGAGAGTGAAATTTGGGGCTAAGCTGTTAACGTGGTGACGTGCGCAATTCTCTTTCTTTTTTTTTTGTTAGTGACAACGGGCCCCACATGGATGTTGTGAAAAATCTAATCCGTCCATCAGTCTTGCCCGTCTATATTAGAGTATGGGTCAAAAAATGAGGTTTATCCAAAGCTCAAGTGGACCACACCATGAGAAACAGTAGGGTTCAGAATACCCACCGTAAAAAAATATATGGAATGCTACAAAAGACACCTGCCAATGTCGTTTATTTTCCATCCAACATGTTGATATGCTCATATATTCCTAAATGAATTTTTTTTTATAATTATTATAAAAAAATATATATAATCTTGATCCAAAACTTCTATAGTCCTTAAGAAATTTCAACAGTAGGAATTTAATCCCTACTGTGGGGTCCATTTAAGCCTTGGAAATTCGTTATTTTTTGGGTATTAATCTAAAATGATATGGAAAAATGGATGGACGGTGTGGATAAAATTCATACAGAGGCTAGAAAAGATACGGTAGTACCTAATCCGCGCCCAGTAGGAGTTCGGACAGACTCTACATGACGCGTCCTTTTCTTGTCCTATCGCATATTTCTTCCATTTGGAATTTAGTAGCTTGAACTTCCCATCGTCACATCATCGATTTGATCCATACATGATATAAATCTACTTTAATATTTATTCATGACTATGAAGGAAAACCACGCATGTGACTGGACCTCTCTTTTAATAACGGATAATCTATCAATTTCTGCAGGCCACTCACTGAACGGCTTGGATCATCCAATGATTCATCAAGGCAGCCTAAAGGGAATGCATGGACACCCTTCCATCTAAAATTGACTATAGGGAACCCGTGCAACGAAGTTAGCGGCCCACATGGGACATCCACTCCAACGATCATTCGTGCCAGCTCATGTTAGAGTGTGAAATAAAAAATTAGCTTGATCTAACGGTTGATAAGACCACACTATATGGAAATGTTAGCAATGGGAAGTCTTCTTTGGGGCCTGTTTGGGAGTGTGGATTTGGAATTCCCTCAATTTGAAACCCCTAGATTTGAAATCCTAATATTGTGTTTGACACCTGAGATTCGGAATCAACTTTAATCCAAAAGTAGCTATGGGGCTTGAATTTAATTACTAAATCAGCTTTTATCTAGTAAATTAGTGACACATGTAATGGTTGACACAATAGTTGTAATAAGTCAAATAAATGGTTCATGGTGAGCCACAAGCATAAGACCATGTCTAAGTGACTAACCAACGATTTTTAATTAACCGTTGATTTACATGAACAATGTTTTGACAGTGCTGATCATCATATTGAAGTAATTATAGTGATGCAATTGATAATCTAATTATTTTGGGATATCATTAGTGCACCATGTGCCCAATAGAATCAATAATCCCATGACACACATGTTATACATACAACTCTTGATAGGATTTTAGATATAATCCAAGTTCTCACGGTGATTAGAAATCCCCTATAAGGGGTTTGAAACCTCATGTATTTGAAATCTCTAGTTACATTATAGTGCCTTACGCTCATGGAAGCTTTAAATCATGCTGAAATTTTGGTTTTCCTCTCTTCATGGGGTTCTACTTATGAATGGGTTAGATGGGATCATGCTTGGGCCGGAGGATTCTAATGGTAAGTATATTTATCTTTACCTTTTCTTGTGTTGTGGCCGCTAAATGATTATATAAGTCTCATGTTAGAAAACATATGCTAATATGATCTTTTTCCCACATGATGAATGGATTGGATGTCACATATACACAAAGTGGCCCGTAGAGGTTTTCTTTTGCATGAGTTGTCTTTTGCTTTTGCTGTGGGGCAGACGCTCAAGGGCACTTGCTTTCTGTGGCATACCTACTTCAACAATTTCAAATTGTAAGAGTGTCCCAATGTAGTAGTACAATTCAGGCCTTTCACCGTCCATCTAACCTGAGACCCATAATTTGGACCTTATGCAATTAAGTGCCTGAGTATCATCTATCACACTTTTTCAGAGTATCAAAGTTTTTTTTTCCCATCAACCTAGTACATTCTCTAAGTTAATGTATTTTAGCGTACCTACATACATATACACATATATGCATGAATACTTTCATAGGAGCTCCTCTCTCCCCCTACAACAAATCCTAATAGAAAGTAAAAGTTTGTACGTGAAAAGTAGATTGCATGCTTAGTAAACTCTATGAGGCCTCTGTTTATCTATCTCATAGAAGGTTAAAATTAAACCATATCCAAAGCTCAAGTGAGCTAGACCATTAAAAAAAAAAAAAAAAAATTGTGTGTGAATTGAACTCCTGCCATTGAAAAATTCTTGGGGGCCATTGAAGTTTTGGATCAAATTGATATTTGTGTTTTCCCTTCCTCCATGCATGTGTGATCTTATGAACAGATTGGATGACTTCTTGGGAAGGTTTCAATGGTGGAAAACATTATTCTCACTTTTTCCCATGGTGTGGTCCACTTAAGCTTTGGATATTATTAAATTTTGGGCTCAACTCCTACAATCAGATGGAAAATGGATGGACGGCGTGGATAAACTTCGTACATTCACAGACAGAGTTTACTTGGTAAGATCAAAACTACAGAGCCACTGGAGGAAAGCTTTTTGTGTTTATTATACAGGGAGATGCATAAGGGTAAAAGGGGAACATGGGCATCCCGAAAAGGGAAATTTTTTTTTTTTTTTCTCGAACTGGTAGACAAAAGAGCCTTAAATCATGACAAACTCGGCACCCCACGACCGTCTAATCAGAGCTTTGATATTGGAATGACCTCTAATCAGAGCTTTGATATTGGAATGAGCAATGATGATCAGTGGGCTCGGTGGAGAAGGGCCGTCCATCAGAGAAGACATGGTGTTGGGATGGATTCTGTCTTATTTACTTGTTTGTAAAGAGGTAGTGGAGGAAATGATTCTTCAAAAAGTTCCATTTCTTCTTTAGAGATGGATATATGGTCATGGTCCATCGTTTGCCTAGACAGCGGTGAGTAGTCGGTTTACACTTGTGGTGCAATTGTTCATTGATCCTGACCGTGTGGATTGTAGGGCTTGGCAATCAGCCATGACCCGCTAAGCGAGAGTTTAAATTTGAATAGCATGGAAGTGACCGGGATCCAATGATTCTAACCATCACACTGGATGCTAGCTATCGAATGGACAATCACAGGGAAAAAATAATAATAATAATAAGGTCATCCACCCAAATTGAATAGGAGAAATTAGACCATTTGATCCATGTGATTTCTGGGTTATGCTCCTTCCATGACGGCACTGACAATTTGGATGGTCCAGATTGCCATACACGCATGCCACACGTACAACAGACAAGTCGCCATGGTTTTGAAAGCTTGTGGGGACTAGGACTGTGATCTAGGCCCACTTTTCCTTTTTCTTTTTCCTATTAACCTGACTTGTGGAATGAGCAATGATGATCAGTGGTTCTCTGTAAAAGGGCCTTATATCAGTGGAAGACATGACGTTGGGATGGATTCTGTCTTATTTACTTGTTTGAATAGAGAGAGTGGAGGGAGAAGAGAGAGCTTGAACGTTCACAACGCTCCTTCTTAGAACATCACTTAGAGAGAGAGAGAGAGAGAGAGAGAGAGAGAGAGAGAGAGAGAGAGAGAGAGAGAGAGAGAGAGAGCGAGCGAGCGAGTGGGCCATGACCACATGCCGTCAGGTCCACACACTCCACACCTGCCTGTGCAGTCCATACAGACAACTCTGATTTAACCTGGCTACTACCAAAATAAAGACAAAGCTCTCATTTCTCCTTATTTGGAGTAGGTCTATGAAAGACTCCCTGCATTAAGAAAAGGCGGCAACAATAATTAAATGATCTACTACAGTTATTATTAGAATATATGTTTTTCTTTGTTTTGAGAAACATGCACTGATTTAGATCATCATGTGAGAATTAATGACTTTTTTTTATAATAAACTTTAAATTCTACTATGTTTAACTATAAAATCCATCACACCTGTGATCAAAAGGCCTACTCTGTCCGCGGTAAAGGAAATGTTGATTTGTGTAGCATTCAAATGCAGTGTGACGGTTGATATCCAGGCGGTTAGAAATTAGATATTAAACACATGGTGTCAAATCAATTCAAGCTAAACTGTCCAAATTATGCTTTCTAGTTTATTGTATCAGGAACCAAAAAACTAATATTATTTGATTACCTAAATATTAGACTGATTGACGTATAATCAATGAATAAAAATGAAAAAATCCAGGTGACATGATATGGCACCCTCGCTTTGATGTTGTGGCCCAAAAGCTAGATAGGTCAGATCAACAGGTGGGCCTTCTCTGGGAGCTAACTCGGTATTGCTGGATCATTGCATTAGTGTCTGCTTTCCACCAAACAAATCATTTGCCCATGAGACTGGGGCGTGCGGAACTGCCATCCAAACAGCCTATCTAGTGGGCCCTGGAATCATGGAAGAAGTAGGAAATCTTCCAGATTGGGGTAACAATGGTTCTCAGCTGTGTCAATAAATAGAGCAAATGCCCAACATCATAGGATTAGGATCTACAAACCTTCCACATTGAGTTCCATGAAGTCCCATAGAAATACATATATTTAATGCAGCAGACAAAATTATATACCGTATATTTGAAACAAGAAAAACGAAGATACACAAAGAACAATCAACCATGATAAACAACAGGATGGAAATCAGAGAATTTAGGATTATTTTGGGATTATTTTTTTCTCCTCATTTTCCATCAATTTAAAATACCGAGAAATGTACGAATGCAAAAATAAATACATGGTAAGAATCTGTATGGTTGTTATCAGGATAACATGTATAAAAGCTAGTAAGGGGAAACGTATATAAACTAACAAGGGAGACCATGAGACATCAAGAAATCGCATGGATAGCCATTCCAAGGCCAAGCCAAAAGCAAACCAGTCCAAGAGCTACCCAAATCAGCTTCTTTGCCACGACAACCGATGTGGGCAATGGTGGAAAGAGGATGGAGAGCAAAAGAAGCACCACACCAAATGCAAAAGTCGCGAAAGTTGCTAAAATGTAGACAGTCGAGAGGAGTTCGTGGTGAGGGAGGTCGACAGGGAGATCTGCAACAATCACAATGGAAGCGATGGTAATAGCAAGTAAAGAGACCTTGAACATCCTCTTCTGGACCGGCTTCACATCTGCTAAATCTCCAGCGCATGGAGGGGCATCCCATGGATGGACCCCAGCAACCACAACGAATGATAGCGGAACCTGTGGAAATAGAATATAGAGGAAAAGAAAGGCCATCCCCAATGTGAAAGTGACGAAATTGGCTACAGCATAAGCAATGGAGAGGATTTCATGGTGAGGGAGGCCAACAAGGAAATCTGAAACAATCCCCATGGCAGCAGCCATAATAACAAGGAACGGCACCATGAACATCCCATTCTGGGCCTCTCCAACCGATGGACGGCCCCCAGCAGCCCTCGTGATGATGAACTTGCTCTTAAGGCAGAGTGAAAGGTGACCCAGTCCAGCAGCCACACCAACTAGCTTCTTTGCCACAAAGACTGATAAAGGCACCTGAGGAAATAGGATGAAGAGCACAAGAAGTGCCATCCCCAATGTGAAAGTGGTAAAATTCCCCGCAGCATAGGCCATGGATAGAAATTCCTGGTGAGGGAGGCCCACAGGGAGACCTGTGACAATCCCAGTCGCAGCGACCACAATAACAATAACCAACACCTCAGACATCACCTTCTGGGCCAGCTTCATATCTGGTAATTCTCCAACCAATGGACGGGCCACAGCAACCCCCCTGGTGTAGTTGCTTGCATCACGACCCTCCATCCCCATCCTGAATAAAACCTCAAAACTATCAGAGCACAGAGACACCCCCAAAATAGACTTTATTAATAGATATACTTCTAATTCCCAATTTAGCAAAACAGAAATACAGAACACTACAAAAAGGGAAATTTGGGAGGAGAGATTTTCTATACAAGGAACCAGTATAAAAAAATCAAATTCAAAACCAGATCTCTAAACCTTATATATATTTCAGTGGGCTTATCACAATCATTGTATCAAACATCACATATGCACACTAATTACAGATATTAAAGTTAATTTAGTAATTAAATTCAAACTCCTGTAAATATACTACATAATTTCAAAGCATTGCTACTTTTGGATTACAGGGGATTCCAATACAAGCTCCCAAACACAACTGAATCATTACCTTGGTTTGGAATCCAAGCTCCCAAACTGCCCTTTAGACTAAAAAGCACGGATCAACAAGAAAATACTGCAAATACATACAATTTCATTAGAAGAAGACGAGAATATATACAAACAGCGCAAGGAGAAGCTCTCCTGCAAAGGATTGAAGAATGAAAATGATGAAGAGAAAAAGCAGAAGAATCAAAGAAAAATGAATCCATAGCAAAGATGACTTTCAGATTTCAAGTAAGAACAGGAAATTCTTAAAAATCACACACACAGAGAGAAAACGAATCCTTAGCAAAGATAACTTTCAGATTTCAAGTAAGAACAGATTCTTCACAGAAATCAAGAAAATGCAAAGAAAGCAGTAGATCTGCTATACCAAGAAAAAATTGCAGAAAAAAAAAAAAAAATCAAAACAGAAAAAAAAAAAAAAAAAAAAAAAAAAGTTAGAATTAAGAAGGGAAATAAGTTGTTTTGAAAATTCAGGAATCCCAAACCAGAAAATGCGACAATGGAAAATCCAAGAAAAGATGATACCTTTATCGGAGGAAGGAGAAACAGGGAGACAGCTTCGAGTGCAGAGAGAGAGAGAGAGAGAGAGAGAGAGGGGCGAGCGAAGGAAGAGCATGTGGGAGTATTTTATAGAGGGCGACGGACACGGATTGGGTACTACCACCCTTCAAGGGGCACCGTGGGGCCCACCGTTATGTATGTGTTTCATCCACACCGTCCATAAATTCATAAAAATTATTTTATGGCATTATCCCAAAAATTAGAGAGATTGAAGATCAAGCGGACCACTGAGGAAGTAATGAAGATTGAACGACTAATATTGAGAAGTTCTTATGGGCCACAAGAATTTTTAGATCAAGTTGATGTTAATGTATTCAATTAATCCGGGTCTATGTGACCTTATTGACAGGTTGGATGGAAAATAAACATCACGGTGGGCCATGCTAAGGTTTCAACGGTAGGCATTCAATCTCCACTGCTTCTTCGAGTGCGGTTCACTTGAGCCTTCGATTGAGTTTTTAATGGTCAGTGATTAATTCCCTACTTTGTAGTCCACTTGAGGCATGAATTTAGGCTCATACCTTAAAATGATATGGAAAAAATGAATGAACGGCCTGGATAAAACCCATACATTACGGTGGGCCTCACATTACTACTTGCCTTGACGTATTCGGTACACAACGGGCAGGACTGACGCCCAAGAAGTTCCTGCGCATGGATGATGTGTGAGGCCCACTGCAATCTATGTGTGAAATCTATTCCGTCCGTCTGTTTTGTGAACTCATTTTAAAATATGTGATAAAAAATGAGGTGGATAAAAAACTCAAGTGGGTCACACGAGAGTAAAAATTGGAGAAAGAAATTCTTACCGTGAAACCTTCTAAGCTCCACATTGATGATGTTTATATGTTATCCAAACCGTTTATAAGGTTACCTAATGGGATGAAGTGAAAACACCGAAAAGATAGCCTGATACAAAACTTTTAGGCTATGAGAATACTTCAACGGTTCTCACTGATTTCCCACTGTTTCCTCTTGTATGGCCCACTTAAATGTTTGATACACCTCGTTTTTTTATCTCACTCCCTAAAAGGAGATCGCAAAACGGATGGACGAGATAGATTTCTCACGAACATCTCGGTGGCCCACCCAGCATCCTTGCGCAGCAACTTCCTCCTAAAGGCTAAAGCCTTTCCCAGGAAGTTCGTACGAAAGGATGATGGATGAGGCATCGAGGCTCACTGCAATTTTAGAACGTCTGTAGATAAAAAATTCACGAGAGAAAATCTACCGTTGAAACCTTCCTTCTCCCTTGGTGCGCTTGGCGTCTATTTTTCGTGCTGTGAAGAACAAGGTCTCATGTTCAAACCGTTAGATCATTCGTAATGATCCACCCATCTGATAACTTCAGCTCTGTTTGCATTCGACATCTACGCCAACCACAAGGATCACTTCCAGCAAACATAACTCATAGCCATTCATGAAGTAGTCACCGATTGTATTTATCTATTTATCAATGGTTTACAAATTATTTTCTATTGTGTGGAAGATTTCATTAGTGTATATATCTACTTTTGTAAAACCGATCCCTATAGTGGGTTCAAGCTATTTAATGGTTTGGATGTCAATGAACTTAATAGGTGGGAAGTTATCAATCTGGTTGGACCATAACTTATGGTCCAACCGGTTGAACTTGAAAGCTGCTCTACGTGAAGGAAGATGCTTGTGGCTCAAGCCTTGTTTCTGGAAAACCGCTTTACTCTCCATAGGCGGGATTTCTGCAGTACAACCGCCCCGCCATTTTTTATTAAAAAAAGTCGTTTTCAGTTTTTATTTTCTTTTTATTTCTCCGGTGCAACGCGGATTGTGGAGCGAGGAACTCACCACGCTGGAGTAAACTCCGTGGGGCCCACCGTTATATATTTGTCATAATCCACGCCGTTCATTTGTTTTTTTAGCTCATTTCAGGTCATGTGTCCAAAATTAAAGTATACTCAGGAGCTCAAGTGGACCATACCACATAAGACATCAAGGAGAGTGACATCCACCGTTGAAAACTTCTGGAGGCTGACATCAATGTTATTTTGTCATCCAACCTGTACATAAGGTCACATAAACATATATGAACGTAAAAAACAAAAATCAGCTTGATCCAAAACGTCCATCGCTCGTAAGAAACTTTCAACGGTAGATAGTCAATTACCACCGTTTACTATGGTGTGGTCTCCTTGAGTCTTGGGTATTCTTTAATTTTGGTCTCATGCCTTAAAACGAGTTGAAAAGTCGGATGAACGGTCTAGATAAAACACATAGATCGCAACGGATGCCACGTAGCTTAGGCCACGTCGTGCCATTGGCTATCCGCTTACACCGATTAGGTGCGCGTTGCCTTACACAGCACAGTGTGGTCCTGACCATGGGGCCCACCTTAATATGTGTATTCTATATCCACGCCGTCATTCCATTTTTTCAACTAATTCGAACCGTATAAGAAAAAAAAATGAAGCAGATTTAAATCTCAGGTGTGGAGTATACCATAGGACACCATGGTAATCGACCATTAATTAAACTTCCTGGGGTCATGAAAGTTTTAGATCAAGCTGATATTTGCTTTTTTTTTTTTTGGCCCTTCATCTAATTTTATATAACGTTATTAATGGTTTGGATTGCAAGTATACGTTACAAAACATTAAAATGGGTCTTAGGAATTTTTCAACGGTGGGTGTTCAATCACGGCCATTTCCTTTCGTATGATCTGCCTGAGATTTGGATCTTCTTTGTCTTTGTGCTCATTCAAGCTGAAAAAAGGAATAGACTGTGTAAATATAGAATACACGCATCAAGGTGGGTCCCACGGTTAAGCCGGCACCGTGTTGAGTAAGGCCGGGGCAGCATCTAATCTGATTCCCTCGCACGTTCCGCCACGTCATCGACCGTTGTCCACCGGCCGACAAGGTCAGTAGCCAAATCGCTACTGAAGCGACGTCACCAAGCTCTGTGGACCCCACCATGATTCATGTGTTGTATCCATACCGTCCAACCATTTGTAGAGATCGTTTAATGACATGAGAAAAAGAATGAGATAGATCTAAAGTTAAAGTGGACCCACCACAGAAAACCGTGGGAGCAGTCACACCCACCGTTGAAACATTTATAGGGCCCACCATAATGTATTTTTGAAATCCAACTTATTCATAAGTTAACGTAGAGATAAATGATGTGAAAACAAAAATATAAGCTTGATTAGAAACTTCTGTGGCCCCTCTGAAGTTTTGAACAGTGGATTTCACTGTACTCACTATTTTCTAGGGTGGGGTCCAGTTGAACTTTAGATCTATCTCGTTCTTTTTCTCATACCATAAAACTATCTCTCCAAATGGATGGACAGTATGGATATAACACATGCATCATGGTGGGGTCCACAGGGCTTGGTGACGTCACTTCGACCTTCTAAGTATCTAATCCGCGTCCGACAGAAACCAACTGAGAGGTTTTTTCGTAAGGTATTGCGTGGTGTGCCACACACCACCAACTTTGGTGGTGTTTTGATGTCACTAAGTTCTGTGGGGCCAACCATTATGTATGTGTTATATCCACACTGTCCATCAACTTTTTGATATCATTTTAGGACATGGACCAAAAAACTGATCCACATCTAAAGGTTAAGTGGACCACATCACAGAAAATAATGGGATAATGATGACCACCGTTGAAAATTTCCAAGAGCCTGTCACGATGTTTATTTACCATTCAACTTGTTTATAAAGGTCATAAAGACATAGACGAAGGGATAATATAAATATAAACTTTACTTGCTCCTTAATAAGTTTTCAAAGATAGGCATATAATCTCTACTTCTCCGTGGTAGAGTCTACTTGGGCTTTGGCTGGGTGTCATTTTAAGTCTCTTTTATAATAATGCAAATCTTTCAAAATCGGCCTAGAGTGCTGATATGACACATACCACGTAATCCCCTTCCATTGTTCTCTCCTATTTGGGAAGATAAATAAAAAATTACAAATAAAAAATTAGAAAGTTAAGTAACGACCAACGACTAGTTGTTGTTTGAATTGTCTTAAATGCTTACTGAATGATAAATGCACAATGATTTACCCTTTACATATAATCCCCACAGTGTTACGATAGACCAACGACTAGTAGTTTGAATTGTCTTAAATGCTTAATGAATGATAAATGCACAATGATTTACCCTTTCCATATAATCCAGTGTTATGACAATATGCTGGAGTGGGCCACGAATGCATATCCACACATTTCATTTATTTTGTAAGCTTATTCTAGGGCATGATATTAAAAATGAAGCAAATATAAATTTTAAATGCATGGCCTAACAAGAAAGTAGAGTTCTTAAATGCCGCCCATTAAAAACTTCCCAAGGTCAGCTGTAATGTTTTATTGAAAATCCAACCTATTGATAAGGTTGTACGGATTTAGATGAAAGAGGAAGGCAAAAACAATCAACTCAATCAAAACTTTTATGCCCCATAAAAGCTTTTAATAATCAATAATCATTGTTTCCTGTGGTGTAGTCTACTTTCAATTTGTATCTACTTCATTTTTTGGGACCATGACCTAAAATAAGCCTCCAGGTGGGCCCTACAGTCAGTGTCCCACCCCATAGCTGGCTCTGGATTTGCAACCAAGTCACACTCCTTCCCCCACCGTTTGGATTTTGACATGGATGGGGAACATATATTACAAATTACTTCCAATGCACGCACCAGCCCTATTAGAAATCATAAGGTAAGGTCTTGCTAGGTAAATTTGAGGACTATATAGTGGAGTGTCTGTACATATGAATGGTGTAGAGCATATGAGAAAGATAAGCAGAATTGATTACCAAAAGAAGACTGAAGTCCAACGATCAAGAAAATCACCTTATATAGGGTACTATGAGGTCACCTCATGGGAACATTCCATGAGGTCAAGCTGTGTGGACCCCAACGTGATGCATGTCGAACATCTACCTCATCAGTCAGATGCATCATTCCATGGTGTGTCATGGACTTAGAAGTCAAGTTAACCTATGACTTGGGTAGGCCATACCACATACAACAATTGATAGGGGTTACCTTTCCATTAAAACATTCATAATCATTTATTGGGCCCTATGTCGTTAACAAATCCATCCCACTTGGATGAGGGGTCAGACCAAGTTTCAGTTGCATCCAAAACTCATTTGAGCCCCACCAAGTACTTTTATATATTTAGCCATATATTCACATGGTTTTAGATCATATGACCCACCTGAGTTCCGTGCATACGACTAATTTTTGGGAAATCCCATAACCTAAAGGATACCCGTTAAATGCACGGTGTTGATGTTTGACACGCATCATAGCGGGGCTCACATAGCTCGACCTCATGAAAAGTTTCCCTAGGTTAACCCTATAGTACCATTTCCATATATATATATATATATATATATATATATATATATATATATATATATAGAGAGAGAGAGAGAGAGAGAGAGAGAGAGAGAGAGAGAGAGAGAGAGAGAGAGAGAGCATCCGTGGATACCTTTGCACACATGTCATGGGCACAAAATTTGAATGATTCATGTCATGCGTCACCTCTTAAAACTCCTAAACCCACCTTTTATGTCAATAAAAAAATTATGATGAGCCATGGCAAAGAGAGGCAAATTAAGGGAGGCAATTGTTTACTTTTGTCATGGTCTACCGCAGGTTTTTTATCAGACCGAAAGTTGGGCCCAATGACTTTCATGGGCTGCAACATCACAGGGATGATTCAGATCACATCATATATCAAAATGTTCTCACAAGTTCTTGTGAGAATTGAGCATTTCAATACATGTAAGGGAATTTTTCTGAAGTCCACTATTGCTTTTAAACTATTTCTTCAAGTCTGTTATGTACTTTGACCAGAGTATTTTGGTAATGATGGATGAAATTACTCCTCTCTTTTAGCTGAAATATTCTTTGCAGGACTTCCAAAAAGTTTAGGGAGTAATGTGCCACCAACCTTCCTGATACTTGTCAAAAATATGGGCTTTTCATCATTTTCATCATCTCATTTTAAATTGTGGGCTCTTCGTTGTACTTTTAAAAAGTTTAGGAGGCTCATTCATCATTTTTATCATCTCATTTAAAGCTATGGGCCCAAAATTTATGCCGATTAAGTGCACCCATGACAAGAGAAAATGGGTCATTGCTTAATGTGCCTAACTTCATAATGTTTGTCATAAGTCCGAACTATCCACCATTTTCTCCATCTTATTTTAGGGCATGGCACTAGAAATCCAATGAGATTCAATTTAAAGGTGAGTCCCATAACATGAAAATGTGGGTACATAGCTTGCTACGATTAAAACTATCAATAGTCTTATTTCGTTATTTTTAATCCATCCAAACACTTAAAATGGCATTTCCAACGGTTGGAAGTGTTGTTGTTAGTGGGTTAAATGTAATTACTGGTATTTTCCCTTAATCTAATTTTTTCGTGATCATATGATGATTTGAAGGGCTCCTTTTGTAACGCCCTGAAAATTGAGGGTTGTGCATATGCTCGACTCCCAAGTTCCCAGGTATTACTTATAACCAATTTTACTATTTTATGTTTAATTCAGATTAATGAGCAGTATGTAATTACTTGGAGCAAGAATCACAATCACATCTATTCTACTCAAAAGGAAGTGGCTAATATGTATACAAGTTCACAAAATATATCAATGTGTTGCACAAGGCATCGCCCAGCAAAAATAGAAAGAATGATATGTCCGAAAGAATAGAGTGCTGAGTCCACCACTCAACGATCCAAAATCCGTTTACTAAATCTATAATGAACCGCCCATCAACTAGAAGTAGGACAGCTCAACCTCCTCTTCAATGCTCGCGCCATATGGCTCATCGAACTCAACATCACCTGTAGCTACTGAAGAGTCTGGTCAGTATTTTAAAACACCATTCCAGAGTGGGAGTGAGTGATTAACTCAGTGGGTACTATTAGCCTTAAGTTACAACAAGTATCAATTGTATAATAAATTTAATGAAAAACATATATTCACGGATCCCTAACTAGTTTTGTTAATGCATATGCATGTATCATGATATGATGCATGATCTCGCAACAATACTCCCTCGAACGACTTTGTCTAACGATCGTGCATGACTGACACTCTCTCATTGCAACCTCAACTGCCGAGCCGCTAACCTAACTAGTGCGATGCAATCGTGATCGTGTTAGCCGAGTTTTTTTTATAAATTTTGTTCAACCAGTAGATTGGAGAAACTGGTACACCCCACGATATCAATGCCCTTAACTAGTTACGAGGCTAAGACCTCGCGATCCTTGATCCCATCGGATTCCCCATCCTCGATTTCAAGCACATGGGGAGTACTGAAAAGTGGGATCACTCGCGGTCACTATGAGGAGACTTATCACCCCAGCGTAGGCCGACAGCTCGGACACAGTGTCCCATTCCACCATATTTGGCTCTCGAGACGGTGGATCAATTTTAAATGGTTATCAATGGATTTCAGTGGGTGAAGGGTGTTTCAGGTTCCATATAGGCATGATCATGCATGGTTAACAAACAAGGTTAGTCAGTAATTGAATTAGACCATGCGAGTTCAGGCGAGTACATAACAAACGATGTCGAGTACAAGCGACCCATGTAGTCCAACTACTGTCGCTGATTCGTATTCGTCCAAATCCGCTAGTTTAGCCGCAAGATGGTTCTACCAACGAGTCCACCTCAGTTCCCTAACTAACATAGGGGTTTGATTACATTCAAAAATATTTCAACAATTTCGGATTCGTCATCATACACAAGTAAAGTCATACATTCATACATCAAACATAAAATTCAGCTTTTTTTATAATGTAACTACTAACAAAATATGAAATTAATATGTGTGTGTGTTGAGTGGGGTTACTGAAGAGACCAAGAACTATACATCATTCATAGGATAAACATACAACGAAGATTAAAGAAATCGTGCGTGCCACAATGAATGTTATACTAAAATCATATATGGGATAAACATGCCATGCCAAAATCAAGCCCGATCATGTTGAAGAATAAATAAACAACAGTTAATCATTTTATGGAATTTACTAAAATCATGTATGGGATAAACACGCCACACCAAAATCAAACCCAATCATGTTGAAGAACCAATAAATAACACTTAATCATTTCATAGAATTTAGGGGGACCTATCATATAGGGTCTTGGCTAGGTTCTCTCTAGATTATTCAAGCACATCATCCTAATATTCATAATCATTAAACTCATGGTAAAATTGATGCTAGGATACCTAAGGATAATAATCCACACCTATGGATCATTGAAGGCTTGGAAAAATGACCTAGAAGTGTCAAACTCACGGGTCAATTGGCCGAAATCCTGAGTCAATGCATTTGTATGTTAGGATTTCATGCAAATCTTATCTCAATACAAAGGATTACAAAAAAGATGGATATTTACCTCCCCAATCGGATGGGAGTTGCTTATAGTTGTGGATGTAGGGTTCCTTGAGGAAAGGAAAGAGGGGTTTCTAGATTTCACCTCCCTTGAGCACCACTTTTCTCTCCCTTCTTCCTTCCACACTCTCCTTCTTTCTCTTCTTCCTCTCTCTTTCTCACTTCTCTCTCTTTTGTTGTTGGAGTGGTAGTGGGAGTGTGTGAGACAGAGTTTTAGGGTTTTATTTCCTAGGTTTGGGCCAAATGGCCTTGAGTTCTAACAATTTCCTTCAATGGCCCTCTAGGACTCCCTTTTGGCTTTTGGGGTAACCCTGTCACCCCTCTAGCCACCAAATTTAGTGTGTAGGTGTCTCATGGCCCAATGAGGGGTTGTACAAATTTTGAAGACAAATGGATGTTGGGTTTTATCGTACGGTTCAGATCTTTAAATGACTCCATGGGGCCTATTATGGTTGTTGGGGCGGTTCTGATGGCCCATTGGCTATGAAATTCATAGAATAGGTGCTCCATGGCCTGATGAAGGGCCGTGCAAATTTTAAAGGCAAACGAGCGTGAAGTTTTATCATATGGGTCAGATTTGCGATCAACGGTCACCATTTCACGATCGAGTTTTAGATTATGTAGACGGGCATAGAAAAATATTTTAGACCTTCAACATAAATGTAGAAGAGATCCGATGACTACAAATCTTAATATCTTAATTTCATTTAAAAGTGCCAAATTTAAATTCTAGCCTTTGGGTCAAGGCTAGGGCGAGTTGCACTCGGCAAGTGCTGTTAGGACGGCGCAGATAATTAATTTTTAGGCGTCTAATGAGTTCGTGGTCCGCGATAGACCACAAGCCCAGTGAGGTCTACGACTTTTTCAATTTTTAGATTTTTTTGACACTACTTGATCGCTGCATGGCCCGCATCAGCTATTACCAAGTACAAACAGATTATCTGGCTTGACGGCCCACCCTCGACCTGAACCCAACTAGACTGGTCTGCCTTAATGGGATAACTTGAGTTAACTTGTTAGTGGTACCCCATACACAAGCGGTTTAAGTGAACGGTCCTGCGGCAAATCCTACGTGGACGCCTCAGGATACTGTTATATTTGAATAGGGTGTTACACCTTTTTTAATACATACTCACACACCTCGCACATTGTTGAGGGTCAAATATTACATATTAGATCCCAATTATTACCTGATTTTACAAGTATGGTACCATTTAATGCCTTATTTTAATTGTATTTATAATGTAGAGTGTATTTAGGAACTTGTACTGGAAAAGGGTACTAAAAGCAAGAAATTAATACTCCGAAGTCTCCAAGGCAAGGGACGGACCCCAGGGGACTGAGATCGAAGAATTTACACGATAGAGATCCAAGAAAATTACGCCACTCACGTTAAACGGACTTGAAAGTCAGCCAAAATGCAAGATCATAGGATTCTCACCATCCATTTAGCTCAAAACTTGATATATAGCTTGAGGACTATAAATTAACTGCACATGTTGAATTTTAACCATTAGATCCTTGTGAAAATGGCCCAACAGTTAGATCAACAAACACATTGTCAAACTAGGGCCCACCTGATATCTGGATATGCTTCAAATCTGGTCTCAACCCTTTAAATTAGATGAGGAAGCGGATGAACGTTGTGGATTTAACCAAACATCATTGTGGACCCCACCTTGAGTGGTGCGCGTGTGCACAACATGTTCACTCCCCAAGTACAGGGTTGTGATGTAGTAATAAACTCGGTAAGACCAAGGTCGAATCCCAAGGGACTGATACCTGTACGTTATCTAAAACTAACTAGAACTAGAACTATGCTAAGATGAATTTTAAATCAATTAGCAATGGTGGAATACTTGTAGAATAATTAATCTAAAACTTAGGAAATAAATCAAAGATAGGAAACTAGGGATTCAGAGGACCCACTTGTAGAGATCAGGGAGAACTTATGCTTGCATCAAAAATCATGGAAATTACTGAACTGCCGTTGATCTAGTTTTCAAAGAGATGAAAGGTGTATGAATTAGAATGGATTCCATCACCAAACCATGCCCAGGGGACTATAGCAAACAACAAAATTAAACTAATTACCAACCCGTCACATGTATGAAGGTTAGGAAAGGTACCGTCATCCAACCATGCCCAGGAGACTATGGTGAACAACAGGACGTCCTGACGTCATAAACAAAAAAGTATAAGGACATGATCAAAGCCATTGCAGACCCATTGTAATTTTAGTCACAACAGACCATTAAAGACTAAAACATGCCATTAATTAAACTAGCATCAACATTAATTCAATTCATAAATTAAATAAAAAATTCATAAATTAAACTCTCCCATCTCACTACAAGCTTCACCTCCTAGCCCTAGCTAGGAGGTTTAGCCCAACATGAATAGGCTAGATATCTCAAAACAAAATAAAATAAAAATAAAAGAAATAAACAAACTCAACTCTCTCTCTTGCAGACGTCCGACCTGAACCTTCCTTCCCAGCTCTGAATCTTCCTCCCAAGACTTGAATGAATGCTCCCCACGTCCAAAACCTCCTTATATAACTGCTGGAGTCGTGAAAATCGGATTTGGAAAGCTATGCATGCTCATTGAAAGCTTTTTCGCAGCCAAGTTCGGTGCCTCGAAACACGCCACTTTCCTCGCTTAAATTTCAAAGAAACACTGTCCCTTAGGACTTTCTTGGGTCCTCTACATGATAGACGGTTCAGATCTGCCATATGATCAAAGATGGTGGGCCAAAACCGCCTGAAAAAGTCAGTTTTCGCGGATGTGTGAAACCTTTCGCACCATTTCACTGTTGTGATCAGTGGGCCCCACAGAAGCATTTTTTAGAAAATCCACCCCATCCATTGGATTCAGGACAAAATTTCAGTCAAGAATGGGTAGTTTTGAATATCCATTGGCATGTCTCAGAGAAGAAATACCTAAAAGATCAGATTTGAACACTACACGGCAGCCCTTTTGTAGCCCCTGTATCGCACACATGTACATATATGGATGCAAAAGGTAAGCATGGTTTTGTAGCTCTCGACGCCCTCTACAAGATGGACGGTATGGATTATTCATACGGGGCATGTGTGGGGTTCACTATGGACCGTAAGTCGAACGCAGTTCGTCCGCTCGCTGACGTGAAACGGCCATTGTCGTTTTGGAGAAGCAGTCCTGTTTTGGAAGGTGTGCTGACCGAGTTAGCGGTCCTGTGCACGTCGCATGCATGTACATGTGTAATTACACACCATGCTTATAGGCCCCATTGCGATGTGTTTCAGAAATCTAATCCATCCATCCCTTTTCTCAAACTAATTTAACCGTCCAAACCAAAGTTGAGGCAGCTCCAGATATTAGGTGGGCCCAGAATCAACGGTTTGTGGGCTGATCCATCAGTTGGAGCACTTTTATAGTGATTTAAGAGCTGAAATTTGAAATGTACGGTTAATTTATGGCCCTTATCTCATGTATAAAGTTTCGAACCGATCAGATGTCGGGAACCATGTGATCTTGCATTCTGGATGCGTTTCAAGCCACTTGAGCTTCAGTTTCTTAGTTTTCTCGGATTTCTGACCGTGTATATCTGTCAATCTTGGTCCCCTGGAGTGTGTCCCATGCTTTTGGTGAATTTGGAGCGTTAAATCCATGCATTTAGTATCCTATTTCGATCAAAGCTTGTAAAATCAACCTGCAACATAAACACGATTAAATCAGCCGTTAAACACTATTATGCTCGTAAATCCGGACAATATTTGGGGTCTAATATGCACTATTTGACCCTCAACACAACACACATGCACTCGCGGTGAACCAAACACACTAAGTCGGTCAGCATGCATTGACCCGACTATTTTCAAAAATTCGAAATCCCTGCCCACGTAACAACAAGTAGGGACTTGGGTTCGGGTGCAGGTGGGTCGCCATCATCATCCATGTTGATGATCCAAACCGTTCATTACACTCGGGATGCCAAACAGACCATACCATGAAGGGAGGCCTGATTTTCTCGGACATTACATGTATATGGGGATTCAAATGCAGGACGAAAGATGGAGTGAAAGATTCTGTAGGCCACACCGAAACTAATCCAAAATTGTCCCTTCCCGAATGATTTTTTGAGGGAAAACTAATGGATGGAGTGGATTTCCACGAAGACACTGATCATGGGCCAACCGAGCTTCATAGTGTAAAAAATTGCGTAGGCCCTGTTTTGCGATCGTCCGAGAAGTCTGGCCATTGTGGGCCGCTATACGTACATGATCGTGGCCAAATCTACGATTTGAACCGTCCAGGAGGAGCCCAAGGTGCCCACAACTATTATCAAGGAGGCACTTTCAAAGGATAAATGGTCAGCTCTCTAGAACGAACGTTCAAACGTGACTCTTCCATGTTTCCTTCTCACGTTGCTGCGAAAGTTGCATCTTTACGGATGCATAACGCCAACCTTCTATAGTCACCGCCTCTCCACTCGACCGACATTGTTTTCCTATAAAAAGGAGGTAGAGAGATGTGGAGAGAATCATCTATTGCTGGGACGTCAGTGAGAGAGAGAGAGAAAGAGAGAGTATTTGTTTTAGAGTTTTTATTTGTTTATTTACTGGTTTTTTTTTTATTATTATTTTTGAGAGATCTAGTCCAATCATGTTGGGCTAAACCTCTTAGCTAGGGCTAAGAGGAGAAGATTATGGCATGATAGGTGATTTCTAACTGAACTGATGTTGATTCTAGTTTAATTTTAAGGAATGCCTTTTGTTTTTAATAGTTTTTTGTGACTTAAATTATAATAGATCTGTGATGGTTTTGAGTATTTTCTTTTCATTATTTTGATTTTGATATTAGGAAGCCTTATTGTTCACCATTGCCCCTTGGACATGGTTGGATGATAGAATCCTCTCTAACATTCATACATCTTTTTGACTGGTTGTGGATTAATGGTTTAATTCTATTGTTTGCTTTGTCTCATGGGCATGGTTTTGTGATGAAATCAACTCTAATTCTCATACATTTCCTCTCTTTGAAAACTAGATTAAAAGAAGTTCAGATTGAACTTTAGTGATATATCTTCTAACTGGATGGAGATGGGACTCGAAATCCAGTTAAGTTCATGAATCAAGAGTAGATCTCCGTGATCTCTATAAGTAGATCCTCTGAATCCTTAGTTTTCCACCTTTAAATTTTATAAATTTTAGTTTACTATTTCACCATTATTCTCTCATATTCACTTGATTTAGATTACATATTCTTGTAGTTTTAGTTCGAGTTACTTTCAGATTACGTATAAGGTTCAATCCCTATGAATTTAACCTGAATCTTACCGAGATAATTACTACATCACAACCCTATACTTGGGGTGTAAACACATATGCTAGCACACTCACACCACAATGGGTGTTCGAACCCATGACCTTATATTGAAACCCTAGAGTCTACTAGGTGGCTATGGTGTTGCAAGATGATTTATAGGGCTTGGGTTCAACGTGCACTCCTACATGTGTTGCTTGCTGAGTTTCAGATTTGGATCATTTTTATGCCCAAGCCCTAATATCAAATGAGGAAATGGTGGACAACTCAAATTTTTCTAAAAATAGGGACTTATTATCACAAACAAGATCAACTAGGACACCATGTCAGAGACGTGGCTTCTTCTTGCAACCTTAATTTTAATGGACCCCACTTTTCTAATACTTATGGCAAATCCAAAACCGTGCATCATTTTCACCATCTTATGAGTTTTATAAGACTTGTTGTTAACAGCTACATCCCTTCTTCTTTTTTTTTTTTGGGGATCTACGTGGAAATATACAAATATACGCATGGCCGTGTTATGCAAGTATCTTCCCAACCTTATCACCACAATTTTTAAATATCAAAGAGCAAAGTATATTTTTAGAAAATCATTTATGTTTAAAATCTCGTTAATAAAGGGGATTTTTCAAAAGTGCCTTTGACTTTTCATATTTACCAAAATATTTCTGCGGCGGCATGGACCAGGATGAAAGTCTAATTTACTTAATCATGGGTCAGACAGGGGTTTTTTTTTTTTTTTTTAAATGTGATTTCACATTTAATGGTTGGAGTGAATTCCACGTACACATACGTGGCCCAGCTATATATTGGTTAGGGAATCTGTCTCCGGAATTTATGACCAGGCCCAGCCTACCATGATGTGTGTGTGTATATAGAGAGAGAGACATGCTCTCATATGCACTTATGCACGTGCGCACCATCGTACACGTGTTATGGGTGTTGAATCCGAACGGTTCATAAGATGTGGAATCCCATGAAACCTTATGAAAAAATTTTCACGCTGATCTAAGATTCTAGTGGGTCATAGTAAAGAGAAATTCAAATCAACGGAATAAACTGTTTGTATTTTTATCGTCCACCAAAGTCTTGGTTCAAAGTAAAAATTAGTACCATTCACATATGATGAGTTCTCAAAAAAGTTTGTAGGGAGTCTGTGCGAACTAATTCAGTTCGCAGGTGAGCGGTGTATATATATATATACACACACCAAATGAAACAATAATTGAAAGAGATGTCCAAGTTTGATTTTCTACGGGCCTAAATCCATTGGAACCATCTCAGCCCCAAAATTAGGAGAACCCATGATTCAAGTGGGTCACACGGATGAAATTGGTATGGAGGGTGCCCTATAAATTGTTTCCAATAATGTAATCCACTCGAGAGCAACGTATACATGTATACGATGTGACATCTGAATTTTGAGCCAGCACCTAAAATTGGGTCACAGACCTGATGGTTAGAGTGGATTACATTCATAAGCTGTGTCCAAACTGAATCCTAGCGTGGTTCAAAAATCCGGCTAATCGACTCATGAGGACAGAAGAACTTGTGTGGCCCACATGATCAGTCAACCAGCCTGAGTTTTCCATCTACGCAGATGAAAAAAACAATCTCTGTTCTCCAATTAAATATGAATTTTTAACCGTCCGTTTGGCATCCACTAACTGGTTGGTTAGATTATCTGATAAATTATGGTTTGGTGGAGCGACATAGTGACTCGACTCATTTCTAGACAAGTTGAGTTGACTTGCAGAGTTTCAATTCTGATTCAACGCTTTTAGAATGTGTTTATGAGAAAATCTTAAATTTTCTTATTGATGTGGCCCATGGGAATTTTATGGGCCACTGATCATTTGTATATTGGTTGAAATAATGGTTTTGATCACCTGATGGATTGAATGAATTTACATGTACAACATAGTGGGCCCCACATACCCTGAATGTCTGCATAAAACAGGTGTTGGACATGATTCCAGTCTGAAATGGTAAACGTAGCAAGTACCAAGGTTGCGTTTGGATTGATTGGTGCACTCTTGTTAAACAAGTTAAATGAAAAATAAAATCCAACAGTCCCCAATTTCAGTGGATCTGTGTTCGATACTTATTTTTTGTCCAATACTTAGTTATTTGAGTGATCAGTGATCCACCAATCTAATTTTTTAAATGCCGTCTATCTAAATTGTGGGCCAAACATTGATACAGTTTAATTAATTTAATATATAAGGTATAGAATTTATATGAACCCCCATCGGTCATTGTCCGCTCCGCATGGGAATTTCTTGAGATACTTTCTTTTGATATTTTACGAGTTTGACAATTTTCTCACCATCACTGAAAATAAGATAAGAATTTTTTTATTATAAGTTAATAAGGGATTTTAAAGTTTAAATTTAGATAAAAATAAATTTAATTAAACTTTAAGATATGTTTTTTAAACCACCTGATTTTTTTGTCTAATAATTGAAATTTTAAACTTTAAGATATTTGTTTCATGAAAATTCTGATAAAATCAGGAGAAAATTAAAAACAAAGTGACTTTGAAAATCTCGTGATAACCTCGCAATAATATCATTTCGTAAATTTTTCACAAAGATACAATATTTGTCAGTATGGTGTGCATGTGTATCAAGTAAAATATTTGAAAAGAATGGTCATCATCTATTAAATATTTAAAAAATAAACCTAATTAAATAAGATATTAAAAATTGACATATCTTGAATACTAACTGCTACCCTCTTGGTGGCAGCGCCGCTAATTGCGCGGGGAGGTGGCATAGACTCTCGGTGAAAATGTTTAGGCTTGTTTGGTTTTCAATCTCCCCCAATTGCAAAGTAAGTGAGCCATTATTATTATTTTTTGTGCTCGTCTAGATATGAATTATAGGTTGTAAATCGAGAAACAAATTCACTTATAAAGGTAATAGTTAAGTACTTGTAATCAATACATTTTCACAATATGCAACAATCATTTTTAGTAAAATCACCATAAGAGTTAAATGTAAGTGAAATAACTTTTACCCATTTGCACCTATTTACTATTGTAATTAGAAAACCAAACAAGCCCTAATTTGGAGGCAGATTGGGTACCACCCTGTTGTCGCGTACTTGGAACAAGCATAGCTCTGTGGGACCCACCATGATTTATCAGTTTTGTCCAAACCGTTTATCTATTTCATCATGTCATTTGAAGGTATAAGCCCAAAAATGAGGCAAATCCAAAGCACAATTGGACCACACCAAAGGAAGAAGCAATGATAATGACGCTCAACCTTCCTACGTCCACCGTGATGTTGATTTGCCATCCAACCTTTCATAAGGTCACATAGATGATGGGAAATAAAAATATCACCATCAATTTTGGAGATGCCAAGACCTTACCACACCTCCAAAGAACCTAGAAGAAGAGAAATGTTCACATACAACAGTTTTGGACTCAAACATACAACTTTCCTAATACACCTGTGTCATTTGTGTTGGGACACAAGACATATTAAGCCAATGGCATCGTTCACGCATATACGTATAACTTACAGAGAATCAGATTGTCTCTGCCCCTCATATTTTTCTTGAAGTCCTAGTTTCTCTGAGCCTTTGTCATGACTCTTTAGAAGTGTGTCTTGTATACAAGGAAAACAACGTAGTAAATAGAAAGGTACATCTTTTGGAGAATTTTTTAGGAGAGATTTTTTGTATAAAGGAATTAGTGGGAGAGAGCTAAAAAAGACCCATGTAGCTACCGTGTGAATGCAGGTATATTGTTGAACCATGTCAATCATGAGTAAGCAAGTTTTACACAATAATCGGCATTAGAGCTTTGGTTCAATTTTAGTTGGTTTGCAGTCTTTTAATTTATACATTTTTAATTAGCAATTTGGGGACCATTAAAGGCAAGTAATAGCTACAAAGACGTTAAATGCAAAATTTGTAGTGGAGAAGTTTTATGTGAAGAATAATTTTCCCTTTACAATTCAAAATCCAATGAGTGTCACTTCTTATATTGAGACCTAAATATTTAGTAGTTTGATGATTGAAATAGAACCCATTTGAGATCCAGCAACTTATGCCAACTATCACTGTCTTTAGATAAACTTGGAACGTTGAAAAGAAAATTTTTTATGCCTCTATTTCAACTCTAAAAGTCAAAGGCTAGGGTCACTTTTGAGGCCTGATTGTAGAAACATGGCTTATTGTCACCATTAAACAGTGTTGGGGTTGTCCTAGAAAACCTAAATTTGGTTGCTTGATGACCTAATTTTATACATAGATTATTCATTAATTCTTTTGCCCAATTTAATATTTTCACGAATTTGAGAGGATTACCTTTGATTGTCCTTAAGCGTATGAGATTGGACACAATGGTTTTTGGCCAATGAAGTGTGGTGGTTCATAGATTTCAATGGCAGGTTCTTATACAAGGCTACTATATCTGGACAATGATTGTCTTGCGCAAGGGGTGTGACCTGGTGTTTGGAGGGACACTCTTCATAATCGAAGCTGACTTGATGTTGGTTTGCCTTCGTTTAACCTGACATAAATATCTAACTAATCCAGGAATGAAAGCCTAAATAAGACACTTAATCACTTATATTAGCAGGAGTATTAGCATGTATTTAGTTCGAGAGACCCATAATACTCATATTAGAAAAAAAAAAAAACTTGTAATTACACCAGCTCCATCAAATTCCCTAGACCCAAAAATACGTGGTGGGTGTAACCTGATGTTTTTATCAAGAACATTGATATATACATGATCCAATAAAAGATCTACTTAATCCACCTAATATATTAGTGTGTAAACTAATCTTATAATTTAAACCATCCATCAGGTGTTTTAAATGCTATCCAACAAACTTTAAATTTTCAATTTAGATAATCATAAGTTCTTAGCCGTTAACTTTTAGTTTAACTATTAATTAATTTATTTTAAACTATTATTAACAGATATTTAATAATTAAGATTTACTGATTTGGTCTGTAGGCCTTGTGATAGTGGAGGGATACGGATGATCAGGACATGGATTAAAATGTTAAACAACTTCATTCATAGTAAATTATATTAAAGTTTGTAAAACCTTAATATTCTTTTTATATACTTGAATTATATTTCGTGAGATAAAAAACAAAAAAATAATAAAAATAAAAATCATGTCTTAAGGAGAGCGCTTTCACCAAAGCAGAAAAAGCTCTCGGTGTAGATGCCGACTGCACTGATCAGACAGAGAGATACAGACATATTTGGAGAGAGAGAGAGAGAGAGAGAGAGAGAGAGAGAGAGAGAGAGAGAGAGAGAGAGAGAGAGAGAGAGAGAGAGAGAGAGAGAGAGAGAGAGAGAGATCAGCTTGCAGATGCTAACGTGTGGGGTCCACCTCGTGGACAAACAGAAATCTTGAGTCAAAAGCTTTATATTTCGTTGGACTAGGGCTGCCTTCGTTCAACCATACATGTCTGGACACGTGTCCAATCTACACCTAACCAGGGGGCGGTGACGTGTTATGCACGAGGGGCCGGGGAGAGTAGATTTTCAATTGAGAAATCGTCAAACACGAGCCATTCATCAGGTGGGGACCACAGTTATAACGTGCCTTTGCCAACATATCAAGTCGGTCCACTAATCATGTACGCCAACCAATCAATGGACGGCTAAAAATTAATTGACAAAATTCAGTTTATGTCCAACTTGGAAGTGTGCCCCCATCAAATGATTCAACTAATCCGTGGAGCCCACCTTAATTCATGTATTATATATCCACACCGTCATTCTATTTTGTCAGCTTATTTTAGGGCATAGCCCAAAAAATGAAGCAATTCAAAACTCAGGTGGACTATAAGATAGGATACAATAGAGAATGATCATTAAAACTAGTTAGGGGCTATAAAAGTCTTGAGTCAAGCTAATATTTATTTTTTCCCAAGAAATATTCAAAGGTAGGCATTCAATCTCTACTTCTTTATGTGGTCTGTTCCACTTGAGCTTTGGATCTACAATTATCTAGCAAAATGGAGGGACGGCCTGTATATAACATATACCACTGCATAATCCGCTTCCACTGCGTTCTCAAATGCAGGAAAATAAATAAATAATTAATTAAAAATTAAAAAGTCAGTAACGACTAACGACTAGTCGCTGTTTAGATTGTCTTAAATGGGTAATGAATGATAAATGCGCAATGATTTAACCTTTCCAATGTAATCCCCAGTGTTATGATAATCTGCTGCAATGGCCCACTTACCCATTGTATTTGCTAATGATGGAACGCAACTTGGGACTCTGGCCTTAGGCCCACCTTGATGTATGCATTGTATATCCACACGGTCCATATATTTTGTCAGCTTAGCCCTAAGTCATGGTACCAAAAATTAAGCAATTAAATATAAATTTTAAATAGACCACACAACAAAAAACGGTGGTTATCGTGAGTTGTCCACTAAAAACTTCCTACCTGCCACTATAATGGTTTATTGACCATCCAATCTATTGGTAAGGTCATATAGAACTAAAAGAAAGACGGAGAGAAAAAAAAAAGAAAACAAATATCAACTTGATCTAAACTTTTATGACCTAGAAAAGGATTTTAATGATCAATAATCATTGTTTCCTGTGAATTATGACTGGTGGCCCACCTCTCCTTATTAACTCGTTTGAGCCCTATTTAGTTCCTTACCATTTGTAGCCTTATGAAGTACATTAATCTGAACCCTCTCTTGACGTAGTATAATAATTACTTTGTTTGAACCCAAACTATGGGATAAGTACTCACACGGTGTGATTATGGGGTGTAAAGAAAGGATAAGAGAATATAATAAACAAAAAATACAAATTTAGTGCTATTCAAAAGAGAAGGAAAGGCAGTGTTGGTCACCGAAAGAAGCCGGTGAAGTGTCAAGAAAGTATACATCACTTTCCATGAATTTAGGGATAGTTAAAGGAAAAGGAAAGGCAGAGTTGAACCCCTCTGCACACCTTTGCAAGTGTCATGGCAACAAAATTCGAATCATCTATGTGATGCGGCATCCCATAAAATTCTTAGGACCCAACTTTTAGACTGATAGAAATTCTGATGAGCACAACAAAGAGAGAAAAATCAAGCAAGTAACTATTTCTTTTTGCCATAGCCCACCAAAGTTTCGGATCAAGCTAAAAGTTGGGTCTTGAGAGTTTCATGGGATGCCGCAACATATCGATAGCTCATATTCTATGCTCACATCAAATATAAAAAAGTGCTCATGGGTTCTCACCACAACATGTGACTAGTTGAGCATTTCAATACATTCTAAGGGATTATTTCCGAGAGTTGTGCACTTTGACCTGAAATTACCCTTCTTTTCTTAACGTGAAACATTCATTACGAAAACTTTCTTGAAACTTGTCATAAATATGAGCCATTCATCATTTTCACCGCCTCAGTTTCGGGTGTGGGCCCAAATATTATGAGGATCAAGTGCACGTGGGTCCCACGGTAGGAAAAAGTGGGTCATTGCTTAATATCGTAGAAACTATCAATGGTCCTTCTTGATGCTTTTATGCCAATTAAGCCATTAAAACGGTGTTCCCAACCATTAAGGGCCTGTTTGGCCCGGCGAATCCCATGGGATTAGGAGGGATAGGATGAATTTTAAGGTAATGATGGTGGTGTCAGTGGATATGTTTAAATCCCATGGGGTTGCTATATCCCGGGACAAGTTCACTAGGTCTGTTTGGCACGCCCGGCGTATCCCAGGATTTTACCTTCCAATCCGTCCAACCAAGGTAACGATGATGATGTTAGTGAATTGTTTTAAGATCCATGGGATTGCTTATATCCCTGAACAAGTTCACCGGGTCTGTTTGGCTCATCATGCATATCCCGGGGTATTGCGATCCCATCCCTCCTAATACCGTGGGATCGGTCCGGCCAAACAGGCCCTAAGAATATCAATCACAGGATGGATTGAATGGATTTACATGTACAACATAGTGGCCCCACACACCCTGAGTGTCTGCATAAAACAGGTGTTGGACGTGATTCCAATCTAAAATGGTAAAAGTAACAACTACCAAGACTCAAGTTGTGTTTGGATTGATGGTTGCACTCTTATTAAACAACTGAAAAAATAAATAAAAATTAAATAAATAAATTCCAACCGTCCAAATTCAGTGGATCTACGTTGGATACTTATTTTTTGTTCGATACTTGGTTATTTGAGTGATCCACCAATCTGACTTTTTAAATGCGGCCTATCTAAATTGTGTGCCAAACATTGAGACAGTTTAATTAATTTAATATATAAAAGTATATAATATATATGAACCCCCATAGGGGACATACATCGTTCTCCTCATGAGAACTTCTTGGGATATTTTCTCTTGATATTTTCTCACCATCACTGAAAATAAAATAAGAAAGTTTTTATTATAGGTTAATAAGTGATTTTAAAATTTAAATTTAAATAAAAATGAATATATTTAAACTGTAAGATATGTTTTTTAAACCACCTGATTTTTTTTTTCTAATAAGTGATTTTTTTAACTTTAAGATATTTATTTCATGAAAATTCTCATAAACTCATGAGAAATTTTAAAAATTAGTGACTTTGAAAATCTCGTTTGTTGGTACGGTGCATGTTATCAAATAAAATATTTGAAAGAATGGTCACCATTGATTAAAATATTTAAAAATTAAATCTAATTAAATACGACATTACAAAATGACACATCTCGAATGCTGACTGCTATTTTCTTGGTGGCAGTGCTGCTTATTGCAGAGGGAGGTGGCAAGGACTCTCATTGAAACAGGTGAGAGAACTTTTACTCTTTAGGGCTTTTTTGATTTTTTAATTTCCCACAAATTGCAAAGTAAATGAGCCATCATTATTATTTTTTGTGTTTGTTTAGATATGAATTATAACTTGTAAATCTAGAGGCAAGTACATTGTAATCAATATATTTCCCCAATATACAACTATCATTTTTAGCAAAATTAATCATCATTACAGTCAAATGTAAGTGAAATAATCATTACCCATTTGCAGCCATTTATTATTGTAATTAGAATACCAAACAAGCCCTTAATTTGGAGGAAGATTGGGCACCACTGTGTCATCTTATGCTTGGATCAAGGAGGGCTTTGAAGGACCTACCATGATTTATGAATTTCGTCCAAGCCCTCCATCTATTTTTTCTTATCATTTAAGCGTATAAGCCTAAAAATGAGGCAAATCCAAGGCTCAAGTGAACCACACCTAAGGAAGAAGCAATGATAACGATGCTTAACCTTTCTAGGGTCCATCATGATGTTGAGTTGCCATCCAAGTGAGCGTTTGATTCCCAATGTGTGGTACACTTGAACATTAGATCTACCTCATTTTTAGGCTTATATCCTAAAATTAATGACCCACTTAAAAAAAAAATTTAAAAAAAAAAAAAAACCCTCTTTAAGCCACTGGACCTCTTGATGGATGTAACGAACCTACGTGTGTTAATTTTGGAGATGCCGAGACTTATGCACGTGCCACACCTCCAAAGAATCTAGAAGAAGAGAAATGTTCGCATACAACATTATAGATGGACTTAAACATCCAACTTTCCTAATGCACCAATGTGCCAATTGTGTTGGGACACAAGATACATTAAGGCAGTGCCGTCGTTCATGCATATACGTATATCTTACTGAGAGTCAGTTCATCTCTCCCACTCATATTTTTCTGTATGTATGAAAGTCCTAGTTTCTCCGAGCCTTTGTCACACGATCTATAGAAGTGTCTTCTGTACAAGTTAAACAACATAATATGGAGAAAGGTATATCTTTGTTGAGATTTTTTGTATAAAGGACAGCTAAGAAAACACATGCACCTGCCGTGTGAATGTAGGTATTGTTGAACCATGATTTTTGTATCTTATCTCTAGTTTCGTTTTGGCTCTCTTTTATTTTGGGCTTTTGTTATATGCTTTTAATTAGCAATTTGGTGGCCATTAAAGGTAAGTAATGGCTACAAAGACATTAAATGCATAATTTGAAGCGGAGAAGTTTAATGGGAAGAATAATTTTCTCTTTGCAACTCAGAATCTAACCGGTGTTACTTCTCATTGCACCCAAACATTTAATAGATTGGTGATTGAAATAGAGTCCATTTGAGTTCCTAAAACTTATGCCAACTATCATTGTCTTTAGATAAGCAAAAAGAAGCTTCTCTTTTTTTTTTTTGTTGTCTCTCATTCAACTCTAATAGTCAAAGGCTAGGGTAACTTTTGAGGCCTGATTGTGGAAATATAGCTTATTGACAACACTAAACAGTGCTGGGGTTGTGTCCTAGAATACTAAATTTTGGTTGCTTGCTGATTTAGTTTTATACATAAATTATTCATTAATTCTTTTGGCCAACTTAATATGCGTGGAACATGTTTATTTTCACGGATTTGAGAGGATCACCTATGATTGTCCTTATGTGCCTGAGATTGGATACAATGGTTGTTGGCCAATGAAGTGTGGTGGTTCATAGATCTCAGTGTCATTGACATGACCATACAAGCTCTTAAACAAGGCTACTATATTTGGACAATGGTATCTTGTGCGAGGCGAATGACCTAGTGTTTATTTATTCATTAACTTATTTATTTTACACACACACCCACGCATGTGGCAATGGGATTTCACCACCTATGGGTTTCGAACCCAAGACCTAGTGTTGAAACTCCTCAGATTCTACCACTCGGGCAAGGACTAGAACCCAAGATATAAGGACACTCTCCACAATTGATGCTATGTTGGTTTACCTTTGCCTAATCTCACATAAATATCTAAGTAATTCATGGATGAAAGCCTAAATGAGCTTTAATCACTTATATTGGTAGGAGTACTAGCAAGTATTTAGGTCGAGAGACCCATAACGCTCATATTAGAAAAGGCTCGTGGTTACAGCAGCTCCATCAAATTTCCTAGACCTGAAAATATGTGGTGGGTGTGGCTGAGTGTTTTTATCAAGAACAGCGATGTATACATGATCCAATAAAATATACTTAGTCCACCTAATATATTAGTTTGTCAAGTATATTAGTGTGTAAACTAAACTTATAATTTAGGCCCCCCATCAGATGTTTTAGATGCTGTCCGGCAACTTCGAGTTTTCAATTTGGATATATAATTGTAAGTTTTTAGCTGTTAACTTTTAGTTTAATCATTGATTTATTTCAAACTATACTTAACAGATATCTAATAATTAAGATTTATTGGTCCAGTCTCTAGGCCAGTATACAATTTCTCGAAGGTGATGATCATAAATAATGAAAGGATGATGTAGAACGTGTTACAAATATGTTTCTAGCATGTTGGGCCAAAAGAAGGTGGACCATAAATTGACCATAACTTTTGATCCGGATATTATTACAGGCGTGAAACCTATTAATCATTAATGAAACAAGCCATCCAAAGTGAATCGTATCCGTCCATTTCGTCAAAAAATGGGGACTTTCAACTTAAAAATAAATTTTTAGTAATTTTAAATTTTTTAATATTTTCTTATTTTTAGAGTTTTAGATTTTTCTTTTTTTTTAGAAACAACTTACAATCATGTTACGACTCTTCTAAAAAAAAATTATTTGGAATTTTTATTTTTAAAAATTAAGTTTTAGAAGAATTTTATTAAAATTAAGATTTTTATTAGAGTTAAAATTTTATTATTTTTGGTAATTATGAAATTTGAATTATTTTATTTATAGTAATGATGTAATAGGCATATATATATATATATATATATATATATATATATATATATATATATATATATATATATGATAATTATCCATTAATAAAATATTAATTTCTAGAATTACTTCTAATTTCTATCTTTGTTTGTGCATTCGAGATTTATCTGTAAGGAGTCCAAAGAAGTTTTGTGGATTCAGAACAATTACCCCATGAGGAAGACAGTGCTCGACCTCACGTCCTTTCTTACGTCAAAGGATATGAATGGTTACAATACATCGATTAGAATACATCGATTAGAATATTTAATTATACATTGATTAGAACGTTAAACAACTTCATCCACGCTGAATTATATTAAAATTTATAGAATAATGGAGCACCATAATAAATATACTTCCTAAATCTTTAATATTTTATTTATATACTTAAATTATATATGGTGAGGAATAAAGATCCAAATCTCAAGGAAAGAGACCCCATTCACCTAACCAGAAAAAGCTTTCAATGTCTAAACCTCCCTTAGACGCCGACGTCTGCACTGAGATAGAGACATAAATAAAAAAGAGAGAGAGACTTCAGCTTGCAGATACTAAGGTGTGGGGTCTACCTCGTGGAAAACCAGGGTCAGTCGAGGACGACGACGGTCATGTTATAAGGTTATCCGTTCTCTTTCACGTGAACCAGTTGCCGGCTGGTGACGTGTTATGCACGTGGGGGGAGAGAGATTTTCAATTGAGAAATCGTCAAACAAGAGCCATTCATCAGGTGGGGACCACAGTAAACATGCCTTTGCCAGCATATCAAGTCGGTCTACTAACCATGTACACGACACGTCAATCAATAAATGGACGGCTAAAAAGTAATCGATGAAAAGCAGTTTATGTTCAACTTGCAAGTGTGGCCCACCAAATGATTCAACTACTACGTCTTGAAATTTTGAGAGTATTATTTCAAACATTTTGTGTCGACATTTTTACACTTCTTTTAAAATGTAAATACTTATTTAATTATATAAATAAGGAATAATTCACTTTTCTCTGCATTTGAAAAAAATTAAAATAGCCACCGTAATTTATGTGTGTGATCCATGCCGTTCATTCATTTTCCTAACTCTGTTTAAATCATTAATTCAAAAATGATACAGATTATAAGTTCAAGTGGGCCACATTATAAAATACAGGAAAGAAAATGATGTTCTCCCTTAGAAATTTAAAATAAGCTTAGCCCATAGGGATGTGTATATAGAATGAAGGGTAAACACAAACATCAGATTGACCCAAAACTTCTTTGAATAGTAGACATTAATTTTCCTTTTTCCTATGGTGTGGTTCACTTGATGTTTGGACCTAACTCATTTTTGGGTTTATACATTAAAATGAGTAGGTAAAACAGATGGACGGCATGGATTAAATACATACATAAGAGGTAGCCCCACTTATCCATGTAATTAGCTGTGTAAGTAATGATTACGTTATCAAGTTATTTAGGTAATTTCGTTTTTACTGGTAATTTCTCAAAAACAAACATACCCGAGCTTTGAACCGGTACAACCATCTCTTTATAGGACACGTGGCATGGAGATGTGTTGATTGGGTCCACCCATGTACCGACACCAGGATGAATGGCTTACGTTTTAAAATTAAAACCCGTGAGATAATCTCCATCCTTCACTTTCTCTTCAGATTAGCCCACTGCATATCTAACCGTTAACCGTTTGTATTAATGAACAAAGATGAAACGGATTACAAATATCCATGCAACTGGCCACAAATCGTAGGAATTATTACTGTCCTGCCCGAGGAATCTGAGATGATAGTTAGAGCCGAGAGAATATTGCATAAGGCCAAGAGACAAAAGTATAAAACGACTTAAGTTACTCGGTCAGCGAGTTAATAGCGTCTGCGTAAGCCGACAAAAGACCAAATAAGTTATAAACCACCCGACTGACAGAACAAACCGACCGAATAAGTTGGTTTTGTCAGCCACGGAGTAAGGAAGGATGACGGATAGATACCGGGACTATTCCGTCCGTAAGAAAGCAAAAAACTTATTCTCCTAAGCCAGCCGAGACTCTTCCAGAGTCGGAAACGGCCGAACCGAGCTAAGAAAAGGTGGTTTAAATACAAATACCGTCTCGAAAATCTGGGAGCACAGGTGTCTGATCCCGAGATCCTTGGGATCGGGCGAAATCAATCAAAAAGATCAAATCTCCGAAGATAAAGGAGAAGAATCCTCGTATGACAGGATTCTCCGAGACTTATAAATGACCATCTCCTTTACGGTAAAAGGTACGCACTAAAAAAACTCTAAATCCTTTGCCATCGTTCCCGTAACTGACTTAAGCATCGAAGATTTTTCGGCTCTAGCCAGGATCCCCTTTGTATTTGTTATTATGCAAGCGAAAGACGGGCTGAGTAAAAGATCCACTCATAAAAATACACCAACATAAGTCATATTCAAAACCCTTGATTATGTATTTTCCCTTGATTTAAATTTTTTGTGACCATGACTATTTGAAGGGTATCTTTTCACACGCACCCATACAACCCACACGCACACCACAATGGGTGCTCGAACTAGGGGCGTACGTCAAGTTGAACCGAGTTGAGTTGGCCTCAGCTTGGCTTGGCCACCAGGCTAACCTAACTTAAACTCGGCTCAGCTCAGTGACTGAGCCCGACTTGGCTGGGTCCGTAATAAGACCAGTTTGAGCGAGGTTCAAGCGGACGTCGAGCCGAGAACGAGCTCGAGCTATCGAGTTAAGTTTAAGACGGCCTGTATATTTATATTAACCCCATGCAGTAGCATCTGCAGTCCCTTGTAATGTCAGGTGTGTATATTCATATTAACACATGCAGTAGCATCTGCAGTCCCTTGTAATGTCAGGTCTGTATATTCATATTAACACATGAAGGAGCGTCTGCAGTCCCTTGTTAATGTCAAACTAATGCTCTGGCATGTACAAAACCAGTTTATACGTGGCATATGTGGATCCAAATTCAAACCGTTCAAATATCGGGACAGACTTTGGATGGCTCATGGTCCAAAATTCAAATGAAAAGGATAGTTTTTTAACTGTTAGATTTATGCCCATCAAATGGTTGGCTAAAATGAGAACAACTAACGGTTCAAGTTGAATAGATGAATGCTTTTTGATCAGAGGTTAGAGTTCTGCATTCCATCTGATTTTGAGGCTATGCCCCATCTGGGTACAAGATTTGAACAGTCTGAATTAATAAATCCATATGGATACCACGTTTCCAATGGTAAGCATTTAGTCCGCGATGTTTCTGATGTTGTGTGGCTCACTTGAGCATTTGATCTTTTGAATTTTGAAGTTGTGCCCTATTGTGGCCTTCAGAAATTGATGGACGGAATGGATTTATCGTGAAAATCCATGCGGTGGGCCCAAGTAGCTTCCAAGCACAGGAACTTCCTATGGCCAGGGGCACAGGCAATCCCTGACTCCATGGAGAAACGAACGGTTTTCTTTTAATTTATTTTATGCCCTAACTTCACAATCTGGACGGTTTAAATTGATAAAAATCCATGCCACATTTACGGTGACTGTGCGCTGGTGGATGTGCTGGCTACACACTAACAGACGGGGTTTAATTACTGACAGGTTGAGTAATGAAACTTGAAATGGGTCTACGGTTTTTTAAAAGGGATGTTGAGTCGTGAAACGCGAAATGGGTGGACGGTTTTTTTAAATGGGCTTATATACCCTGTACCGAGTTAAACCGAGTCGAGTCAAGTTCAACTAAAGATTCAATCTGGGTTGCATTGAGCTAGGAAAAGCCTGAACTCATTTTCGCAAGCTTGTAAAATCAGCTCGAATCGCGCTGTTTCGAGTCGAGCCAAGCTAGCTCGGTTCATGCACACCCCTAGCTCGAACCCATGACCTCATGTTAAAGAGTCCTAAGATCATACGAGGAAATGGTGGACGGTTCAGATTTTTTTTAAAAAAAGGGACCCATGTGATCAGAAAGACGATAGACTTGGACACTACATAGATGCGACTTCTTCTTGCAACCTTAATTTTAATGGATCCCACTTTTCTGAAACTTACGGCAAGGCCAAAACCGTGCATCATTTTCACCATCTTTTGGGTGCATCATTTTCAACATCTTATGAGTATTATGTGAGTTGTTGTTCACGGAAGCAGATTGGCTGGTGTACCACACACCACCAACCTAGCTGGTGTGGGTACGTGTCCTTCGAAGACTAGTGCCAGCACCTCGAGCTTCCAGTTATACCTGGGGTTCAAAGTTACATGGGCCCACAATGATGTATTTATCATATCCACACCGTTTATCCATTTTGCGAGATCATGTCAAATCTTGTTGCAAAAAATGATTCATATCCAAATCTCAAGTGGACCACACCACAAATTGCAGTGGGACGATGATTCTCACCGTTAAAACATTCGTAGAGCCCACCATAACGTTTATTTTTCATCTAATGTGTTCAATTTGTTCATGAGGTCACAAAGACCTGGGTGAAGTGGAAAAACACATCATATTAATCCAAAATTTCTGTGACCCAAAAGGGTTTCAATGGTAGACATTCAATCCCCACTCTCCCTTAACTTGATTTTTGGAACTGTCTTATTTTTAGACTCAAGACTTTGGATGAGCTAACCAAGTGAACGGACGGTTTGGATATAACTAATACTGCATGATGCATGGCCGTGTTCAACAAGTAAAAGGCAAAGCAACCTTTCCTGACCTTATCACCAGAATTTTTAAATATCAAAATGGAAAGTATATTTTTAGAAAATCATTTATGTTTAAAAATCATTTATGGAGAGAGATTTTCAGATAATTTTAGTTAATAAAAGTGAATTTTCAAAAACATCTTTCACTGTGGTATTTTTCCGTGGTGGCATGGACGGAGGAAATATTTCTGTTGTGGTATGGAAGGAGGATGAAAAATATAAGGGCCTGTTTGGCTAGACGGATCCCATTGTATTAGGAGGGATGGGATCACAATATCCTAAGATATGCATGACGACCCAAATAGACCTGGTGAACTTGTTCCGGATATAAGCAATCCCATGGATCTTAAAATAATCCACTGGCATCACCATCATTACCTTAAAATTGATCCCATTTCTTGGTTGAATGGATTGGAAGGTAAAATCCCGGGATATGCCAGGCGTGCCTAACAGACCCAGTGAACTTGTCCTGGGATATGGCAATCCCATGAATCTCAAGGGCTTATTTGGCTACCTGCATTAGGTGAGATTAAGCTGGATGGAATTAAAAAAGTAGCACTAAATGCATGTGTAAAGTATCGTCTTTAAATTGGGTGTATCCCATACTTTTTTATGGCATGTTTGGAAGACATGGGAGTAACTTCTATCCAGTAGGATTGGAGCCAAATATTATTTGGGAAAGATAAATCATGGGATTGCATATGTATTAATCATTTCTATATTTTTTTTATATCACTATTGAGGTGGGCTCCATTTGGACAATCCGACCCGTTCACGAAGTAAGTCGGCTCGAGCGGGTCTCATGGATCCTAACTTTGACTGGTTTGAATGATCACGGACCCCACATATTGCCTTGAAAGGTTTCAACAGCAGAAGTTCATTTCCCTCCGTGGTCACTTGAAACTCGAATCTGCCTCGTCTTTTGGCCCATGGCCTAAAATGATGTAGAGAAACCGGTGTACAGTGTAGATATATCATATACATCAAGGTAGGGTCATGAGTGGGACACCCCACCCCACCTCTGAGTGGGTCTTACCAACCCACTGTCACCTATAGTGTGGTCCACTGATGGTTGGATTAGTTTGATTTTTAGTTCCAGTGGTCAAAATAACCTAATTAAAGAGGTGGATGGTGTGGATCTAACAGCTACCTCATTATGGGTCCCATAAGTAGAAACCCACTAAAAAATTCTATGCATGCCAATGTGAGGTAGGAGTTTTTCGATCTCTGTGGCCCACCTAGGTTGAGGATAGACTTCATTTTAGGTTTTAAGGGATAAAACAGAATGGAAAATTGGAGGAACAACTTGGATGAAACATACACATCAAGTTGGGACCCACAAGTGGAGGCCCCACCCTTCCCTTACAACTCGTGGAGGTGGGATTAAGAGAATAACGGGGGATGACAAAATTTCATCCTTAACCATGGTGTTTGGGCACCAATCTCAAAATAATTTTCATCCTCCATTTCAAAGATGTCAAGCAGATGTATTAGATGAGATTATGAGTACCATCCTATCTAATACCACCTAATAAACAGGCCCTAAACCAATTCATTGACACCATCATCATTAGTTTAAAATTCATCTCATCCCTTCTAATCCCATGGGATTCGCCTGGCCAAACAGGCCCTAATTTAATTCACCATAAGTCAGTCGGATTTCTGTCCAGGTTCTGTAATTCTATCAACGTGGGCTGTGTCGGCCACCCACGAACTGCTCCCATGACAATGACGTGTGATTATACATTTAATAATGGTGGGATTGAATTTCACGTACACATCAAGGCGGCCTTACCAAAAATCAATTCACGTACACATCAAGGTGGGCCCTACCAAAAATCAGTCACGGGTCTCCCAGCTTTCTGATAAGCCCGATCCCACTGTGATGTATACGTAAGAAACGGATTGGATACTCCCCTTTCCACCTGCCAGGTGGCTAGTGGTTGGTGCTATGTGGGCCCTACCATGATGTATGTATTTTATCCAGTCTGTTCACCCATTTTTACGGATCATTTTAGAGTTTTATCCCAAAAACGAGAGGGATATAAATCTAAGGTGGACCATACCACAAGAAAACAATAGTGATTAGATATCCACCATTAAAATCCTCCTAAGGCCCACTGTAATGTTTATTTGACATCCAATCAGATTAGGTCATACAGATCCAGATGAAGGGAAAAAAAAACAAAGATCATCTTGATCCAAAACTTTTATAACCCCAAAAAGTTTTTATTGGTCGACATTCATTCAACACTGTTTCCTATAATGTGGTCCACTTGAGATTGGGATATACCTCATTTTTTGTCTCATTTAATAAAATGATCTAAAAAGAATAAATGGACGGCATGGATGAAACACATACAACATGGTGGGGCCCATAGAGAATGGTTGGTTGTAGGGGAGTAGCCAATTAGTATCCCTATAGGTAAAATTCACTCGGAACATTAGATGTGATTCAGATGGGCCACACTAAAGAAAATAATCCGAAGAAATGTACAAAAATTAAGAGAACCTTGATTCAAGTAGGCCACACAGATGAAAATAAATAGGAGGGTGTCCTATAAATTGTTTCCAATAATGTAATCCACCCAAGTCACAAATACAATTAAGTTACATGACATCTGAATTTTGAGCCAGTGCCTAAAAATAGGTCATGGACCTGATGGTCAGAGTGGATTACATTCATAAGCTGTGTACAAACTGAATCATAGCATGGCTCAAAAATCAGGCCAATCGGCTCATGAAGTCGACCAGCCTGAGTTTTCCATCTACGCAGATGAAAATAACAATCTCCCATTAAATATGAATTTTTAACCGTCGGTTTGGCATCCACTGACCAGTTGGTTAGATTTTCTAAAAAATTATGGTTAGGTGGAGCTCACAAGCGAGTTTCACAGTGACATAGTAACTCGACTCATTTCTAGACAAGTTGAGTTGACTCGATCATCCAGTTTCAATTCTGATTCACCGTGTTTTAGAACTAAGGTTTTATGAGAAAATCTAAATTTTTGTTATTGCTGTAGCCCATGGGAATTTTATGGGCCACTGATCATTTGTATATAGGTTGAAATACTGGTTTTGATCACTGGATGGATTGAATGAATTTACATGTACAACATAGTGGCCCCACATACCCTGAGTCTGTATAAAACAGGTGTTGGACATGATTCCAATCTAAAATGGTAAAAGTAACAAGTACCAAGACCCGGGTTGTGTTTGGATCGATGGGTGCACTCTTATTAAACAACTGAAATAAAAGATAAATAAATTCCAACCGTCCAAATTCAGTGGAATATCTGTGTTGGATACTTATTTTTTGTCCTATATATACTTAGTTATTTGAGTGATCCATCAATCTAATTTTTTAAATACGGCCTATGTAAATTGTGTGCCAAACATTGAGACAGTTTAATTAATTTAATATATAAAAGTATAGAATTTATATGAACCTCCATAGGGGACATACATCGTTATCCTTCTCATGAGAATTTCTTAGGATATTTTCTCTCGATATTTTACGAGTTTGACATTTTTCTCAGCATCACTGAAAATAAATAAGAAAGTTTTTATTATAGGTTAATAAGTGATTTTAAAATTTAAATTTAGATAAAAATGAATTTATTTAAACTTTAAGATATGCTTTTTAAACTACCTGATTTTTTTTCCTAATAAGTGATTTTTAAAATTTTAAGATATTTATTTCATGAAAATTCTGATAAAAACAGGAGAAATTTAAGAACTTAGTGACTTTGAAAATCTCGTTTGTTAGTATGGTGCATGTTATCAAATAAAATATTTGAAAGAATGGTCACCATCGATTAAAATATTTAAAAATTAAATCTAATTAAATAAGACATTAAAAAATGACACATCATGAATGCTGACTGCTATTTTCTTGGTGGCAGTGTTGCTTATTGCACAGGGAGGTGGCATGGACTCTCATTGAAACTGGTGAGAGAACTTTTAGTCTTTAAGGCCTTTTTGATTTTTTAATTTCCCACCGAATGCAAAGTAAATGATCCATCATTATTATTTTTTGTGTTTGTTTAGATATGAACTATAGCTTGTAAATCTAGAGGCAAGTACATTGTAATTAATATATTTCCACAATATACAACTATCATTTTTTAACAAAATTAATCATCACTACAGCCAAATGTAAGTGAAATAATCATTACATATTTGCAGCCATTTAGTATTGTAATTAGAATACCAAACAAGCCCTTAATTTGGAGGTAGATTGGGCACCACCGTGTCATCTTATGCTTGGAACAAGGAGGGCTTTGAAGGACCCACCATGATTTATGAATTTTGTCCAAACCCTCTTTATCTATTTTTTCATATCATTTGAGGGTATAAGCTCAAAATTGAGGCAAATCCAAGGCTCAAGTGAACTACACCAAAGGAAGAAGCAATGATAATGACGCTCAACCTTTCTAGGGTCCATCATGATGTTGATTTGCCATCCAAGCTAGCGTTTGATTGCCACACCACTATGAAGTATACTTGAACATGAGCTACCTCATTTTTGGGCTTATATTCTAAAATGATATATACCATGATTAATGACCTACATGCAATATGCATGTGCTCCACATACTTTAAAAACAAAATAAAAAATAAAAATAAAAATAAATAAATAAAAAAAACAACCTCTTTAAGCCACTGGACCTCTTGATGGATGCAACAAACCTCGTGTGTCAATTTTGGAGATGCCAAGACTTATGCACGTACCACACCTCCAAAGAATCTAGAAGAAGAGAAACGTTCGCATACAACATTATAGATGGACTTAAACATCCAACTTTCCCAATGCACTTGTGTGTCAATTGTGTTGGGACACAAGACACATTAGGGCAGTGCCGTCGTTCATGCATGCACGTATGTCTTACTGAGAGTCAGTTCATCTCTCCCACTTATATTTTTCTGTATGTATGAAAGTCCTAGTTTCTCCGAGCCTTTGTCACAACGATCTACAAAAGTGTCTTCTATACAAGGAAAACAACATAATAAAAAGAAAGGTATATCTTTGTGAGAATTCCCGTGAGAGAGATTTTTGTATAAAGGAGAGCTAAGAAAACACATGCACCTGCCGTGTGAATGTAGGTGTTGTTGAACCATGACTTTTGTTTCTTATCTCTGGTTTCGTTTGGGCTCTCTTTTATTTTGGTCTTTTGTTATATGCTTTTAATTAGCAATTTGGTGGCCATTAAAGGTAAGTAATGGCTACAAAGACATTAAATGCAAAATTTACAAAGACATTAGATGCAAAATTTGAAGTAGAGAAGTTTAATGGGAAGAATAATATTCTCTTTGCAAATCAGAATCCAACCAGTGTTACTTCTCATCGAGACCCAAACTTTTAATAGTTTGGTGATTGAAATAGAGTCCATTTGAGTTCCTAAACCGTATGCCAACTGTTGCAGTATTTTTATGGGACGGCTTCCTTGGCGACGGACCCTCCTGCACCTGCACAGAAATAATGTCAAGGGAACCCTGGCTAGAGCCGGGGAACCTCCGATGCTTAAGTCAGTTATCTCGTCAATAGCTAAGAACTTGTCTCGGTTAGTTTTTCGTACCTTTTACTGTTCCAAGCTTAGAGATTTATACAATTTGTCAATCCTTATCTTCAGAGGATTCTTCTCCTGGGATCACTCAGGATCCCGAGAATCTTGGGATCCGCTACCCGTATCCCTGGATTTTCGTAGATCAGCATCTGTCCTTATTCAGCCACTTTCCGTCTCGATTGGATCTCGACCGACTCTGGAGGAGTCTCGGCCAGGTCGTGACCGACCCCGGGAGAGTCTCGGCCGATACAGGAGGACGGGTTCCCAGCCGTGCCCGACAGAATCAAATCCCTGAGGGAATCCTACTCTATCGGTTGAATGGCTTTCACACGCTCGGCCTTTAGTGGGGTCATGCAGGCGAGGTAATCACTCTGACAGAGCGACTTTACTCGTCCTTGCTTGCGCCTCCCGGCCTACCTTCTGTTCTGTCGGTGTTGTCTCGGATTCTTCAGGCAGTGTCGGCGAAGCCGACCTACTCTCATGCGAATCTCGGAACTTTACCCGAGCTCGACACATTTTCCCCAACAGTGAGCCCCCCTGCTCCTTGTGTCGTCTATGGCAACAAGGAGTACGATTTTATCGGTCGGTTCGCATTAGCATCCGAGACAATGATGAGGCATTTAATGTTCTTTGAGTCGTTCCTAGCGTGCGTCGTTGCGCCTCCCAAGGTCACACGCGTGGCCAGCCGTCAACTCGCTCCGTCCGCGTATAAGAAGCGGATGCGTGGCCACGATTTGGCGCAGTCAATCAGCAGTCGCCACGCGTCGAACGGGGGAGCCGAGACGAACGTCGGTTCGCTTCTGCCATAATGACCTGGCTACGTGGCGCGGCTATAAAAAGCCCGGGCGGGAGGACGGTGCGAACTTTGTTTTCGCCCTCCTTCCTCTCGTCCGTGTCTAATCCCGAGCCCGTTTTCGCTCTCTTCTCCCTCTCTTCTGCTGTCGCCTCTTTCTCCGTCAACCTTTCCTTGCAGTCACCGTCGATTCCTTTGGTGAGTCTTTTCCTTCTCCTTTAATTAGCTTTAATGGCCGCACACGGCTCTCAAAGCCCTCGGGAGGAAATGTCAGTAGATGAGGGCGTGTCCCAACACCTCTGGGACGTTACAGACCCACCATCCCTGTTGACGGAGTTCACCGTCGGAGCTGACGCCGCATTTCGGCTTGTCAGAGAATCCGGCAGCCCTTCGGCTGAGCATCCCGCCCAGACAGGTCCATCCAGCGGTAGGACATCTCTGGTGACTCGTCCAGGGAGACCTAACCCCTGGGCGGATCAGATGGAGGACGAGGAGGGAGAGGGAGAGGACGATTTAGTCACGGGCGAAGGAACGGCCGTTCCATACCCTGTGACTCGAACTGCGGAGGCTTCTGGGTCGTCCTCGAAAGGGGAAGGAGACGAGCCCAGCGGTCTCGTTGCTTCTATTCTCACCGAATCCTATTTAAACCGAATCAGGGGTGGTTACCATGTCCCTGATTCGGTCATCCTTCATCTCCCTCGTCCGGGTGCCCGACCATCCCCCCGCAGGGATGGTAGCAATTTTTCAAGTCTCGATGCAGTGTGGCTTACGCCTGCCACTCCAGCCCATTGCCCGTGACTTTCTTTCTCGAGTCAAAATAGCCCCCGGCCAGATTGTCCCAAACGCGTGGAGGAACTTGTTCGGGTGTGCCGTGCTTTGGTCCGAGTTAGAGCAACCTTCCGTTACGGTCGACGAGTTCCTCTACCTGTACCAAGTCCGACCAAACCCCAACTTCCCTGGCCTCTACTTTCTAAGCGCGTGGAGAGGCAAGGGGGGATCTCTAATAACCGACCCACCTACTTCGAACAAATTCTGGAAGGAGAGGTGGTTTTGGGCATGCGGTCGGTGGGAGTCGGCCGACTCGTGGCCGTACGAGCCTCAAGTATCCCGCACATTCCGTAGAGCAGGTGACTTGGTGCCTCGGCTCACTGATCTTCCCTTTTCTTACTTTCCGTTTATATATTCTCTTCCGCTGATCTTGACTCTACAATGTCTCGCAGACATCTCGAAGAGTAGAGGGAAGCTCGAGTCCGGGGCTTTGACTCGGATAAGAGAGTTGAGGAAGCTGAGCGCGGCAGAGCGATCTTGGAAGTTGCTTCTGCAACCTGAGCGTCTTCACCTCGCTGGCTTAGACTCGTTCGTCTCGGGTATTTCACTCTTCCTTATATTTGTCTTCTTAGTTTTTGGTTTGCTCTCTTAACCTTATCACTCGTCCTTGCAGACCTCCCCGAAGCTCGTCCTATTTTGAGACCTGCGCCAGAGAGCATGGCCGAGCCCCGACCCGCCTTGAAGCCTGTTTCCAAAGTGAAGGCCCCCCCGAGATCGACTCTGCTGTCTGGGTCTCGACCTTTGAAGCAGCAGAAGACCACGGGCAAGGGGAAGGAAACGGTCGCTCCACCTGCTGCTGCGCCCGCCGTTCCCCAGGTGGTCGTCCTTTCCGACCCTGACGAGAGGGCCGAGGAAGCGGGGCCAATCCATCCAATGACTCAGGTGACACCTGAGTTGGGGCCCGCCGCTGTGGAGGTCTCGGGGCCGAGGGAGGCCCTGCGTGAAGAATCCCCGAGAAGGGAGACGACTCAAACGGAGTCCCCCTTCTCGAAGATCATTGCGGGGATGGTTCCTTGGGCGCTTGCCCACGGGAGCGAGAGAGACTTCACCAACTACTACAATGCTCCGACGGCCCAGACCCTCGGGCATGCGGCGAGGCTACTTTTTGAGGTAGAATTTTCTTCATTCTTGTGTCGCTTTCTGGTTGAGTTTTTCAAAACAGCTCACCATCTCTGTATTGCAGCTGGCTCCATGCCTCGTCAAAGCAAGCTCGGAGCTGGTAGCCTCCTAGAAGCTCGCAGCCGAGGCAGAGACTGCAAAGAAGGTAGCGGCCGAGGCTGAGGGCCGTAGAGAGATCGCTGAGGGCCGGATCGGCATCATGACCGGCGATCTTTCTATTGCTCGGAAGATGGCCGCGGACGCCCGTGCTGCCCTCGAAGGAGTGAAGGCTGACCATGCTTGTCTGACTTCGCTCCTTCAAGAAGCCGAAGAGAGGGAGTGACGCCTCCTCCGAGTCCATGGCGAGTGCGAGGGTGTTCTTGCCCGAGCGAAGGACGAGGCCGCCGGCCTTGTCCAAGAGGCTCAGGAAGAGACGCGCCGAGCTAAGGAGGAGCGAGACAGAGCCGTGGAGGCCTTCCTCGAATCCGCCGAGTTTGAGGAGGAGAGGGATCACCTTTATCAAGGTGGTTACAAGGCCTGCGTTTTGGAGATGAGGGCGGCCTTCCCTGATCTCGACCTCTCCGCCTTTGAAGTCGACAGTCCGACCGCCGAGGCTGCCGAGGGCGACGCCGCTGAAGGAGATGCTGCTGCCGACGAGGCCGGTCCCTTGGGTGCCTCCTAGAATTGTATTTTTCTTTTTGTAATAAAAATTTTTTTGTAACTGGCTTTTTGTAACTGGCCCGACATTGGGTACTTATATGAAATTGAACTTTTATTGAGTCGACTTCAATTACAGCATGAATGATTGTATCTTACGGGTAATAAATCTTGAGATGTTCGGCGTTCCATGGATGAGACAACGGCTTCTCATTCAAGTCTTCCAGCCAGTAGGTTCCAGGTCGGATGGTGCCTGAGACGACGTAAGGGCCTTCCCAATTCGGCCCTAATGTGCCCGACGCAATTTTCTTAGTATTCGGGAAGGTCCTTCGGAGGACCATGTCCCCGGTTCGGAATCGTCATACTTTAACTCGACGATTGTAAAACCGAGACACCTGTCTTTGTCGAGCCATCACCTTCAGTCGAGCACTTTCTCTTCTTTCTTCTAACGAATCAAGTGCGAATGAGAGGAGTTCACCGTTCTCTCGTTCATCATATAGGTGGACTCGGGTTGAACCAATACCGATCTCGACTGGTGTGACTGCTTCCGCACCGTAACATAGAGAGAAGAGGGTTTCTCCCGTCGCGGTCCGTGCTGTGGTTCGATAGGCCCACAGTATATTCGAAAGTTCTTCGGCCCATGCTTCCTTTGCTTCGTCGAGTCTTGTCCGGAGATGCTGCTTTATGATTTTGTTGATTGCCTCGACCTGTCCGTTCGTCTGAGGGTGATGAGGCGAGGCGTATACGTTACGAATCCCGAGGTTACCGCACATCTCCCGGAATTGTCTGTTGTCAAACTGCCTTCCATTGTCTGTCACTATCGTCCGGGGTATACCGAACCGACATATGATATTCTTCCAAACGAAACTGGTGACCCTTTGCTCGGTAATTTTCGCCAATGGTTCTGCTTCAGCCCACTTCGTGAAGTAGTCCACCGCTACCACGGTGAATTTAGTCTGACCCTTCCCCAATGGAAAGGGCCCGATTATGTCTATTCCCCACTACGCAAAAGGCCACGGTCCCGACATCGGAGTCAGCTCCTCGGGGGTTGTCTCAGGATCGCTGCGAACCGCTGACACTTGTCGCATGTTTGGACGAATCGTTTGGAGTCGTGCTGTATGGTCGGCCAGTAATATCCCTGCCGCAACACTTTGTTGGCGAGCGAGCGTCCTCCTGAATGGTTTCCACGTATTCCTTCGTGTATCTCTCATAAGATATAATCGGCTTCTTGGGAGTCGACGCACCTTAGTAGAGGAGTATGAAAGCCTTTTTTGTACAGAATCCCATTCAAGATAGTGTGCGCGAGGCTCGAATTTTTAGTCGTCGCGCCTCGGCTCGGTCTTCTGGCAGTTCACCGTTGTTGAGGTAGCGGACGAGTGGGTCGAACCAAGCAGTCGATGGATCGATGGGAAATAGGACCGAGACTGTCGGCTCGTTTACGCTTGGCTCAGGGACATGTTCAACTGGAACTGACCGAGGTATGTCTTTCTCATCTGCTGAGGCAAACTTTGCGAGTAGGTCAGCTTTGGCGTTGTCGATTCTGGATATTCGAATCACTTCACACTTCTGGAATCCGCTGATCAATTCTTTAGCCTTTTCCATGTACGCCTTTAACTGTTCTTTTCGAGTCTGATAAACGCCGGAAACTTGGTTAACAACCAATTGTGAGTCGCTGAAAACGTTCAAATGGGTCACGCCCAGACTCGCGGCGAGTCTGAGGCTTAGTAATAAGGCTTCGTATTCTGCTGTATTGTTGGACGCTTGAAAGCCGAGTCGCAAGGCATATTGCATACAAGTTTGGTCGGGAGTTTCTAACACTACCCCTGCCCCGTTTGTCTTCGAGTTGGAGGATCCGTCGACAAATAGCTTCCAGGATGTCGGCCCGAGAGAGGAGGAAGCCTCGGGTACATTAATTCCCTCTGGTTCGGGCACATTATCGGGATTAGGAACCACTTCGATAAGGAAGTCGGCGACGGCCTGTCCTTTTAAAGCAACCCTGGGCCGGTAATGTATGTCAAATTCACTTAATTCGACTGCCCATTTTGTAAGTCGGCCAGAGGCTTCCGGCTTTTGGAGAATCTGGCGGAGTGGTAAGTCGGTCACAACGGCGATGGTGTGGGCCTGAAAATATGGCCGAAGGCGTCATGAGGAAACTACAAGAGTGAAGGTTACTTTCTCAAGCTGAGGATACCTTGTCTCGGCAGGCAGCAAGGCTTTGCTAACGTAGTAAACTGGTAGCTGTTTCCCTTGACTCTCGCATATTAACGCTGAGCTTACCGCGGCTTCAGACACGGCCAAATACAACAATAACACTTCACCAAGCTCGGACTTAGATTACAGCGGTGGAGATCCGAGGTAAACCTTCTGTTCTTGAAACGCTCTCTCATATTCCTCCGTCCACATCATCGTCTGTCGTCCCTTCAATTGCTTGAAGAACGGGAGACACTTGTCTGTGGCTCGGGAAAGGAAGCGATTGAGCGCGGCCACTTTTCCTGTTAACCTTTGAACATCTTTGATCGTTTTGGGAGACTCCATTTCGAGTAAGGCTTTAATCTTCTCGAGATTCGCTTCGATTCCTCGCTGACTAACGAGGAAACCGAGGAACTTTCCCGAGCTCACGCCAAACGCGCACTTGCTGGGGTTCAGCTTCATCTTATATTTACGCAGAATCAAAAACATTTCTTCCAAGTCCTTCTCATGATCGGACGCCTGTTTACTTTTAACGAGCATATCATCAATATAAACTTCCATCGTTCGGCCAATTTGCCGAGAGAACATTTTGTTCACCAACCGCTGATATGTCGCCCCGGCATTCTTTAACCCAAACGGCATCACTCGGTAACAATAAAGGCCTTTGTCGGTGACAAAGGCAGTTTTTGATTTATCATTTACATGCATTACAATTTGATTATAGCCTGAATAGGCGTCCATAAAGCTTAGCAGTTCATGACCCGCCGTACTATCAACCAACTGATCGATGAGAGGAAGAGGGAAGCTATCCTTGGGGCAGACTTTGTTTAGGTCCGTATAGTCTATACAGACTCGCCACTTCCCATTGGCTTTCTTCACTAGTACGACATTAGCTATCCATTCCGGATAGTATACCTCTTCGATAAACTTGGCTTTAAGAAGCTTGCCGACCTCCTCTCCTATGATAGTGTACCTCTCCGGGCCGAGAGGTCGACGTTTCTGTCGGATGGGCCTGTAGGTTGGGTCGATGTTGAGTCAGTGCGTTATGACCGAGGAATCGATCCTGGGCATGTCTTCATGACTCCAGGCGAAGACATCGGCATACCGTCGAAGCAAGGTAAATATCCGTTCTCTAAGAGGCAGGCTCAAGGATGAGCCGATTCGGACTACTTTTGAAACGTCCGTCTCGGTTAACGGCACCGAGATGAGTTCTTCCATCGGTTCTCCCCGCTCGTGCAACCCGATACGGGGGTCCAGTGATTCAATCATTGAAATCTCTGCCGGGGCTTTTACTGCGATGGCGTAGCACTTCCTAGACTCTTGCTGGTCTCCTTTCACTACCCCTACTCCCGACTCGGTCGGGAATTTCATGGAAAGGTGGTAGGTAGACACTATGGCCTGAAGGAGGCTGAGAGACGGTCGGCCGAGGATGGCGTTATACACTGATGGTTGGTTCACGACCAGGAAGTCGACCATCCCGGTCCTTTGATGGGGCGCGGTTCCCGCGGTGAGCGGCAGCGAGACGATTCCTTCTGGGAGTACCTGTCCGCCCGAGAAACCGATGAGCGGCGTTCGGACAGGCCGTAGTACCGACCGACCTATGCCCATTCTATCCAATGCTGGAGCGAATAGGACGTCCGCTGATGACCTTATATCCACCAGTATCCGGAACACTTTTCTGTTCGCGATGGTGAGGGTGACTACGAGCGCATCATCGTGAGGATGATGAATGCCTCGAGCATCTTCTTCAGTGAACGAGATGCAATATTTCTCTCGTTTTTTCTCCTTGGGAGGCCTAGATAGCAGGAGAACCTCGGACTCGGGGCGGTCGAGGCTTCTAGCGTGGTTTCTTCGGGCGTTATTTGAGTCCCCGCCGCCTCGATGACCCCCGAAGATCGTTCGAATTTCTTCCTGGGGCCGCTCTTCACTCGGTCCCGCGGCGACGCCAGTCCCTACCGTATGTTCTCTCAGCCGGCCTTCTTTAATCAGCCGCTCGATCTCGTCCTTCAAGTGAAAACAGTCACTCGTGTTGTGACCGTGATCACGATGGTAGTGGCAATACTTATTCTTGTTCCGACGATCAGGGTTCCCTCGCATTTTTCGATGCCAGTTGACGAAGCCCTCGGTCTTGATCTCCATTAATACTTGTTCAGGAGATTTGTTCAGGGGGGTATATACAGAGAATTTTCTGTCTGGTCGCTTCCCTGGCCTGCTGTCGTCTCGCCCCCGGTCGTCTTTTCGCTTTCTTCCTCTGGCTGAGTCGGCTTCTTTTTTGGTCGACTCTTTTGCCGATGGTTTCGTATTCTGAATTTTCTCTCTTAGGAGTCGCGTCTCCTCCGCATCGGCGTATTTATCCGACCGAACCATAAACTCGCCCAGAGTATCGGGCGGGTTTTTGTCCAATGATGCCAAAAAAGGCTTGTCTCTGACTCCCTGCATGAGAGCATTGAAAGCTGTTTCCTCAGAATGTTTTCGAACTTGCAGGGATTCGAAATTGAAGCGTTTAATGTAGTCTTTTAATAGTTCTCCTTCCCTCTGAACTATGTTGTTCAGATGCGCGGGAGGCTTCAGTTTCTTCTTTCCGCCAATGAAATTGCTGAGGAAGGCGTCACTGAGTTCAGCGAACGACTTTATCGATCTGGATTTCAATTGCTTAAACCAAAGTCGAGATACGTCCGTCAATGTCAGAGAAAACGCTCGGCACATAATAGCGTCCGAGGCATCGTGCAATTCCATGTAAGTCCTGAAGCATTCAAGATGCTCTGTTGGATCGGTCTTCCCGGAAAATGGAGTTATCTGGGGCAAGCGGAACCTTTCCGGCAACCGGGCCCGCATTACCTCGTCCACGAACGGAGAGGCCTTTTCTTCGTGTTTGGTCGGATCTGAGTTCCGACCGTTCTTTATATCCGCCATCTTCTCTCGGACCTCGTTCTTGAAGTCCTGTATGTCAGCCTTCCAGGGTTCGGCGCTCTCGGCCGTTTCTTCAGCGTCTGCAGGTAGCCGACTGCGTCTCCTCTGGTCTATTCTATGCCTCAGGTCAGAAGGGGGCAGAACGGCTGTTGCCGAACGAGTAGGTGCCGGGTGACTTGGTTCTCGGGGCTGACTCGGTCGTCTAGGAGACCGTGGCGCGGGTGATTGCGCTACAGACGCTGGTGGATGAGCTGGCGTCGACTCCTGGCGCTGCATCTGCTGGTTGCACAGTTGTTCCAGCATGTGTTTCATGGCAGCCATCTCGGAACGCATTTCATGAACCTCACGATCCAGGTATGCGTTCCCTTGGTTGGGCTGGCTTGTAGTCGCAGGCGGTGCTGCCGGGGGAGCTCCCTGAGCGACGCTAGCTGCGGCCTCCCTTGCTTCATCTGGGTCCGTCCTCCTTGTTCTTGCCATTTGAATGGTTGGAGAAAGCGGCTTTTTGTCCGAATTTCCACAGACGGCGCCAAGCTGTTGCAGTGTTTTTATGGGACGGCTTCCTTGGCAACGGACCCTCCTGCACCTGCACAGAAATAATGTCAAGGGAACCCTGGCTAGAGCTGGGGAACCTCCGATGCTTAAGTCAGTTATCTCGTCAATAGCCAAGAGCTTGTCTCGGTTAGTTTTTCGTACCTTTTACTGTTCCAAGCTTAGAGATTTATACAATTTGTCAATCCTTATCTTCAGAGGATTCTTCTCCTGGGATCACTCAGGATCCCGAGAATCTTGGGATCCGCTACCCGTATCCCTGGATTTCCGTAGATCAGCATCTGTCCTTGTTCAGCCACTTTCCGTCTCGATTGGATCTCGACCGACTCTGGGGGAGTCTCGGCCAGGTCGTGACCGATCCCGGAGGAGTCTCGGCTGATACAGGAGGACGGGTTCCCAGCCGTGCCCGACAGAATCAAATCCCTGAGGGGATCCTACTCTATCGGTTGAATGACTTTCACACGCTCGGCCTTTAGTGGGGTCACGCAGGCGAGGTAATCACTCTGACAAAGCGACTTTACTCGTCCTTGCTTGCGCCTCCCGGCCTACCTTCTGTTCTGTCGGTGTTGTCTCGGATTCTTTAGGCAGTGTCGGCGAAGCCGACCTACTCTCATGCGAATCTCAGAACTTTACCCGAGCTCGACACATTTTCCCCAACACCAACTATCATTGTCTTTAAATAAACAAAAGAAGATTCTCATTCAACTCCTGGTAAAAGTCAAAGGCTAGGGTGACTTTTGAGGCTTGATTGTGGAAATATAGCTTACTGGCAATACTAAACACTGTTGGGGTTGTGTCCTAGAAAACTAAAATTTTGGTTGCTTGTTGACCTAGTTTTATATATAAATTATTCATTAATTCTTTTGGCCAACTTAATATGTGTGGAACGTATTTATTTTCACGGATTTGAGAGGATCACCTATGATTGTCCTTATCCGTATGAGATTGGACACAATGGCTGTTGGCCAATGAAGTGTGGTGGTTCATCGATCTCAGTGTCATTGACATGACCATACGAGTTCTTAAATAAGGCTACTATATTTGGACGATGGTTATCTCATGTGAGGGGAATAACCTGGTGTTTGGAGGGACACTCTCCACAATCGAAACTATGTTAGTTTACCTTCGCCTATCCTCACATAAATATCTGAGTAATTCATGGATGAAAGCCTAAATGAGGCCTTTAATCACTTATATTAGCAGGAGTACTAGCAAGTATTTAGGTCAGGAGACCCATAATGCTCATATTAGAAAAGGCTTGGGGTTACACCAGCTCCATTAAATTCCCTAGACCCGAAAATATGTGGTGGGTGTAGCCAATTGTTTTTATCAAGAATATTGATATATACATGATCCAATAAAATCTACATAGTCCACCTAATGTATTAGTTTTTCTAGTATATTAGCGGGTAAACTAATCTTATAATTTAGATCACTCATCAGGTGTTTTAAATGCTGTCCAACAGCTTTAAGTTTTCAATTTGAGTAATTGTAAGTTTTTAGTCGTTAACTTTTAGTTTAATCATTGATTTGTTTTAAACTGTACTTAACATATATCTAATAATTAAGATTTATTGGTCCAATCTCTAGGGCAGTATACAATTTCTCAAAGATGATGATCATAAATAGTGGAAGGATGATGTAAAATGTGTCACAAATATATTTTTATCATGATTGGGCCAAAAGAAGGTGGACCATAAATTGACTATAACTATTGATTCAAGTATCGTTACAAGGCACACAACCTATCAATCTTTACTAAAATGATCCATCCAAGGTGAACCAATGCTCATATTTGTTCGTTTGTGTTTTTAGTTCAGAAACGAATTTTAGAAAAAAAAATATAATTTTTAATAATTCTGAATTTTTTAATATTTCTTACTTTTAGAGTTTTAGATTTTTTTTTTTTTCTTTTTTAGAAACAACTTGCAATCATATTACAACTCTTCTAACAAAAGTTTATTTGGAATTTTTATTTTTAAAAATTATGTTTTAGAAAAAATTTATTAGAATTAAGATTTTTATTAGAGTTAGAATTTTACTATTTTTGATAATTATGAACTTTAAATTTATTTATTTTTTTATATTAATGATATAATAGACTTGTACACATTAGACAATTATCTATTAATGGAATTTTGATTTCTAAAATTACTTTTAATTCTATCTTTCCTCGTGTATTCGAAGTTTATTTGTGAGGAGTACTCCAGAAAAGTTCCGTGAGTTCGGAACAATTATCCCCATAGGAAGACAACGCTCGACCTCATGTCCTTCCTTACGTCAAAGGATTCGAATGAATATGATACATCGATTAGGATATTAAACAGCTTCATCCACAATAAATTATATTAAAGTTCATAGAGTAGTAGAGCACCATAATAAATATGCTTCCTAAAAGCTTTAATATTTTATTTATATACTTAAATTATATTTCATCATGAAAAAAGATCCTCTCTCATGGAAGGAGACGGCTTTCACCTAACCAGAAAAAGCTCTCAATCTCTGCACCTCCCTCACATGCCGACTGCACTGAGACAGAGACATAATCGGGGAGAGAGAGAGAGAGAGAGAGAGAGTTCCCTTTCACGTGAACCAGGTGCCGGCACGTGACGTGTTATGCACGTGGGGGAGAGAGATTTTCAATTGAGAAATCGTCAAACAAGAGCCATTCATCAGGTGGGGACCACGGTATATCAAGTCGGTCTACTAATCACGTACACGACACGTCAATTAATAGATGGACGGCTAAAAAGTAATTGACAAAAAGCAGTTTATATTCAACTTGCAAGTGTGGCCCACCAAATGATTCAACTACTACGTCTTGAAATCTTGAGAGTATTATTTCAAACTTTTTGTGTCGACATTTTTACCCTTCTTTTAAAATACAAATACTTATTTAATTATATAAAAAAGGAATAATTCACTTTTCTCTGCGTTTGAAAAATATTAAAATAGCCACCATAATTTATGTGTGTGATCCATCCTATTCATTTAATTTCCCAACTCGTTTTAAATTACCAATTCAAAAATGATACAAATTATAAATTTAAGAGGCCACGTTACAAAATGCAGGAAAGAAAACGATGTTCTCTCTTAGAAATTTAAAATAAGCCTAGCCATAGGGATGTGTATATAGAATGAAGGGTAAACACAAATACCAGATTGACCCAAAACTTCTTTGAATGGTAGACATTAATTTCTCTTTTTTTTTTTTTTTTTCCCATGGTGTGGTTCACTTGAAATGTTTGGACCTACCTTAATTTTGGGTTCATACATTAAAATGAGTAGGTAAAACAGATGGACGGCATGGATTAAATACATACATAAGAGGTAGCCCCACGTATCCATGTAATTAGCTGTGTAAGTAATGATTACGCTATTAAGTTATTTAGGTAATTTCGTTTTTACTGGTAATTTCTGAAAAACAAACATCCCCGAGCTTTGAACCGGTACAACCATCTCTTTATAGGACACGTGGCATGGAGATGTGTTGATTGGGTCCACCCATGTACCGACACCAGGATGAATGGCTTACGTTTTAAAATTAAAACCCGTGAGATAATCTCCATCCTTCACTTTCTCTTCAGATTAGCCCACTGCATATCTAACCGTTAACCGTTTGTATTAATGAACAAAGATGAAACGGATTACAAATATCCATGCAACTGGCCACACAGATCGTAGGAATTATTACTGTCCTGGGGCACTCAGTCCGTACAGGTTGGGCACACCACAGTTGGTTGATCCAGATCTTTGATACGGTGGACCACACTCTGATAAATCCTTGATCGGAAGATCCTAACCTTCAACTGGTTACGTTCAAATAGAAGTTAAGCGTGAAATACAGCATCGGTCACGATTGAATGGTAAAAGGCCCAAAAGGAAGGGTGGATAAGATGTTCTTATTGGATTAGTGCATCCACAAAAGTAAATATAAGATCAACGGTCTGGATCAATGAGCCACAAGTCACAAGTTCCACGTTTACAGACTACGCCTTAGGACATAATACACGTCATCACGCATCTCAGTCTGCATCATGGAAAACGTCATGGTGGGTCCCATGTTTGAATGGAATGGCATGCATGGCCGTATAAGACAATAAATAAATAAATAAACAAAATATGAGTAAACAAATAAAAAAACCAACGTGGATTAGCTACCGACGGCCTCAGTGGCCATCTGATATATGTGGAATCCAGACCATCCATCCATTTAGAAAAATCCTTTTAGGAAATGAGCCAAAGAAATTAGGCAGATCCAAAGCTCAGGTAAACCTCGATGCATAAACCTGTAGGGACCCACCGTTGAAATCTTCCTGAGGTGGTTCCTACAGTTTTATATGGGGAAGTATGATTAACAGCCTACATACCATCACGAATTGGTGGACACACCGTTGAAATCTTCCTAAGGTAGGGCCAAGAAGTTTTGGATAAGAAGTGTTCAATTCTCGTTATTATCGTGGTACACTTGAGCTCTAGTTCTATCTTAGTTTCTGCTAATGCCTTAAAATGATTTAGCGAAATGGATGAACGGCTACGAGAAAACACATTATTATAGGCCCGTAAGGTTTTGCCAAGTATACACGGTACAGCCGTACAGGCAGTCTGAGTTCGTTATTAGCTACATATGTTAATAGAAGGAAGCGGATTGGCTGGTGTATGTATGTCATGCAAAGATGAGCCCCGAATTCAGGGGAGATAAAAGTTACATGGGAAACGGATTAGCTACTCCCCTGCCACCAGCCTGGTGGCCGGTGGTCAGTGGTTTATAGGCCCCACCATGATATATGTGTTTCATCCATACTATACATCCATTTTTATGGGTCATTCTATGGTTGATCCTAAAAATGAGAGGGATATAAATCTTAGGTGGACCATGCCACATAAAACAATAGCGATTGGATATTCATTATTAAAATCCTCCTAAGGCCTACTGTACTGTTTTTTGACATCCAATCTGTACATAGATGAAGGGAAAAACAAAGATCGGCTTGATCCAAAACTTTTATGGCCCAAAAAGGTTTTAATGGTCGATGTTCATTCAACACTGTTTCAGTAATGTGGTCCACTTTAGATTGGGATATACCACATTTTTGGTCTCATACAAGAAAAGGATTTAGAAAAATAGATGGAGAGCATGGATAAAGCACATATATCATGGTGGGTCCAAGCTATTTAATGGGTTGGATGTCTCATAAACTCAACATGAGGGGATATATCAGCTGGATGGACCTTAACTTGTGGTCCAACCGGTTGAACTTGAGAGCTGCTCTGGGCGATGGAAGCTGCTCGTGGTCCAACCGCCTACGCCCCATGTTTCAAGAAAACCGCTTTACTTTCCACTAGCGGATTTTCTGTGGCAACGTGGATTATGTAGCGTGGGACTCACCACACTCGAGTAAACTCCGTGGGCCACACCGTGATATATGAGTCATAATCCACGCCGTCCATCTGTTTTTCAAACTCATTTAAGGGCATATCTACAAAATTAAAGCATATTCATTAGCTCAAGTGTACCATACCACGGAAGAAATTAAGGAGAGCGACGTCCACCGTTGAAACCTTCTCAGGGCTGACATTAATGTTTGTTTGTTATCCAACCCGTACATAAGGTCACGTATGCTTAGTTGAATGGAAAAAACAAATATCACCTTGATCCAAAACTTTCATAGCCCCTAAATTTTCAACGGTGGGTGGTCAATCCCTTCTGATAGTGGTCTTATTGATATTTAGATATGCTTCAATTTTGGGTTCATGGCCATCTGAAAAATCGGATAAATGGTGTGGATAAAACGCACGTATCATGGTAGATGTCACGTGGCTTGTGCCAGGTGGTGCCAGGGGATTTGCGCTTGCAGCACTAATTTGGTGCGCTTTGTCATACCCAAAGCAGTGCAGTGCTGGTCGTACGGCCCACTTTATCATATATATTATTCATCCACATCGTTAATTCTATTTTTTCAGCTCATTTTATGTCACAGGCTAAAAAATGAAGCAGATTCAAATATTAGGTGGTCATACCATAAGACGCAATGTTGATTGAACATTAACAAATTTTGGTGGCCATAAAAGTTTTGGATAAAGCTTTTATATATATATATATATATATATATATATATATATATATATATATATATATATATATATATATATATATTAGTTGGATTGCAAGTATATATTACCATTTCCATTGGTACTAGGGGTGCACATCGAACCGGTAGAACCATGGAACCGGATCGGAACCGACCAAACGGTCCGGTTTGATCTTGTTCTACAGTGCACTGGTTTCAAAAATTAAAGAACCATTTGATTCGGTTCGGTTCCGGTTTGGGGGTATGTAGAACTGAACCGAACCGTGATCCGAACTCTGAATCCGAATTGTGGAACAAAACTTGGAACCGAACCATGGAACCGAACCTGGAACCATGAGTTTACAATATACTTTAGTTGTATATTTGACTCATGATTTATGGTTTACAATGTACCCTTTGCTTATTTTCAAAAATGTATTTTTTTCACATCATATACAATATCTAAATCACTCATCAAGTAGATCACAACACGAATGGACATGGGCTAAATTATAAAATAGAACATGCAATTGAGTTGAATTATAAAAAGCCCAGAACCGTGGAACTGATCCGATTTTCACAGTCCGATTCCATTTCGGCTCTAGGGTGCTAATGGTCCGGTTATAGTTCCGAAAATCTTGGAATCGTAAGAAATGGTTTGGTTCCGGTTTCAAAAATCTTGGAATCATAAGTAACGGTTTGGTTCTGGTTTCACATCTGAACCAAACTGTGTACACCCCTATTTTGTACGATCTGCCAAGGATTTGGATCTTCATTTTCTTTGCGTTTGTGTATACTAAAAATGCATTAATTGACGGTGTAAATATACAATACACGCATCAATGAGGGCACATGGTTAAGCCGACACCATGTTGGGTGAGGCCGGGCCACATCTCATCTGACCATGGTAGTAAAGTTGACAGGACAGAAATCAAGAAAGAGGCCTTTTGGAAGGTATTTTGTGTTTTTTCACATTTTAAATTTATATAACTTCATTTTTGAGACCATGCCTTGAAATAAACCATGGTAGTAAAGTAGGCAGGACAGAAATCAAGAAAGAAGCCTTTTGGAAGGGATTTCATGTTTTTTCACATTTTAAATTTATATAACTTCATTTTTGAGACCATGCCCTGAAATAAGCTGGCAAAACGGATGGATAATGTAAATATATGGTGCATACATTGAGGCGGGTGTTGATGGTCAAATATTGCATATCAAATCCCGGTTATTACCTAGATTTACGAACGTAATGCTGTCTAACGGCCGTTTTTATCATGTTTATGTTGCGAGGTGATTTTATGAGCATGGACTGAAAAAGGTGCTAAAAGCATGGATTTAAAGATCTGAAGGCACCAAGGCAAGGGATGGACCCCAGGGGACCAAGATCGATGGAATTTATACGCCAGAGATCTTCAAAAATCAAGAAACTGAAGTTCAAGTGGCCTAAAATTGGTCCATAATGCAAGATCACAGGGTTCTCACCATCCGTTCGGCTTGAAACTACATACATGGCCTGAAGATCATAAATTAACCGTACACGTCGAATTTCGGCCATTGGATCCTGGTGGAAGTGGCCTAACAGACAGATCAGCCCTCAGAATCATGATTCTAGGCCCACCTGTTATCTGGATATGCTTTAATTTTGGACTCATCGCCTTAAATGAGGCTACAAAACGTATGGACAGTACGGATCTCTCACATACATCACTATGGATCCTGCATGTACATCGAATGTACATAAGGCACTCGTGCACACACCGCGCACCGGACGAGAGTCCTTGGTCAAGTCGGTTGACCCGACCTCCTTCACAAAAGAAACAGCGTGCAGACGCTATTTCACCGACTTTGAGTAGTGGGGCCCACTATCCGCTACACTGCATGATCAGAGCCGTCCATTCACTCCATAGAGGGGGTAAAACCCTTACTAGCTTTCTTTTTCAGACCATACACGTGTACGCACGCGGATCGTCAAAAACACAAGATTAACGGGTAGTTGGTTTGATATAGTGGACCGCACCAAAACTCAATAAAAACCACTATTTCCTGACTGATTTTTCGTCAGGAATCCATTGAACGGGTCGGATTTCTCATAAAACATGAATATGGGACCCACCTAACACGTCAGCACGGTGACGTGCGAAGGGTGTGCGTCCGTGAAAATCGGAAATTTCGGGGCTTTGTGGCCCATCGTCCGTGATCAGGCGGTTGATCTGAACCGTCCATAAGCTCCAAAAGGTGGGACCTTCCCCATCCACGAAGGACAAAATGGAAGATGAGGACTGATAGCCGTCTCAAAACGCTTTTGAACACAAGAAGAGCACGTTCCCCTGCTGCGCAAAGACCGTTGCTGCGTAAGCAGTGCCTTCGCAGCTATTTCCTGGTGGGTTTCCAATTTCAGCCGACTGCTCTACCTCTCTCTATAAAAAAGAGAGAGAGCTGGACGTGAAGGGGGGATGGAGACCTTAGGAAGATCCAAGTTTTGAAGGAGGCTGGACGTGCATCACGAGATAAAGTAATATTTATTATAATTTCTCTTTAGTTTTATTATTTGTTTTAAGATGTCTAGGCCCATCATGGTGGGCTGAACCTCTTAGCTAGGGCTAAGAGGTGAAGCATGTAGCGTGATGGGAGTGACTTGCTTGTACCTTTTGTTTAGATTGAATTGACGTTGGCTTTGGTTTTATTAATGAAATGTTTTTAGTCTTTAATGGTCTGTTGTGACTGAAATTACAGTGGGTCTGTAATGGCTTTAAATATTTCCTTTTCCTTTTTATGTTCATGACGTCAGGAAGCTCTGTTGTTCACCATAGTCTCTTGGGCATGGTCGGATGACGGTACCCTTCCTAACTTTCATAGCATGTTGATTGGTTGGTAATTAGTTTAATTTTGTTATTTGCCATAGTCTCCTGGGCATGGTTTGGTGATGGAATCCATTCTAATTCATATACCTTTCATCTCTTTGAAACTATATCAACAGTAGTTCAGTAATTTTCATGACTTCTGATACAAGCATAAGATCTCCCTGATCTCTACAAGTGGATCTTCTGAATCCCTAGTTTCCTTACCTTTGATTTCTCCTAAGTTTTAAATAACTATTCTATCATTACTCCCTTAATTTCTATTTGATTTAAATTACACCTTATTCTAGTTCAAATTCTAGTTAGTTTTAGATTACGTACAGTTTTAGTCCCTTGGGATTCTACCTCGGTCTTACCGAGTTTATTACTACATCACAACCCTGCACTTGGGGTGTGAACAAGTTTTTGGCGCCGTTGCCGGGAACTGTCGGCTACGTTTTTCTAAAATTAATTAGTTTTGGGATTAGTTTAAGATTAGGATTATTCTAACCGTAGATTTTTATTTTTATTTTTCTAATTTTTAGAAACTAACCTATTCTTCCTGTTTTGTAAGATCCTGAGATAGAAACTTCTAATTTGGTGATATCTTTCTAATTTCTTTATTCTTTCTATTTTTAGAATTAGGGTTTTTAGAAATTTTCTAATCTTATACTAACTGTTTTAGAAACTAACTTGTTTTGTTTTCTTCTACAGGATTTTAACATAGGAACTTTTTATTTGGTAACACCCTTCTAACTTCTTCTCTTACTTTCCATATTGCTGTAGGACTTTTCTTTTATTGTAGGATTAGACTTAGAGTCAGGGTTCTACCATGGAATCGTGGGTACGTGCATACGCTGAGATGGATAGGAGATATTGGGGAATGCCTGAGGGTTGTGGAATTCAACGTATACCTCAAGATTTTTCTCCATCACAAACAGGCATTGAGAACCGACTAGAATGTTATATTTCATCGGTTAATAGGGCTGTATACGATCGTAATTATGGGAATGAGGATTATTATCAGCCATCATATTCTCCCATGTATGATCAGGATGATTATAACCAGTGGAAACAGCAAAGCTATGAAGATGAACCAACATGTTATAAGGATTATCCTCTTGATCCTCTTGGATACCCTAACATTGCGATCCAACCAGAAACGATCCAAGAGGATTCATTTCAGCATCACTTGGCCCGTTGTGAAGAAAGTATAAAAACTTTGGAAGCACTTATTTCAAGTGATTATTCTCTTGGACCCTCTACCTTTGAGATTCAACCAGAAACGATCCAAGAAAATTCAATTCAACATAACATGGAGTGGTTTGCGGAATTCAGAAAAGCAATGGAAGGACTCAATTCACGCCTTGATAGGATAGAGGAGACTCGGTCATCCCAGCCACGATTCATTCCAGAAATACAATGCAAGGAAAGTGATCCTAACTCGCTTTTGAAGAACTTTGGAATTTGGAATGAGGAGTTGGATTCCATTAACGAGCATACGGTCCAATTTACCGATGAGTCGATCTCGATGACTGTTCAAAAGAATGGAGAAAAGACATGGCTGTCTTTCAAATATAATGATGATGACACACTTCAATCACATGACACACTAGATTCTAATGATGAAGAAGATGTTAGTTTATGCGAACCTCAACCCCTTCTAAGTGAAGAATATGAGGAAAGTGATTTCATCCCAAGTGTGCACTGCACTGAACCAAAATATGATGAGTATTGGGATGACGATCCTAAATGTGTAACCACAATTTCCCTGGAATTAATCTCAAGTTTGGTCCAAGTCAATGATCAAGAAGTACGCGAAGAGAACAGTCATAATGAGATACTTCACTCACTTGACATGTCTGATCTAAAAGTGAGGGAGCTCCTTATAACCGACCCTTCTATCTCTTGTGAGATATGTTTGGACCACTCCCCTGAATTAAATGATGATATGATTCGGGAGACGGACGAGTTACTCGATATGACTCTGAATTTTGAAACCACCCAGTTAAGGCCACCATCTGAACTGTTGAATGCTGACAATTCAATGCCTGTTCTAAGTAGTATCAATGAACAGAGTCTGCATATCAATGCTTCGTATACTGACCCTCAATCTGTCTGTGCAGGGCTGGAGCAAGAGAGCACACATCCGTCCACTTTCAAGGATGATGGATTCTTTAGGCAGATTATCACGAGTTCCAAGGTGAAAAATAAGTCACTCTCAGCTGAATGTCCCAACTCTTTTGATGATTGCTTGACATACTTTGCAGATTCAAATGATCCCATGATAAGAGACATAGTGAATGCCTTGCAAGACAACATCTCGGCAGTCAGCACTAACCGAGAGAACCCTTATTCTGGAGCCCCTTCTTCCACAGATCCTGAATGTTTACCATTAAGGGATGAGGAGCTGAAAATTGAACCAAAGTTTGTTACTTCGAAATGTGTTGAGATTACACCTCTTCCTGAAAACTTTTCTCAACTTGATCTATCTGTAGTCTCTGATTCACCATGGGATACTAACTCTGAAACTTTTTCTGACACAGGTGAATCATTTATACTTTGGATATCTCAGGCGAATCATCAACACATTTTTAGTGAGATACATAAGTTTCTCTGGAAAGTCATGCTCCAGGACGCCTAAGCCTATTGTAAAAAAGGCTTTTGGATGATCTTGTTGAGGAACTTACTGAGAAACTTATCAAGATATTGGCCGGAAGGGGAACCTTGCGGCATGATTGATTCAATGTTTATGGGTAACATTACTGCAAACCCTCACGAGACTACAACTCATCCACTAGGGGTAACTTAGGGGTTTAAAGGCTTGTTGCATACGCTAAATGTAATCGAGAGCACCTACGAAAGTGGTATAGTTAGGATTTCAATTTTGTTATTTCATATTTCTTTCTCTCTCGTACTAACCTGCTCTCTCCAAACGATCTCTTGAAAAATCTCTCTCGATACGTTATCCAGGTACTATCTTCCCATCACTTCTCATTTACTTTCGTTGTCCCATGTGCATTATATGCTCATATCTTTTATATTGAGGACAATGTAGATTTTAAGTTGGGGGTGGGAGATTAAGTAACCCAATCAGTATTTTCTTGATATTGAGTAAAAATTGTGAAAATTTTAAAATTTTTCTGAAAATTCCTATGAATTCGAAGTGATTCTGATGGATATTCTGGATTTAGAAGTTCAAGATAAGTGATGTTGATAATTTAGGACTCTGGGATTCAGTATCTGTTAAATTTCGTAGTTAAGATCAAGTTATTAATCCATGATTAGAAGTTATAAACATTGATTGAGTCATGATTTCACATGCCACATCTCGCTTTCACATTAAGGTGTCAGTCTGATATTGAAGGATTAACTTGGTAATCACTGAGCATGAAAGGAACTAGCCTGAAATATCTTGTCATCAGGGTATAAAAATTGAAAAGGTTGGGAAATTAATCCTCACCATGGGTTTGCTCCCTATAGGTGTGGATTCAATTCCCCACGGTTAACAGTTGGAAAAGAGTTGGGCGACTAGTTTCACCTTAGGTTTGCTCCCTATAAGTGAAAATTTGATTCCCCTCTTGACATTCTTTTAATGAAAAAAAAAAGGACTGAAAGAATGACTCATGAGGCAAGACTTGGGTTAGGTTTTGGTTGTCATGAATGACCTTATTGATTACCAATGATATCATGAAAGAAAGAAGTAAATCTGAATGTGATAAGCTGGGATGACACTATACACCCATGGAACTCAATGTTTAGAAGATTCTCTAATTGATGGATTAATACTTTGACTCAATTATGAGGTTTACCGTGTGATTGAGTCTATGAGAGAATAATGTTCAATACTCATGAATCTTAGATTTCTCGTATCTGAATCGTCATTCATAAATCACTCGAGTTCATAGAAATTGTCCTGTAATTCTCAACTTAATTTTCGCATGCTTTGCTCAGGACTAGCAAAATGCTGGTTGGGGCTTATGTTGAGGGTTAAATATTGCATATCAGATCCCGGTTATTACCTGGATTTACGAACGTAATGCTGTCTAACGGCCGTTTTTATCATGTTTATGTTGTAAGGTGATTTTATGAGCATGGACTGAAAAAGGTGCTAAAAGCATGGATTTAACGATCAGAAGGCATCAAGGAAAGGGATGGACCCCAGGGGACCAAGATCGATGGAATTTATACGCCAGAGATCTGCAAAAATCAAGAAACTGAAGTTCAAGTGGCCTAAAATTGGTCCATAATGCAAGATCATAGGGTTCCCACCATCCGTTCGGTTTGAAACTACATACATGGCCTGAAGATCATAAATTAACCGTACACGTCAAATTTTGGCCATTGGATCCTGGTGGAAGTGGCCTAACAGACAGATCAGCCCTCAGAATCATGATTCTAGGCCCACCTGTTATCTGGATATGCTTTAATTTTGGACTCATCGCCTTAAATGAGGCTACAAAACGGATGGACAGTACGGATCTCTCACATACATCACTATGGATCCTGCATGTACATCGAATGTACATAAGGCACTCGTGCACACACCGCGCACCGGACGAGAGTCCTTGGTCAAGTCGGTTGACCCGACCTCCTTCACAAAAGAAACAGCGTGCAGACGCTATTTCACCGACTTTGAGTAGTGGGGCCCACTATCCGCCACACTGCATGATCAGAGCCGTCCATTCACTCCATAGAGGGGGTAAAACCCTTACTAGCTTTCTTTTTCAGACCATACACGTGTACGCACGCGGATCGTCAAAAACACAAGATTAACGGGTAGTTGGTTTGATATAGTGGACCGCACCAAAACTTAATAAAAACTACTATTTCCTGACTGATTTTTCGTCAGGAATCCATTGAACGGGTCGGATTTCGCACCTCGTCTTCTCTATATGATTTAATATCTACATGTAAGAGAATAGAAGGTGACGCAGGGATGAACGTGATGAGGTCGATCACCGTCTTCCTCAAAGATAACTACTTCGAATCCACGGAGCTTCTCTGGACTCCTCACAGAGACTTCTCGAATCCACGAGGAAAGAAAGCAGGAAAGAAAGCATAAAAATAGAAATAAATTTTAATAAATTTGAAATTAATTACTTATTAATTGATGATTCTCTAATGTGTCTCCTTACACTATTAATATAGAAAAAAATAAACTAAAATTCGTAATTACCAAAAATAGCAAACTTCTAACTCTAACACAAATCCTAATTCTAATAAAACTCTTCTAAGGCCTAATTTCTAAAAATAAAAAATATAAATAAATTTTCTCTAGAAGAGTCCTAGTATAACTAAAAGTTATTTCTAAAAGGAAAGAAAATCTAAAACTCTAAAAATATTAAAAAATCAGAATTACTAAAAATAGTAAAATTTTCCTAAAAATTGATTTTTTTTAGCTGAAAGCGCTCGTTTTCTGATGAAATGGACAGATGCGACCCACAAAGTGAGTCGATTCACCTTGGATGGCCCGTTTCAGTAAAGATTGATAGGTTGTACGCCCCATAACGATACCCAGATCAAAAGTTATGGTCAATTCACGGTCAATCTCCTTGTGGCTCAACCATGCTGGAAATATCTCTGTGACACGTTCTACATCAGAAGGGATCCACTCCATGGCTTAATGGCAAACTGACTCGGTTTGAACACAAAGTATGAGATTGAGTGCCCACATGGTGTTGGTGTAAAGAAAGGATAAGAAAATAGAATAAACAAGAAATACAAATGGTGCTAAAGGAGAAGCAGAGTTGGTGACTAAAAGAAGGCACAAGTAATGATTAAGAAAGTATCCATCCAGATCACGGAAATGCTCACCTGCCAATCAATTCGTACATACTATGTACTTTTTTGAGAACCCAGTATACATGAGGTGTATCCAAAATTTGAACCGTTCATGTGAAGCAGCACCTCGTGAAACCCCTCAAGCCCAAGTTTTACTTTGATCTAAAACTTCGATGGGCCATGAAAATGAAAATAGTTTCCTCTCTTGAATTGCATATCTCTTTGCTATGGCCCACCAAAATTTTAGATCGGGGTGAAAATTTTTCACATGAGGTTTCATAGGATTCCGCATCACATGAACCGTTTAGATTAGACACTTATAACACGTGTGCAAAGGTACACATGTGCTTAGGTGCGCAGGGGAGCATGACTCATATACGGAAACACTCGCTTGCAAATCAGTTCATGTATACTACGTACGCACTTATATATATATATATATATATAGAGAGAGAGAGAGACTGAGAGAGAGAGAGAGAGAGAGAGAGAGAGAGAGAGAGAGAGAGAGAGAGAGAGAGAGAGTCATGAGTACTTGTGCTTACCTTTGCCCCCCTGCCATGGGCATAAAATTCAAGTGATCCATGTGATGCCCCATGTTTTATAGGGCCCAATTTTTAGGCTAGACGTAGCAAAGAGAGACAAATCAAGGAAAGAAATTGTTTCCTTTTGCCATGGCTAATAAGAGTTTTCGATCAAATAGGAAGTTGAGCTCTAAAAGTTTCATAGGATGTTGCATTACATAAATGGTTTAAATTTTTCGCTGACATTATATATTATGAAGTACTTGGGAGTCATCATGAGAATGCTGCCTAGATGAGCAGATTTGGTCTGAAAGCCGTTATGCTTTTAAACTATTTCTTGGAGGAGAGTATTTCAGTATTGGTGGATGAAATTACTTTTCTTTTCTTTTTTTTAAGCTGAAAACTTTCTTTTAACATACCCCACAAAAGTCCATAAATTGAGGTGGGGTCGACTTTCATGATACTTGTCACGAGCATAAGCCAGTCATAGTTTCACCTTCTCATTGTAAGATGTGGGCCCAAAAATCATGCAGATAAAGTGCACATGTGGATCCCACGATAGGAAAAAGTGGGTCATTGCTTAATGTCATAGAAACTACCAATGGTCATTTTTAATGCTTTTATGCCAATTAAACCATTGTAGTGGGGCTCCCATCCATTTAGAATATCATTCCCAGTGGTTTTTGATGTAACCCCTGATTTTTTTCCCCTGTTCTAAAATTTTTATGGTACCCGTTTGAATGGCCTGGGTTCAACATAAACTGTTATCTGCCTTGTGGTTCACCTAAGCTTTGGATCTGGATCTCATTTTGGCCCAACCCTAAAATCACATGAAGAAAATGGTGGATAGCTTAGATTTTTTGCAATGAATATGATGAGGCAAGACCATGTGACACCCATATCTCACACAAATCTCTACCACCGACCATTTCACCATCTCATTTTAAGGCATGGACCCAAAACTCAAGTAGATTCAATGTAAAGGTGGGTCCCACAACATGAAGATGCGGGTATATGGCTTACTACCACTGAAACTGTCAACGGTCCAATTTTCATATTTTAAGCCATCCAAACCATTAAAATGATATTTCCAACAGTTCAAAGCATCGTTGCAAGTGGGTTAAATGTAATTATTGGTATTTGCCTTTGATCTAAATTTTTTATGGCCCCATGACGATTTGAAAGGCTTAGGTTCAATGTGCAGATTTGGATCATTTTTGTGGCCAAGCCCTAAGAACATACGAAGAAAAATGGTGGATGGCTCAGATTTTTCTAAAAAAAGCACCCACTATCAGAACACCATTGACTAGGACACTGTATCAGAGATGTAACTTCTTCTTGCCACCTTAATTTTAGTGGACCCTGCTTTTCTAATACTCATCACAAATAAAAACCGTGCATCATCATCTTGGCCATCTCATCTGAGTATTACAAGAGGAGTTGTTCACAGCTAGAGGGCTATTTTTTGTAATGTGTGTACTAAGTGCATGCATGCATGGCGTGTTCAACAAGTAAAAGGCAAAGGAATCTTTTCCAACCTTATCCCCCACAATTTTTCAATATCAAAAGGCAAAGTATATTTTCAGAAAATCATTTATGTTTAAAAATCATCTTTCAAGAGAAATTTTGAGATTAATCTCATTAATAAAAATGAATTTTCAATACACAGCCACGGGGAGAGTCGGCTGCAGTGAGATGTGATTAGGCATTTAATGGTTGGAATGAATTTCACATACACATCATAGCGGCCCGCCAAAAATCAATCAAGGTGTCCCTCTCCCAACTTTCTGACCAGTTCGAGCTCCCCTGAAGTATATGTAAAATTCACTCTAAACATTAGATGCATAATTTCATGTTAGACTTGAGACCAAAAATCAGGCTAGCTTATGATTCAGACGGGCCTTACCCAAGTAAATAATTGGGAGAGATGTCCAATTTTGATATTTTCCATTCACCCACTGTGAGGATTAGGTGAAATTTATTCAAATTATCTAAGCCTAAAAATTAAGAAAACCTATGATTCAAGTGGGCCACAAGGAAGAAAATAAATTGGAGGGTATCCTATAGATTGTTTCCAATACTGTGAGTGCAAATGCAAGTTACGTGACATCTGAATTTTGAGCCAGCGCCTAAAAATAGGTCATGGACCTGATGGTCAGAGTGGATTACATTCATAAGCTGTGTCCAAACCGAATCATAGCATGGCCTAAAAAATCAGGCCAAACAACTCATGAAGATAGAAGAACTCGTGTGGTCAACATGATCAATCGATCAGCCTGAGTTTTCCATCCACGCAGATGAAATAACAATCTCAGTTCTCCAATTAAATATGAATTTTTTACCGTCCGTTTCGTATCCACGGACCGGTTGTTAGAATTTATATGAACCACACATGGGACATACATGGCTCTCGGCCTGAGAGTTTTTTGAGATATTTTCTCTTGATATTCTACGAGTTTGACATTTTTCTTACCATCACTGAAAATAAAATAATTTATCTTAAAATTTAAATTTAGATAAAAATGAATTTATTTAAAGTTTAAGATATGTTTTTTAAACCACCTATTTTTATTTTTATTTTTAATCTAATAAGTGATTTTTTAAACTTTAAGATTTTATTTCATGAAAATCCTGATAAAATCAGGAGAAAATTAAAAACTTAGTTACTTTGAAAATCTCGTGATACCCTCGCAATAATATCTTTTGGTAAATTTTCGCAAAGATATATATAATATTTGTCATTATGCTGTGCATGTGTATGCAATAAAATATTTGAAAAGAATGGTCATCATCTATTAAAATATTTAAAAAACAAACCTAATTAAATAAGATATTAAAAATTGACACCTCTTGAATACTTCGTTGGCAACGCTGCTTATTGCACAGGGAGGTGGCATGGACTCTGGGTCCTTGCTCTTGCTCGGGTGGTGGACTCTCAGTAGTTCAACTCCCGGTCAAGGGTTCAAGTACCCATAGGTGGTGAAATTCCACCAGCTGGGGTGTGTGTGCGTATGATTCAAAAAACAAAAAACACAACGTTCAAAAAAAAAGGTGGCATGGACTCTCAGCGAAAAGGTTAGAGAACTTTTATTTTTCACCTTTACTATTTAGGGCTTGTTGATTTGGTTTTTCAACTCCCCAACCAATGGTAAAGGAGTCACTCTTATTATTTTTTGTATTTATTTATATATGAATTATAGCTTGTAATTCGAGAGACAAATACACTTATAAAAGTAATAGGTAAAGTACACTGTAATCAATTCATTTCCGCAATATACAACTATCATTTTTAGTGAAATCATCATTACAGTGAAATGTAAGTGAAATAATCATTATCCATGTGCAGCCATTTACTATTTTAATTAGAAAACTAAACAAGCCCTTAACTTAGTGGCAGATTGGTACCAGCCCGTTGTCTTGTGCCTGGACCAAGCAGAGCTCTGGCAAATCCACCATGATTCATGAGTTTTGTTTAAATTGTCCATCTTTTTTTATCATATCATTTAAGGTTATAAGCCCAGTGGTGGACTCTCAGGAGTTCCAACACCCGGGGTTCGAGTACCCATAGGTGGTGAAATTCCACTACAGTGTGAGTGTGTGGGGTATGTGCGCGTGTGTTATAAATAAATAAATATTTTTTATTTTTTATTTTAAAAGAGACAAATCAAAGGCTCAAGTGGACCACACCAAAGGAAGTAGTGATATTTATGACGCTCAACCTTCTTAGAGCCCATCATGATGTTCATTTGCCATCCAACCTTTTCATAAAGGCGTGTAGACTTTGGTGAAGGGAAATGCAAATATCACTATCGATTCAAAACTTTTGTAGCCCTCAAGAAGTTTTAATGGTGAGTGCACTTGATACCTACTCTGTAGTCTACTTGAGCCTCGGATCTACCTCATTTTTGGGCTTATATCCTAAAATGATATACACCATGATTAACGACTCACATGCAATATACACGTGCTCCACATACCTTTTTCTTTTTTTCTTTTAACCTTTTTATGCCACTGGGCCTCTTGATGGATGCAACAAACCTCGTGTGTCAATTTTGGAGATGCCAAGACTTTTGCATGTACCACACTTCCAAAGTACCTAGAAGAAGATAAATGTACACATACAAAAGTGTGGATGGACTTAAACATATAACTTTCCTAATGCACCAACGTGTCAATTGTGTTGGGACAGAAGACATATTAAGGCAGTGGCATTGTTCATGCATATACATGTATATTATTGAGAGCCAGTTCATCTCTCTCACTCATATTTTTCTATACATGCAAAGGTCCTATTTTCACGGAGCCTTTGTCATGACTCTCTAGAAGCGTCTTTGATACAAGAAAAACAACATATAATATAAAGAAAGGTATATCTTATGGAGAATTTCTAGGACAGAATTTTTCTATTAAGGAAATAGTGGGGGAGAGAGCTAAGAAAACCCACGTAGCTATCATGTGAACATATAGGTATATTGCTGAATTACATAACTTATGTATCTTATTGTTGCTTGCATCAATCATGGATGGGCTAGTTTTACAGGATAATTGGTATTAGAGCTTTAGTTCAATTTTGGTTGGTTTGGTGTCTTTTAATTTATACACTTTCAATTAGCAATTTGGTGGCCATTAAAGGTAAGTAATTAATGGCTATAAAGACGTCAAATACGAAATGTGAAGTGGAAAAATTTGAAGGGAAGAATAATTTTCCTTTTACAACCCAGAATCCAATGAATGTCACTTCTCGTTGAGACCCACATACTTAATAGTTTGATGATTGATATGGATTCGCTTGAGATCTAGCAATTTATGCCAACTATCATTATCTTTAGGTAAACTTGGAACATCGAGGAGAAGATTTTTTATTTATATTTATTATTATTATTATTATTATTATTATTTTAATCGTCTCTCATCCAACTCTAGAAGTCAAAGGCCAGAGCCCCTTTTGAGGCCTGATTGTGGAAACATAGCTTATTGACAGCACTAAATAGTGTCGGGGTTATCCTAGAAAACCAAATTTTGGTTGCTTGTTGACCTAGTTTTATAACATATATAGATTACTAGTTAATTCTTTTGGCATATTTAATGTCTGTGGAACATGTTTATTTTCTCGCGTTTGAGAAGATTACCTATGATTGTCCTTAAGCATATAAGATTGAACCCAATGACTGTTGGCCAATGTAGTGTGGTGGTTCCTAGATCTCAGTGCCATGGCCATGAGGCCCATGACCATATTAGTTCTTAAACAAAGCTATTATATTTGGACAGGGGTTATCTTTTGTGAGGGGAATGACCAGGTGTTTGGAGGGACACTCTCCACAATTAAGGTTGACTTAATATTGGTTTACTTCACCTAACCTCACATAAATATCTAAGTAACCCATGAATGAAAGCCTAAATGAGACCTTTAATCACTTATATCGGCAAGAGTACTAGCAAGTATTTAGATCGGGAGACCAATAATGCCCATGTTAGAAAAGACTTGTCGTGACAGTAGCACCGTCAAGCTTTTTAGACCTAAAAACATTTGGTGGGTGAACATTGATATACACACGATCCAAAAAAAAAAAAAGATCAACGTAGTCCACCCAGAACAATGGTGTGTAAAATAATCTTATAATTTAGGCCATCCATTACTCGTTTTGAATGTTGTCCCGCAACTTTGAGTTTTCAATTTGGATAATCATAAGTTTTTAGCAATTAACTTTTAGTTTATTCGCCAATTTTTTAAACCATACTTAATAGACATCTAATAATTAAGATTTATTGTTCCAATCTCTATGCTATTATACAATTTCTCAAAGATGATGATCATGAATAATAGAAGGATATAGATTATTAAAATGTTAAACAACTTGATTCACAATAAATTATATTAAAGTTTGTAGAATAATAGAGCACTATAATACATGCAGCTCATGAAACCCTATATCCTCCTCGTATGCTTGAATTATATTTTATAAAAGAAAAATATTAAAATTTAAGTTAAAAAAAATTTCAAAAATTCAAAATTTTCATTTTGCCAATAAAATAATGTTAACAATTTTCCAATGAAAAAGTATGATTTTTCTTTAATGCTACGTTAAAAATGAGAGAACAAGTTCTGAAGTTTATATGTAGATACGTGTGTAATATTTTTACTTGGAGTTTCGAAAGTTAAAATGCATGAGTTGCATGTATTGGAAAACATGATCAGATATATGCAGTGTGACTATAATGGTGCTAATTGGCACACTTTGCAATTTGCACATGTCGTAAAATGGTCATAAAAAGATTATTAAGTAAACCTTTCGTGATTACCACACGCAGGATTTAGATAGGATTCTCTTATCTTGAAAGCATAATTTTTACATAAGTAAGCCCAGTGAGGCAAAAGAAATAATTTTATTTTAATATTTTATATTTTTTAATATTTTTAATATTTTTCATGATAAAAAAATATTAAATAAATAAATAAATGAAGAGAGAGACAGTCGCTTCCACCAAAGCAGAAAAAGTCCTCAATGCCTGAAACATCGTATATACGTTGGAAGAGAGTGGGGGTTGGAAGGCGTGGGTCCACCTAACCGACAATTTGGGACAGTCTGCGACATATCCTGCCATTTTAGAACCTCATCCCTTCTCTTTCACGTGACAAGAGAAACCTTTAGTCAAATATTTTATATTTTATTGGACTACAGTTGCCATCCTGTCTGGACAGGTGTCCAATCTGCAGGTAACCAGGTGCTGGTGACGTGTTATACAAGAGGTGGGGGGAGAGATATTTTCAATCGAGAAATCGTCAAACACGAGCCATTCATCAGGTGTGGACCACAGTTAAGATGCCTTTGCCAGCATATTAAGTCGGTCCACTAATCATGTACGCCAACCAATAAATGGACGGCTAAAAAGTAATCGACAAAAAACAGTTGATGTTCAACTTGCAAGTGTGGCCCACCAAATGATTCAACTATTACGTCTTGAAATTTTGAGAGTATTATTTCAATCTTTTTGTGTCTACATTTTTTCCCTTCTTCTAAAATGTAAATACTCATTTTAATTATATAAATAAGGAATAATTCACTTTTCCACCATAATTTGTGTGTGATCATGCCGTTCATTTAGTTTACCCACTCATTTTAAGCCACTAACTCATTTTAGATTATAAATTCAAGATGGCCACATTACAAAATACAGGAAAGAAAATGACCTTCTCCCTTGAAATTTAAAATAAGCCTGCCCTATAGGGATGTGTATATGTCGTCGAACCTGTTCGTAAGGTCACATAAAATGAAGGGTAAACACAATTATTGGATTGACCCATAACTTCTTTGAATGGGAGATTTTAATTTCTCCCTTTTCCCATGGTGTGGTCCACTTGAAGTCTGTACCTACCTTATTTTAGGCTCATACCTTATAATGAGTAGGCAAAACAGATGGACAGCATGGATTAAACACATACATAAGAGGTATCCCCATGTACCCATGTAATTAGCTATGTCAGTAATGATTACGTTTTTTCAGTTATTTAGGTAATTTTTGAAAAACAAACAGCCTGGGGTGTTTGGCACATGGTATTGGAAAGGATTAGGTAGGATAAGACTCAAAAAATATAATTATTACATGCAAATTGTCCTTTGTTATCATGGGATAAGCTTAATTCTATGTTAGGTTTGTAACACAGTTTGATTCACTCTTTGGTTCGTTGTATAATGAATATGTATGCCCACCATCAATTACAGCTACTAAGAATAACACGTGTTATATCCAAACTGTTCATCTGTTTTGTAACCTCCTTTCATAGCATGAGATTAAAAATGAGGTAGATCCAAAGCTTACGTGGCCCCGAAGAAGTTTTCAACAGTAGGTGTTCAATCCCCGCTGCTTTTTATAGTGGGGCCCACTTGAGCTTTAAGATCTACCTGATTTCTCGGTCAATGCTCTAAAATGATCTCAAAAAGAGGTGGATGGTACGGATATAGCCCACACATCATGGTGGAACCTACACAACTTGCTCACATTGAGTGGAATTGGCACGGGCCAAATGCAATTCCATATAATCTAATTCCTAGCTTTTTCATGCTTTCCGAACCAAATGCAATACCATACCAACTAATCCTAGCTTATATCATGCGCCAAGCGCTCCCCATGAGCTTTGAAATAGATCTGTGTACACCGTAATATCTGAAGAACCGGTTCAACCATCTCTTTATAGGACACGTGGCATGGAAATGTGTTGATCGGGTCCACCCATGTACCGGCACCAGGATGAATGACTTAAGTTTTAAAATTAAAACCCGTGAGATAATCTCATCCGTCACTTTCTCTTCAGATTAGCCCACTGCATATTTAACCATTAACCGTTTGTATTATATATCCACCATCACTTTTATTGAACGAAGATCAGATGGATTACAAATATGCATAAAGCGAAGAGTAATACACACTGAAAATGAGTTATAGGAGATGATATCAACCTACAAATGTAAAAACCAAACAAAAAATACCTTCTCAAAACCCTAGCTCTTTTTTAGAACAATTTTTCAATACTCTATTCTCATGTTACACTCATTTATATAACTATGGATCTAGAATTAGAAACAAAACCAAGCTCTTACGTAGAAACTGCACCCACCCTTGATTTAACCATCGATCAATCAACATCATTCGATGATCATTTTATCGATCAACGCCATAATGTTTGATTAATAGAACATGCTCAAAATTGTCCGGAGAGCTATATAACATGATTTTTTAGAATAATCTTGATCAATCGAGCCTACATGTTCAATCAATTGAACATGTCCAAAACTATCTCGAGACAAAAGTGCAAATTTTGAGATTTTCTCGATTGATCGAGGTGAGAGTCAATCGATTGAACTCTCATGTTTCAACATAGATTGAAGGTACTAATTTCAACAATCTCTACCGTAACTTTAATCTCCACGCTCCACTATTCCAAGCTATTTCCTCCATATCTAATTGTCTCCATCATAACTTTATCACTGTTTCTTGTGCACATTCCATTTTTATTTAATCTTTCGTCAACCCCAGAGAAGTTGAACAGAACCTAAACTTTTCTACAAGTATAACTTTTGTAAGCATATTCGTCAAATTCATGCTCTTGTGAATCTTCTCATGAGTAACATTGCCTTCTTGTAGCATCTGCCGGATAAAGTGATGACGCACATCAATATATTTAATTTCAAAATGGTATACCGAGTTCTTTGTCAAATTGATCGCATTTTCACTGTCACAATTCACAAGCATAACCTCTTACTGAAGCCCCAACTCATTCATCATACTTCTCAACTAAACTACTTCCTTAAATGCTTTCATCACCACCAGATATTTTGTTTTGGTTACTGAAAGAGTGACCATAGAATAAAGCTTCGATGTCCAACTGATCGCTCTACTTGCTAACACGAATAAGGATCTAGAAGTTGACCTTTTATTATTCACATTTCTAGCATAATCGGCGTCACGTAGTCTACCAGTTTCTCCTCAGATTTCTCAAATGTCAAGACATGGTCCACTTTACCTCGTATGTAATGAAGTAGTCATTTCACTGTCTCCCAATGTTGCTTGTTGGGGTTATATATATATATATATATATATATATATATATATATATATATATATATATGCTCACACCACTTACTGTATGTGAAATATCTAATTCCATACAAACTACGACATACATCAAACTGTCAATTACGCTCGAATATGGCAGACGAGACATGTTATTTTTCTTCATTTGTAGTAGGACATTATTTTAAAGAAATCTGAAAGTGAGCAATGTGAGAAGTGCTAATCGATTTTTTTTTATCCATCCCAAACTTAAGTAGAACCTTCTCAAAATACTCCTTTTGAGACAACCATAACATACTCATTTTTATGTCTCTGTGTGTATCAATACCAAGAATTTTCTTTCGAGTCACCATATCTTTCATCTCGAATGTCATTGATAATTAAACATTCAATATATTGATCTCAAACATGCTTTAACTGGTAATAAGCATATCATCAACATACAATATCAGGATAATAAATTCCCCATCATTTAGGGCTCTAAAGTAGATTGGTGATTGAATTCACTTTTAGCAAACCACTAGCTTAATATGAAAGAATCAAACTTTTTTTTATTAATGCATAGACAATTATTTCAGGCCATACAACGACCTCCTCAACCTACAATTCTGGTTGCTTAATGTAGATATGTTTTTCCAATTCTCCATATAGAAAATCATTCTTAACATCCAGCTATTCCAGTTCAAGATTTTATTAGGCAACCAGCATTAATATAAATATGATATATACCTGTTTGAGCATAGGTGCGAAAATCTCGTTGAAGTCAACACCCTTGCATTGTACTTGTCACGCCCCAAACACGGAAGCCGGGCTCACAAATTTCTCGATCGCCGAATCCGGTGCCTATAGCCTTCGTAGTACCTCATTCTCGGCTCCTAGTGTCCATACACCAGATTCTAATCCTGAAATCATATAAGGAGGATTTTTCAATATACATTTAACTCATAATAGGCATAACTACAAGTATACCCAAATTACAAAGGCAACATCATCATCACATATTCACTAATATAAACATTTGAATACAATGCTGAAAGAGAAATACATATATCGAAATCAAAGCTCCAGAAGACAACTGCACTCTCTAAGCTTAACACTGCTGCTACGTAACGTCACCTGCACGCATCTATCGTGCATAAGCTTATAAAAAGCTTAGAGGGTGGTGAAAGTGTGTGCACAAGGTAAAGTGCCAAGTATTCAATACAATGCCATAATCATACAATATCAAAAATACTGATAAAATTATTAATCATACGATATCAGAATAAACGGAAATATTGACAAGTCCATGAGTCAAACAATATCAGAGTACGCAATGCAAATCGACTATGTAAATGCGGAATCATAGAGAACTAAATATCAGATGCCGATGATGTAATGCAATATATAATTCTTGATGAGTTCACAAATACCGTCAACCATATTTAGGCCATATAAATGCAGTAACACAGTAACCCAAATTTTCATATGCCGTGGATGTAATGCAATATGCGGTGCGAATGGAATGACAATGCTAGAGTATGAAGTCGGGATAATAGTACGTAGTATCGCAGGCTACGGGGTCTACCACAAGGGACTTCTATCTAAACCAGTCATATACCTAAATTTGGATAGTCAGACTCAATATGGTAACTCCTGATCTTAGGTTAGTTATGTGTCGCAACTGAAATCCTTACCATTACGAAGGTGCATAACAATTAGTTGCGCACCACTAACCCGAGTGGATAGTGAATGAATGAATGAATGAGTATGCACCTCCTGCTCAACAAGTCCGCGTCTCAGTATTGTACATCTCTGGGATCATCACCAGGGTCTAGTACACTCTACGTCAGCTGCCTCCTTATTAAGCGCACAACTGGGTAAGTGGAAAAGACCTCCCTTTCCGTCACCAATATCAGGCCCGGCTCGTCAATAACGGACTTATTCCTCAAGCTGGTCAGACTCAGCTTAACTATGCTTACTCCCTCAAGCGGGTAAGGCGACACCCCTCCCAACCGACCACGATACAGTGAGAGACGCGGCCTACCAATATACGGCCCTCATGCGCTCATATATATCCATCCGGTCTCGATGTTGGAGCATCCTTTGGTACCAAAAGGGTTTAAGAATTTTCACCCAGGGCCATCTATGGTGGCCCGATGCTAATAATAAATTTTTGGTGTCCCATCTGGCTAGCCACGATATGCCTGTGGAGGCTATAACCCTGATGTCACTAAGGCATACAGTAATCACAACACACAATGCAAAATGCATAAGTCATATAATCCAGTCATGCATCAATCCTATGCATACCTGCGCTCATGTGGAATAACTCCACTTATCAAGGAGTCTCATAAATTATTTGTCCAATGACATATGTAATGGTCAATCACATCTCATAACAAACATGCAGATGATGCGTATGAGCATGTATCATGATGCTATACTGTCACATACTCATAATTGATATCAATAACTGGCACCGACAATCAGCCTCGATAATCGGCATCGACAATCAGCCTCAACGATGTGGACATTTAACCAATATTACCCCCAAGTAGTGACCCATATAGAGCCTAACATATAGTGGACTCATGGCCTCATACAAGGGTCTAATATACAACACCATGGGCCTCACTCAAGAGCTTAATACACATCACGATGGGTCTCTCATATGGGCCTAATATACATCACAATGAGCTCTATAGCCTGGCCGTCAAATGTATCACAATAGGCCTCATCATATAGACCTCATATTTATCACATTAGGCCTTAAACACGGGCTGGATACACATCACAATGGGCCTCAAATACGGGCCGCATATACATCACATTAGGCCTCAAACATGCGCCGCATATACATCACATTGGGCCTTAAAGACAGGCTGAATACACATCACAATGGGCCTCAACTACAAGCCGCATATATATCATATAGGTCTCAATAATCAGTCTTGACAATCAAAATCGACCTATACAATCGGCCTCAATGTTCAGAATCAGAATTGGAATCAGCCTCAACAATTAAAATCAGCCTCGATAATCGGAATCGGGCTCGACAATAGGAATCGGCCTTAACAATCGGAATTGACCTCTATAATCAGAATCAGCTTCAACAATCAGAATCGGCCTCGACAATCGAAATTGGCCTCAACAATTTGTGAGAATGGGCCTAACAAGGCCTAAGGGAATGTCATAATCTGGACATCCAACCATCATTGCCCATTAATGTGTACATTCAACCAACATCGCTCCTAAGCAGTAGCCCACATAGAGTCAAACATAAAGTGGGCCCATGGCCTCGCACAATGGCCTAATATACATCGCAATGGGCCTCATACAAGGGCTACATACATAACAGGTGGGCCCTGCACATGGGCCTCAAATACGTAACATGTGGGCCCTACACATGGGTCCTATATGCATTAAATGGGCCAAGTATTTAGGCCTCGAATACATTAAATGGGATACGCGACATGGGCCTAATACATATCACAATGGGCCTTGCCCATAGGCCATGAATACATCACAATGGGCCTTGTCCATGGGTCTCAGATTCAAGTAGGTGGGCCCTATCATATGGGCCTTAAATACAAGGCATGTGGGCCCTATCACATGAGCCTCAAAATATGAGGCAGGTGGGCCCTATCACATGGGCCTCAAAATATAAGGCAGGTGGGCCTCGTACATTGGCCAAAAATACATCATGATGGGCCCCATAGATGGGCCACACCAATGGGTCTCAAGTGGGCTTGGGCTACACCAAAAATCATTTCAATAGTTGCAGATGTAACATGTGTATCACTATACACATCATTCTATGGGGCACATGGCACCCTAATGATGATCGGCACCGCCCAAACATTGTTCAGGTAAGTCAGCACCATCCCAACATTGTCCAGCACCATCTAGCATAATCTAGATGGTTTGGATGAAATAAATACATTGTGGTGGTCCCATCTGGCAAAACAGGTGAACAACTTAGGTAAAACATAGATATCAGGTTGGTCCCATAGAAATTATTGCCAACTACATAGCAGCAAAGGCTGCTGGGCCAGCCATCAAATAGACGCCTTGAATATACAATGCCTAATCAACGTGGGTCCCACCTACCCACACGTGTGGGGTGGGCCCACCCCTCAAATAAATGGACGGTATGGATTACATCCATACACCTGATGGGTCCCAGAATATGCTGACGTCAAACACATCAGCTGTTTGCTGCTAGGGTCCCCAAATGGACGTATGGATGTAATGTATACATGATGCAAGGCCCATAGTGCTCGCTGATGTCGGTACCGCAACAGATGGGTGGAGATCTAGACGATGGGATGAAATACTTTAAGGTGGGTCTTGCACGGATGGTCGTGCAGATATAACACATACTTCATGGTGATCCAACACCTCGATGGTGTGAATACCATGCCTGTAGTAAGGTGGGTTCCACTTGGGGCCCACCACGACATAATATATATTATATTAATGTATATATTATTATTATATATACTTTATATATCTGTGCAGGGGGGTGCAGGGTGCAGCGTCCAGCGTCTAGATCTTCTGGACTTGCTGGATTAACGGTGTGGATATAAAATAGAGACATTAAGGCAGGTCCCACAGATGGTATGGACAGTGTGTATACAACACATACGTCATATGGGTCCCACATCCAGACCTTGGTGTGGATGCACAACACATACATTATAGTGAAGTCCCACCGTCTAACCATTTGGACGGTGTAGACGATATGGATAAAAGCATACATCATAGTAGGTTGTTCACTCCCCAAGTGCAGGGTTGTGATGTATTAATAACTCGGTAAGACCGAGGTCGAATCCTAAGGGACTGAAACTTGTACGTTGACTGAAACTAAGTAGAACTAGAACTAGTATGAGATGCAATCTAAATTAAATAGAAATTGAGGGAATAATGATGGAATGATTATCTAAAACTTAAGAAAATTTAGAGGAAAGAAAACTAGGGATTCAGAGGATCCACTTGTAGAGATCAGGGAGATCTTATGCCTGTCATCAAAAATCATGGAATTTACTGAACTACTATTGATCTAGTTTTCAAAGAGATGAAAGGTATATGAATTAGAATGGATTCCATCACCCAACCATGCCCAAGAGACTATGGCAAACAACAGAATTAAACTAATTACCAACCAATCACATGTATGAAGGTTAGGAAGGGTACTGACATCCGACCATGCCCAGGAGACTATGATGAATAACAGGGCTTCCCGACATCATAAACATAAAATAGAAAAAGAACATATTCAAAGCCATCGCAGACCCACTGTAATTTTAGTCACAATAGATCATTAAAGACTAAAAATATTTTCATTAAAATCAAATTAAGATCAACATCAATTAAATTGCACAAGCAACAGATCCTCCCATCACGCTACAAGCTTCACCTCTTAGCCCTAGCTAAGAGGTTTAGCTGACCATGATGATTAGGCTAATCTCAATAAAGGAAAAGAAAAGAAGGAAAAAAATAGAAGATAGATGAAAAGAAGGAAAACACCCTTCTCTTCTCTCCACGTTCCTGTCCAAGCTGAGGATCTTCCTCCCCAGGTCTGAATAATTGCTCCCCACATCCAAAACCTCCTTATATAGCTGCTGGAGTGGTGAAAATCGGACTTGAATCAGATTTGAAAAGCTATCGCATGCGCAGCAAAAGCCTTTTCGCAGCCAAGTTCAGTGCCTCAAAAATTACCACTTTCCTCCCTTAAATTCTAAAAAAATACCATCCCTTAGGACTTTCTTGGGTCCTCTACATGATAGACGGTTCAAATCTGTCATATGATCAAAGATGGTGGGCCACAACCGCCTGAAAAGGTCGATTTTCGTGGATGTGCGAAACCTTTCGTACCATTTCGCTGTTGTGATTGGTGGGCCCCACAGAAGCATTTTCTGAAAAATTCACCCCGTCCATTGCATTCAGAACGAAATTTCAGTTAAGAATAGATGGTTTTGAACATCTATTGGCACTACTCAGAGAAGAAATCACAAAAGGGTCAATTTTGAATGTTGCAGGGCAGCCCTTTTGTGGCCTCTATAACACACACGTGTGTACGCATGAATGAAAAGAGTCAATATGATTTTGTAGTGTTTGCAGCTCTCTACAAGATGGTCGGATCAGATGAGTCATACAGTCCATAGGTGGGGCCCACAGTCGATCGCAAAACGGACACAGGCCATCCATTCGCTGACGTTAAACGGTAATTTCTATTTTGATGAACAAGAGACGGGTCAGCGCTTGCACTGAATGCCTCTGCATCCGGTGCGCATAGTGTACGTGGACACTATGTACGTACACATACACATACAAGACCAAATATGATATTTTTCAAAAATCTGATCCTTCCATCCTTTTAATCATCTCATTTAAACCGTGGGGACCAATTTTGACGCATATCCAAATATCAGGTGGGCCCAGAATCAATGGTTTATGGGCTGATCTGTCAATTGGGATTCTTCTATAGTGATCCAAGGGTTGAAATTTAATTTGTATGATTAATTTATGTCCCTAATCTCATGTATGAAGTTTCAGGTCAATCAGATGGTGGGAACCCTGTGATCTTACATTCTGGACCAATTTCAGGCCCGTTTAATGCGAACAGCTTGATTTCCTCGGGTCCCTGACATATAAATCCATCGATCTTGGTCCCTTGGGGTCCTTCCCTTGCATTGGTGAATTTAGACCGTCAAATCCACACTTTTAGTATCCTTTTCCATTCCAAGCTCCTAAATTCAACCTGTAGCATAAACATGATTAAATCGGCCATTAAACAATATTATGTTCGTAAATCCAGACAATAACTGGGGTCTAATATGCATTATTTGACCCTCAACACAGGCCACACACACATACACCATCATCCATATAAGAGAGAGAGAGAAAGAGAGAGAGAGAAACGGCGAGATGGAGGGACCCCGCCACTATGGGCCCCTCTCTTATACAATGCGTATATCAAGTGGGTTCCACAACAAGTGGGCTCTCTAATAATCAAAATCATAAAAAATTCACCCACCTTTGATCTTCTTGGACTCCTTCCACTGATGCGATCTAGAGCTCCAAGGGGTGGATTTTAATTGTTGAGATCGACTTTGAAGGGTTGGATTGAGTGGTGGGGAGTGGGCCACACAAAGCTTCTCTCATGGAGGTGGGGAGTTAGAGTTTCTTGGGAGAAAGAAAGAAATGAGAGATGTGAGTGATGGGTGAGTGAGTGATGGGAGTACTTGTATAAGGGAGAGAGTTGACTTTGGGGAGGGTAGTTGTACTTGGGGATGGGTGTGAGTGATGGGAGCAATGGGATGTGTACTTGACATTTGATGTGATGAATTCTTTCAAGATTACAACGCGTGGTGTTTTTCTCAAATTGAACGCGAACTCATATCTCCTGGCCTGGGTATCACCTCAGTGCACAAGACGCAGTGTCGGAACTATGACGACGGCGCGGTCGCAGTGATATAAGTCTCGGATCGAGCCGACTCAGATCGACAGGATGCAACTCAAGGTTGCGCGCAAACACCGGTTACAGATTGTGGGTTGCCAGAGTTCGAGCGGGAGAACCGTGGAAACTTACGGAACGGTGCTGGCTAGGATATGGGTCTTACAGTACCTATCCTGTTTCTTCCGATAGATTCACTGACAATCGATTGTTTTACGCTCAACAAAAAAATTCACAAGCTCCCACGTCTCATTCTTGTACGAAGAATCCATCTCATCCTACATAATTACAATACACTTTTCCACATCTATGTTATCAAGAGTAGGGTGACTGTAACGTTTGAATCATCTCTATATCTTACCGATAACCTGTGATCTCATGGTAGATTTCTCTTTAGAGGAGGCGGCTTCACCTACTCCTATACTTCTTCCTGCGGTTTGACTTCTTTAAGTGTTTCGCCTTCGTTGATTTCAACATCAATTACCACTGATTTTTCTGTTTCATTGTATTCATCCTTAAGGAATAATGAACCCTTATTAAACTTGACGTCTTAGCTCATTGTGATTTTTCTTGTAGCTCCGTTATATAGTCTGTATCCCATCACAGCATCACCATAGCCAACAAAGGTACACTTCTTCATCCTCTGGTCTAGCTTATCTCTCTTAACAAACAGTACATGTGAGAGTAAGTATCATAACCAAATACATGTAGTTCTGAGAAGTTTACTTCATAACCACTCCATACTTCTTAAGGAATCATGCGATCAATAGCCATAGATGGGGACCGATCTACCAAATAGCAAGCCGTGTTAACGGCCTCAGCCCACAGGTCATTGCCTAACACAGTATTTACTCAACATACTTTGGGCCATTTTTAAAAGCATTTGATTCATACGTTTAGCCACACCATTTTATTTTAGTGTGTGCCTGTGTTGTGCCTCACAATTCCCCAATCCTTAAAAAACTGATTGAATTCTTTCGAAGTAAATTTTCTGACATTGTTTGTCCTCAACACTTTCGCCTTACGACATGTCTACTTTTTTATCATCACCTTTAACATCTTGAAGGTGGCGATAACATTAGATTTATTCTATATGAAATAAGCCTAAACTTTTTTAGAGAAGTCGTCAATGAATGTTACGAAAAATGACGACCCTCATCTATAAATAATGGACAACGACCCCATATGTCAGAGTGCACATAATCCAACGGTCCCTTACTATTGTATTTTTTAGTTTTTAATGACAATTTTAAGTGGTTACCATATATGCAATGCTCACATACATTCAAATAAAAAAATTTTAAAAGCAAGAATTAAACCACGATCTAAGAGTACCTTCATACTGCACTCGCTCATGTAGCCTAGGTGCATATGCCACACATGTGTTGACGTGGATTTCACTACAGACGCTGAAACTCCACCTGATACAGTATTCCCTATTGATTTGTAGAAATTGTTACTCATTTGTACTTTCATGGCTAGTGAACTTGCATCCTAAAGCATCAAGAACACATAAAGATATTGGATTTGTCTTTAAATCTAAACGTGCCTCACATTGGTCAGAGTATGCTCCCCTCATCAAACATTCTGATGCGCATGGATCCAATTCCAATAATCTTATAGGTATGGTTATTGCTCACAAGAACTAGGCCACCATCATGCTTGTTGTATGTGGTGAACAAATTCCTATGTGAGGTCATGTTGAAAGATTCTCCCGTATCCAAAATCTACTCATGATAGAAGTGACCCGACTTAGACACTGATAACACATAGCAATCATCTAAACCTTCACAGGATTTCACTAAATTGGCCTCCCATGTAGAATTATATCTAAATTCTCATCCTTCTGGGCTTTAGGGGATAGATAATTCTTCTTCATATGTCATCGTTTACCACAATTATAGCACTTCATCTTCGCTTTGCCTTCCACTTGGACTTTAATCGTGATTTTTCTTTCTCTTACTTAAATATTTTTTCCCTCGCAACTATTGCTCCCATAGATGTACCTTACCCACCGTTCTTTCTTCTCACTTGCTTCGATTGAAACGATGATATAACGAAGTCAAGCTACGAGGTATCTCTACCATGACACAAAGTATCTACCAGATTCTTATAGGAATCTAGAAGGGACATCAATAGAATCAGGGCTTTATCTTCTTCGTCGATCTTCACCTCCACACTCGTTACTTTACAAATTAGTTTCTTGAAGGCACTGACGTTCTCATCGAGATCTGACCTATATGCCATCTTCATATTATAGATTTGCCTCTTCAGATATAAACGGTTTGAGAGAGATTTCGTCATGTACAGACTCTCTAACTTCATCCATGGCCCTACAGTGGTCGTCTAATCAAGGACATTTTAAAGGACGTCATTAACCAAACATAATTGAATCGATGTAATCGCCCTCTGATCAAATTATTCCTATTTCTCTTCATTCACATATTTCGGACACTTTGCTTTCCCAAGAAGTGTGTGTTGCAACCTTTAAAGTAGAAGGCCTCTCATCTTCACATTCTATAGTTCAAAATTATTTTTTCCAATGAATATTTGTCTTATACTTCACGCTTAAACCCTTCATCGTCATGTTTCAGATTCTAACTAAATCCCTAACCTGTCTCTGATACCACTTGTCGGGGGACGTGGAAGTAACCTCAAAGTTGAATCAAACAAGCAATAGAGAAAAACAACAAAGCAACCACAGATAACATACGTTTTTACATGGAAAAACTTTTGCTTGAGAAAACTATGACACAAAGCAACAAGCAATTCACTATAAAAATAAATTACAAGAGATGAAATCAATTTATAAATAACTAAAAAAAAAAAAAAAACTTTTCAAAGCCTTGGCTCTTCTTTATAATAAGTTCCCAATACCTTAATCTCGTGTTACATCCGTTTATATAACCCTAGATCCAAAATTAAAAACAAAACTGAACACATGCATATAAGTTGTACACCGTTGATCTAACCATCGGTCGATGTCACAATATTCATTCAAATGAACATATTTAAAAGTGTCCAGAGAGCTAACATGATTTTTCAAAAATATCTCGAACGATTAAGCCTCCATGTTCGATGGATCAAACATGCTCAAAACTATTCAAAGATAAAACTGAAAATTCATAAGTTTCTCGATTGATTGAAGCTAAGTCAATTGATCAAACTAAAAGAAGGCCACAAAAGCTTTGGATCAAGATGATATTTGTGTGGTCTCTACGTCTAGGTATTTGTGACCTTATCAACAGGTGAGAAGGCAAATAAACATTCCCATAAATTCTATGAAATTTTTAATGGTGCAGATTTAATTAGAACTATTTCTTTATAGTGTGGTTCACCTAAGATTTGGGTCAACTTCAGTTTATATACCAAGCTTTCAAAATAATTGGACGGTGTGGATTTAAGGAACATACATCACTGGTACCCTACAAGGTCACCCACCTCGATGGATCCAGGGTCTCGCTCCACTCCCCGGATGTATAGCACAAAAGGCGGTGGGATCGACACCTACCCTGCCCTCACGTAATCTGCGCGCGGCCGTAATAATTGACTTCTCAATCTTCCAAGTATGGTAAAATTTAATGGTGGCAGATTGTAGATTCTTATAACATCACATTACATCACGTCACATTATCTACGTTTTATTATGACGTCGTAAATTATAAATTTTTATTACGTCATAGCACATGCTTATCCTTTGTCTCCCTCTCCCCTCTTCCTTTTCTTTTCCGGCAGAAATGGGCGCGGATCGGTGGGAAACGGGTTACAATTGGCGCGAATTAGGTAAAACCTCTCCGCCTGTTCTGAGCTCGGGACAGGTGGAGACTGAGGGCCACTGAGGCGCCACCCTGGTGTATGAATTTTATCTACACCATCCATTCATTTTATTCAGATGGACCACATGGAGGGAAATAAATTCGCACCGTTGAAAAATTTTATAGGACTATAAAAGTTTTGAATTAAGGTGGTATTTGTTTTTTCACTTCATGCTTGTGCGTATGATTGCGTATGACCGTATCAAAAGGTTGGATGGAAAATAAATGACACCGTTGACCATAAGAAGGTTCGAATGGTAGATGTCTTAGCACCGTTGCTTCTTGTGGTGTAGTTCACTTAAGCTTTTGATATGTCTTATTTTTTTGTCCAATACTTTATAATGGTATAGAAAAGTGGGCGGACAGCGTAAATAAAATTCATATATCACGGTGGGCCTTCAGTTGCCCCAGGAGCGTCCGCCTGTCCCGAACAGGCGGGGAGTAATACCTAATCGCGCCCTACACGTTTGAAAAAGGTAAAAATAACATCATAATTTATGTGTGCATGTGATCCATGCCGTTCATTTAATTTATCAACTCATTTTAAGCTACTACTTCAAAAATGAGATAGATTATAAAATCAAGAGGGCCACATAACAAAATACAGCAAAGAAAAATGACGCTGTCAGGTTATTGCAGTTAATTTCTGAAAAACAAACCGCCCAGAGCTTTGAAATAGATCCGGGTGTACGGTAATATCGCAAGAACCGGTGCAACCATCTCTTTATAGGACACGTGGCATGGAGATGTGTTGATCGGGTCCAACCATGTACCGGCACCAGGATGGATGGCTTACGTTTTCAAATAAAAACCCGTGAGATAATCTCATCCTTCATTTTCTCTTCAGATTAGCCCACTGCATATCTAACCGTTAACCGTTTATATTATATATCCACCGTCACTTTTAATGAACGAAGATCAGATGGATTACAAATATCCATGCCATTGGCCACACAGATCGTAGGAACGATTAGTGTCCTGGGGCACTCAGACCGTACAGGTAGGGCACCATGGTTGGTTGATCCAGACCTTTAATACGGTGGGCCACACTGAGATAAATCCTTGATCGGAAGATCCTAACCTTCAACTGGTTACGTTCAGATAGCCGTTAATCGTGAAATACAGTATCGATGACCATTGAATGGTAAAAGGGTCAAAAGGGTGGATGGATAAGATGTTCTAACCAAAATATTGCTGGATTAGTGCATTGACAGAAATGAATATAAGATGAACGGTCTCGATCAATGAGCCACAAGTTCCACGTTTACAGACTTGACGCCCTACGACCTAATACACGTCATCCTGCGGCTCAGTCTGCATTACGGAAACGTAATGGTGGTCCTATACACAGCTGTTTTGAATTTGGACCGTCCACGACAGAACCGCCGGTTTGACTGGCCTGCGTAGCCGTATAAGAAGAATCTTATCTCATCACATGCTTCCCCCTAAGCTTCGGAAGCGGATTGGCTGATGTAGCTGACACCAGCTATATACCTGGTGTATTGGCATCAGCAAGTTCTGTGAGTCACATTATAGGCATATGTTATATCCAATCTGTCCATCCATTTAGCGAGCTCGTAGTAAAGCTTGAGTCTAAAAATAAGATATCTAAAGATCAAGTAGGTCATACTGAAAAACAAAAAAAGCAATAGAAGATTAAACGTCTACCATTGAAACCCTTTCAGATCACACCAGTTTTGGATCAATGTGGTATTTATTTTTCCTCTTCATCTAAGTCTTTGTTATAATACGAATAGATTAGATGGTGGGCATATGAATGTTTTAATGGTGAAAATCATTACCCTGGATGCTATATGTATTGTGCTGTGCTGCTGTTAATCTTTTGATATGATTCACTCTTTGGCTCATGCTCTAAAATAATCCTGCCAAAATGGATGAACTGTGTGGAGATAATAAACACATCGTTGTGGGGCCCATGTAACGTGTATGTTATATCCACATGGTGCATTCATTTGGAAAAATCATTTTAGGAAAGAGCCCCCAGATAGAGCTTTCACAGGGACTACCATTGAAACGTTCTTCAGCCTACCGGTAAGTTTATTTTAAAACAATTATGAAAGAAGGGAAAACACACCGTTGAAACGTTCTAAAGGTGGGATCAAGAAGTTCTGAACGGTGGGTATTCAATTCTCATTGTTTTTGTGGTCTACTTGATTTTTGGATCCGTCTCATCTTTTGCTCATGCCCTAAAATGATTGGCAAAATGGCTGAATGGGCTGGATGAAACACACATGATTGGGCCCATGAGGTTTTGCCAAGTATACATGGCACACGCAGTCTGAGTGTAAAGAAGAGCCTTTTTAGCTGCCGACATTATAAAGTGGCTTGGGAAGCGGATTAGCTGGTGAACCCACACCACCGACCCTGCTGTTTTATAGTCCATCCATTTTGCCAGCTCAATGGCATGAGCCCCAAAAAGAAGCATATCCATAGGTGGACCACACCACGAAAAACCATGGAGATAATGACAGCCATAATTGAAACCCTCGTGGGGTCCACCGTAACCTGTATTTGCCATCCAACCTATTGATGAGGTCAAATAGACCAAAACTTTTATTTCAATCACAACTGTTTCTTGTGGTGTGGTCCACTTGAGCTTTTGATATGCTTCATTACTAGTGTGGTCCATGGATGGACGGTGGATAAGATATATAAATCATGTGGGCCGAGAGTGCTGGGTGATGTTGGGGTCACCACCCAATCTGCTTCCTGCAGAAGCTATGTTACCGTGTAATGTGAGATTTCACACGCTTTTCACATACTGTGGATTTGCAGACGCGTAATTTTATCACAATTCAATCGCAGAAAGCGCATTACTTTAGAGATCCTTTTCCTCCACCGTTGGATCGAGCTATGATGGCCCACATGTGGGTTGTCGAATGAAAGTGCATTAGGCCATTTCACACGGGGAGGACTGGAAACGTGCTTCCTGCGACACGTGTACGGCACTTGGCCAGTGATCAGGCAGGCCCACCTTGATTAATACTCAGGCTCTAATAAATTAGGACGGTCGATCCACTCAACAGGAATTGGCCATATGCGTATGCTGAAAATAATTCAGTTTTCGCGTGGGGCCCACTTCTGGTCAAGAGAATGTTTGAGGTGGGACCATTATAGCATAGTCCATAATATATATAGTTCTTATCATTTTGGACCACTTAACATGTGGGCCCCATTGAGGCGAAATAATCAAGAAAGAATTGCATTGAATCCAAAGACCGGCCACATTTTCTAGAAATGTTGTATCCAAAACGAACTAGAAAACATGTAATCAAAGGCTCCGGTACGTCCAGCTTGATTGTTTAAATGGTCCTTACTTTTTTGCCAGATTAATTTCGACCGTCGATTTCAACCTAACATTGAACCTGAACAGTGCATTTTTGTTTTCTATTCTTATTTTTTGAGGTTGGACGGATAGTAACCTTCGTGCTTTAGATTTGTACAACTTGGGCTAGTGGTTCGATGATCCAGGCAGTTGATACTGTGGGTCTCATTTTATATAGTGGCATGGCTTCGAGTGACCCTTTTTTTGTGAGAGGGACCTCATTTCAGCACGAGGTCGGCTAACGGTGATGTGTGACCTGACAGTGGGTGTACTAACAAGCTAACAAAAAAAAAAAAGGTATCCATTTGTGTTTTTGGGAAGATTCGGGAGATTCTAGCTACATGTGAACTTGGAGGCCTGGTGTATACCTATTTTCTAATTCAGGTAGGGTTGTTAGGCTGTCGCAGCAATGGTGGGGCCGGGCAAACATCTCATCCTTCACTTTCTCTTCACATTAGCCCACTGCATATCTAACCGTTAACCGTTTGTATTATATATCCACCGTCACTTTTAATGAACGAAGATCAGATGGATTACAAATATTCATGCCATTGGCCACACAGATCGTAGGAACGATTAGTGTCCTGGGGCATTCAGTCCGTATAGGTAGGGCACCATGGTTGGTTGATCCAGACCTTTGATACGGTGAGCCACACTGAGATAAATCCGTGTTCGGAAGATCCTAACCTTCAACTGGTTACGTTCAAAGAGCCGTTAATCGTGAAATACAGTATCGATGACCATTGAATGGTAAAAGGGTCAAAAGGGTGGATGGATAAGATGTTCTAACCAAAATATTGCTGGATTAGTGCATTGACAGAAATGAATATAAGATGAACGGTCTCGATCAATGAGCCGCAAGTTCCACGTTTACAGACTTGACGCCCTGCGACCTAATACACGTCATCCTGCGGCTCAGTCTGCATAACGAAAACGTCATGGTGGTCCAATACACAGCTGTTTTGAATTTGGACCGTCCACAACAGAACCGCCGGTTTGACTGGCGTGCGTAGCCGTATAAGACGAATCTTGTCTTATCACATGCTTCCCCCTCAAGCTTCGATTTTTGGTGTTGGGGTCACCACCCAATCTGCTTCCTGTAGAAGCTAGGTTACTTTGTAATGTGAGATTTCACATGCTAAAACAAGTGGCGTAGATTTGCCGACGTGTAATTTTATCACAATTCAATTGCAGAAAGCGCATTACTTTAGAGATCCTTTTCCTCCACCGTTGGATCGTGCTATGATGGCCCACATGTGGGCTGTGGAATGAAAGTGCATTAGGCCATTTCACACGAGGAGGATTGGAAACGTGCTTCCTGCGACGTGTACGGCACTTGGCCAGTGATCAGGCAGGCCCACCTTGATTAATACTCCTTGGCTCTAATAAATTAGGACGGTCGATTCACTCAGCAGGATTTGGCCATATGCGTATACTGAAAATAATTCAGTTTTCACGTGGGGCCCACTTCTGGTCCAGAGAATGTTCGAGGTGGGACCCACCTGATGAACTTCCTGGATGTCTGACACGTGGGCCATGCTGGTACGTATTCTGCCAATGCTCTCTTTGATGCAAAAAAGATAAAACTACCACACCGACCTTAAGACATTCTGGACCAATCTTCCACCACCCAATTAAAGTGGGCCCAGACATGCATCCAAGGTCAGGATTCCAAATCCAATTTCGAAATGAGGGGTGGGACCCACCGAGCATCCATGAATTCTATTAGGTTCACCGCCCAGCTGCTTTTAATGACCATCATAACATAGTCCATAATATATATAGTTCTTATCATTTTGGACCACTAAACATGTGGGCCCCATTGAGGCAAAATAATCAAGAAAGAATTGCATTGACTCCAAAGACCACATTCCTGTTTAAATCTTCACAAGGAAGCAGTTGGAGGCCACCATGATGTATCTGTTTCATCGGCGCCTTCCATCTAATCTGGCAGATGCTTTTAAGGCATGAGCCTAAAAAAAGAGGCAAATCAATAGCTCAAGTGAACCACACCATAGGAAGCAGTAGGGATTGAATCCTTTCTGTTGAAAACTTCTTGGGAGAACAAAAGTTTTGAATCAAGCTAATATTCATGCTTTTCCTTCATCTAGGTTGACGTGACCTTATGTATAGGTTGGATGACAAATAAGCACCAATAATGTGGGGCTTAAGAAGGTCTCTACATTTGGTGTCGGTATGATCCACTTGAGCCTTTAATTGCTTCCCTTTTGGACTCATGGCCTAAAATGATCTATCATAATAGATGAAGGTCGTAAATAAAACTCATATATATCATGGTGGCCCCACACAATCTCTAATGCTCCATAATTTTAGGTGCGCGTTATCAGTACATGAGTATCTATAAGAGCATTTATCAATTATACATGTTAATTTTGATTAATTTATTTTATCCCTTCATTTCTAGTCTATCTTGAATCGAAATTATAAGAACACTCTTCATTTATATGTATTAAGTCATCTATGGACAATCAAATACTCTATTATATTTATATATTCATAAAATCCAACTGTTGATATAACCTATGACCATCAAAAAAGATATCTTACCATCCACTTTAATTTTATACTATAAGTAAACTAACTACTTGTTCTCAATATCTACTCGTAGCATATCGAATTGAAATTTCAATCTATTTATTTTATTCGTCACTTATAAATATGCTTAACTTACTGTTAAATATAAAATCTAAATATCTTGCATAGGTAAAGAAGTCACTTGAACACAATGGTATATATTCTTAACACAGACTCCATCCATCTTGTTTCTCACTTATAAATATGCTTAATTTACTGTTAAATATACAATCTAAGTAACCTGCATAGTTAAAAAAGTCACTTGAATACATACTTAACATAGACTCCTTCAAAATTAGTTTGCATGTATACATTTAAAAAACATATAGTACAATAACTTGTATATATGATTAAATACGTAACTGTTTAATTTCTTTAATTTTAACTATTCTTCTAAACATCTATCATAATTATATTCACCAATTGTACTATCTAAATATTAAATTAAATTATTCATTAGGAAGATCATAAGATATATATCAAAACTATCGGTTAATTTTCACATAAGATATTGATACATATTTTTTTGAAATATGAATAAGTATAAACCATTAAATAGCATCTCGATCATCCTTGAAAGATCGAAATCCAAACTTAGTCCATTGATAAGGCACATAAAATGGTGGGCCTTGGTGAAGTGGTGGGCCTTGGTGAAGTTTAACTTCGAACGAATGGTATAAATAAAAGTTATTCACGTTTAAAAAGTTTCAGTAGAAAAGTGGGATGAGACACCTGTCCTAATAGAAAAGAAGAAAGTTTCAACAGTTTGTTTACTCAAGACCCTGATTTACCCTGTTTTGGGGCCGTGCTTAAATAAGTTTTGGAGAAGCTAACGTGTGGAGTGGATTTCTCAACACAACTGCCCAAGGCAATGAGCTGAGCCTGCGGTCTGCTAAACAAAAATTACGTATTCCCTCTCTAAAACCAAAATATCTATTCAATCTCAATTTTGGATCAAGATTCACAGGGATTTTGAACCAACTGCCTAAAGGCATCTTTATTTTTATTTATTATTATTTATTTATTTTGCACACGCACACACACACCACCACACATTCACGCCATGGTGGGATTTCACCACAAAGGCATCTTAATTTACCGTTGAAACAAAGGGTCTCTAGGCTTCTCCTGGAGCATCTAAACCATTTACTAGAATTAATTCGACAAGATCTATAACCTACACAAAACCGCCACTAACAGCACTTGTTCATCAAACTATAGTTTTTGATATTGAATTATTCCCGACTTTCAAATTTAATCGGGTCATTATGTGGCCCGCTTGTCAAACTTGTCAGTATATGATTTCAAACTAATGTTAAGTCCGCCAATGGAACACCTATAATGACCCAAGTCCCTAGGTCATTTGAAATATTGCAAACTGAATTTTAAACTTTCTAATTGGAATGAGAGAAACGACGAATTAAACCTCAGGATCACTTTGCTATTTTGCTTTCATCAGTTTATTTGATGTTACAATTATTTTAACGCAATGGATGGTTCAGATCGGCCAAACAATCACTATGTTGATCAGATCATTAACCTCAACATAGAAACCCTCTTTTCGTGGGAAGTTATAATATATCATCTGGATGTGCCAGGTTCGATCTGAACGGATTACGAGATCCCTGACGCAGAAATACATCAGAGCCCCGATTCTCAAATCAATCTCACTATCTGACGGCTCACCATGATTAGGAGAAATTGTAAATGTTGATTTGTATAATTGATCCTTTAATGGTCATAGGATCCAACGGGTCCAATCCAGGCCATCCACATTCATCTTGGGATTAAAGTAAATTGACACCTAAAAAATAGTTTGGATTTGATCGGTTGATGTCCCACGTGGATCAAAAGGTGAATTATTGGTTAAATATGTAATATGAAGAATTCAAACTATTGGATTGTCTATATCTAAGCAGCTATTAGAATCTCATAAACTGACCTTTTAGAAGCCAATGGATGGCTTGGATGGCTTGGATCTAATTCAAAAAAGTAAGTGACCTTTGAATATAAGAATAAAGAAAAAACACTAAAAGTTAAAAATTAGGATCGAACTAAACTGAATTTTTACACCATCTGTTGATCAATCAACAGGTAAGTTTGATTGATTGAAGGTGGCTAAAAAATGTCCAGTAATTAATCAAAATTTAAAATTCGAAATGAGATTGACCAATCAACATATTTGTTTGATCGATCAAACCAGTAATTTTGATCAATCAAATGTGACAAAAAGTATCCAAAGAGGTGGGTTGGAAATTTGAATTAATTTCGATTGATCGAAGTTAATTTTGATTGAGCCTTGATCGATCGATGGTAGCGTTGATCAACCTCGTTTGATCAACATGCAGTTCACGGGAATTTTTTGTTTTAATTAGAAATTTAATATTCTAATTATAACATGTGAAGTAATTATAATCCTTGATCACTTTAAGAAATTAGAATGGTCAGAGCACTTTGGTTTATTAAACAGACCTTACATGGAAAGATAATTATTTACGTGTTGTGGGTAATATATAAGAGTATTTAAATATAATGGTTGGATTCTCCGTGTGGGTGACCTTGAGTTAGAATTTATTCAATCAAATATGAATTGATCATATAAGTCTAGATAGATGTAAACAATGAGCTAATTAAGCTATATAATTAAGTAGTTGTCAATTGATTGAATGTGGGGTGACATCTCAAAATTCACATCATTAAAATAGATGTGAGTGATCCCTACATGTTTCATCTCCGTTGTGATTAAAGTATCCATTTGATTATTGTATTCAATGTATTTGCTTATATAACTATTTTGATGAATCTGTCTGTATTAAAATGCTATTATTGAAACATTATGATATATGTGACAAATTATTAATATGATGCATCAATCATCTCCATTCATCCATGCCATATGTAGCGTTTTTGCACTGTTTCCCTTGGAACTCTTCCTGAAATACTTGTAGGTACTTTCGGTACTGAGTGATCCAGGGAACCATTCATTAATGCCCACAATATGTGAAAGTTTTCCAAGATGGTAGAAGTATACTTCAAAAGAGAAGATGTGGGTTGATGAAATCCAATTTAAGCAAATGGACTGATTAACCAATTTGGTACATTGATGCATCATGCATCTCATAACATCCGTGCATTTTCTACTTTAGTTATGACTTGAATGAACTGTGATGGGCTTACTCATTAGGTATGGCTAGTTTACGTTATATTAATGAAAAACCGTACCGATCACCACCTGATGGAAAGCACATATCTCACACAAGTATCACACTGTGACGTGTGGAATTCAAGTTCTTTGGCGTAGGACATTTTCTCACGTGCCATCTTCTTTCATATCTTTTTTCTTTTCAACCTTTCATATTTTTAGTTCATTTTTATTTCATTTCCAAGAGAAACAAGATTTCATGAGAAAGAATATCTATTTTCTCTATTCATTACTACGCGGAAACCAAATCCAATATTCCAATGGTCATAAAAATATTGATTGAACCTATCTTTTATTGGCAATCTTGTCCATCAATTTCAGCAAGCCATTGGATACAGATTCATGGGCTATCAATTTTAAGGAATTACCCATTCATTAGGGGTTCCATCACATCAACTGTTTAGATCTATTGACCAAAGGCCCTAATGCAAAATCTGGTGCCTCTGGATATTACAAGTGTCCTAATTTCCTTGAATTTTTCTTATTTGATTTTCCTACCAAAGTGTCAATAATAGAGGTGTACACGAACCGAGCTAGCTTGGTTAGCTCGCTCGAATCAACTCGAAAAAGCTCAATTAGACTCAGTTTGAAGCTCAGTTCGAGCCAAGTCGACCTGATTTTTTGAGCTTGAAAATGATTTTGAGCCGAGTTCGAGCCGGCCCAGCTCGACTCGACTCAGATCGAATCTAACACGAATCGAACTCGGATCGAACCAGTTCGGTGACTCAGTTACTTGATATTGATGTTGCTCACCTAGTGTTTGATGAAATGACTCAAAGAAGTGTGGCTAGTGGCAAGGAAGGTATATGAAACCAAGACCCTATTTTTTTTCTTGATTTTTATGTTGCTTAAAAGGTGTTTGATAAAATATCTGTAAATCCATTGTTGCTGTTTTAAATACAATGAGATTTTGAAGGTGCAGTTCAGGTATTTATGAAAATGCTACAATGGCGAACTCAGCTTGAACTAGCCCGAGCTGCTGACTGAACCGAGCCGAGCCGAGTTCGAGCTGAGGTCAACTAGTGGTCGAGCCGAGTCGAACTGAGGCCAGCTCGACTCGATGTACACCCCTAGTCAATAAACGTATTATGTAATAATTTTCATTGAGATCTTATTTTAGTAAAATTTTAATATTTGAGTATTTTTTGGCTTAAAATTTTTAATTTCTTTTACATAATAATTATTCACAACCTATAATTTTATTAAGTGTTTTTTAACTAGTAAAATTAATAAAGTCCATGTGTACCATCATCACTCTTTTTCTAGCCGTTTATTTCTGAATGATGAGTGGACCCACTTAATATGTAGGTGAAGGCATGTAAACTGTGGGCCCCACCTGAAGAATAGCCTGATATGGTCAGTCAAGTGTAGTTAGGAGAGGTATCTACACTGCTTGGTTGAGAGTACCTTTGGTTTTCTCGGTTTTCTATTCGTGCAAGACATGTCTGTGTTTTTTTCTTGTTTAAACTCGCAGTCAGATCTGTCAACTGTCAATAGGGCCCCAACATGATGCATGTTTTTTGGTTCCTGCTATCCATTCATTTTGTCCACTTATTTTGGACGCGAATTTGAGCGAGTCTGGATAAACCAGGCCTTGGGAAAAACAGGACTTATATGACTTCAAATACTCAAAAGTTTTGTTGATGAAATTAGAGACATGAAGCTAGGATTAATTCCCTTAGCATTAGGGTGTTTTATGAATCTAAAAATATAAATTTTAGGATCCCTTATAATTTCTAGGCTTAGTCATTTGAACTTTAAAAAAAAAAAAAAAAAAACTTAGGTTCCTTTGTAAATTATATTTGTTTGAACTTAGGAACTAAACTCAAGTATCATAAGGAAATAACTAACCACTACATTGTATACTAGATTGGACATATGGACTATCTGAACCTAAGAATACATACTAGAAACCATACTTTAAATTTGCATAACACCCCGTGTTTGTAGGACACGAGTATACAACCCATTTTCCAAAAATTCGAGTGTTAACTTATAAAATCCAGTGTAAATTTGAACCGTTTATCATTAATCAGACTTAACAGTAACGAAGCTAAAATAAACAATGCATTGAAATGAAAATGTTCCAACTATAATAAAAAATCAAATGTAGCGCCCATACAGAACTTATACAATCTCAAATAACAAAGTTCAACTATCCTTAGACAATCAGAGTGTGCAATGAAAGCATAATAGGCCACATACACCTGTCCCGTATGAAAATAGAAAACTATATATACGATGTTTCACATAAATCCTGAATAATTGGGTTCACAGATTGACAGAATCATATTTAAGCGAAGTGCATGCAGTTTGAACCTACTTCTAAATCCTAGTAAATCCTAATAACCTCAATACCCTGATCAAGCAGAAAGTTAAGGGTTACTAGGATTAGGAATGGATGCCAAGGAACTCACTGCCCTGATCAGGCAGAAGATCGTTGTATCAGGCTCAGACCAACTATAGCCGTCAGTTTGTGTAAACCCAAATACAGAAAACATAAAACTACTAATCTTCTTTTAGATGGTGTGGAACTATCATTCCAAAGCCTTTCGGAAGAAGTTCTTTTGCTAGTAACATATGTGGGGCCCAACATGATGTTGGTGAGAAACCCACCTCATTTGCCCATATTTATGAGACCATTTTAAGACTGGAGACCGAAATAAGTAGGATCCAATACTCGAAAGGACAACACTAATTGGAGAGAAACCCACCTCATTTGCCCGTTTTATGAGACAAATTTAGGACATGAGACCAAAATGAGTAGGATCCAATACTTGAAAGGACAGCACTAATTGGTGAGAAACCCACCTCGTTTGCCCGTTTTATGAGACCTTTTTGAGGAACTGAGACCGAAATGAGTAGGATCCAATAGTCGAAAGGACAGCACTAATTGGTGAGAAGCCCACCTCATTTGCCCATTTTATGAGACCATTTTAGGACCTGAGACTGAAATGAGCAGGATCCAATACTCAAAAGGACAGCACTAATTGGTGAGAAACCCACATCATTTGCCGGTTTGTTGAGACCATTTTAAGACCTGAGACCAAAATAAGCAGGATCCAATACTCGAAAGGACAGCGTTAAGGGGTGTTTGGTTTGGATCCAATACTCGAAAGGACAGCACTTAGGGGTGTTTGGTTTTTTTTTTTTTTTTTAAGTGAATAAACAATCCGGTCCTTATTCTTGCTCGGGTGGTAGGTTCTCATAAGTTTCAACTCCCGGTCAAGGGTTTGAGTACCCATATGTGGTGAAATTCCACTAGCGTGCAGGGTGTGTGTGCGTGTGTACAAAAAAGAATAAAAGAAAGAAAAAAGGTGAATAACCGATCATTATTTGCAATAAGAAATACACTGTAGATGCCCACACACGGTTACCTTGGATTTGACTTGACACTATTATCAAGGAAAAAGTTTAAAATTTTGCAAGGCCCACCATGATATATGTGTCTAATCCAAGCCATTCATTCATTTTAACAGCTCGTTTTAAAATATAAACTGAAAATTGAGGCAAATCCAAAGTCCAAGTGGACCATGATATAAGAAACACAGGGATTAAACACCCACCATTGAAAACTTCTTATGGGACGTTGGAGTTTTGTATCGATATTTGTGTTTTCGCTTCATCCGTGTCTTTGTGATTATATGAATAGGTTGGATCACAGATTTTGGACGTCCATTCATTCTGTCGGCTTAGTTTGGACAGGATTTCATTCCAAAGCCTTCCGCAGCCAGTTCGTTTGCTGTGAACTTAGGTGGGGCCCACCATGATGTTGGTGAGAAATCCACCCCATCCATCCGTTTTATGAGAGCATTTTAGGATCCAAGACCAAAATGAGCAAGATCCAAGACTCAAATGGGCCGCACTAGATGAAAAGGTGGCAGGGAAAATCCCACCGTTGAAACCTCCCTGGGTTGACGGTGATGTTTACATGCCATCCATTCCGTTAATAACATTATTCTTACTATAATGAACTGAAAACACAAATATTAGGTTGATTCAAAACTTACATGGCACCACGGATATTTCAACTATGGACGTTCAATGCTCATGTTTTAGGCCCATTTGAGTACTGGATACAGCTCATTTTTAGCCTCATGTCATAAAATGAGCTCATAAGCGGATGTACCAGGTGAATTTCTCGCAAACATTATAGTAACCCCACCTAAGTTCACAGCGCAGGAACTCCGTGTGAAAAGCTTTAGCAGGAAATTCCGTCAGCTTATTTTAGGGCAGTCCAGTCCAAAAATGCGTGGCTCTGGTACAAATCCACCAAGACCTATTTAGAGATACTATGGGGCTATGTAGGGCCATCGTAAATCTTATATTTTATTTATTTTTTAAAGATTATTTTAGGGCATGACCCCATAGTGAGACAAATCAAAGGCTCAAATGGACCACACCACAAGTAGCATTGGGGATTTAAAGTCCACCGTTGAAAACTTCACAAGGCTAGAGAAGCTTTGGATCAAGCTAATATTTATATTTTCCTTTTATATGACCTTAAGAACATGTTGGATTGGTAAATAAACGCCATTGTCGGCCTTTGGAAGTTTTCAATGATAGGAGGTCAATGACCGCTACTTCCTGTGGTGTGGTCCAATTCAACCTTTGATCTGCCTCCTTTTTGGGTCTCATGCCCTAAGTGGCCTTTCAAAATAGATGGATAACATGGATAAATTATATACAACATGATGGCCCTATAAAGCCTTGACAGGGTCATCCATCTTGGAAGACTCCGTACTAAGTAAGCTTCGTGAGGCCCACCATAATTTGTCATTTATCCGCTCCAACCATCTATTTTACCAAATAATTTTAGGGCTTGAGTCCAAAAATAAAGCATATCAAAACCTCAAGTGGACCACACCATAAGAAACAATATGAATTGAACATCTACTATTGAAAAAATCTTTGGCGTCTCATAAGTTTTGGATCCATTTGTTATTTGTGTTTCCCCTTCTTCCCCGTCTGCATGATGTTATGAATAGGTTCAATGACAAATAAACATTATTGTGGGCCTTAAGAAGTGTTCAACAGTGGAAATCATTATTCCTGTTGTTTCTTGTGGTGTGTCCACTCGAGCTTTGGATATGCATCAATTTTGGACTCAACCCTAAAATGAATTGGAAAAATGGATGGACGTCATGGATACCACATGCATTCATGGTGGGCCTTATTGTCAAATGTCTTCAATCTATACATAGAACAGAATCTTGATCGATTGAACAGCATGATTTATTGATAGAGTGAACCATGAATTGTACAAATTAGTCTTTGGATAGTTTTAGATAGTATCAATCGATTGGATTGTCAAGTCAGAATTCAAAAAATACTTGTTATCTCTCTGGACCCTTTTAAGCATGTTCGGGCAATCAAACACGTGGTGCTCGATTGATCGAGGACTGCTCGATTTGATGTCAATCGATTAGTGGTTAAAATGATGACACGCATAATTTTACATAATTACATAATTAGTCTCCTATTCCGAGGTGTTATATTATATATATGGGTGTAATTGCATGATTATGGTATTTCAATTGGGGCTTAAATATTTATAGGGTTTAGAGAGGAGAAAATAATGTTTTTCTTATTGTAAGTCCATCTGTCTCTCGTATTTTTCATTTTCATAGTAATCGTTGCCATTTTCACACATACACACACACAGAGAGAGAGAGAGAGAGAGAGAGAGAGAGAGAGAGAGAGAGAGAGAGAGTGATGCTTACCTTTGCCCACATGTCATGGGTGTCTAATCTAGAGAGAGAGAGAGAGCGTGATGCTCACCTTTGCCCACATGTCATGGGTGTCTAATTTGAACGGTCCATGTGATATGGAATCGCATGAAACCCCAAGGGACAAAATTTTACCTTGATATAAAATTCCGTGTCATAACAAAGAGAAATGCAAACCAAGGGACAAAACTATTTTCATTTTTCATGCCCTACCAAAGTTTTGGATCAAAGTAAAAATTGGGCCTAGGGGATTTCATGAGGTGGTGCTTCACGTGGACCATACAGATTTTGGAGTTATATCATATATGATGAGTTATCAAAAAAGTTTCGCATGAGTTCCATGTGAATCGGTTATATAGAGAAATTTTTTATTGTAAACTCCATCTTTTACCCACCGTCTTTTTCAAATGCTCTCAAACTTTACTTTCCCAAACTAAGCCATTTTATATGGACACACTATTTTTAGATGAAAATACCCTTGCATTCAGCGTGGTTGCACAATTTATTTTGTAGAGATATAGCTACGGTTTATAACCATAGCCATTTGTAACCTAGTATTGAGGGTCAAATATTGCATATTAGACCTCAGCTATTGCCTGGATTTACGAACTTTGTACTGTCTAACAGCCCGATTTAATCGTGTTTGTGATGCAGGGTGTCTTTATGAGCTTGAACTGAAAATAGGTGTTTAAAGCATGGATTTTAACGATCTGAAGACAGCAAGGCCAGGGACGGACTCCAAGGGACCAAGATCGACGGAATTACATGCCAGGGATCTGAAAAAATTGAGAAACTAAAGCTCAAGTGGCCCAAAATTGATCCAGAATGCAAGATCACAGGGTTTCCACCGTCCATTCAGTTCGAAACTTGACACATGGCCTGAGGACCATAAATTAACCGTACACGTCAAATTTCACCCATGAGATCTCTCTGAAAGTAGCCCAATGGACAGATCAGCCCAAGGATCTGTAAATTGGGGCCTACCTGCTTACTAGATATGCTTCACTTTTGTTCCCAATGCCTAAAATGATATGTCAAAGCTGATAAACGGTGCAGATTTCTCACGACCATCACAAAGGAGCTACATGTACATCGTCAGTACACAAAGTGCGTGTGCACTCGATGTACACTAGATCGAGAGTCCCGGTCAAAGTTCGGTTTGACCGAGCTTTCTTTCTAAAAAAAACGGATATCCCGTTTTCACTACAGCGTGCGACGCTGTCCGGGATTGGACGCCGTTGTGGGCCACACTCATGGTCCAAAAGGGTGATCCAGACCGTCCATTAGTTCCCTGAGGTGGCTACAATCCTTGCCTAGTTGGCGGTATTTCAAATAACAGCAAAGATCAGGTTTTGATCGTTCAAACGGAAGGTTGACGGTGGAAATGTTTGAGATGGTGGGCCGCATTAAACTTAAGAAAAATACATGTTCCTAATTGGTTTTTCACCACGAAATGAATGAATGGAGTGGATTGTTCATCTGGCTTCAATAATCGAGCCAACAAAATCGTCAGAGATTTCTGCGGAACCTCTGTTTCGCGATCCGACTTGCGGTCCTTTGTTGTGGGCCACCATCATGATCCACATGATCGATCGACACCGTCCATCATCTGAAGAATTCAAATTCAGCCCCACCAGAGTTGTCAATGCACAAGGATGAGACCTGTTGGTGTACATATTCTTCTAGTAAAACAGGAGCTCCTGCGTTTGGACGCAATGAGCAGCCTCTGTTTAAGAGGATGGTGGTCCACCATCACAGGCATTCAGTGTGATCCGAACCATTCACGACATCTGCAGGATACAAAGAATTATAGATGTGTGTGTTTAACTCTTATTTGATCAAGAAAACAGACTCAATGTGGTTCAAAAATCTTCCAGCAGCCAGCGAGAAAAACAGTTACAGTCCAACGTCCGCTCGCAGCACGACTAACGCCCGGAGATTTCCTTCAATCTAGACCTTCCAAATCAAGACAGAGTGAGATCCTGTCGCCACCATGACATCTGAAACAAGGAAACCCCCTCACCGACGTTTGCTCCGCGAAGATTGTTTCGCATAAACACGGGAATCCCGTTGCGCAGGGGATTGCTTACGGGATTGCACCAGCCGCAGATCCGTGGGCCAGGACCATCAGATGATGATCCAAAACCGCCCAGGGTTCAGCTAATAGTTGAGGTGAGTTAGATTCAAAGTCCTTGGTAAGATTGACGCAGATCCATCTCTCACGTCCGTTCGGTCTGGTGAAGAAACAAGGTCCGTGAAATTCCTATTGAGCACCGTTGCTGCTGTTACTACTTTCTAAAATCGCACGCCAGCAATCCCTTCCACTGACTTATGAGTGCTATAAAAGGGAGCTTTGGACGTGCAACCAGGGGAACATTGAATTGCAGATCTTAAGAGCGGAGGAGGAGGATTCATTCTATCTTGACTGTGGGTGGACGTGGAACGTCAGGAGAAAGAGAGAGAGAGGAGTAGCTTTAGCTATTTTTTTTCTTTTCCCTTTTCTTTTCCTTTTCTTTTCTCTTTATTTATTTGGATTTAGCCTCACCATGTTAGGCTAAACCTCTTAGCCAGGGCTAGGAGGTGAAGCTTGTGGTGAGATGCGAGATTTTATTTTATGTTTTTAATTTAATTCATGAATTGACGTTGATTTTAATTGATTATTATGGGAGTGTTTTAAGTTTTTAATGGTCTGTTGTGACTGAAATTACAATGGGTCTGCAATGGCTTTAAGCATGTTCCTTCTTCTTTTCATGTTTATGACGTTAGGAAGCCCTGTTGTTCACCATAGTCTCCTGAGCATGGTTAGATGACGGTACCCTTCTTAGCCTTCATACATGTGATTGGTTGGTAGTTAGTTTAATTCTATTGTTTACCATAGTCTCTTGGGCATGGTTTGGTGATGGAATCCATTCTAATTCATATACCTTTCATCTCTTGAAAACTAGATCAATGACACTTCAGTAAATTCCATTATTCATGAAATAGGCATAAGATCTCCCTGATCCCTACAAGTAGATCCTCTGAATCCCTAGTTTCCTATCTCTGATTTCTCCTAAGTTTTAGATAATCATTCCATCATTATTCCTCAAATCATAATTAGTTTGGATTTCGTCTTATTCTAGTTCAAATTCTACTTAGTTTCAGAATACGTACAAGTTTCAGTCCTTTGGGATTCGACCTTGGTCTTACCGAGTTATTACTACATCACAACCCTGCACTTGGGGAGTGAACACCTAGCCATAGGAAGTCGCGAGCCTTTGCACGTACACTTCTAGACTTATTCTACAAATAGCTACGGTTATAAACTGTAGCCATAGGTCTACAGAATCGTTAGCGCTACCTTGCTGAATGCAAGGGTACTTTTGTCTGAAAATAGTATGTGCGCACAGAATGGGTGAGTCCGGGAGTGTTTGGAAAAGACGGTGGGTAAAAGATATATACAATACAAAAATTCTTGGCTCAGGAGTGCTCACCAGGGCTACCTTTTTACGTGAGCATGCATGCACACCTTTGCACACATGTCATGGGCAAAGAATCTGATGGTCCATGTGATGCGGAACCCCTTGAAACTCTATAAGCTCAATTGTCAGCATAATACGAACTCTAGTGGGCCATATTAAAGAAAAATACAAATCAAGGGATAAAATTATTTCCTTTTACCATGGCCTATCAGAGTTTTGTATTGGGCTAAAAGTTGGGCTTATGTGGTTTCAAGAGGTACCACATCACGTGGACCATTTGAATTTTGTGCCCATGACACATGTGCAAAGGTGCAAAGGTGAGCATTCACCTCTCTCTCTCTCTCTCTCTCTCTCTCTCTCTATATATATATATATATATATATATAAACTGTCTCGATAATAGATTATGGGAAAATCTCATGATACCATCTCCGTAAAATCATTTTGTAAAATTTTCAGGTAAGTATTGGGGAATTTTCCACCATACTTGTCCTTCTCTCTTTTTTTTCTTTTTTGTTTTTCTTTTTTATTCTTTTTTTTTTTTTTTTTCCTTCAGGTTAGCTTGGTAGTACACACCCATGTCAGTACACACACTCCATGTTAGCCAACCCCGCTAGGGATGCACCTGCTTCATCTATCGAAGACGTTCATCACCGGGGAATGAAAATCACGTTCGTCAATTTATCAGGTGGCTACATGGTTGAAGTCAATTGACAACCTGCAATCCACTGGAGGGGATTACGCGTTAATTAAGGGGGTGGGTGCACCATGGCCGCATGGGCCCACCATAATGAACCTGTTGTACATCCACGACCATTCATTCTTCCATCTCATTTTATTATTTATCCAAAAAATTAAGCAGATCCAAATATCCAGTGGACGACCTCACTCCTTTGGCGGTGACTCCAGTGACCTCGCGACAAGTGGATAACTATTTGCCAAAAGGTTGTGTAAATGGATATCTGACTATGCGCTGCCCACTTACTTTTTCATTCAACTATTCTGGTCGAGAAAGATTCTCCTTCAACGATTAAGTTATAATTATATTAAAAAATAATGCTTCCTTAGCTATAAGTCATTCCTACCAATGATGACCATCTAGGACGGGAGAGGTGCTATGCGTGACTTCGAGACTAAATATAGAATGTTTCTTCTCATTCCTTGAAAACAATGGTAATTGACAGTTAAAAACTCAGTATGACCTTATCAACAGTTGAATAGCAAAATAAACGTTAGGGCGAGCCTTAGGTGGGCCCTTGGTAATTTTTAAATGTAAGCATTCAGTCACCTCTGTTACTGTGGTGTGGTCCACCTGAGTTCTAGATCGGCATATGTTTTGGGACTTCATACTAAAATCATCTCTAAAAATAGATGGACGGCATAGATATACAACATATTCATCAACGTGGGCCCACGGTCATTGTAAGGCGCACTGTTTAAAATCTTTTCCGCTCCCCACCTCGAACCGGTCAAAAAAGCATATTCTACTTGTATAACTCTTGCACTTAATGTTCAGTGCATTTAATGCAACTAAGTTTATTATTCGGTTGTGGTTCACTTGAGCGTTGGATCTGTCTAATTTTTATATTCATGCATTAAAATGATACCGGAAAAAGGATTGACGACTTGGATATATAGATACATTACGGTGGGCCTGCCCACCTAACTGCCCGTTCGAGGTAAGAGATGCGCGGGTGTAGCACGCAATCCGCGTCCATCGTAGTGATGGCGTCCTTTAGGGCGTGTTTGGCCGGACCGATTCCATGGGATTAGGAGGGATGAGATCGGTTTTAATGTAATGGTGGCAGCGTCAGTCGACGGTCAACATCCCATGGGATTCTTACGTCGCAGGACAAAAACGCCAGCCTGTTTGGATATGTACAGGCATCCTGGGACGAGTAATCAGAACCCGTTTGGATGCACCCTTTGTCGGTATTAGCTGTATGGATGTTAACTTATTCAAAAGGCCTGGGCTAACATCCTCTCAAACCAGCCCACTTAGCTGGCAGTCGGTGCTACGTGGGACCCACTCAGATGTATGTGTTTCATCCATACCATTTATATGTTTTCACAGTTCATTTTATATCACTACAGTAAAAAATTGTGCCAAATCCAAATCCCAAATGGACCACGTTACATGAAACAGATTTTAATGATTTTTATGCATTAAAAACTGTGTGGGCCCATAAAAGTTTTGGATGTAGCTGATCTTTGTTTTTTCCCTTCATTTGGGTTTGTTGTATGTACTAATCAACATATTGAGTGTCATGTGAATAGTACAGTGGGGATTAGATAATTTTAATGGTGGATATCCATTTTTGGCAGTTTCTTTGGTGCGGTGGTCCACCTGAGATGTATATCATTGTCATTTTTTGGTAAAGAGCCTTGAAACTGAAGTTGAAAACAGATGAACTGCATCAATTAAGATAAGTATATGAAATAAACGTGGTAAAGCCAGAATTATTTTTTCCCTAACATAGTAACATTGTATGCTTAATTAGTACTGAAAATGTTTACTAGAGAAATCAAGTGACGAAAGTTTGATAACAATATACAGAATAAAAAACACAACTACAATACTCGTTAGCAATGCAGCTAATATTTCACCCCTTGACACATGGGCATCATCCGTTGAAGTCGGTTGACAAACCACTGATCGAGTTGTCTGTTGAGTCGAGTCCCATGACGTCCTCCGGGAGGCGAGCCCATCCCTGGAATGGAATGTAGGTGCCTTGATGTGCGGCGATACTATACTTTCCTGAGCAATGGTGCGAGAATGATAACTCTCCCAATAAGCTGCAGCTTCTCTCCAATTTTTGAAGGCCCGATACCTACTACCGCTGTATCCTTCTACTTCCAATCGGGCCTCTTCTCAGGATAGATAAATTCCCGCACGATGACCAATTAGAACAACATAATATTTTTCTTTCTTCATCTATAGAAATAAATAACACTTAATCAATTCATGAGATTGCATAGTGAAATGAATATAGCAAATTCAATAAGATATTAGTAGATACACTTACCTTGATCCCTCGTCGAATACCTATATTAGAGCTTACATATCTCAAATTTTTGAATTTAAGATTTGACTAATATCATGAATGTCTACTTGATATGATGATATGAAAGCATTATAGTTATCGATTGTAAGCAGTTTAATGTCATCTACAAAATGTAAACCTACTAAGATCAAACTAACCCGAAACCAAAAAAGAAATCCACACAACCAAGCAATACATATATATATATATATATATATATATATATATATATATATATATATATATATATATATATATATATATATATATATATTAGTTATTACAATTTCAGAAACATAAGTTGTATCATCATGTGACAAAGCCCATCAAACGGAACCACTAGCACCATTACCAAACTTATCTTGAAGGATTTGTTTTAACCAATTGACACGCGCTCAGGGCGTAGGTTGACAAAGAAGGATTCCATGTTCTCGTCTCTGCTTAAGAGTTGACCAACTTCAAGGAACTCAGAATTGGTTAGGCCATGCGCCTATTCGAGCACCTCCAGAACTTTGCTAGTTCGGTTGACCTCCTTTCCTAGCCCAAGTCACGTATAGCTGCCGCAACAGACCTCAAAGAAATGTCAAGTACATCACATGGTCGAGGTGGGTGCTGTCGTTTCTTGGTGCTACTCTCACTCCCACTGCGGCCATGATCCGTATCAGATGTCTGAGTGGGAGTGCCGCGATAACATTGATTTTGCATGCTCGCTGTGTCCGAGGAAAATTGACCGCGCATGGTCCCTATAGAATTCTCTAACGTATCCTCGGAGAGGTCAACATGATCATCAAGATCGTCATCTAACTTCGTCCAAGTCTCATTCAAATCTCGATTAATCCTAGATGACGATGCAGCCATTGTCCTTGATCCCTTTACATAACGTCCGGTCGCTTGATCAGAGTCGACGATAACCCTTAGGTCATCCATTCTCTCGATCCTCTTGCCCCGTAGTCTCGCAGCGTGTGGGTATGACTACAGAAACAGAACACTCTGCATTATTTCCATGAATTCGAATTTACATAATCAGAGTGATCGGTTGAAAGCTAGGGCGTATTTGGCCGAGTGTTGGATGTGGTATTAGATGGAATTAGGAGGGTTATCCAACGCCCTACCATCCCATCCGCCTGTTTGGGATGGCGGGATGCGCCTTACCCTCGTAAACAATGCCAAGATCTAAGATGGATTTGCCAATCCCGGGATGGGAGTTTTCACTGCTATGTGGGGCCTACCGAGATATCCACTCCCTCCAACGTTTTCATCAGCCTACATTCAACCATAAACCTATTTTCAGGCCGATATAAAACAATGAGTGGGGCACACCACAAGAAGATGTGGGGATGCAAACCCATCCATTTGTGAGGGTCTAAATAGGCTGTTGTATATCCCATGGGCGATCCTAAACCCATGGGATCGCCCATGGGATCAAGGGACAAATACTGACACCATCATCATTATCTTAAAATCCATTCCATCCCTCTTAATCCCATGGGATCGGTCCGGCCAAACACGCCCAAGGGCCTGTTTGGCCAGGCAGATCCCACGGTATTAGGAGGGATGGGATCGGCAATATCCTTGGATAAGCATGACGAGCCAAACAGATCCGGTGAACTTGTCCTGGGATATAAGCAATCCGATGGATCTTAAGACAATCCCCTGACATCACCATCATTACCTTAAAATTGATCCTATCCCTTGGTTGAATGGATTGGAAGGTAAAATCCCGGGATATGCTGGGTGTGCCAAACAGACCTAATGAACTTATACCAAGATATAGGCAATCCCATGGATTTTAAGACAGTCCACTGACACCACCATCATTACCTTAAAATTGATCCCATCCCTCCTAATACCATGGGATCTGCCAGGCCAAACAGGCCCTAATACATGAAATAGACAGATATAGAACAACTTGATTTAATAGTACCTTGAGATACTCTTCCCATACTTCATATGGCGCAGTGACCACCATACGCTCATTGTCCCAGTCGAATCCACTAGCAGCAAGCATGTCCCTGACATCATTGTACTCTATTTTGTGATATCGGAGTCTGTTTTGTACGTTCTGCCAAGTGACAGGCACCCCTGTTTGTCTTGTCACTTGCTCGATCGTAACTTGATATGCTTCTCTTTTGAAGCCATTGTCGGCTTTCCTTCCCAGCGCGATTTGTTCCAACAATGTGTTACATAATATTTGATCCATTGGAGAGCTCCACTTGCTCTTTGCTGCCCGGAAGAGGGGTTCTGCAAGGGATTTGGTTGTCTTTTCTCGGGTGAACATCGCGTAGGTAAAGCAGGGGACCGAACGGGCGACTGTATCGGTGTGCATGTATCAGATGGACAATTGTCCGACATTTCACCTATACAGAAAACAAAATATTATGTGCTCTGTTATTCAAATCCATAAACCACCCAAGTTCAATGCGTAAAGAAGTGTCGGATGTTTTTGGCAAATTATACGGTTGATTAACAGGACAAGAATAATCCCTATGAAATCATGAAGTGAGTTGTCTCCAAACCTGAATTTGTTTATTTGGTCCGTGCATGTACAAAATGCAATATAGTCTTCTATTGCGTTTGGTAGGTATAATACAAAGTGCAATATGGTCTTGTAGGGTGTTTGGCAAGTACAGTACAAAATGCAATCTGGCTTGTCATTTTCTTAGACTTGGAGTAGCATTAGATGCATGCGATAATCCAATCAATGACCACCAAAATGGAGTAGCATTAGTGTGCAAGGAAAACTCGAGGTTACTCGTAAGTTGTTCTAGTGTTGCTCCTACTTGCATTGGTTAACTTGAACACTCCAAGTGATCAATCTGAATTGTCCAGTAAGTCCAGAACACATTTCATGGGCCACATGCAAAATCACATTGTTTCAATGATCCAATCGATCCTTGAGTTGGCCTTATTCTCTATAGATATCTTCTTTCCAGTCCATGGATGGATGGTTGCAAATATCAATTGCCTAATAAAAGTGATTCTTTAGAATGAATAGCAATCCATGATATTGTTTTTCACAACAAGATGTATCAATCTAGCTATATTTTTGGATTTTCTATTTGAAGCTTAACCAAAGCTCCTTCTTAAAATCCAAATAAAAAACAGTAATATCTGTATTCGGGAAAATACTATTAAGCTCTTAGAAAAATAAAAAATCTCATAAACCCAGTTCAATAATCAAAATCTAGAAATGAATTCTGCAGTCTTACACTTTTCTAATAGAGGTTATAGCAGCAGAACACTAGAAGAAGAAATCAAGAGATTTCACTTTTCTAACAGAAATTATAGCAGCAGAATACAAGAAGAGGAAAACAAAAATATCCACTCTTCTAACAGAGATTACAGCTGCAGAACTCAAAAAGAAGAAAACAGTAGAAAATGGTTTTTCTTTATTCTTCTGTTTGCAGATTGCAAATGCAAGATTTATTTACAAGGTAACCTTAGACACACCACTCATATATGATGAGCGAATCAAAGCAAGACAACAACAATTTGAGAAAAGTACAAATTGCAAAACGAAGACTCACATGTTCTACTCTCTACCAATCACACAAACTTTCACTAAATTAAAAAAATGCCCACCCATCAGCTGTCAAAATAGATGTTGAATTGCATCCAGCTATGATAACAAATGGAGTCTTCAGCTAGAACAACATAGTGATCGATTCTTCTTGTTTTTGATAGAACACAAATGGTATTATAAGAATTTAGAAAATAACATAGAGACCAACTGTGCAAGAAGGCAATGGATAGTTGTTAGTTATTCAAGACCACTCTAAAAAAAATTTGCCCAGGAAGCCACAGCCTCAAATATCATTTACAATAGAGTGCATACAGAGTATTGGTATGCCTAGGTAACTGCATATGTTAACAGATTAGTAATTGATGGATTTTCTATGATGGGTTTCAACAGACATGTCTCCTTATCAAGAATGTAACATCTACAACAGCAACAAAGTTACCTAATAATGCATGATCAGTGAAACGAACATGCTATCACTCTTTGCCAATATATAAATGATCAACTATATTTTGCACCTGAGCTTGTTAATATATGCGAACATGAAAAACACATGTTAACTGAATGATTGCAAATGCATAGCTACTTATCTCACACACGTTAACTGAATGATTGCAAATGCATAGCTACTTATCTCACACACGCTAACTAAATGATTGTGAATGCATAATTATCTGTTTCACCAAAGCCAACACTATCAGTCAAACTAATTTAATTTTAAGCTAAATGTTCCACTGTTGAAAAAATGATTCAACATGTACCCAATGGCTGCTTCAAACTGGGTCATTTTCCTAATAAAAATATTTAATAACCTGTGTAGTAGGTGTAATGAATCTTATCACTACCCCACCTGATCAGTTGGTGACAAGATTCAGTCCTATGTAGATGGCGACAAGCTTTTTGAACCAATTATCTATTGACAGTCATCACTATGCTACTACAGCAATATGAAATTTCTTGATCTTCTTAAATTGGATTGCTTTTTTTTAACCAGCATCACCAAACTTCAATCTTAAAAAAAAAAAAGAAAAAAAAAAAGAAAAAAGATAACAAGGGTTTGAATCGTTTCACAGTTAATAGGTAGCCTTCATGATATTGCGTGACTTATATCATGTTTACATTACCTTGCTTGAAAAATGCAGTTGTGTAGGGCCTATTCCATGTCTGTATCATGTGCTTGAAAGATTTGTGTTGTAGGAAACTAAAACATGGAACTCAAGATAAACATTGTGATTGTCTGTAATATCGACCATGAGAAGTTATCATGTTGGCCCAATAGTTTGGGAGATAGAGATGCCATTCCAAAGGAATGTGTTTGCCATCTCCAGACTTTCTAGGTTTTTTGTTATTGTTTTTTTTTTTTTTTTTTTTTTTCTTTTCTTCTTCATAGTTATTGATGTTGGTTGGGTTCTATTTTTTAAATATAGTTGAGGCCTGTTTTTTCCATCCAAAAGGGTTGTTTGATGAAAGCAATATAGCATCTTCATAGGAATCCAAAGCCATATCACAACTGTAGTATTCGAATGGAGGATGTCTTAAAGGCATCATTCCCATCAGAAGAACAACGAGTGGATATTTTAAGAGAAAGCTCAATAAAAAGATATGGTAGGAAGAAGCACAAAATATCATTTTCAAGTCTCTTTTTCTTTACTTTGGTTGGCCTAATTGTTCTGTTATTTTAAAATTTAATTTTGAGAGTAGCAAGCAATTGCATATGTAGAAGAAGATAAATACATAGAATACAAAGTTTTTTCAGTTTCCCCAATAATACATGGGTACAAATTTCCATGAAAAGTATTATAAAGATTGTAAGACAGAGAAAATTCATATGTATTGTTCTGAACTCCAAAAATTAACCACTGATGTATTGTACTGGCAAAGAGCTATTTCACTTCGGTGACAAACCATTGAAATACTTCAAAGAACCAAGTTCAAGTTTGAATCCTACTTTAAGTTCTTGAAGGTCATTGACAACGGATTAAGACTATTTGCAATGAAGAGTACAAACAAGTAACTATACACTGTTCCTGTTTTGTGCTTTGTACAATTTACCAATAAGAGAAATATGCTCAGCTGCAAATATTAATCAATCAGTTCCTTCAATCAAGATTAATTGACAATTACAGATTGATCAATTCGAAGCAAAGCTTCTTTCACTTTATGTGATTATTAACCATAACGTAATAAATTTCTAACTACTTGAATGCAGTTAGCAATGAATTTCAAATAACGATATGGTCTTCCAAACAAGAAATGCATTCCAAACAACATACCCATTTAATTCCAGATCCGATGAATTTCTATCTGACCAGCCTTGCAGTTCATTTTCATTGGCCTAAAAACACAGCACCTTATTCCTCACACGGGCGACACCAGTGAAAAGAATGGCCAAAACAATGGTTTTCTATCAATTATTTCTTATACATCCAGTCCATTTTAGAATATATCCAGAACGTCAGGCCCACCGTTACCAACCTGATGCAAAACTTGGCAAGCACGCATGCATCTGATGTTAGCATGCATGCTTGCATGTGGATGGACAGGGCTCCATAGGCGTGTGGGTTTAGGAAACTTGTTAGTGATGGGTAGTGAGATCGATTTTTCCAGGCGTGAAAAATGGATTATGAAACCCAAATGGTAAATCAGTTATTGTGATTTATCCAACCAATCCACACAACCTCAATTAATATAAACTGGGCCATCTTGGCCAATCGGGCATTTTCATGATAACTGGTTTCCAAATCCTCAAGAGAAGCTAGAAATCCCAATCCACCGCTGAACCCATTCAAAAATTGATTTGAAGACATGTTCATCAACAAAAATAGGGCACAAACTCCATCGAGGTTGCAAAAACCCATTTTCTATGAGATGGTTCGGTTACCTACCCGCAAACGCTGACCGTCAACACTCTGGCTATGAAAGATGGAGAAGAAGAATGACCTGATCTCAACCAGCAAACAGATCCCGTCAACACCCTGGCTAGTGAAGGAGGGGAAGAGGACTCACCTCTCGATCTCTTGCCTATCCCCACCAACCAGCATAGTCCGATTTATAATCACATGCACGGAAGCTGTCGCTCGGAATCGTCCTTTCCATCACCCACCTGGTCTCCTGCGCCCGTCGTCTGAAGACCATCCTTCCATATCCATTCATGAATCCTATGAGATATGGAGGTATGGTGAAACTGGCAGCGGGATTTGCCGAATCCGACTCCTAGATAACCTGCGCGGATTATGAGGGCGGCGCCAGTCGACTGTCCAAACAGTCGATGGGATGGAATATTCCTGGATAACCCTTGAAAGTCGTTGTAATTCCATATCCCACGCTCGGCCAAACACGGCCTTAAGACAGTCAAGGGACACGGATTTCCAGCGAAAATGCTTTTGCAGTGAGTTACTGTGCAAGGGTTCTAGGTGCGGCTCAATATGATGTTGGTGAGAAATCCAACCCATCTATCAACTTTTTATATCTAATTTTTGGATATTGGTCCAAATATAAGGTCGATCCAAATTTCAAATGAACCATACAAGAGGTAATAGAGGGTATTACCACGTTTGAAACATTTATACGACTACAAAAGTTTTGTGCTAGTTAGGGCCTGTTTGGGCCGTGGGATTAGAAGGGATTAGGTGGGGATGGGATTCAAATAACATAATTATTACCCATGCTAGGAATTGTCCCTTATTACCATGCAATAAGATTAATGCCATGCTTTGTTGGTAATATGGTGGTACATTAAATGGATATACCCACCATCATTTAAAATTATCAGAAGTAACACACGTGTTATATCTAAATTGTTCATTTGTTTTGGCATCTTTCTCATTGACAGTTTGGATGACATATGAACATTAAGTTGCCCCACTGTTTCATCACGTATGCCCATTTAAGTTTTGGATCATCCTCATTTTTGTCCACGTCCTAAATTTGGCTTGTAAAATTGAAAGACATACTATATTTCTCACCAACATGCTAATGGACATACTGTATTTCTCACCAATATAGCAGTGTGCAAGATCTTCCTGCGAGAGGCATTTGCAGGAATCCGCGTGCCAAAGGTGCAAAATGATATATTTACCATATCCAAACGTCCATCCATTTGGGAGATCATTGCAGATCAATATCCCAAAAATGAGTAATTTCCAATTCTCAAGTGGACCACACCCCGTATCGAAGTGGTTACTATGATTTTCACTGTTAAAACATTCGTAGGCATTACTGTAACGTTTATGTTGCGTCCAATACAAACTGTCCGTCCATTTGACGAGCTCATCTTAAGGCTTGAGATGAAAAATAAGACAGATCTAGCAATCAGTGGACCGCACGGCAAAAAGCAACGGGGGATTGAATATCTACCATTGAAACCCTTTGTGGGGTCACGGAAGTTTTGGATCAAATTTTTTTTTTCCTTTTCGTTCAGGTGTTTGTGAACCTATTAACAGATTAGATGAAAAATAAACATTATGGTGGGCCCTATGAATTTTTTTAACGGTGAAAATCATTATCTCCGCTGCAATTTATGGCGTGGTTCAGATGATATTTGGATTTGATTCATTTTTTGCATGATACTCTAAAATGATCTCGAAAAATAGATGAACGGTGTAGATATGATAAATACATCAGTTTGGGCCTGTTACCTTGATCTCCTTTGAACCGTTCGTACAACTCGGAGCCGAGTAGCGTTACCCGCAGCCTATGTAGCCAGAGTTGCTCCTCTCTCTCCCGCCTATCCTCTCTCTCCCATTGCTCTTCTTTCTCTCGCTCGGCCTCTGTCCACCGCCGCCGGCGCTCTCTTTCGCTGCTCTCTCTCCGCCGCCGGCCGCCTCTCTCTCTCGCCGTTTATCTCTCTCTCGTTGCTTCTCTCTCTCTCGCGCATCCTCTCTCTTTCACTGCTCTTCTATCTCTCGCTGGTCCTCTCTCTCGCCGTTCACCACCGCCGCGGCATCTCTCTCTCCATCTCTTCTATCCCTGTTGCTGCGTGCGTGCGGCTGCCCCTGCCCTCTCTCAATCTCTCTGTCGCTCGTCCTCTCTCTCTAGCTGCTCCTCTATCTCTAACCGCCGCCGGCCATCTCTCTCGTTGCTCTCTCTCCGCCGCCGGCCCTCTCTCTAGCTACTCTCTCGCCGTCGCCGGCCCCCTCTCTCGCCGTTCATCTCTCTCTCTCGTTGCTCCTCTCTCTCGCCTATCCTGTCTCTCTCTCACTGCTCTTATATATCTCGCTGGTTGTCTCTCTCTCTCTCTCGCCATTCACCACCGCCGCGGCATCTCTCTTTCTCTCATTCTCTCTGTCGGTCGTCCTCTATCTCTCTGGCTGCTCCTCTCTCTCACCGCCGACGTTCCTCTCTCTCGCTGCTCTCTCGCCGCCGCCGGCCCCCTCTCTCTCGTCGTTCTTCTCTCTCTCTCGCCTATCCTCTCTCTCTCTCTCACTGCTCTTCTATCTCTTGCTGGTCCTCTCTCTCTCTCGCCATTCACCACCGCCGCGGCATCTCTCTCTCTCCATCTCTCTCACTTTCTCTCTCGATTTTAAAAATAACAATGTTTAATTTTCTTTTGTTGATCCATGCTTTTGATTCTAACATCTAGTGTTTGCCTATCTGGTTTTGAATTATACCCTTTCCTTCTAACAAAATTTCCCATTTTTTAAGTATATTACTGTATTACTGTTTAGCTGAATTGGGGAAAATACTATACTGATATTTTTGAGGTTTTTGTCAGGATTTTTTTCCAACAAAAACAATGATGAATGGAGTATTACCAGACGTGGATCGGGACATCCCCAATGTTCGCAATGTTGCTGTCTTTCTTATTATATTTTCTGCCTATGAGTTTGTTGGTGATTTCCCTGGCGGCCTCCTTCATCACCCGTTCCCCTCTATGGCCAACTACACCATTTTCACATTAGGATTTATGCTTCTTTTCCTCTCCTTCTTATTTCCTGAGGAGTCCGTACCACAAGTGGCAAAGAAGCTGTTTTGTATAGCTGCTGAACACTGTCGCCTTTCAATCGACGCTGCTGCTCGGGCCGGTTCGTTGGTTGGAGAAATGTCATACATGATTTTGGCCAAGATGAAGCAGAAGATGTTCAAGGTGTTATTATTCCTTATTACCACGGTTGCTGTCTTGGGATTGTTGCATAGCTCGCTGTCTGCCTCCCTCACAAATTCCTCTCCGTTCTCCGTGGGCAGGCCCGTCTCTAGCCGCGAACGGGAAGTTCCGTAGTCAAGCATACCGTGATGTATCTCTTTATCCACGCCTTCCATCCCTTACCTCCAATTATTTTATCTTTTTATTGTATGCTCAAAAAATGAACAGATCAAACAGTCACGGTGGCCCCGGCCCACATAACTGGACGTTTGTGGCTGGAGGCGGATGCAGCGGCTGTTTCGGACTCTTGTATATGGACTTTGTTATACATATGGGGGAAATGCTCACCCGCGCACTAGTGCGCAAGGAACTGGTGCGAACTTTGTTGAGAACCCATCATACGTGATGTGGATCCAAAATCTGAACCGTTCATGTGAAGCAACATCTCGTGAAACCCCCACGCCCAAGTTCTACTTTGATCTAAACTTTGATGGCCATGAAAAATGAAAACAATTTCCTCCCTTGATTTACATTTCTCTTAGCTATGGCCCACAAAAATTTTAGATCAGAATGAATATTTGTCACATAGAGTTTCATGGGATTCTGCATCACATGGACCGTTCAGATTAGACACCCATAACACGTGTGCAAAGGTGTACACATGCATGGGTGCGCAGGTGAGCATGACTCGGAAATGCTAACCCGCGCACCAGTTCACTGTTAACTGGTGCGAACTTTTTTGAGAACCCATCGTATGTAGATTCAAAATCTGAACCGTTCATGTGAAGCAGCACCTCGTGAAACACTTCAGGCCCAAGTTTTACTTTGATATAAAACTTTGATGGGCATAAAAAATGAAAACAATTTCCTCCCTTGATTTGCATTTCTCTATGCTATGGCCCATCAAAATTTTAGATCAGGGTGAATATTTGTCACATAGGGTTTCATGGGATTCTGCATGACATGGATCGTTCATATTAGACACCCATAACACGTGTGCAAAGGTGCACACATGCATGGGTGTGCAGGTGAGCATGACTCATATGGGGACGCACTAGTTCACAGGATACTAGTGTGAACTTTTTTGATAACCCATTATACGTGATGTAGATACAAAATCTGAACTGTTCATGTGAAGCAGCACCTTATGAAACCCCCCAGGCTCAAGTTTTACTTTGATCTAAAACTTTGATGGGCCATGAAAAATAAAAGCAATTTTCTCCCTTGATTAGTATTTCTCTTAGCTATGGCCCACCAAAATTTTAGATTAGGGTGAATATTTGTCACATAAGGTTTCATGGGATTCTGCATCACATGGACCGTTCAGATTAGACACCCATAACACATGTGCAAAGGTGCACACATACATGGGTGCGCAGGTGAGCATGACTCACATGGGGTAATGCGCAGCATGACTTATACGGGGAAATGCTATGCACCAGTTCTGGGAACTAGTGCAAACTTTTTTGACAACCCATCATATGTGATGTGGATCCAAAATCTGAACCGTTCATGTGAAGCAGCAACTCGTGTAACCCCTTAGGCTCAAGTTTTACTTTGATTTAAAACTTTGATGGGCCATGAAAAATGAAAACAATTTCCTCCCATGATTTACATTTCTCTTAGCTATGGCCCACCAAAAATTTAGATCAAAGTGAATATTTGTAATATAGGGTTTCATGGGATTCCGCATCACATGGACCGTTCAAATTAGACACCTATAACACGTATGCAAAGGTGCACACATGCATGGGTGTGTAGGTGAGCATGACTAATACGGGAAAATGCTCACCCGCGCAGCATGACTCATGTGGGGAAATGCTAACTCGCGCATAAGTTCGCATGTAGCTGGTGGGAACTTTTTTGAGAACCCATCATACGCGCTGTGGATCTAAAATCTGAACTGTTCATGTGAAGCAGCACCTCATGAAACCCCTAAGGCCCAAGTTTTACTTTGATCTAAAACTTTAATGAGCCATGAAAAATGAAAACAGTTTCCTCCCTTGATTTACATTTCTCTTAGCTATGGCCCACCAAAATTTTAGATCATGGTAAAAATTTGTCGCATGGGGTTTCATGGGATTTCACATCACATGGACCGTTCAGATTAGACACCCATGACACATGTGCAGTTCAGATTAGACACCCATGACACATGTGCAAAGGTGCGCATGTGCATAGGCACGTAGGTGAGCATGACTCTCTCTCTATAATAAATATATATATATATATATATATATATATATATATATATATATATATATATATATATATATATAAGTGAATTTTTATTTGCTGTGTTGAACGCACGTGAAACAGTAAAGGGATTGACTGGTGTACCGCGCACCACCAAACTACCTAGTTCATTAGCGTCACCAAGTTCAGAGGATCAAAGGTCTTCAATCTATACATGGATTGAACAGCATGATCGATTGAACCTTGAATTATACAAATTAGTCTTTGGGCAATTTTTGACGGTATCAATTAATTGAATTGTTGAGTCGATCAATTGACGAAATTAAAAAAAAAAATACTTGTAAACTCTCTGAACCCTTTTAAGCATGTTCGGGCAACCAAACACGTGGTGCTCGATTGATCGAGGACCGCTTGATTTGATGTCAATCAATTAGTGGTCTAAATGATGACACGCACATTTTTACATAATTGCATAATTAATTTCTTATTTCAAGGTGTTATGTTATATATATGGGTGTAATTGTGGGATTATGGTATTTCAATTGGGGCCTAAATGTTTATAGGGTTTTCAGAGGAGAAAATAATATTTTTCTGATCGTAAGTCTATCCATCTCTCATATTTTTCATTTCATTTTCATAGTAATTGTTGTCATTTTCATAATATATATATATATATATATATATATATATATATATATAGAGAGAGAGAGAGAGAGAGAGAGAGAGAGAGAGAGAGAGAGAGAGAGAGAGAGAGAGAGAGAGAGAGAGAGAGCATGTGTTGAAAAGAATTTGTCATGATACACATGAATATCAGAGTTGCTAACTGCTCCGGCTTATTGGCGGACGCATGGTCCATTTCACATGATAGTGGCATGCACTCACAGTGAAAATTGTGAAAATGTAAATTTATGTAAAGAATTTTTATTTTTAACTTTAAATCACACTTATGTAGCGCTTTTTTGTTGGGACACAAATAAGTATCACCCTGTAATCCTGAGCTCGAAATAGGTAGGGCTTTAAAGAGCCCATGTCGATGTATGTACGGATGTTACCATTAATTCTTCCATTTGAAATATCATTTAAGGATATAAGCTTAAAAGACGAGACAGATCCAAGGTTCAAGTGAACCACACCAAGCGAAGAAGTAGTTATAACGGTTGGGGCTGCCGGTTGAAACGTTCTGGGGCCCACCCTGATGTTTATTTACCATATAACCTTTTCAGGTCACGTAGACCTGGATGAAGGGAAAATATAAATATCACCATTGATCAAAACTTCTACAACTCCTAAGAAGCTTTTAATGGTGGACATTTAATCCCCATTGTGTGGTTCACTTGAGCATTAGACATGCCTTATTTTTGGGCTTACACCCTTAAAATGATATGAAAAAAAATGAATGACCGTGTGGATAAAATCCATAAATTAGGGTGGGTCCCTCAGAACTAGGGCCGAAAGTTGGCGAGTTAGGTTGGGTCCGGTTGGTGCTCAACCCTAGACCAACTCAAGGTTCCTATGCCTCAACCCCAACCCAACTTCGAGTTGAAAATTCTCAACCCAAGCTCAACCCAAGTGGGCTAGTTCGGGTTGGTCTAGTAGATATATGCTAATATTTTTATTATTACAATAGTTCATTATATTTTCAATACACGTCTTATTTTTTGCACCTATAATTTTATTAATTATATATGTAGTTATTTATAGTAAAGAAGTTCATTTTTTTTTTTTCTAAACAAACAAGCTAAAATACAAGACAACTACTCCTTTAAAAGCTGTATTGTGTATCAAGCAATCTATTCGGCATATCTTGTTAGCTTAAGTCATCCGAAATGACGTGGACCAATGAAACCCGACGGCATTGGAAGTTCCTGTGCTTTCAACACAAACAATCCGCACTCAATTATAAATAATTTTTAAGGAACTTATATACTGATCGGATTCGGGTTGGGTCAAGCAACTCGAGACTTCAACCTGAACCCAACCTAAGTTTTGTCGGGTTGATGTTTGTATGGCACAAGCCCGATACCAAACCCGATACATCCTACCCAAGCCTAACCCAATGTTGAGCCAGTCACAAGTAGGTGGAGTTGAACCCACCCAACTTTCAGCCCTACTCAGGACCCCACCCATTCCAAGTTAGGATAGGCGGTGTGGTCCCCATCCATCACACACCGACAGATCCTGGCAATAGTACGCAGACAATGCCAATAACTTAAAAAAGAAGCGGTCAATGCCAAATTATACCAACCCGGCCCATATTTTAATGCAAAGGAGAAGGACGCTGATAATGCCACGTTGCACTTTATTTCAACTCCATGGGCATCTAGAACATGATCAATGACCCACATGCAATCTATATGTGCTCCACGTACTTTTTTGTGTTCTCTTCTTCTTCTTTTTATTTATTATTATTATTATTTTTAGCCAGCGGGCTTCTTGATGGATACAACAAACCTCCAATATCAGTTTTGGACATGCCAAGACAACCTTGGCACGTGCTCCAAAGTATCTAGAAGAATAGATTTAAAAATACAACACTGTATAGACTTAAACATTGCAACCTTCCCATCGCACCAATGTTTCAATTGTGGTGGGAGAGAAGACATGTGAAGGCAGTGGAGTCATTCGCGTATATATACGTCTCCTGTGGAGAGACGGTTCCATCCATGGTAGATGCCATAAATTTAACGGTCTACATCACGAAAACGTTACGGTGGTCGGTAGTTCATAAACATCTGTTTTGAATTTCTAACATCCACAAAAGAACCCTCAGTTTGAATGGCATAGATGGCTGTATATATATCCCTAGTCCCAACTGGATGCGGATTGCCTGTGACTTCCCGAGCCCGCCGTGATGTCTGTGAAAAATCCATTCTTTTCATCCGTTGGCTACAGGAAAGTTAAAGAGTAAGGGTTAATACCATAAAATGAGTTAGCAAAATGGATAGAGGGTAAACAACGCCTCCAATTCAATTCACCATGCACATGCCAAATATGTTAACCATCCAATGCCCTGGTCGAGGTCATCAGATGCAATATGAAAGAATCAGATCAACACATATAGATCACTCCAGATCTCGACCGCTCGATGCTCTGATCGGAACCTAGTAGACATTGCGTGATGGAACAAATCTATGCTGACCCATAGTCCAAGGCCAACTCTACAAACATCCATACAAACGCCAAAATGGATGTATGGTTGCTCAACACCAAAAAAAAAAAAAAAAAAAAAAATCAAAAATCAAAAATTCAAAAAATCTAAAAATACCAATGCATCCCACATTCCATACACTACTTAGTCCTCTATAATTCTAAGTAGGTGCCAGCACAACATTAAACTTGGTTTTGGTTTTTATCAATTCTTCAATTTTCTCTGAAATCATAAGCAGACATAAGATGATCCACCATAAATTATAGTGCCAAGCCGATCATTCTGGAAACTGATAGGTTTAAAATACTTTGTTTTGATACCTGGATTAGCATAATCCTACTCTAACTTGTAAAAAGATCTTTTACAAACAAGGGTGACAAAATCTATAAGTCAAATGGATAAAAGCCTACTCTAGATAACTCTAATCCAAGACACATGCAAAATTATTATATTGTAATGTGGGAGATCCGCGAAGCTGCAAAACGCGTAGGTATTGCAAGCGATTCTAGGAGATTGTGCAGCATTAAAAAACTACTCCATATCCAACATGTATTATCCTCGTAAGTTCATGCGCTCATAGGGGTTCTAACCACTCAAATATCTAACCTGGTAGATTTCTTCAATGTGTATGCCAATCAACAGTGTAAAAGGGTTAGAATCAGATATCATAATATTTTTATAACGCTTGTGAATTTTCTGAGTTAAGCCTTTAACCGAGCAAGCTTATCTATTATCATACCCTGGCAAGTAAAGAAACTAATCGCATCTTCATCTACTCCAGATGGGTTGTCCACTAGCTTTAGCATTTGGTTATACCCCAACATCTGCCAAAGAGAAGCATCTCTAGACACCCCAACACTGATGCACGGAGACGGTGGATACCATCTTTGCACGGAGACGATAGAAGCCCCACTGTCTTTGCAGAGAGGCGGTGGAGACTCCATCTTTGCACGCACGAAACCGTTTGCGGGTTCTGGCCACTAACGAGTTTGACCAGCCCCATGTTTACACGTTAACTGCTAATGAGCTGGACCAACCCGTTGCCTACATATTAGTTCAGTTCACGTGTGCTTCACTTTTGCCCGAAACTATGGTTCAGACGATGAGTTGGACCAATCCATGAGTACTCGCGTGTTAGTTGAAAACAAGCTTGTGGCTCGTGAGAGCTGAACCAGCCCCTCTAAAATGCCTATAAAGGAGGTTTTGACCTTCAGAGCAAGGGGCGAGAGTGCAGAGTGCAGAGTCCAAAGGCAGAGGCAAGCATTAGAGATAAAATGTTGATATTTCGAGAGAGGTTATGAAAGGAGGGTGAGCGTTCTGTCGAGCTCTATTCTTCTGCTTCTCTTTTGATCTTTATTTTCTCTATACCTCTTTATTATTTCGAAATCTTCTTCTTGGCCTTTTTTATTATTTCAAACTCATCTTTTTTCCTTTTTGTTATTTTGAACCCTTCTTTCAAATTATCTGTTATTTCAAATTTAAATCTTTTGTTTCTATTTACAAGCTAAATTTATATTTTTAATCTATCCTTTTCTAGTTTGCATATTCCAAGTCTCCTGCTTTAAACACCTATGGAAGTAAGCTCTGCTCTGACATCACGTAAAGTATTCTCTTTATATAGTTATCTCTCTTGATGATCTTCTGTATCAGAAAACATGGCTTGAATGAGTAACTAAAAATTCTATATTGTTTTTATCTTCCACACTTTGATCGAAAATCTATTTTTATTATTTTGATTTTATTTTTTATTTATCTTTTGTGGTTTAAATATTTAAATCTTAGTATTTTACTGAAAGTTTCTTAAATCTCCTTTAGAAGTATACAAATTAGGAAAGTAAAGACTTTGTTTCACACGAGTAGTAAAAGGGTACTCAAGCTCTTCCTTTTTTGTAACCGAGACTTTTAACCAGAATCCATGGCGCAGACTTATCCAAAAGTCATTTGAATTGAGAATTCTTCAATTATCCCGATCTTTGGACAATTCTACTGATTTTAGCCAACCATAGATTTTGAAGCCTTATTTTGGCTAATGACAACTCCTACAATGCTGACAAGTCATTTTGTTAACTTTGTAAAAATGTATTACAAAATCAAATCAAGTTTGTAAATCGTCACACCGTCGCAGTATTCAATGCCCAAAAATATGAACATGTTACATAAGGTATTACAAAGGATATATATATATATATATATATATATATATATATATATATATATATATATATATATATATATATATATATATATATATATATATATATATATATAAAATTATTTATTTCTCTTCTCAACCCCTCTGCGAGGTTTGAGCATGGAAGGATTGTTATATTTTGTTTTAAAATAATAATAAAATTTGAATTTTTAAATTTTCGGTGTTTTCCCTTCAAATTTGAAAAGTTGAAGTACTTTTGAGTTGTGAATTTTTTCGCACATCGGATTTGACAAAGTAAACTATCTTGTATATAAGATAGTCTTTTTGCCTAGGGCTTGAGCCCATTTCAGGGGGCATGTGAATTTGGTCCTATGGGGGCTATGCCAATAACTCTAATATATGTCATTGACCACACACGCGCGCGCGCCAAGTCGAGCCGAGCCGAGCCGAGTCGAGCCGTGTCCGTGTGCGCGTGCGCGACGAGATGGGACGGGCTGGGTTGGGCGTGGGTGTGGGTGCGGTGTAAGTGTACTTGCGTGGGTGTGTGTGTGTGTATGGGTACTCGCAGGACTGTATGTGCGAGAGTGTACTCGCACTTACGTCTTTTCGTTTTAAACCAGAGAGATGCTTCCCTTCCGGTTGGTCGCCCCTGTTGGGTTTAAACCCAACGGACCTAACCTTTTGTAAAGGGTACTTATGCACCATTTCGGAGTCTATATATGGACTTCCGATTTCAGTTTCAAAATACACGAAAATACTGTCTTATAAAACTCTCTCTGATACGATTTTAAGCATTTACTGAGTTTATTGCTGAGTCAACTCAGCACTTTTGGATTAAACTGCAAGTGGTTCGAGCCCGTGTACAGTGAGTGCACCGCTGGGACCGGGTCATTGTCGTTGTATCCTGGAGGTCGATTGCTCTGGAAACCTGTTGCACTTGGGACGCTTTCCAAGGAGAGCAAATTCGATTTCAAGCCGAGTGACTCAGTCACGCCTCGACTCAATTCAATAAGTTTTTCTTTCTCTAAATTTATTTTTCTTTTATGGTTCTCAATTTTAATAGTTTATTTAATTCAACATATTTTTCCAACAGGCTTAGCTATGGGTTACACCGAATTTAGATAAACTTCATATATAGGCTTAGATATGCTACTATACCATTATCAACTAGGCACTTAAAATTATTAACTTTCTCTTCTCAACTCCTCTACAAGGTTTGAATATGGAGGTCTTAGTTATGGATTTCACTAGATCCAGATAAACTTCGGATATAACCTTCACTTTCTATTTCCTATATCGACTAAGCATATAATTTTTTTTTTTTTTTTTTTTTTTTAGATTTACAAAAGATGTATGCTTTGTGTCTTGTCTGATATCCAAATTTTGTTACATCATAAATCTAAATAATTTCTAATTTTATATTTGTCACAACACATACAGACACATATCCACCATCAAATGATTTAATCTGACACCTAGTGGGCTCTTTAGGAGAAAATTCCCCGTAAGCATCCATAGACCCACAGGAGAATCACCGTCCTTTCACATGTAGGATACGCTGGTGTTGCTTTGGGTCACTTTATCTCGTGTTTGGAGTTATATTTAGGGTAGTTAGACTTTTATCTTGTTGGACATAAATATGTGTTCCTAGCGGCGCGGACTCCTACATTTATGTTGGATGATTATATAGTTTGTTCTGGACACGTTATTGCTTTTACACTACCAAACACTAAATTAACGGCACATTGGCTTTTTTATTCTTTACTATCATGGTGAGTATCATATAAATGTTCCATAAACTACGCTTCCACATTAAAAGAAATACTCAAATATCGAGAACCAAGCGTATTATTGACCCTCGAATTTGCGGTGTTACATAGCTTCCCGTACAGGAACAACCTGCAAATGACTTTACTCCTGAATCCACATTCCCACGCAAGTGTGACTTGATATGACCGGATCCACGACAAAAGTGCCACCTTGAATTATATATCCATGTCATCCATCCTTATTTAGAATTATATATCCACATCATCCATCCTTATTTAGAGCATGACCAAAAAATTCTTAAGCACATTATACACTACACCAAACAATACAGTGGTAATTGAGCATCCACTATTAAAAACTCACTATGGTCCACCTTAATGTATAATTGCAATCGGACCAGTCGATAAGGTGACAAAAATCCGAAGACAAGGAAAAAACAAATATCATTTTGATCCAAGTTTTTTATGGCCCACAAGAAGTCTTTAATGGTCAAAAACCACTATTTTCCATATTTTGGCCTATCATATATTTAGATTTACTTAATTTTTTAACCTAGGACACAAGATAATTTGAAAATACGGATATATGGTGTAGAAATATAATTAGTACATCAAGGTGCCCCACGTTTAGATGGCATGAGTGTTTCATGGTGCGTGGATTAGCTACTGGCAAGTTGAGTAGCCAAGCAAGACTCGCGACTGAAGTGATGTGCGCCCCTCCATGATGTACGTTTTGTATTCATACTGTCCATCCATTTTGAGGGATCATTTTAGGGAATGAGAGTAGGCCCAGCGGCAGACAAGAGTGAGAAGAGTGATGCCCACCGTTAAAAACTTTTAAAAGCCACAAAAGTTTTAGATAAAGCTGATATTTGTGGTTTCCCTTTCTTCTTTCATGCATGTGTTAACTTATAAACAAGTTGAATCTCAAATAAACATCATGATGGACCTTAGGAAGGTTCCGATGGTGGCCATCACTCTCCCCACTCTTTTATGTGGTGGGGACTAAACCAGATACCTGAGGTTTCGGTGGTGGGCGTCACTCTCTCCACTCTTTTCTGTGGTGGGGACTAATATACATTTGTATCTACGTCATTCTTTGAATCCCTCCTTCAAATGGTCTCTCCAAGTGATGAAAGGTATGATGCAACACATACGTCATGGTGGGCTTACGTAACTTGGTGACGTCAAGTCTCACGGTTCAACCAGTCAGTAGTTAGCCACTGACAGTTGACAAGCTGGACTGGCTACTGAGGTAAGCCACCTCATATTGTGAGCTCCAGCATAATGTATAAGTTGTATCCGCACAGTCCATGCATTTTTAGAGATAATTTTAAGGCATGGGCCAAAAAATGATTCAGATCTAAATCTTGAGTGGACCCCATTATAGAAAATAGTGGAGAGTGTGATGTTCACCATTAAAAACTTTTAAGGGTTACAAAAGTTTTTGATTAGGTTGATATTAGTGTTTTCCCTTCTTTAATGCCTGTATTAACTTATGAACAGGTTGAATCTCAAATAAACATTACAGTTGACCTTTAGAAGGTTTCAATGGTAGGTGTCACTCTCCCCATTGTTTTCTATGGTGGGGTCCATTCCAGATTTTGGTACACCTCATTCTTTTGCTCATGTCCTAAAATGGTCTCTAAAAATAAATGGACGATATGGATACAACACATATATCATGATGGGGCCCACAAAACTTAGTGACTTCACTTTAATAGCTACTCCGACTACTCAACTTATCTGTAGCTAATCCGCGTCTTGTTCCATGTGCCTTCAATACACAGAAAGTTAATGCAGCAAATAAAAATACACTTTTTTATATGAAAGTTTGCAGGGCAATAATGGCCCTGTACACTATTTACAATAACATAAGCCATTCAAAATATCGATGAGGATAATTTAAATTTTGGAACCCTGATCTCAAACAATGAGATGATTCAGACCTCAGCCTAGCATGAGATGATGCACCTTAGGGCGTGTTTGGGGCATGGTGTTATGGACAGATGTCTTAAATCTGTCTATTGGTCTGTCGTTGACATCGGTGGTAGTTATTGATGACATTGAAAGTTGCTCGATGCCATCGATAATTCACAAAAATTTTCACCTCTGGTTGCTGGACAGTTTGGTCCATTCTCGATGACATCGTGGACCTTTGATGTTATCGACAATGTTACGCCTATTCTCGATGACATCGTGGACCTTCGATGTTATCGACAATGTTACGCAGATTTTCTGCGGAAATGCAGATTTTGCGATTTTTGTTTCCTATTCCGATTCTACTTCTTTCTAAACTTATATAAAGGGGTGTATATGAGATTGAGATGTATTCTAAGGTTTTCTAAAGGAGTTCTAAGGGTTCCTAAAAGGATTTTAGGGTTTCTAAAGAGTGTAGCAAGGATGAGATTCGAGGTTGTTCGAATCGGGTAAGTCCTCTCTCTTTGTAATTTCTATTTTCATAGTGGAGATCTGTCGCTTTGTGCCGCGGTTTTTTTCTGTAAGGATTTTTCATGTTAAATTTGTATTCTCTTGTGTGTGCTTGGTGTTATTGGATTGCTATCCTAGATCTAGATCTGTGTGATTTCGTAGGGCAAAATTCTCAATAAGTGGTATTAGAGCTATCGTTGGGGTACAGATCTGAATCTGAGGGATTAGTAATAATGGTGAGCACTAGGTATGAGATTGAGAAGTACTCAGGAAAAAATAATTTTTGAGTTATGAAAAATCAAGATGATGAGTTCCTTAATCGAGCAAAGCGAAGATAGTGCTCTTGAGGAGCGGAAGTCTAATATGATTGATGATGATTGGAATACTCTTGATAAGAAGGCTTTATCATCGATCCGTTTATGTCTTACGGATTAGGTTCTCTACAACGTCATGAGGAAGAAAACTGTGGCTAAGTTATGGGCGAAGTTAGAGGATGTCTATGCGAAAAAATTCTTTGAAAATTGCCTACACTTGAAGCAGCAGTGGTATAACTTCAAGATGACAGAGGGTGTAGATCCGGAGGCTCACATCAGCAACTTTAATAAATTAGTTTGTAAATTGCTGGATATGGAAGAAGTAATGAAAGATGAAGAACATGGATGTATGTTGTTGAATTCTCTTCCGGCGTCGTATAAGTCATTTAAGGACACTATGTGTAGCATGAATAAAACCCTTAGTGTCGACACTGTTATCTCAGCTCTTCAAGGGAAGGCTATGAGAGAGCTAAACAACGACATGATGACATCTTCTGATGCACTGTTTACAATGGGTAGAAATTTTGGACAAGGTACAGGTTCTTTAGGTTCTAGATCCAAATTCAAGGGCAAGGGCAAAGAAAAGGTAAAGTGCTGGAACTGTGGGAAGGAAAGACATGTGAAGAAGGATTGTGAAAATCCTAAATTAAAGAGGAAAGATTTTGAGGCTTCATGCAGGGAGGTCAACGCTGCCACGTCAGATGGATGTGATGGTGATGTTTTATCTGTGTCTTCGCTCAAATGGTCATATGATGATCGTAAGGATGAGTGGATGCTAGACATAGGGACATCTTTTCACATGACTCCTCATGAAATTGGTTCACCAGCTACAGAGAGTGCGATGGTGGACAGGTATTTATGGGCAATGACATTGCTTATAATGTTGTGGCTGTTGGTTCGGTGCGCATCAGGATGTTTGATGGAGTGGAGCGTACCTTTACAAATGTGAGGCACGTTTCTGATTTGAAGCATAATCTAATTTCGCTTAGTATACTCGAGGCAAAAGGATGCAAGTACACAGGTATTGATGGTGCTCTTAAGGTATCTAAGGGGGCACAGATAATCATGAAAGTGCAACAACTCAGTAACTTGTACAGGTTGATGGGGAGTACTTCAAAAGGTGGAGCTACAATGGATGTAGCGGATTCCACCTTTGTACGTGTGTGGCATGTTGGGTATGACCACATGAGAAAGTAGGACAGGAAGGCTGGCATGTGCGGACAGGGATACAGAGTAGGTGGAACAGTCACTTGTGAGAAGAATCACACGATATGATCACTGGATATCGGCGAGGTACATGAACGACTCCAATATCACAAGGAATTCATCTTCTATTTAGATGGCTCTAGGTAAGCCTGGTGCTGAGAAGTGAAAAGTGACTATGGGTGATATGATGGATTTGTTGTATCAGACCGACATATAGGAGCAGGTGGAGCTTTCAGTGGACCGGAGAGCAGTTGGATGCAGGTGGATCTTCACGAGGATACAATATAGATATAGGGCGAGGTTGGTAGCGATGGGTTATGCTCAGAGAGAAGGGATTGACTACTCAGAGATATTCGCGTTGACGGTATAACAGATGTCTATTAGATCTGTGATTGACACTGGTTGACCAATGTGATCTTAAGCTGGAAAGATGGATGTAGAGTCTACACTTTTATAAAGAAATGTGAAGAGCAGATTTACATGAAGCAACCAGAGCGGTTCGAAGTTAAAGGGGTTGAGAAAAGACTTTGCAGGAGGTCGTGGTTCGACCAGTCACCTAGGCAATGATTTGATTCCTTCATAGTGAGCAAGAAATTGATGACATGTAGATCGCTAATTATGATATGTCTGAAATCAATGTACTGAAGACTCGGTTAAATGAGACATTCAGGATAAAGGATCAAGGGGCTGTAAAGATGGTTCTCGACATTGAGACTGAATGAGGAGTAGACTTTGGTAATCACAGGAGGAATACCTTATGTGTAGGTATTGATCAAGGATGTGATGGGTCAGGTAAAGCCGGAGAGCGTTCCCTACGCGTCTCTCCTCAAGTTATCCTTAGGACATGTCCCAAAACAGATGAGGAAAAGCATGATATCTCATGAGTCTTATTCGAATGCGGTTGACAGTGTATGTCATGGTTTGGATTAGACCGGTTATTTCACAGGCTATCAATGTTGTGAGCAAGTACCCCGTCAAGCAATAATAGGTAGCAGTGAGATGATAAGAAGACTAAGTCTTTTCTTTTGGGAAGACGAGCAAATGTGGTTGGGCATGTGGATTTTAATTCGGTAGACATGCTCACCTAAATCGTTCCTACAGAGAAGTTCAAGTTCTGTGTAACTTTTTTAGGCTTGGCGATGACGTAAAAGGAAGACGGAGTGTACAACAGAAGCTATGATGTGATGCAGAGATAAGAGAAGGAGATAAGAAGCTACAAAGATGAAGATTGAAGACATGGTAGAGATTGTTATGGACAAATGTCTTAAATCTGTCTGTTGGTCTGTCGATGATATCGACAGGGTGTCGATGACATCGATGGTAGTCGTCGATGACATCGAAGGTTGCTCGATGCCATTGATAATTCAGAAAATTTTTCATCCCTGGTCGCTGGAAAGTTTTGGTCCGTTCTCGATGACATTGATAGACCTTCGATGTCATCGAAAATGTTACGTAGATTTTCTGCGGAAACGCAGATTTTACTATTTTTGTTTCCTATTTTGATTCTACTTCTTTCTAAACTTATATAAAGGAGTGTATGTAGGATTGAAATGTATTCTAAGGCTTTCTAAAGGAGTTCCAAGGGTTCCTAAAAGGATTTTAGGATTTTTAAAGGGTGTAGAAAGGGTGAGATTTGAGGTTCTTTGAATCGAGTAAGTCCCCTCTCTTTGTAATTTCTATTTTCATAGTGGAGATCTGTCGCTTTGTGCTGTGATTTTTTTTTTTTTGCAAGAGTTTTCTATATTAAATCTGTGTTCTCTTGTGTGTGCTTGGTGTCATTAGATTGTTATCCTAGATCTAGATCTGTGTGATTCTGCAGGGCAAAATCCCCAACCATGGCATTGGGTAGGATTAGGTGGGATGGGATTCAAAAAACATAATTATTATGTGCCCATGGCACGGATTGTCCCCTGTTGCCATGAGATAAGCTTAATTCCATGTTTTGTTTGTGATACGATGGTACATTGAATGGATATACCCACCATCATTTATAACTATTGAGAATAACACATATGTGTTATATGTAAATTGTTCATTTGTTTTGTAACCTCATTTTATAAAATAGGCTTAAAAATGAGGCAGATCCAAAACTTATGTGGCTCAAAAGAAGTTTTCAATGGTAAGTATTCAATCCTTGTTGCTTTCTATGGTGGGGTCCACTTGAGCTTTAGATCTGCCTGATTTTTTGGCCCGTGCTCTAAAATGATCTCAAAAAATGGGTGGACAGTGTGGATATATCCCACACATCATGGTGGGACTTACATAACTTGCTAATATTGAGTGAAATTGGCATAGAACCCAATGCAATACCATCGGATCTAATTCCAAGCTTTTCCATTCTTCCCAAACATGGAGTGGAATTGGCACAGGAGACCAGATGCAATTCCATCCCACCTAAGCACATCTAATACCATGTGCCAAACACGCCCTTAGTCTTCATGTATTTTATTTAAATATCATAGTAGAGCACAACCAAGAAGACAACCTGTTTGCTCACATACGTACTCAACAGGCCATTAAAAAAAATGTAGCATAAGGAAGTGAAATAAATGCCTCCCCACAAGGAGAAAAATAGAAAAAAGAAAAAAGAAGAGGGGCTGCACAACAAGAAGTGAAAAAATGAAACAAGTGTGTTTTTTTTTTTTTTTCCCACCAACAACACATGCACGTAAAGTCCTGTAGATCCGCTTGATTGTAAGACAATTCGGTACATTACATGTGTGGGAGATTTGAGATTTCATAAGTTTGGAGATGGTGCTTGGATTTTTTTCTACCCAAAATGTCTTCCAATTTCACTTTTCAGGTGCGCCACAGCGCACAGAAGTGAATTAACAGTTTTTTTTTTTTTTTTTTTTTGAAAAAAAATTACTAGCCACTCCTTTGTATTAATATGCTGTGGCCCACTTACACATATCAAATTGCCAGTCAAAAAGAAAATAATGCCTCTTTCTAAAGTGATCTAAAAATGTAACTAAAAGGGAAGCAAAAATAAGTTAATGCTAAAGGGGCTGGATACAAGTTATGATGTGGCCTATTTACACATCTCAAATTCCAAGTCACAAAGAAGTTAATGATTTTCCCAAGGTGATCTAAAAATGCGGCTAAATATGAATAAAAGGGGGAGGTAAAGGGGTTGAATGCAAATGGTTCTATGGCCCACTTACACCTCTCAAATTCCAAGTCACAAAGAAATTAATGAAAATTTCCAAGGTGATCTAAAAATGCAGCTAAAAAGGAAGAGAAGGGAGGTATAAAGGGGTGTTGTGGCCCACTTACACATCTCAAATTCTGAGTCAGAAAGAAATTAATGATTTTTCCCAAGGTGATATAAAAATGCAGCTAAAAAGGAAGAAAAGAGAGGTAATGCTAAAGGGACTGAATGCATGGCCCATATGTGATGAGACCCACCAAGATTTTAAATCATTGACTTATGTTAGAATATCTGTCACACCCAAATTTGAAACCCGGGCACTACTACTTCCTAAGTTCTAAACTTGGGTTGGAGCAACTTCCTCGCCACTTGCCGGATTTGGTGTACGGTTAGCAAACTTCCTGACATCAAACTCAACTCATTACGGAATTTTTATTTTTTGAGCGGTTAATTTGATTAGGCGGTTACATATTTTGTACATGGTATCAATACATATCGAAGAGACGAACCTGTTTGATATGTCACACATAATATGCTGCACCAGCTCAACAGTAATGAAGGAAACAATAGCAAACTCCAACAGCTCTTGCGTGCATCCTTAAAAAGTGTAAGTCATCTATATGAGCAAACCACAACTCAAGAGTCTACTGTGTGTCAGGAGAAAAACACATCTTATTAGGGCACTCTCGTAAACACATCCAAAACAACTATAGACATATTATCAATCGAGCATGTTATCATAAGTGAGTAGGTTATCAATCAAGTATGTCGTATAACTACACAGGTTATCATAAACATGACATCAATGTTAGGCATGCCACTTGATGAGCGACCATGAATCACGAGAATATCTAATCATTATATATAAGAAACTCAAATTTTATATTCTACTATAGGGCATACGATAGAAAGGCAATGTTAAAGCTGGCATGTGGAGTCGAGATGATTGTACAAGGTATGAAAAGTCACGGGGTTCATTATAAGGGACTTCTATCAAAACCAATCTTATACCTAATTTGGATAGCTAAACTCAATGTAATAAACTTTTGATCTCAGGTTAGTCCCATACCTAATCGAAATCATGAACATTATGAAGGTGCGCATAATAATTTATTTGTGCACCACCAACCCGAGTGAATAGTGGATGAATGAATGCATAAGTCAAATGCTGAACATCCCTTATTTATGTGACTACACTCCACAATACATAATACATTTCCACCAGGAACCATGAACATACAACACAGGGGTAATCCATCATCCTCACATAAGAGTGAGATAACATCCATCATCATCTGCTAGTACATCTCTACTAGAAATCACAAACATACCACACATGGGTAAACCATCATCCTCACATAAGAGTGGGACAACATCTATCATCATCAATATCATGACCATCATCCATCATTATCATATATGCCATAGACATTAGTTGTCAGTCATGCATGAGGTTATCCTTACATTCACAAACATCATTTATTCATCATCATCCATACGTCAAGTAAAATATAGTTATCTTACCCATGTTATCATCACAACAATCAATACATGTATTATTATCACTTGCATATCAAGCATGGTAGTCAAGCTGTTGGAGATTTTGACCTGCAGAATCACACAGATCTAGATCTAGGATAACAATCACCAATCACACGAGAACACACAGATTTAACATGAAAAACCCTTGCGGGAAAAAACTATGGCACAAAGCGACAGATCTCCACTATGAAAGCATCAATTACAAAGATAAAGGACTTATCCCATTCGAACAACCTCAAATCTCACCCTTACTACACCCTTTGATAACCTTAGAACTCTTTAGAAAGTCATATCATTACCTTAGAATAACCCTAAGGACCCCTATTTATAGTTTAGGAAACTTTCCTTTCGCATCCCAGTTGCGAAAGGACTCAAATCCGTAGTTTTGCACAAAATCGCGGAACAAACTGCGAACCTACGACTAGTCCTAAAAATTTTACGACTGGTCTTAGCCTCCTACGACTGGTTGAAGCACACCTACGACTGGTCGAAGCTCACCTACAACTGGTAGAAGACCGCAGAGAAAAATAATAAAAACTCGATGGACTTTGAGTCGTGTCAGGGCTCGAACCTATGACCGGTTGAGCGCCTCCCACAACCAGTCGAAGCTGTCCCACAACCAGTCGAACGACCTCAAAAACTTCAGATTTAAGACTTTTCTCAACAATCTCCACCAAGTCTTCAATCTTCAACCGTGTAGCTCATTGACCTCTTCTCTTATCTCTGCATCACATCATAGCTTCTTGTGCACATTCCGTCTTCCTTTTACGCCATCGCCAAGCCTAGAGAAGTTACACAGAACTTGAACTTCTCTGCAGGAACGACCTAGGTGAGCATGTCTGCTGGATCAAAATCCACGTGCTTAACCACCTTTGTTCCTGTCTTCTCAAAAAGAAAAACGTAGTGTTCTTACCATCTCACCGCTACCCAATATTGCTTGTCGGAGTACTTGCTCACAACATTGATAGCCTGTGAAATAATCAGTTTAAACCAGACCCTGACATACACTGCCAACTGCATTCGAATAAGGCTTATGAGATATCTTACTTTTCCTCATCTGTTTTGGGACAAATCCTGAGGAAAACTTGAGGAGAGATACATAGGGAATGCTTTGCAGCTTTACCTGGCCCATCACATCCTGGATCAATACCTACATATAAGGTAATCCTCCTGTGATTACCAAAACCTACTCCTCCTTCAGTCTCAACGTCGAGAACCATCTTTGCAACCCCTCGATCCTTCATTCTCAATGTTCCAATTGACCGAGTCTTCAGTATATTGATTTCAGACATGTCACAATTGGCTATCCACACGTCATCAACATACAATACCTGACCCACCATGAAGGAATCAAACCACTACCTAGGCGACAGGTCGAACCACGACCTCTTGCAAAGTCTTTTCTTAGCCCCTTTCACTTCGAACCACCCTGGTTTCTTCATGTAGATCTGCTCTTCACTTTTCCTTGCAGAAGTGCAGACTCTACATCCTTCCTTCCAGCTCAAGATCACATTGGCCAACCAGCGTCAATCACTGATCTAATAGACACCTGTTATACCGTTGGCGCGAATATCTCTGAGAATTCGATCCCTTCTCCCTGAGCATAACCCATCGCCACCAACCTCTCTCTGTATCTATGTTGTATCCTCCTGAAGATCCACCTCCATCCAACCGATTTTCGACCCACTGGAAGCTCCACCCGCTCCCATATGTCGGTCCAGTACAACGAATCCATCACATCGCCCATAATCACCTTTCACTTCTCAGCACCAGGCTCACCTAGAGCCATCTGAATACAAGATGAATACTCTTGCGATATTGGAGTCGTCTATGTACCCGTCAATATCCCGCGATCATGCCGTGTATTTCTTCTCACAGGTGGTTGCTTCACCTGCACTGTATCTCTGTCCACGCGTCTCAGCCTTCCTACCCTGCCCGCTCATGTGGTCATGCCCAACATGCAACACACGTGCAGAGGTGGAATTCACTACATCCACCGTAGCTCCACCTTTTGAAGTGCTCCCGATCAACTTGTACAAGTTACCGAGTCATTGCGCTTTCATGATTACCCGTACCCCCTTTGATACTTTAAGAGCACCATCAATTCCTATATACTTGCATCCTTTTGTCTCAAGCACACTAAGAGAAATCTGATTCTGCTTCAAATCAGAAACGTGCCTCACATCTGTCAAGGTACGCTCCACCCCATCAAACATCCTGATGGGCACTAAACCAACAGGCACAACATTACAGGAAATGTCATTACCCATAAATACCTTTCCACCATCGCACTCCCTGTAGCTGGTGAACCAACTCCGATGAGGAGTCATGTGAAAAGATGCCCCTGTGTTTAGCATCCACTCATCCTTACAATCATCGTATGACTGTCTGAGTGAAGACATAGATAAAATATCATCATCACATCCACTCGATCCATCTGACGTGGCAACATTGGCCTCGCTGCATGAAGCCTCAAAATCTTCCCTCTTTGATTTAGGATTTTTACAATCCTTCTTCACATATTCTTCCTTCCCACAATTTCAGCACTTTACCTTTCCTTTGCCCTTGCCCCTGGATTTGGATCTAGAACCAGAAGAACCTGTACCTTGTCCAGAATTCCTACCCACTGTAAACAGTGCATCAGAAGACGTCCTCATGTCGCTGTTTAGTTGTCTCATAGCTTTCCCTTGAAGGGCTAAGGTGTCGACACTCAAGGTTCTATTCATGCTGCACATAGTGTCCTTAAATGCCTCATAAGACGCCGGGAGAGAATTCAGCAACATACATGTTTGTTCTTCATCTTTCGTCACTTCTTCTATATCCAGCAATTTGCAAACCAATTTATTAAAGTTGCTGATGTGAGCCTCCAGATCTCCACCCTCTGCCATCTTGAAGTTATACCACTGCCGTTTCAAATGTAGGTAATTTTTCGAGGATTTCTTCGCATAGACATCCTCTAACTTCGCCTACAAACCAGCCGCAGTTTTCTCCCTCATGACCTTGTAGATAACCTCATCCGTGAGATATAAATGGATCGATGATAATGCCTTTTTATCAAGAGTATTCCATTCATCATCTTTCATGGTAGACTTTCACTCCTCAAGAGCACCATCCTCACCTTGCTTGGTTATCAGGCTAATCATCTTAACCTTCCATAACTCAAAATTATTTTTTCCTGAGTACTTCTCAAACTCATACTTAGTGCTCGCCATTATTACTAATCCCTCAGATTCAGATTTGTGCCCCAACGATAGCTCTGGTACCAGTTGTTGGGGATTTTGACCTGTGGAATCACACAGATCTAGATCTAGGATAGCAATCCAATGACACCAATCACATAAGAGAACACATAGATTTAACGTGAAAAACCCTTGTGGAAAAAAATCACGGCACAAAGCGACAGATCTCCACTATGAAAGCATCAATTACAAAGAGAAAAGACTTATCCGATTCGAACAACCTCGAATCTTACCCTTGCTACACCCTTTGATAGCCCTATAACTCTTTAGAAAGCCATACCATTACCTTAGAATAACCTAGGGACCCCTATTTATAGTTTAGGAAACTTCCCTTCCACATCCCAGTTGCGAAAAGACTCAAATCCGTAGTTTCGCACAAAATCGCGGAACAAACTGCGTAACCTATGACTAGTCCTGAAAATTTCAGGACTGGTCTTAACCTCCTTTGACTGGTCAAAGCTCACCTATGACTGGTCAAAGCTCACCTACGACTGGTCGAAGACCGCGGAGAAAAATAACAAAAACTCGCCGGACTTTGAGTCGTGTCAGGGCTCGAACCTATGACCGGTCGAGCGCCTCCCACGACCAGTCGAAGCTGTCCTACGACCGGTCGAACGACCTCAAAAACTTCAAATTTAAGACTTTTCTCAATACAAGCATGTTTAATCATCATGCATATATATACATAATATCATCATTATTGCCATTAGAATCACATTTCCAATAATTTCATGATTAACATAAGAAATGTTATAAGTACTATAAATAATTACTCATCCATCATCAATGCATATGCCATAATTCATCATCCATTAAACCATATTTATCATTTCAACCAATAACTTACCATTATCATTATCATGTTATCACACATGTATCATCATCTTAACCATCACTAGGTGTTTTCCACCTAATGTGAGTTTTGCATTGACCTTGGACTCCATGCAAGGCATGAGGGTGTATAGGTCAAGTGTGAGTCCCACTTGGTGAACTACTAGGCCAACTCAAAGGCATAAACTTCAAACCACAAGGCTTTCAATGGTGTGGATCTAATTCCACAATTAAGTGGGCCTCACACTGACATAGGGATGAACGTGATGAGGTTGATCACCGTCTTCCTCAAGGATAACTATTCTGAATCCACAGAGCTTCTTTGGACTCCTCACAGAGACTTCTCGAATCCACGAGGAAAGAAAGCAAGAAAATAGAAATAAATTCTAATAAATTTGAAATTGATTGATGAATTATTGTTTAATGTGTCTCCTTACACCATTAATAAAGAAAAAATAAATCAAAATTTGTAATTACCAAAAATAGCAAAATTCTAACTCTAAGAATAATCCTAATTCTAACAAAACTCTTTTAAAGCCTAATTTCTAAAAATAAAAATTTAAAATAAACTTTCTCTAGAAGAGTCCTAGTATAATTAAAAGTTATTTCTAAAAAGGATGAAAATCTAAAACTGTTAAAATAAGAAAATATTAAAAATTCAGAATTACTAAAAATAGTAATTTTTTCCTAAAAACTCATTTTTGAGCTAAAAGTACACCTTTTTTTGACAAAACGGACAGATGTGGTTCACCATGGATAGCCCGTTTCAGTAAAGATTGATAGGTTGTGCACCCCATGACGATACCCCAGATTGAAAGTTATAGTCAATTTATGGTCCACCTTCTTTTGGCCCAACCATGCTAGGAAAGTATCTGTGACATGTTCTACATCATACATATTCCACCATTAACTAGAATAATTCACAATCTCAAACATAAGGACAACATGCTAACATCTTTCATGTCATACATCATATTGCGCCCACTAACCACATACACGACGAACCAAGAAAAAGCCCAATTATCAAGTTTATGCATTTTAAGATAGGCATCGCTAAGCGTGGTCCACTAGATAATAGGCTTGCCTAACGGGCTCAAGGAAGGTTACCATGGTGGGCTTCTCACTTCCCATCGATTTCTCTTATTGTTGGGCTTACTTGGGGTCTTAGGGTTGCCTCATTTAGATGGGCCCATGACCATCCATATCTTAAGACAACAACTAGATAGGAAGATCAGTCCACTACACATTTTATAAGTTATATAACACTCATTTACAAAACATGATAGGTAGACCTCATTACATGAAAGGTAAGGCCCATACAAGATAGCCCATACTAGATGACCTACTTAAGGTTTTGAGTACAACAACACCTGAGAGTTATTTTTCAGAGTTTAGATGCTGCATTAATTTTTTTAGGAAGGTGGTGGACCCCACTGACGTGGTCCCACATAAATTTTATGTCAAACGTGTGTATATATATATATATATGTGTGTGTGTGTGTGTGTGTGTGTGTGTGTGTGTGCAATGTTGGTTTCTAGCCATCTTCAATTCAGATTGATAATCATGTGGGACCCATATCTTGTGAAGGATAGTATCTCTCTGGTAACTCTATGTATGGGCTGTAAAAAGTATAAGGCAAGCCTCATTGGTTGGGTGTATACAATTTGTGGTGATGGCCCAAACATGGGCACTTGGGGAAAGTGTGTAGGAAACACAGTACAGAATTAGATTTAGCCCATGTTTGAGTATGCCCCATGATCACAGGGGGCCACCTTTCAATGTGCCGTCAAGTTCCCTTGGTATTACTATATATGTACTTCAAAAAGTATAAGCTGGGACCAATTGGTTGTTTACAAGTAATATTAGGTGTAGGGCCAAACATAGGCATTTTAATTTTCTGCATGGAGTTTTCTGCACAACCATGCTTGACCCCATTTTTAGATCCACTCCCTAATCATATTGGGTCTGATTTAGTCCAATTAAAATATTATTTATTTATTCATTGGTATAGGTTAAAGGTTATAGGTGGTGGTCTACTTGTATCTTCTACGTGTGATCCACTATAGAGACCCGAAGCTGGTACAAACTACAAATAATTAGATAGTTTTTAGCAATGGGGTCTATCACAACTTAGGCTCCAATTTCCAAACACTTGGGGATCATTCCTGATAAAAAGGTGGGACATCCCATCTCACTTATATAAGTATTAAACATCCCGTAAAGTAGGACCCTTAAACACAGAGCATGGGGCCCACCACAAGGTGAAAAAGAGGCCTAAATTGTAAAACCCGTATCCTAATTCGTACTGTTCCTTAGACTTTCGTGGTCATTCCAATCGATCTTCGGCGACTCGCAATCTGTAACCGGCGTTGCGCGAAATCCTGAAACGGATTCTGTCGGTCTGAGTCAGTTCGACATGAGACTTGTACCAGTGCGACCGCGCTGTCGCCGCGTCTCACGTGCCAAGGCGATACCCAAGCCAGGAGATATGGGCCCGGGTTCAGTTCGAGAAAACACCGCGCGTTACAAATTACGAGGGAATCTCTACGAGATGTCGCATCAATCAATCAATCACTCATGTCAAGTACAAGTCAAGTCACTCCATACCCAAGTACAACTAACCCATGTAATGCCCATACCTTTCTCTTACACAAGCAACCCAAAGTCCACTCTCACATCACTTCATCCATCACCAAACCCATCACACATCACTCCATCACCCTTTTTCACCCATCACTCCCCTCTCTCTCTCATTCATTCTTAAAAAAAATCTCTCCAAGCAAAAATTTCACACGTCCAAGCATTCTCAAGCTTTTCCAAAAGCCAAGTGTGGCCCACCCTCTCATCTCTCATCCACACCATCAAAGGTCCATCATCCACCGTCCAAGGCGAAGGCAAGGAGCATTGGAGGCCAAGGGAGCAAGGAGGAGGCTTAGAGGTGGGTGATCTACCATTAAGTTCTTTTTAGGGACCACTAGTTGGTGGGACCCATTTTTGATGTATGATTTGTATTATGTGGGGCCCATAGTGGCGGGGCCCCACCATCACCGTCTCTTGTTCTCTTTTTCTCTCTCCTTATCCCTCCCCTAAAATGAAGTGGGCCCCACCGATTCATGATAAATCTACTCCAACCATCAAATGGTGTGGCCCACTACATCTTAGATAAATAATATATATATATATATATATATATATATATATATATATATATATATATATATATATATATATATATATATACATGGAAGGTGGGCCACGATCGTGTGGGACCCACCTTGGTGAACGTGGACCATGTCCCTATGGGACCCACCGTGTTGTATCTGTTTAAAGCACGCCGTCCAGCGTCTTTGGACGCTGGACTAGCAGCGTTAACACACTGCACTTTCCAAAAAAACAAAGGGGAAAAGTATACTTTTACGGTGGGCCACTGATGCAGGCCCCACCTTGAGGTATTTGCTTGATCCAAGCCGTCCATCCTTTTCTCAGATTACATTAGGCGTTGAGCCAAAATTTGGGACCAATCTGACTCTCAAGTGGGCCATACCATCTAAAAACATGTGGAGACATGCCTGAATATATAAGAGCGCTTGGTGGGACCTACTTGAAATTTGGACGCATCTTAAACTTGGACTGAATGGTCCACCACGTGGGACACACATATTAGACGATTTGGATCATCTTATTGTGGGCCCCATATTTAAAAAAAAAAGGAGAAAAGGAAAGAAAAGGGAAGGAAAATGGTGGGCTGCTCCAACATGGCCCCACCTTGATGTACATATTTAATCCAAGCCATCCATTTTATTCTCGGGATCGTTTTAGGCGTTGAGCCGAAAAATGAGACCGATCCAATTATCTGGCGGGCCGTGGCATTAAGAATACTAGTATCTTCCTTTAAAACTTGGAAGAATGATTTCTGGAGTCCACCAGAAGCTTAGACCCACCTGAAACTTGGTTTGGACCCTTAATTTTGTGAGACACATGCAATGGACGGGGTAGATTTGTTTAATGTGGGTCCCACCTAGGATAAAAAAATAATTTATTTTTTTTTTTTGGCTTGACTTTGTGCCATGAGTCCAGAGACGTCCACGGTAAAAAGCGTGGCCGCATTGGCCCACTTGTAGACTCCACCATGATGTATGTTTTACATCTATACCGTTCATTTAATAGGTCCCCTTGAATGGTGCGTTGACTCCAAAAATCATCCACAAACTGAACTCAGGTGGGCCATACCATCTAAATCATGTGAAGACATGCCTAAATCATATAAAAACACTTGGTGGGGCCTACCTGAATTTTTAATGTGGCTGAAATTTGGTGTGAACCCTCAAACAGGTGGGACACACGTAATGGACGGGTTAGATTGCAAATAAACACTTTGGTGGGTCCTGCATGGGACCCACTGTGGTATGTGTGGCTTACCACACCATCGAAATAGTGGGTGGTGACACCCACTGTGATGCAAGTGTTTCACTCACGCCGTCCGTCCACGGCAGTGGACGGTGGCCCCCACTCAGATGTATGTATTATGTCCACGCCGTCCATCACGTGGGCCCCTGGCCACGTGACGTTATGAACAGGTTTGGATGGCAATAAACATTACAGTGGGCCCTAGGCCATGTGATTCTATGAACAGTTTGGATGCAAATAAATAGTACAGTGGACTCAGGTTGGGTAGAAAATATACATTATGGTGGGCCCTGGATCTATATGACCTTATCAACAGGTTTGAATGGAAAATAAACATTTTGGTGGGCCCCTTGCTACATGGCCTTATCAACAGGTGGGATGTAAAATAAACATTTTGATGGGCCCCTTGCCACACGGCCTTAACAACAGGTTGGGTGGCAAATACGCATTTCAGTGGGCCCAGGATTGGATGGAAAATAAATGTCATAGTGGGCCCACATGGGAGTCTACCATGATGCATGAGTTTCATCCAAACCGTCTAACCATTTTGAGATCATTTTAAGGCCAATGTTGAGGCCCACTTTGTTATATATGGGCCCATGTGTGTAGGCCCATTTGATGTATTTGTGGCCTAATGTTGAGGCCCACTTTGGTATATATAAGGCCTATGTGATTAGGCCCATTTGATGCACATAAAGCTTATGTGATTGGGCTCATTTTAATGCATTTTAAGGCCCATGGGTGATGGCCCATTGCAAAGTACCTAAGGTCCATTGGTGAGGCCCATTGAGGTGGCCCACTTGATGAATATAAGGCCCATGAGATACGGCCCATTTGATGTATTTGAGGCCCAATGGGATGTACCTAAGGTACATTGCAATGTGTGATTTCGCCATGATTTATTTAATGATATTTAAGGTGAACCGAGCCTTGGGAGCAATGATGGTTTGACGTCCACATTGTAAGATTAATGTTGGTTAAATGTCCGCATTGTCACTCTCCCTAGGGCCTACTGATAGGCCTAACTCTTTGTGTATGAGGCCCATGTGCAGGGCCCACCTGTGACGTATATTAGGCTCAGGTGTAGGGCCCACCCATCAAGTATTGGGGCCTGTGGATTGTGATGTATCTTCGGCCCAGATGGCAAGACCTGATGTTATGTATGAGAGACCTAAGGGATGTGGCCCATTACGATGTGTTCGGGGCCTATGGATATGGTCCATTATACTGTACATGCGGCCTGTATATGGGGACCATTATAATGTTATATGTGGCCTTATGTGAGGACTAATGTGGTACATGTCAGGCTTAGGTGATAAGGTCCACTTTGATATACTTGAGGCCCATGAGTGCGGCTCCTTGATGCAGCCCACCTGTTGTGTGCATGTAACCCTTGAGTAAGGCCCATTGTGTTGTATATTAGGCCCTTGTGTGAGGCCGTGGGCCCATTATATGTTTGGATCTGTGAGGGTCACTTCTTGGGGCAATGTTGGTTAGATGTCCACATTGTCGAGGTCGATTGTTGATGCCGGATATTGATACCAATTATGAGTATGTGACTGCATAGCATCATGATCCATGCCCATACGCATCATCTGCATGTATGTTATGAGATATGATTGACCATTGCATATGTCATAGTGCTGGTTGTTACGACTCCCTGATAGGCAGAGATTGTCTCACATGAGTGCACGGTTTGCGTAAGATTGATGCATGATTGGATTGTAGGACTCATGCATCTTGCATTGTGTGCTGTGATTACTGTATGCCCTAGCGACATCAGGGTCGTAGCCTCCACAGGCATATCGTGGATGGCCAGATGGGACACCGAAAATCTGTTCTACATGGGGTGCTATAGATATCCCTGAGTGAAAGTCCCTAAACCCTCTTGGTTCCAGAGGATGCTCCAACGTCTAGACCGAGTGGGTAGATGGGCGCCGAGTGCCGATTACCAGATGGCTGCGCTCTCCACTGTGTCGCGGTCGGTTGGAAGGGAGTGTAGCCTTACCTGTCCGAGAGGAGGGGGCAATGCTAGGCTGAGTCTGACCAGCTCGAGGAATGGGTCCGCTATTGACGAGCCGGGCCCGATATTGACAGGCGGATAGTGAGGTCTCTTCCACTCACCTTGTTGCGCGCGATGGGGCGGCAATCTGGTATGGAGTGTAATAGACCCCGGTGATTTCCCAGAGAGGAACTGTACTGATATGTGGACTTATTGAGTATGAGTGCATGTTCATTCATTCATTCATTCACTATCCACTCGGGCTGGTGGTGCGCAATTAATTGTTGTGTACCTTCGTTATGGCAAGAATTTCGGTTGGGCGCGCGACTAACCTGAGATCAGGAGTCTACCACATTGAGTCTGACTATCCAAATTTAGGTATGAGACTGGTTTGGATAGAAGTCCTTGTGGTGGACCCCGTAGCCTGCGATACTATGTACTATCATCCCGACTTCACACTCCAGCATGGTCATTTCATTCGCATTTGTATATTGCATTACATCCTCGGCATCTGATATTTGACTCTTTATGACTCCTTAGTGCATATCTGTTTTATATTACGTTTCTGATAATTGACTGACTTATGAACTTGTCCATACTTTCGCTTACTCTATCATTGTATGATTTATGATCTTGTCAGTATTTCAGGTTATTCCGATAATCTACGATTTATGAATTACCAGTAATTTCGGTATTATATGATGATGGTATTGTATTGAACATTTGATACTTACCTTGTGCACACACTTACACCACGCTCTAAGCTTTCTATAAGCTTATGCACGATAGATGCGTGCAGGTGATGTTAGGTTGCAGCAGTGTTGAGCTTGGAGCGTGCAGTGGTCTTCTGGAGCTTGATTTTTCTTTATTTATGTATTCCCTTTCAGCATTGTACTCAAATGATTATATTAGTGGATATGTGATGATGATGTTTCCTTTATAATTTGGGTAAACTTGTGGTTATGCTTATTACAAGACAAGTGTACGTTCGAAAAAATCCTCCTTGTAGGATCCCAGGATCGGAATCTAGCGTATGTTGCGCTGGGAGCCGAGAATAGGGTACTACGGAGGCTGTCGGCACCGGATTCGGAGATCGAGATTCTTGTGAATCTGATTTCTGGGTTTGGGGCGTGACATAAATGCAATATATATAGTTAAGTACTAGGAAAATTTTAATAAACAGAAAAAGTACAAAGGAAAGGAAATAGATAGAATGGCAAGTGGGGCCCATACGATAGCAAAGCATAGATAAGAGACATACATCAATACACATGACTGTTTAAATTGAATGAACTAATAAAGTATATTTATCAAAAGTGGTCCCGCTACCAAGTGGATACACAATAAGAGGATGAATCTTGTGGATAATATACATACAATGTACAAGTAGCACATGAAATGTCTTAATTAAATCTCTATGATCAGATTCTATGTTGGCAAATCCAACCCAATAGATGGTTTGGGAATACATCATTTAGGTTATATATAGGTTTCCAATCATACAGAGCCTTGGATCCATCTAAACCACACGTAGCAACTCAAGGTTTATCTTTACAGGAGTAGCTGTCGGTTCAAAATTTTTTAAATTTTATTATGAAAGAATATAATTATAGAGATCGTACATATGATTATTAATTATCTTAAGTATGTTAAGAAAAAATATTAAATACATCTGACCATTGGAATCACGGATATGACCCACACAAAAATGGTCACAACAAGCTCCCATATACATTTTGTACATGGCCAAGATCTCAGACATTCGAAATTTAATTGAGGAGTATTATATATCTTTGGAAAGCTACTTCAATTTTCTATGAAGCCAACGAAATATATCTATCTATTGGGTTTAATAAAGGAACAAAAAATAGATCACATTTTTAAAAATTAGAACCCTTTGTGTATTTTGGATGATCAGCCAAGTAAAGTTAATGTCACGGATGATTGGACTATTATATGACGATGAAATTTGCCCAAGAGTTAGCTCATATTGTGGTTTATAGTATTACCAAGTTTCTACTCAGATCTTAACATGGTTGATTTTATATGATTTTTACAAGTTGTTGTCCATATATAAAAACAGGATTATGTGTGAAGGGTGTGGCTATAATGTTCATCATGGTGGACCATACTGACGTGGGCCACTTTGCTAACCACCATAGCTAGTAATATATGAAACCATGGGGCTCCACACTAGTGGGCCCCACATGCATCAAAAAAATACGAAATGAAGAAAGAGGGGGTATAGACTCACCTCAAATGGATGGATGATTTGATGATAATGTGTGGTCTACTCCCTCTAGTTTTGATGATGGGCCACACCTTAGCCCTACTCTCTTTTACTCTCTCTTAAAATCTTAGAATTCTTTAAGTATAGCAAAATAATGAGTGTAAGAGAGCTCATTCTCTTATATTGGGAATTGGGGGGTTGATGTGACAAGTTTATGGGGTCTTATTGGTGCTAAAAGTGAGGTAGAATGTTATATATGGTATGTGTAGTGGATAGATGAGGGGGATGGTGCTAAGCATGCATTGGCCAGTGTATAAAAAATTTAGACATGCATTGACTAATAGATGGATAAAGGTTGTGGGTTGTAGGTGATGCATGGTGGATGATAAAGTGGAGTGTTGCAATTGGTTATTTGAAGTGATGTGGTACAAATCAAGATATGAATTGTATGCATGTCTAGGATGAGGTGGACATGGGCCATGATTAGTTTCTAAAGCATGGGGAGAGGGTTAATGATGGATTTTAAAATAGAATATAATTTTGTCTTATAGTGCATTGTTTTATATGTGCTAACTCTTATTTAGCATGTAATGATAGTCCTAGTGATAATTTCTATGTTCTATAAAGTGGGCTTTAGGCTCACGTAGGCTCAAGTTCAATGAGCTTAGTATAATAAAGGTTGCTTGTATTATAGGATATGCAATTTGAGTTGTGGATTTGATATGTCATATCTCACTAATGGAGCGTCGGATTGACGCACGGTTTTCACCGTAGCAACTGTAACAATGACGTGATCCTTATGATAGAGGTCTTAAGGTCATCCAACTCAAATCACTTGGGTGGGGTTGCCGAGTGCACTGGGGTGTGGTGAACAGTCTGTCAATGGTGTGGATTGAGACATGTATGCATGAGTGGTGTTACAAACGGCTAGGATCCCACAGTATCTCATATAAAAAAAATATGCTATGGCCCACCTGAGAAGTGAAATTTATAATTTTATTTAGGGAATGTACAGATCACCACCTGATGGAAAGCACAAATCTCAAACAAGTATTACATTGTGACACATGTGTGGCGTGTGCATCTATAGAGCTTCCAATCGCGTGTGAAATTTAAGTTCTTTGGTGTAGGACAAAACGTCTTGTCATGTGCCATCTTCTCTTCATATCTTTTCTGTTTTCAACCTTTCTAATTTTTAGTTTTATTTATATTTCATTTCGAAGAGAATCATGATTTTATGAGAAAGGTCCATCTATTTTGTCTGTTCATTACTATAAAAAAACCAAATCCAATCCAATGGTCATAAAAATCTGATGTAGAATATGTCATAGATTTGTTCCTAGCACGGTTGGGCCAAAAGAAGGCGGACTGTAAATTGACTATGACATTTTATCCGAGTATTGTTACAGGGCGCACAACCTATCAATTTTTATTGAAATGGGCTATCCGAGGTGAATTGACCCACAAAGAGGGTCACATCTGTCTATTTTATCAAAAAATGTGTACTTTCAACTCAAAAACGAATTTTTAGAAAAAAAAATTACTATGTTTAGTAATTCTAAATTTTTTAATATTTTGATATTTTTAAAGTTTTAGATTTTCTTACTTTTTAAAAATGACTTTAATTATGCTAGGCTTCTTCTAGAAAAAGTGCATTCGAAATTTTTATTTTTAAAAATTAAGCTTTAGAAGAGTTTTAGTAGAATTAGGATTTTTATTAGAGTTACAAATTAGCTATTTTTAGTAATTATAAATATTAGATTTTTTTCACAAGTACATATATATGATACAGTCATTAATAAATTTATTTTAAATATTCTAAAATTACTTATAGTTTTTTTAACTTTCCTCGTAGATTTGAGGCATATCTGTGAAGAGTCCAGAGAAGCACCACTAAGGATTCAGAGTAGTTATCCCCAAGGAAGACATGCTCAACCTCATCACTTTCATCCCTACCTCAAAATCATGATTGAATTTATCTTTTACTAGCAATATTGTCCATCAATTTCGGCAAGCCATTGGATACAGATTTATGGGCTATAATTTTTAAGGAATCACTCACCCATTAGGGTTCCATCAGATCAACGGTTTAGATCTACTGACAAAGGACCCAATGCAAAATATGGTGCCTCGGGATATGACAGGCGTCCTGATTTCCTTGAATTTTTCTTATTTGATTGTCGTACCAAAGTGTCAATAGGTATATTATGGCAATAACTTTCATTCGGATCGTGTTTTAGTTAAATTTTAATATTTTAGTATTTTTTGGCTTAAAAATTTTAATTACTTTTACATAATAATTCTTCACAACCTGTAATTTTATTAAAAGTGCTTTTTAACTTATAAAATTAATAGAGTCCACGTGTACCATCATCACTCTTTTTCTAGCCGTTTATTTGTGAATGATGAGTGGACCCACTTGATATGTAGGTGAAGACATGTGAACTGTGGTCCCCCCCTGATGAATAGCCCAACATCGTCGGTCAAGGGTCGTTAGAAGAGGCGCATCTACACTGGCTGGCCGAGAATACTTATGGTTTTCAATTCGTGCAAGATGCGGCAGCCTTTTTTTTCTTGTTTAACCTCGCAGTCAGATCTGTCAAATGCTAATAGGGTCCCACCGTGATGTATGCTTTTCTAATATTGCCTGTACATTAGCCCACCATCAAAACCTATCCAGAGACAAAACGGATTGGGCACTGAGTTATTCAGTGGGCTTTTATGGTACCCAGTAAACTCAACTGAGCTCACTGTAAATGTATGTAGTTTGTTTTCGCTAATTTTAGAGGTTGACCCCAAAATTGAAGCATATTCAAAGCCCAAGTGGACTATATTATAAGAAACAGAGGGAATAATTTTTTCCACTGTTGAAACCTTCTTAGGGCTCAAAGTGATGTTTATTTATCATCCAAACTGTTCATAAGATCATGAAGACATAAATGAACGGAAACACAAATACCAGCTTGATCCAAAACTTACGTGGCCTCTAAGAAATTTTCAACGTTAAAAGTTTAATTCATGCTGTTTCATGTGTCGCATGTGGCCCACTTGAGCTTTGGATGTGCTTCATTTTTGTTCTAAAGCTCTAAATTTATATTTTACATTAAGGAATGGATGGAGTGGATTAAATGAATAAATCATGCGGTTGCACAGAGTTTACCTAATACGCAACCTGCTTCCTCCTGAGACAGCATGGGGCTCTGTGTGGCCATCATATCCCTGATACTTATATGTAAGTCATTCATTGAAAGATTATTTTAAGGCATGAGCCTATGATGAGAAAAATCAAAGATTTAAATGAACCATACCACACGAAGCATGGGAGTTTAAAGTCTGCTGTTCAAAATTTCCTAACACGAGTAGTTTTGGACCAAGCTGATATTTATGTTTTACTTTCATCTAGTTCCATGTGACCTTCATGACAGATTGGACGTCATAAATATAATGGTGGGCCCTAGGAAGCTTCCAACGGTACAAGGTCAACTATTGCTGCTTCCTGTGGTGTGGTCCACCTTTGATCTGCTAACTTTCTGAGGCTCATGCTTAAAATGGTCTTTCAAAATAGATGAACGGTATGGATAAATTATTTACATCACGTACTGAGTAAACTCTGTGGGGCACACCATAATTTATGTCTTTTATCTACTCAATCCATCCATTTTTACCATATAATTTTAGGGTTGAGTCCAAAAATGAAGCATATCAAAACCTTAACTGGACCACGCCACAGTAGACAATGTGAATTGAACATATATCATTGAAAAAATCTTGGGGGCATGAAAGTTTTGGATACAGCTGATATTTGTATTTTACTTTCATCCATGTTTATGTGATGTCATGAATAAGTTAGATGACAAATAAACATAACCATGAGCCAAATGTTTGTTGCAAGTACTTCACAGTTACGTATGTAACCCTTCTACCCTTTTATTATTTCGAAATCTTCTTCCTAGCTTTTTGTTATTATTATTATCATTTCAAACTCTTCTTTATGTCCTTTTGTTATTTTGAAACCTTCTTTCAAACAATCTATTATTTTAAACTCAAATCTTTTATTTCTATTTATAACTTAAATATGTATTTTCAATTTATCATTTTCCAATCTGCATATTTCAACTCCCCTGCTTTGCACACCTGAGGAAGTTAATTCTGCTCTGACATCACGTAAAGTATGATCTACAATTATCTTGCTTGAGGATTTTCTGTATATGAAAATGTGACTTAATAGAGTAATCGAAAATTTTATGTTCTTTTTATTTTCCATAATTTGATCGAAAATTCCTTCTTCTTCTTCTTTTTTGTCGTTTCCATTTCATTTATCATTTGTCTTTTGTAGTTTAGACATATAAAATTTAATACTTTACTCCTCATTTGAAAGCATACAACCCAATAAAATAGATATCGTGTTTCACATGGGCAGTAAAAGAGTGCTTACCATCTTCCTCTTGTATAATCGAGATCCTTATCCAGAATTCACGGCGCAGAGTTATCCAAGAGTCATTTGAATCAGGAATTCTTTAGTTATCTTGATCTACTCAACCATAGATTTTAGAGTCTTATTTTGACTAGTGGTGACTCTTACAACGCTAACAAGTCATTTTGTCAACTTTGTAAAATGCAGTACAAAATCAAATTAAGTTTTGTCAACAGATTCTATGAAGTTTGGGTATGGAGGTCTTAACTATAGGTTTCACTGAATTTGGATAGACCTCGGATCTAGGCCTTCTTATGCTACTGCCTGTATCAACCAAACACATAAAATTATTAACTTTCTCTTCTTAGCTCATTCGCGAGGTTCGAGTATAAAAGTCTCAGCTATGGATTTTACTTGATTTGGATAGACTTTGAATCTAGACCTTCACATGCTATTGCCCATACCAATTAACTATACAATATTTTTTAGATTTATGAAAGACGTATACTCTTTAGCTTGTTAAGTATCTAGATTCTGACACATCATAAATCTAAGTAAATTCTAGCTTTATATCTGTCACCACACATACATACACACATCCGTTGTTCGGCTCATGTAACCATTAGATGGTCTGATCCAAACGTCTAGTGGGTCACTGGGGAAAATTCCCAATAAGCGTCCACGCACCCCGAGGATGATCACCTTACTTTCACATGTTAGATAGGCGAGCATTGCCCTTGGTTGCTTTTATCTTTTGTGCTTGGAATTGTATTTAGGCTAGTTAGACTTTTATTATGTTGGACATGTATATGTGTCCCTAGTTGAGTGGACTCCTCGGATGATTATATGGTTTGTTTTAGACACATTATTGCTTTCACACTACCAAGTGTTGAATTAATGATGTGTTTGGCTTATTTATTTAGTATTATATTGAATACAATATAACTGTGCCATAAACTAAGCTGTCGCATTAAAAATAATATTCAAAATAACGAGAATAAACCAAATACTCGATCTCTTGGGATGTTATTTAGCTTTCCACAAACACCACAGTGGCCCCACACACTCCACCCAATACGCTGATTCGCCAATTACCTGGGTTGACTTGACGTCAAGGCCGTTTTCGTAAAAATCTCTTTTTAATTAAAATTTTCTCATATAACGACATCACTACTGACGTGCGCCAACGAAAAGGCATTTGTATTTTTTGGTGCAAGTATAACGCAGCCTACGTAAAAGACAAGAGTACAAGACAGCCACTGCATACAATTCACAAGAGATGCAGCAGCCAGTCCAAAAAGAAATCATAAAACCAGAGAAACAAACATCAAACGTTGCTGATCAAAATCCCTATGCCCAGGAGCCAACAAATTAGGTAATTTTTTATTATAGATGTGACCTTTCATCAACTTTTTATTTATTTTTTTTTCACTCGAACATGCCAAGCTACTTGTACGTCCTGTACGAACAAATTAATAAAGATAAAAATGCTTTTATCCTGTCAGCTACTTTTACTTAAAAGTTAAGGGTATTTTTATCTAAAACTCTTTTTTAATAGCTGAAAATTTTACTTTTATAACATAAATTTTCAGCATTCAGACAAAAAAAATAAAAATAAATAAAATGCATAGAAAGTAAGCATCTACAGTACTCATTCTTTTCAACAAATTCCACCGGCTCTTTAATATCAGATCCTAGCAGCTGCACTGCATATGACTGGAATGCACGTACAGAGTACACGATGGACGAGACAAAGGAGACACTGACATAAACACACAGTATATATATATATGAAGCAGAAAAAAGGAAATACACACAGCAATCAAACATGAAGGAAGGGAAATACTCATAGCAATCAAACATAAGGATAACTAAAGAAGCGCCAGTGTCGTCGAAGTCCGACTAAAAGGTGAACCAGTCCAGAAGCTACCAAAACCAGCTTCCTTGCCATATTGACGGATACGGGCGCCCACAGAAGTAGGATGTAGTGTAAACTAACCACCATCGTGAGAAATAAGATGGAGTGTAAACTAACCACCATCGTGAGAAATAAGATGGAGTGTAAACTAACCACAATCGTAAGTAAAATGACAACAAGATAGGAAATAGATAGGAATTTGTGGTGCGGTAGGCTTAGATCTGCAAAAATCCCCAAGCCAGGACACCTTGAACATCTTCCAGACCAGTTATACTGAAGATACCCTATCAGCTCTCACGGTGGTAGGATGGAGAAGAAACACCCCCCATACGAGAGTAGCAAAGTTGTTTAGAACATAGGTAGCCAAATATGCAACAATCCCAAAGACAGCGGCGATGACAAGGACTAACCCCTTCAACATCTTCTTCATCTTAGACATCATACGAGCCAAAATGATGTATGTTATTGCTCCGACCAGCTTCTTTGCCACGTCTGATATGGACTCCTGAGGAAATATGAAGGAGAGGAAAAGAAGCAGACTCCCACATGTAAAAATGGTGTAGTTTGCCATGGAGGGGAATTGGTGAAGAAGGACGCCGCCAGGGAGATCCGCAATAAACTGATTGGCAGAAAATAGAATAAGAAGAACAGCCGCATCGCGGATGTCCTGATTCACGGCTGCTAATACTCCAGGCATCATTGGTTTTGTTGGAAAAAATCCTGAGAAAAACCTCCAATTCAGCAAAACAGTAATATACTTAAAATAAAAAAAAGGAAGAAGAAGAAGAAGGAAGTTTTGTATAAAAGGAACGAGTATAACAAAATGAGATTCAAAACCAGATATGTAAACACTAGATCTTAGAATCAAAAGCATAGATCAACAAAAAAATATCACAAATATTGAAAATTTCATTTGAAGAAAACGATACTACGTGCAAGTTGGACAGGAAAAGCGAAAAATAAAATAAAAACAAACGCATCCATAGCAAACATTGTTACTTTTAGATTTCAAATAAGAACAGTATCTTTCCCAAAATCATAGAAATGCAAAGAAGACCAACTCAAAGCCCTGGATGCCACGAAAAAACAAATCTATGCAGAAAAAAACGACTACGCACACACACACACACGCACATGTGCACAAACTCACGAGCACATGTGCCTTCGCACGTGCACGCCAACATTGCACACACCCACAACCACACGCACACCCGCACCTGCACAAGCGCACGCGCACACCTACACCCGGAAGCGGATTGGCTGGTGTACCACACCTCTGCTATAGAGCTGGTGTACCACAGGATGCGGATTTTCTGCGAAACCCTTTTGTCACGAAGTTCCGGCGCTAGGATTCTGGGTGGGCCCACAACGCTATTTGTGAGAAATCCAACCCGTCCATCCGTTTTTTGATCTCATTTTAGGGTTCGTGACCAAAAATAAGGTGGATCCAAAACTCAAATGGGCCACACAAGAGGAAAAAGGGAGAATTTAGTGACCACCGCTGAAATATTTATATGACCAAAAAAGTTTTGTATGGTCTAAGCTTTTGGTGGCTTCACCCACTAAAAAAACCTTATAAACGGTTTGGATGGTATATAAACGTCAAGGCCGACCTAGGAAGGCTTTAACTGTAGGATTTCCTTTACCCACTGTTTCATCATATACGGCCCGGTTTTTTGGTCGCATGTTATTTTCATCCAATCCGCTTATAAGGTCACAAATAAAAGGACGAAGAGGAAAATATTTTTTGTAAAAAAAAAATCATATTGATTCGAAACTTCCGTGACCACCAAAAGAGTTTCAATGGTAGATGTTCAATCCCTCACTGCTTTTTGTAGCGTGGTACAAGATATTTAGATCTGTCATATTTTTCGGCTCAAGCGTTCAGACGAACTCGCCGAATGTATGAACGGTTTTGGATATAACACATACCTGATGATGGGACCATAGAACTTGGTGACGTCAATACACCAGCCAATCCGCTTCCCCTACACCCACACATGCATGTGCACACACGCAGGCGCACACACCCACACTGTACCCGCCCATGCTCCACGCACAAACCCACGCGCGTTTCCATGCACAAGCCCCACACATATGCATACGCTCAACGCAAACCCACACCCGCGCATGCCTACGCCCACACGCCCCCGCACATGCCACAACCACACCCGCGCCTGCACCCCCAAAAGATCTTCAAAAGATGGAAATCATGTAAAAGAAAATCCCTGGATCAGTTCTTATACGAGGAGATTGCAAAGAAAAGCAGAAAACTCGCTCTGAGAATTCCAGGAAACGAAAATCCGCAGAAAAAACGAAGGCGGGAACGACAACGGGAAAAAGCGAGTCAGCTCAAGGCAGGAAGTAGACCCGGACGAAAGTAACTTTAACAAAGAGAAAAGAGTAAGATTGCTTCTACCCAGAGAGAGATTTAAAGAGAAGAGGGGCTCGCAAAAGTAGGGACTACGTGGATTTATAGGGACGCGGATTGCGTCCTACCCCGCCCGGACAGTAATCTGTCCGGGCAGGGATATGTGGGGTCCACCGTGATTTAAGTATTTTATCCACACCGTTAATCGATTTTTTCAAATCATTTTAAGATATAATCTAAAAAATTAAGCAGGTCCACAGTTCCAATGGGCCACACCAAATGAAGCTGCAGTGATAATGACAACCACCGTTGAAACCTTTTTAAGGGCCACCGTGATGTAGTTTTACCATCCAACCTATTCATAAGGTCATGCAGACGTGGATGAAGTGAAAATAATATCAACTTGATCCGAAACTTCTCCCGCTCAGAAGAAATTTTTAAGGGTGGACGTTCAATCCCCACTTTGTAGTCCACCTAAACATTGTAACTGCCTCATTTTTTGGGTCATTACTTAAAATGATCCGATAAAAGCGATGAACCGCGTGGATAAAACAATTACATCAATTTGAGTCCCAAGAAACACTACCTGAACGGATTAGGTACGACACAATCCCCGTCCAATTCATAGAGGAATGGGATTGCGTCTTACCCGCTTGTATCATAATCCGTCCATATAGGGGCTACCATGCGGTCACTGTTATGTATCTGTTTATCCACTCCGTTTATCTATTTTCTCTGAAAAGTTTAACTGATGAACCCAAAAATGAATTTACTACTTTGTACATTTAAGTAACCCAAGCTCACCATTTTGCGTGGTCCACTTAAGAGTTTGATTTGACTCATTTTTGGCATAATAGATTAAAATGATCTTCCAAAATAGATGGACAGCCTGGATAAACAGATGCATGAAGTCTGACCCACAGTAACCACGTATGAACGGCCAATTATCCACGCCATGGCGGGCGCAATTATCACGATGTATGTGTTTTAACTACTCCCTCCAATTATTAATTTTAGATTATTTTAATGTATAAACTCAAAAGTGAGGTACGTCTAAAGATTGAGTGGATCGCACTCCAATAAATAGTGGCAATTGAAAATGGAAGATTTTTGGGGCCGCAAAAGTTTCAGACGAACCTTATTAATTTTAGATTATTTTAATGTATGAGCTCAAAAGTGAGGCACATCTAAAGATGGAGTGGATCGCACTCCAATAAATAGTGGGAATTGAAAATGAAAAATTTTTGGAGGCCGCAAAAGTTTCAAATCAACCTTATATTTGTTTTTTACATTCATTCATGTCCGTGTCACCTTATCAGTGATAGATTGGATGACAAAGGAAGGTTTCAACGATGGATATCATTCTCCTCTGTGGTGTGGTCCAGTTGAGCTTTGGATCTGCCTTTCTTTTTTTTCCTCGTTCCTTAAAGTAAGTTAGAAAAATATATAAACGGTGCGGATGAAACAGATACAACATGATAGGGTCCCGTTACTGAGGGGCATGGAACCCTCTCCCACTCGTTTGGCAGTGTGGATTTCAAATTATATAGAATAAGTACATTGTTAGTTAAACAAATAAGGAAGCAGATTGCTTCCTACCCCCGCCGTCCGGACAGGGTTCTGTGGGGTCCACTGTGATGTAAATTTTTTATCCACCTCGTCCATCCATATTTAAAGATAATTTCAGTGTATTAAACCAAAAATGAGGTGGAAACAAGGCTTAAGTGGACCACAAAGTGGGGATTGAACTTCCACCATTAAAAACTTATTGGGAGATTAAGAATTTTAGGATCAAGTTGATATTTTTGTTTTCACTTCATCAAGGTCTACATAAGCTTTTAAATACGTTGGATGGTAAAACAAACATCACGGTGGCCCTTAGAGAGGTTTCAACGGTAAGTGTCATTATCACTGCAGCTTCCTTTGGTGTGGCCCACTGGAGCTGTGAACCTGCCTAATGCTTAGAATATGCGGTAAAATGATCTTAAAAAAGCAATCGAACGGTGTGGATAAAACCTTTAAATCACGGTGACTCCACGTAGACCTACTCGGACGGATTACAGTACCACGCGATCTGCTTCCCACACAGATAGGTGATAGTTGTTGTTTTTCCTCGACTCCAACTGCTTCCTACACAGATTGGTCATGGTTCTTTTTCCTCGACTCCAAGTGGGAAGCCTATAATATTTTAAACAGTGCTTATTAAAATGACCGGTTGGCCCAACTTGATGAATGTTTTGTATATATATGCCGACCATCCGTTTTCATATATTATTTTAGAACGCGTTTTCAAAAAGTGCGTAGACCCAGAACTCATGTGGGCCACACCAAAGTAAACGGAGGTGATTAAATGCCCACATTTAAAAGCTATCTAGGGCCCGCTTAACTGTTGATAAGGTTAAACAGACCTTGATGAAGTTAAAATACAAAGACCAACTTGATCCAAAACATTTACAGCTTGCTAAGTTTGTAACCGTCAATCACCGTTGTTTTCCAGTGATGAGGTCCACCTGAGATTTGGATCTGCTTTTCTTTTTTTAAGATAAATAATGAAATAAGATGAAAAAATGGATGGTGAACGTGGATGTACAACACGTTCAACAAGGTGGGCCCATCAACACTCACTAACATTTAACCCCGATAACACCTGATCTGCTCTAGTGGAGGGCAGGTTTCCAATTGACTTCAACAGAATGGTCGTCTAATAAATGGACGTGGATTGCGTGCTACCCCTGCGCGGACGGTAATCCATCTGGTCAGGGATATATGGGGCTTACCCTAATGTAAGTGTTTTATCTGTACTGTTCACTGCATTTCTCAAGTTATTTTGAGTTATGATTTTAAAATTGAGACAGGTCCACAGCTTAAGTTGGCTGCAAGAGAGGAAGATGCAGTGATAATGACATCTACCGTTGAAACCTTTCTAAAGACCAGGTTTGTTTACCATCGAACTTATTGATAAGGTCATGTAGACGGATGGAGTGAAAACAGAAATATAAGCTTCATCTGATACTTTTCTAACTCCCAATAAATTTTTAATGCCACACTTTGTGGTTCACTCAAGACTTTCACATGCCTCAAAATTTTTTCTTTTTAATAATACTTTAAAATATATTAAAAAAAATGATAAACAGCGTAGATAAAATATGCCCTACAGAGCCCTGCCCGGACGGTAGGGGTAGGACACAATCCGCGTCCTAAATCAAGTCACAATTTGCTGACGTGTATTTTTATCGCAATTCAATTACAGGAACCGCGTTAATCCTTTTCCTCCACTGTTGGATCGTGCAATGATGGCCCACATGTGGGCTGTGGAATGCAAGCGCATTAGGCCATTGCACACGACGAGGATTGGAAACGCGCTTCCTACGACACGTGTACGGCACTTGGCCAATGATCAGGCAGGCCCACCTTGAATACTCCTCGGCTCTAATAAATTAGGACGGTCGATCCACTCAACAGGAATTGGCCATGTGCGTATGTTGAAAATGATTCAGTTTTCACGTGGGATCCCTCATCTGGTCAAGAGAATATTATTCGCGGTGGGACCCACCTGATGAACTCCCTGGATGTCTGACACGTGGGCCATGCTGGTACGTATCCTGCCAATGCCCTCTTAGATCTCTCGCTGCTTGACATGTGTTAGCAATCCTTTGTAAAGTATGACGGAATTGCACTTTTGGTGCAAAAGCGAAAAAGTCACCCAAAGTGGGGCCCGGACATGCATCCAAGATCAGGATTCCAAATCCAATTTCGAAATGAGGGGTGGGACCCACCCAGCATTTATGAATTCTATTACGTTTACCGCCGCTCAGCTTCTTTTGATGACCATTATAGCATAGTCCAAGATATATATAGTTCTTATCATTTTGGACCACTTAGCATGTGGGTCCCATTGATTTGAAATAATCGAGAAAAATTGCATCGACTCCAAAGACCAAATTCTCTAGAAAGGTTGCATGCAAAACGAGGTTGAAAATGCGTAAACAACCGTCCAGCTTGATTGTATAAATGGTCCTCACGTTTTTTTTGCCAGACTGCTTTCAACCGTCCATTTCAACCTAACATTGCACCTGAACACGAGAGGGGAACTTATTTCCTGTTGATAATTTGACACAGCCACTTCTATTATTATTTTATTATATAGAGGTTGGACGGATAGTAACCGTCAATACTTTTAGATTGGTACAACTGGGGCTAGTTTTCAATGATCCAGGCCGCTGATTTTGTTTGGTGGGCGTTTGGTGGGTCTCATTTTATATAGGACCATGGCTTTAAGTATCTTTTTTTCTTTATTTTTTTGGATACTAGGGAGATTTTAGCCACGGATGAACATGGAGGCTTGATGCGTTTATATATTTATTTATTTATTTATCTATTTTACACACACCCCTACACACTCACAAATACGGTAGTGGGATTTCATCACCTATGGGTACTCGAACCCGTGACCCGGTGTTGAAATTGCATGAGAGTCTACCACCGGAGCAAGAGTAAGGACCAAGGGTGCATGCATATCTATTTTGTAATCCCGGTAGGGCTGTTAGGCTGTCGCATCAATGGTGGGGCCGAGCAAGCATCCACTAACCAAAACCTTCTACAAAAGGGAAATGCACGTGGAGAGGATTACGCACGTGGAGAGGATTATGCCTATTTGAAGCTCGAGAACCATCTTAATAGAAATGGTCTAAGCTGTCCTCTAAATCATAAGCATTCAAAGCTCCTGTTTAAATCTTCAGAAAAAACCTAAAAACACCCGAGGATGATAGAGATATCCATGTATTGAGGATCATGCCTGTTTGAATCTGTTGACCCATCCACGTATTGTTGGAGCTCACTGTCATGTATCTGTTTATCCACGCCGTCCACCCCTTTTCTAATATCATGGCGATGAATGGACTCAAAAATGAGGCGGATCCAACACTCTAATGGACCAGACCAAATACTAAACTCATGTTACACTAAATGCACAAATCATTAAATGCAACAGTCACCTCTAGTGGTGTTGTCCACTAGAACGTTGGTTCTGCTTATTTTTGAGCCAACACTTTAAAATGATCTTAGAAAAGAGATTGACGGTGTGGATAAACAGATACATCATAGTGGGCCCACACAGATATGATTGGATGCTGAACGGTTTGACCGGGGGTAAGATGCAATCCGCATACCCTTTAAAGCATTCAAAAGCTCTTATTTAAATCTTTACAAGGAAGCAGTGCAGGCCCACTTTAATCTATGTGTTTTATCCGCACCTTCCATCTAGTTTGGCAGATTATTTCAGGGCATGAGCCTAAAAAGGAGGTAGATCAATAGCTCAAGTGGAATATACGGCAGAAAGCCGTGCGGATTGAATTCCTACTGTTGAAAATTCCTTGCACCACCGAAGTTATGGATTAAGCTAATATTTATATTTTTTTTCTATGTCCAAATTTATGTGACCTTATAAATTGGTCGAATGGCAAATAAAAACCATAGTGAGCCCTAAGGTCTCAACGGCAGGTGTTGGTATGATCCACTTGAGCCTTTTTTCTTATTTGCTTTCTTTTTGGGTTCATGCCCTAAAATGATCTATCATAATGGCAAAATGTCATAAATAAAACTCATATCATAGTGGACCCATACAATTTGTAATGACTCATGATTTTAGGTACATGTATGTATGTACAATAGCATTTATTCAATTGTATGTATACATATGTAGAATGATAGATTTTAACTATTCATCTAGGGTCTAGCTTGAATTTAAAATATAAGGATTACTCTTCATTTATAAATCAAGTCATTCAATCATTGATTCTTACAACAAACTATTATATAACCTAATATTCTCAATTGTTCATCAAATTCCATCATTGATATAGCTTAACACCATTACGTAAATATATATGATTGTCCACTTTATTTTTAGTCTACCTGATTATAGTAAACTAAGTACCTGATCTCTACATTGACTCATACGCATAACGAATTGAGATATCAATCCGCTTTTCTTGTTTGTAATCTATTGATATGCTTAACTTACAGTTAAATTTATAATCTAAATAACTTTCATATGTGAAGAAGTCACTTGAATCCAACGTGCATTCTTAACATAGACCTCTTTCAAGAATCAATTTGTATATATCCGTTTACAAAACAGGCCGTACAATAACCCTTATACATGATTAAAGAACTAACCATCTAATTTTTTCAATTTTAACGCTTCATCTGACTATCTATCATAATTGTATCTACTAAACGTGCTATCTAAACATCAAATTAAATTGTTTATTAAGAATATCATAAGATATACATCAAAACTACCAGTTAGTTTTCATATAAGATATTGATACACGTTTTGAATTATTAATTAGTGTAAGCCATTTAATACATAACTTAATCATCCTTGAGAGATCAAGTCCAAACTCCATTGATAGTGCAAGCAAAATGGTAGGCATTGATGAAGTTTCTCTCCGAACTAATGGTCTAAATAAAAGTTATACATATTTAAAGATTTTCATTAGAAAAGTGGGATTAGAGACTCCGGGTATCAGTATTATATCAAGATATCCAACACACGCACATATAGGTGAGACGTCTCATTGAGAAACGGCTTTTCTGTTTCATCAGTGCACACACGCGTCCTTCACATGGGTTTCATCTGTGCACGCATGCACATCCTTCACACGGTAGTATATCAGGACAAAAAAAAAGAAGGAGAATACAATAGAAAAGAAAAGAAAAGAAGAACGTTTCAATGGTTGGTTTACTTAAGTCCTTGATCATCTACTACGTTTTGGGGCGTGTTTAAACAAGTTTTGGAGAAGCTAATGTGTGGAGTGGATTTCTCAACACACAACATGCTAGACCCCACATGATCAAATAGCCCAAGGCAACGAGTCGAGCCAACAATGTACTAAATAAAAATTTTGTATTCCCTCTCTAAAATGGAAATATCCGTTCTTGGTCCATGAGGATTCTTTCTTAAATCCTGGAGAAGATTTCTCCTATAAATCAAACCATTCACGCTTTTCTCTGTTGTGGATCAAGATTCACATGGATTTTGAATCCAACGCCTAAAGTCATCTCTACCATTGAAACAAATGGTCTCTAGGCTTCCTCTAGAGCATCTAAATCATTTACTAGAATCAGTTCGACGAGATTTATGACCTGCACAAAACTGCCATTAACGGTGCTTTTCTGCTCCATCAAACTACTCCAGTCATTGATCTTGAATTATTCCCGACTTCCAAGTCTAATCGGGTCATTGTACTGTAGCCCGCTTGAATTAGGTCATTTGAAATATTGCAAATTGAATGTTGAACTTCTAAATTGAAATAAGAGAGAAACGACAAACCTCTTTCTATATCCCTCTTTTATCTCTTATTCTTCGTGTCTCTCAAACAACCAACCCCATTACTCTTCTTGAGAAAGGATGCAAGAGCTTCCGTAATTAGAGATCCTTAGGATCACTTTGCCATTTTGCTCTCATCAGGTTAGCCTCTGTTACATTTATTTTTATTTTTATTATTGCAGTTTAATTAATTGTTGTCTGATCAACACAATAGACGGTTCGGATTTGATCAGATCACTGATCTTAACATAAAACCCTCTTTTCATAGGAAGTTATAAAGGATCATTTGGATGTGCCAGATTCGATCTGAATGGATCACGAGATTGCTGAGGCCGAAATATATTAGAGCCCCAAATCTCATCTTAATCTCACCATCGGATGAGTCACCATGATCAGGAGAATTTATAGATGTTGATTTGTATAATTGATCCTATAATGGTCATTTAATGGAACGGGTCCAATCCAGGCCAGCCATATTCATCTTGGGATTGAATTAAATTGACACCTAAAAAATGGTTTGGATCTGATTGATTGGTGGGCCACGTGGATTAAAAAATGAATTATTGGTTAAATATATAATATAAAGAATCCAAACTATTGGGTGGTACAGATCTAAACAGTCATTGGAATCCCATAAACTGACATTTTAGAAGCCAATGGATGGCTTGGATCTAATTCAAAGAAGTAAGTGACCTTTGAATATAAGAATAAAGAAAAAACACTAAAAGTTAAAAATCAGGATCAGATTAAACGGAGTTTTTACACCGTTTGTCGATCAATCAAAAGGGCAATTCAATCAATCGAAGGTGGTCCAAAAATATCCAGTAACAAAAGTTTGAAATTCGAAATGAGATCGACCAGTTGACAAGTTAGTTTGATTGGTCGAACAAGCATTTTCGATTGATTGAATGAGACAAAAAGTGCCTAGAGAGTTGTGTTGGAAATTCGAATTAATTTCGATTAATGGAAGTGGATTTCGATCGAATCTCGATCGATTGATGAAAGCATTGATTGACCTTGATCGATCCATAATTCTCAGAAATTTTTTGTTAGAATTAGAAATCTAATATTTTAATTATACCATGTGAAGTAATTATAATCCTGGATCATCTTGAGACAATGGAATGGTTAGAGCACTTTGGTTAATCAAATGGATCATATGTGTTGTGGGTGAGGTTTAGGAGGATTCAAATATGACAGTTGGATTCACTATGTAGGTGGCCTTGAATTAGGACTTGATCAATTAAAGGTAAAGTAATCATATAAATAATGAGCTAATTGAGCTATGTAATTAAGTAGTTGTCAATTAATTGAATGTGGGATGATACATCAAAATTCACATCACCAATATAGAGGTGAGTGATCCCAATATGTTTCCTATCCGTTGTGATTAAAGTATTTATTTCATTGTCGTGTTCATTGTATTTACTTGTATGATTGTTTTGATGAATCTGTCTATGTTAAAATGCTATAACTTAAATATTATATATGTCATATGTGATAAATTATTAATATGATAGATCAATCATTTCCATTCATGCATGTCATGCATAGTGTTCTTACGTTGTTTCTCTGAGGGATCTCCCTGAAAGACCTATAAGTACTTACAATATCGGGTGACCTGTGGAACTATCCATGGATGCCCACAATATGTGTAAGCCTAGTAAGATAGTAAAAGGCTATCCTAAAAGGAGAGATATGAGTTGATGAAATTCAACTCAAGAAAGTGGACTAATCAACCCATTTGATGCATTTACGCATCATGCATCCCATAACATTTCTACATTTCTTACTTTATTTTTGATGTACATGAAACATGATGGGTGCACTCAATGGGCCTGGCTAGCTAACATTACATTCATGGAAAAACTATACAGATTTTGTGAAAATGACACAATTGTTCAATTTTCAGAACAAGAGGTTAAACTAGTGGATGATTCATAAGAGCAGTGGCTCTATCTTGAAGAAGATTAGTTGAATGCATTGGACTAATAGCATGCTGAAATGGAATTAGTTTTAAATTTTCTTTTTTTATTTAATCATGCTTGAAAGTTCATTTATTGTTTAAAAGTTGGAGTTGTGGATGTTTTAAAGTGTTTTATTAATTATTGACTTGACAGATTTGGAAAATAAAGTTTCAAATAAGTGGACTTAATGAAATAATTAACACTTTTCCAGTATTAGAGACGTATGAGAGTAGGTGTTTGCCAATACTCATAATGATTGTTGGTTGATAAGTGTGGATGATGGATGTTAATGAGAATCTAGATTACCAATGGTACTATGCTTTTAATCAAACCACACGACTCCTTGATTTAAGTACATTCTGCATATGAGTCATGTGTCGTGATTTGAGTTTAAGGGTGCACACTTTGTATCCAAATTTAAGGACATGACATAGCTCCTATTAGGAATCTTGCTCTTTTCTACATCCTAATGAGGATAATAACCCAGGAAGTAGATTGGCTGGTGTACCACACACCACCAACCTAGCTGGTGTGGGTACGTGTGTGCAAAGACAAGTGACGATGCTTCTCGAGCTCCGAGTTATATGAATGGTCCAAAGGAGATCAAAGGCTGCACAATGATTTGTTTAACATATCTATACCGTTCATCCATTGGCGAGATCATTTTAGATCTTGATCTCAAAAATCAGTAACTTCCATGGTTCACGTGGACCACACCATAAATAGCAACAAGAACAATTATTTTCACTGTTAAAATATTTATATGGCCCAACGTAACGTTTAATTTCCATCCAATCAGTTCATAAGGCCACAAAGACCTGTATGAAGAAAAAACCAAATATCATATTGATCCAAAATTCCAATAACCCCAAAAAGATTTCAATGGCAGGCATTTAATCCTCCACTGCTTTTACAGTGTGGCCCACTTGATTTTTAAATGTCTTATTTTTAGGCTCAAGCTTTTCAACGAGCTCACCAAGCGGACGGACGGTTACCTCATGATGCAACCCATAGAACATGATGACAACATACCAGCCACATCAGTGGTGCGTGGTACACCTGCCTATTCGCTTCTCATGACCCAATATGCATTGGGGGTGGATTAGGTACTACCCCCACCTGCTCCGAGCTCGAGACAGACGAAGGCCCCGGGGGCCACTAAGATATATTACTTTTATTCACACCATCCATCCATTTTCCATACCATTTTAAAACGTTGTACCAAAAATAAAGAATATCAAAGGCTCAAGTGGACCACACCACTGGAAGTAGCAGTGCTAAGGATTCCCACCATTGAAACCTGTTGATATGGTCGTATTTAGAGCTAGGCATGTCTAACCTGATCCGAACCATGTCTGACCCGATTGACTTTGAATTGTGGTCAATCTGGACCGATCCAATCTGAAATCCGATCTGATTCGACCTGATCCGAATAGATACATGCACACGTGATACCAACTCTTGTCATGTCCCCGACACGGTAACCAGGCTCACAAGAAACCCGATAGCTGATTTTGGCAGCAACAGCCTCCATAGTACCCCATTTTCGGCTCCTGAGACAGGTCCCGATCCTGGGATCTTATAAGGAGGATTTTTCTAATCATATATCTATTTCAATACGAGCATACCCAAGATTACAACTAATATATCTAAGAAATTAAAAGGCACACATCACAAAATCCATTATAAATTTGAGCTTTAATATAATGCTAAAAGGAAATACATCTGATGATAAAATAAGAAGGAAGGAGATCTGCAACACTGGGGTCCTTGGCTCAACTCCTATCCAAGCTCCGCTGCTAAGACACCAACCTAGGATCTCCTACACGCGTCAATCGTGCATAATCTTATAGAAAGCTTAGAGGGTAGTGAAAGTGTGTGACAATGGTGCATAAAAGAATAATAAGGAACGCAGAAAGGAAATATGATCAGTGGTAATGCCATAAAGGTTGCAAGGAATGCAAGAAGCCATACTAGGGTTATGCAAATGCAAGGAGATGCCAATGCTCATAACCAGTCCACATATCTAATACGTTTCCGTCATAAGGAGTACCACTAGGGTCTAATGCACTACATGATGATTGTTGCTCTCCAAGCTGCACAGTCAGGCGAGGGTAAGAGACCACACTACCTGCTGTATACAGCTAATAACCAACGAGGCTCGACGATAGTGAACCCATTTACGAGCTGGTCGGACTCAGCCTAGCAATGCCCTCTCCCTTAGGCAGATAAGATCACATCCCATCTCAACTGACTACATGATAGTGGGAGATACGGCCTATCGGTGTAAGGCACTCAGGCGCTCATGGTTTCCACTCGGTCATGGCATTGAGGCGTCTTCCAGGTACCTTAAAGGTTTAGGGACTTTCACTCAGGGATATCCAACGTACCCCAAATGCTTAAAATAATATATTTTTGGTGTCCATAAATACAACCATCCACAAATGTCCGTGTGGAGGCAAGGCCCTGATGAAGCAATGCATGAGTCACACATACAGATCATGCACCAGCTTCAAGCACTGGATGTACATAAGAGGGAAACTCCATCCTCTACCATATCATCTCTATGACCACACACAAATGTAGTTTAATCACACTATGATGCACATGGGTCATGAGGATGTGCCATACGGTGATGAAGACTTGACATGTATACTCCTCCTTCCTAAGGAGGGGAAACAATTCTAGGTATTTGGACAATTTACTATTGGATTATCCTCTAGTTGGGGCCCAACACTCCGGGGTAGCCTATAAGCTAAGACGGGTCATATAAGCCCAAGGAAAGAAGCGGTCCTATCAAGGGTCCAGGTGGGCCTTCAACCACATATAACCACCCTATGGGCCTACTTTAAGGCCACCAAGGAGGACATCCAACCTCAACTGGGTCCCAAAAGGTAGCCCTCTACTACTCGAGCGAATTAAGGCTCAAGGCCTAAAACATTCCACGGGCCTAGTGGGCAATACACACGGCCCAACTAATAGGCAACATTATGAACGCCTAAGTAAGTTTTGTGCCCAACTAAAAAGGTTACAAACCCATATATTGTGGTGGGCCTAATGGGCAGCCCGGTATTCCAATCATATGGATAAATTCTCATGTTTAAAACAAGTGAATTGGGCCTCACATCTTGGCCCAAGTATGTGGTTAACTTTGTGGGCAACCAAGGGCCTAACTATTAGTGTATGTTGGCCCATAAACCCATCACAATAACATAGTAAATATATGCCCAAAGGTCCAATGGGCCTATTTGGAAATTTTCAACCCAACTGGACCTATAGAATCCTGCAATTAAATATGTACATTGATCCAACTAAGCCCAACTAGGGTGGGCCTCAAATGTGCATTAATTAAGCCCAAGGCATGATAGGAAATGGGGCAAGATATGTGTGTAGACAACCCAAAATCTGGTGGGTCCTACATTTCCCATATAAAAGAAATAATAGATCTAGAACATGGAATTAAAACTCTTACATCCTAGAAATACACCCACAGATCTCTTCCAAACTTATATCACCAAGCTTCTAGTGCTCCAAGGATGATATATTAATGGGTGAGATGGGATATGGATGGTTGGATTGAGAGGAATTTGAGGTGAAAGGGCTGGAATGGGATGGCTATGTGGGGACGTCCCACCCTCTCTTGCTAAGGAGGAAATGAGAATGAGAAAGGGAGGAAATCAGAGGGAGAGAAGAGAGAAAGAGAGAGAGAGAGAGAGAGAGAGAGAGAGAGAGAGAGAGAGAGAGAGAGAGAGAGAGAGGTTTTAAGCCTAGCAATCATTTCTTTCTTGCCTTGGGTAGAGAAAGGTCATGATTGAAATATGGAGTAAGAAATAATGTTGTGGGGTTAGTAGACTTTCTAGGTCTTTGGGTGGTGTTTTAGAGATAAGTTATGTAGGAATAGGGTTTTAGGTAGTGTGTGTTGGAAATCAGTGCCAAGAGATGGTTCCAACATAAAAACTCGTGCACACCATCCTTAGATGGGTCACATGACCATGATCAAGGGCTAAAAATTGAAATGCACACAACTTATGATCTACACGTCGGATGGATGCACAATACGTGTCATCAGAACCGTAATGACGATGCAAACAAGATGGAATAGGTTTCAACTCGATCTGAGTCAGGTCTACATGACCGGACTTAAGGATGACTGTAAACACTATCCAAGGGTTGTGGGTTGCCAGGATTCGACCGACAGGATTACAGGACCGAGAGAAATAAAATGCATACTTACACACATGCACACACATGAACTTGGGTCAGGACTTATAACCCTCCCCACCAAAAAAAAAATTGTCCTCAAAATTGACCAATCTAGGACAAAATGAAAGGCCAAACACCACACCACCATCATATAAATAACAATCACCAAATTAAAGAGAAGGCATACATAACATCATACATCAATCAACGAACAAATGGGGATACTACTCTCTAATTTTGGCCTCCCGTTCTCAAGACGCCTCGGCCTTCGAATGATGACCCCACTGCACCTTCACCAAGGAAATGACCTTGGTCCTAAGGACCTGCTCCTTTTGATCAAGAATACGATCAGTTGCTCAATGTAGGAAGCATCCTCACGGACCTTGAGTGGTTGCCTATCAATCACAAGAGTGGTGCCTAACCCACACTTCTACAACATAGAAATATGGAACACGTCGTGGATCGCGGATAACTTAGGAGGTAAACCAACCTTATAAGCCACAACGCTCATGCGCTCGGTAATCTCAAAAGGTACAATGAATCTCGAGGTAAACTTTTCTTTCACACAAAGTGAACCACGCCTTTCATAAGCGAGACTTTCAGATATACCATGTCCCCAACTGCAAACTTAATGGGTCAACACCAACGATCCGTAAAACTCTTCTATCGGATCTGAGCTGTGTGCATCCTCTGCTTGATAACATCAAAAATCTCTGATGTCTGCGGTACAAGCTTGGGACCTAAGAGACGACACTCTCCAACCTTGGTCCAACAGTTAGGAGACCCGCATGGTCTACCATAAAGTGCCTAAAAAGGAGCTATGTCGATAGTCGCCTAATAGTTATTATTGTACGCGAACTCGGCGAGGCGCAAATGCTCGTCCCAACTGCTCGCAAAGTCAATCACATAAGCTTTGAGCATATCCTCAAGGATCTTGTTGACCCTTTCGGTTTTCCCATCCGTCTACAGATGATAAACGGTGTTGAGATGCAAAGAGTTCCCCTTCACTTGTTGGAAACTCCTCTAAAACTGATATATAAATCTAGAGTCTCAGTTAGAAACGATTGAAACTGGGATGCTGTGCAGTCTCACTATCTCCTCAATGAATACCTTTGCAGAGAGGGAGAGTGCGTTTCTCCATCTTTCCCTCTTTTTAAATCTCCTGCAACATTGAGGTATTTCTCTCTCTCTCTCTCTCTCTCAATCTCAATTCCGATTTAGGGTTATTCAGATTTTAGGGTAGATTCCACCGGAATATTTATTTGCCATACAACTTGTTGATATGTTAGGTGGGGCCCACGAAATTATTAGTCGCAATTGGCTGTGTAGCCCACCTTACCCAACAATCCGACCTGGATTTGGGGATTTTAGGGCTTACAGATTTGGAGATTTTAGGGCTTACAGATTTGGGGATTTCAGTTGTGAGGAATGTTTTGAGTCTTGTTGTTTGGTGATCCATACCATCGAACTGTTGAGTCCCTCTATGGATGAGGGATGTGCTGAAAGTTTGCTAGATTTTGAAGATCCCAAGCTTTGATCCTAGGCCTACAACTTGACAATTAGGAGTAAACAAAGCATCATCCCAAATTAAAGTTCAAAAAATATGCCAAAGATTAAGGATTGGGATCTTTTGACCAGGAGATTTTGGGACATCCCACCATCCACAACAAAAGCCTAGTAGATCCTAGTTTACATGGTGCAGAATCGTGCACAGAAGAATACCGTACTTTTGCACCTGAAGTCTGAACATGTATAATTCCTCAAGTTTTATATGGTTAGTATCACTATAAGCATTTAATAGCAGAAAATGCATTCTGTTTTAGATGCTAATTAACCCTTTCCTGCTATGAAAGATGAAGAATTTATGTGGGATTTTTCATTTCTTTGAAATATAAACAAAAATACCCATTTTCCTGCTTAGCACATTCAATCATATATGCTGATGGTACTGTATTTTGTTGTTGTTTTTTCATGAAATGGCGTCTTAATGTAGGACACATTTGGGCTATTTTCCTCTTCAAAGACTGAACTAAAATATCCATTTTCCTGTATCCATTGCATGTATGTATGTATGCATGAATCTGTGGATTTGGCAATTGGCTTTTCAATTTCTGAGCAGTGTGTGTTTGTGGTGCTTTAAGAATTCCTTTTGATATGTTTCTGGTGCTTTTCAGTTTCTTTTCCCATACTTATTACTTGATTATGTACTTAAGTTACATGGGTTTGTGTCTGTTTGGAAAAGAAAAGGCTAGCACATCTAACCAATGATCATGAACACATTATCTTTCTAGGAAATATATCTTCTTGAATCCTTTTCCACAGCTACTTAATCATCATCATAACCTTGTCCGAATTACTTGGGATTGTAAGTTATCAAATTTGCTTGTCTATAAATAATTCCTATCAAACTAGATAATCATGATAGTTTCATTGCGGGAAAAAGCTTGCTTGTAGGCTATTTTTTGATAAGAACACGAATGTTGACCATGAACGAAGCCTTTTAATTAAGCTGAAGCAACAATGGGGTGGCCAACTTACTTTGTAGATGGAAGGAATGGTCTGTCATATACTAACTACTTACCTGAGTTAGTTGCATGCGTGCGTGTATTTACTTCTTCTTTCTTGAAGGGATTTCCTGGTGTTGTTCTTTCATGTTTTTCTGGCAATGCATGTTTTAATGTTTTAACTTCTAGGACCATGTACATTTGAAAGAAGGGAACTGGCAACTTCTCTGTCCACACTAATCCGATGCTCCAAATTTTGTAACAAAGCGAGCTCAGTGTTTCCTTCTTTTTCAACTGAAACGAGAGCATGTATTAGTAGTTTTGATGATACATTTTCATAACTACAACCTCAACATTTCAACATGAATGTTTTGAGGTGACTCTAGTCAACAAAGGACCATGTTTCTTCTTTGTATTTGTGCATGCTGGGGATTATTCCCTTTTCTGTCAAACTGGTCCAAAATTGTTATTCTGATCATTTTATCTAAGAGCTGAAACAAGCAGACCATCATTTTTGTGCAGGCCTCTTTTTTCTTCTTAGAGAAATTTTGCTTTCAGATGCATTTGTATGCTTGATCGAATTTTCACGGTACTGCGTAGCAGCACCTCATTCACTGAGGTTTATTTATTCATGTTCTGAATAGCATTCCTAGTTCTTTGTAGTTCTCTTCACAGATTTTTCAGTCCTCTTGGCATTGCACCTGTGATTGGATTAGTTGGTTTGGGATTTTTTAAGCAAGGCTTCCCTGTGGTACTTCAGTTATTTGCAATTAGCTTTTTAAGTCCATGACATTTGTAATTTCCTGTTTTGTTTGTTAATGACATTTGAGATCATTTAATCCTTTTTCTTTTTCTTTTTGCTCTGATTTTCTCTCTCTATATATCTTTCTCAATTTCCTTTTATCTTTATGAATCGATATATACAACCACCCTAATTGGTAAACTCACCCTTTCTTTTCTTTTTTCTTTTTTCTTTTTGCAATAGAATAGTACAGCTTTGTACTATTTTAATAGTGGCACGCTTAATGTTGCTTGTTTGACTTAAACACCACAGCAAACGTACATCCACTTAAAAAACTGAAACTTGGCAAGAAACAATGATATCTGAAGTGCCTAACTATTTCTTCAGATTGAGTTGAAATTTATAGTAAAATTGATACTTCACTTCCATAAATGTCTTAGTGCTTGATGTTGAAACCATCCCATCAAGTTTTCTAGTGTATGTGTGACGACCACCATTATCTTCTGCAGAAGGTTATTCATATAGGAAATGTTCATACAACTGATTTGAGGTGCTCTTTATCACTTGTAATGAATTCACGTCCTGCCTACTGTAACATATTCTTTTCAATGTGAAGTAATGTTGTTTCGCACCATAATATTTTATAGTGTATTATTTTGTAAGGACCGGCACTTTTGTTATGGTTCTGAATGCTTTTGCTTCATTTATATACAGAGGAGTCTAATGGTTGTTTGTCATAGCTAATTACAAAAGCATTAGGTCCTTGAACCAGTACTTGTGAACTGTATTGTCTCTTTCCAGGGAGACACAAGTGAAGCTGGTGTTCAAGTGTAGTTAAAATTTCTTTTTTGGTTCAACGAGACTCTCATTCAGATTTCCTAATTGTATTACACTAATTATGTTATTCTTGAACTGAGTCTTTCTTTTAATCTTAATAGCTTTTGGAAGAAGAACTTGCATTAAAGAAGTTCAAATCATACAAGAAGAGTGTATGGCAGCTCAAAAGAGTTGGAGATGTCCTTACTATTATTGTTGTTGTTGGTATGTTGACCCAGTCCTTATAAACTTGTTACCTAGAATTGATTCATTAGTTTTACACTGGCAGGTTTTTCCTTCTTTTCCAAAAATCTATGCTAATGTTGCTGAAGCATTCAATTCTCATCTAAAATGCATTTTTCCTTTACGCTGAACACAATTTGGATCTTTGGTAGATTGTTTTCACCAAGGGCACAATGTTATCATGACTACAACAAAAAGTTTTCACACAATGTTAATATCATTTTTTCTATTACTGATTTTGTAATATGGGAAATCATTTGTTGTTTAATTCTTTTGATTTGGTGTTGGTTTACAGTCTGCCCTACCTGATCATGTTGAAGTTGAATAGACAAACTTTCTAGATCACTACATTGGAAAGCACAAGTGGCGAGTAACAAATGGCATCCAACAATAGCAAATTCTTGTTTCTTATTATTGGATTTATATCTCATATGATTATCAAAATGTGCATGTTTAAAGTTATTTGCCCATGAGTTGTAAAAACATCATAATTGAATCTCAATAAACATGCATAAGGAAAGGTAAGCTTGTGGGAAATGAATAAAGGACCTCATGGCTATATTTGGGTAAAATCTACATTGACAATGGACTTTATACTGTGTAATTTGCATTGAGACTATATTTGGGGTAATTTCTAATTTTTGTTTGTATCTTCATTCATTAGCCATTTTTCATTCCCGCAAGCATGTGGTTCATCTCCTTATCCCTTTTGTCTGGGGAAGTTCTCATACTTCGAAGTAGGAAAAAACAAACAGGCTGTCACGAAACTTGTAGGTTGCAAGAGGTAAGTTGCTCTGCATCATGCTTTGGTCATGCCTTCCACATTGTATTATGGCATGGAAGAAATATTGTTGGTTTTTTTTTTTTTTTTTTTAATCTAGCAACTTTTGATGGTTTTGGCATTGAATACTAATTACTGAAATTAGGCAGCGGTTAATTTAGGCATTGCAATGCTTATAATTCTTGGGTATTAAGTCTTTACAAGTGGGGCCTATGTTCTAATGATCTGGACCATTGTTGCAGACATTAATGGGTAAATTTGCAGTCCCTGATTTAATCTACTTAACCATGCATAAAATTAGGATTCAAAACTATTAGGATTGCATTATAATTGTCTGCATTGTATATATCTACATTGCATATATGCCCTTCTTTATTTGTCTGCATTGCATTCAATTCTCCTCTAATCTGTCAAAAACAATATTTTAGAACGAGATTGATGATCTAGAAATGTGGCATGTGGAAGCCAAGGGACTGTTTGGCTTGACTTGTGTTTATGGTGCAAGTTCAAGCATATATTCAGCTTAACTGCAGTAAGTGCAGCCCTAGAACTGCAACAGGTGTAGCCCCAGAACTACAGCAGGTGCAGCCCCAAGTGTAGCCCCAGAACTACAGCAGGTGCAGCTCCAGAACTACAACAGGTGCAGCCCCAGAATTGCAACAGGTGCAGCTTAACTGCAGCTTGACTGCAATAGGTGCAGCTTAACTGCAGTTCAAGTATATATTCAGCTTTCATCCATGTAAAGGTTCTGAAATGTATGGGTTGCTTTGTATAGGTTGTATTGACTTCTGCAACTTTGCCTCATGAAATTTTGGAGATAACAAACAAGTTTATGACAGATCCTGTTAAAATACTTATGAAGCGTGATGAGTTGACCTTGGAGGTAAAATAATTTGTTTCCTTTCTCCTTTTTCTTTTCTTTTTCTTTCTTTTCTTTCTTTTCTTTTTGGTTAAAAATGCTTGCTGAAATGTGTCTTTGGTGCTCTTGGTTATGACTCGAAAAGTGTGATCATATGTGCAATCGGATCGCGCTACAACAGCTACTGCTCAAATATTGCCAGAACATGCAATCAGAAATAAACAATCCAAAGACTAAGATGTTCTCGCTGTTGCTTGCAGACACCATTATTGTCAACAAAAAAGCTGCAGAAGTTATGACTTCAATCAACTCCAAGTTAGTTAAGGATGTTGCATACTCATTCAATGAGGAAGAGGAGGAGGAAGAAGAGCATCCAAAGATTAAAGATGAATCCAATGGAGCTGAGGCATTCTTGTAGAAAGCGACTCATATATTTAGGTTTCTATGGCTTCTCATACATTTAGCTTTCTGTGGCTTGAAAATTTTATACTTAAGGGGCCTTATCGATTGTCATCTTAATGCTACTGTTGTTGAGACTCACTTTTTATTTGCAGGGATCTCACAAATCCATCGTTACCATCTAATCAGACAAGCAAATCCTCTCTGGTAAGAGCTTACCCTTTATTTCCAACTCCAACGTATCTATTTAGTGACTTGTCTCTTCAGTGACTTAGCTAGTCTTTGGTTTTATCATAATGGGTTTGTGGTTTTGCACTTCCAAGGCTAGCTTCATTGGATCCCTGGATCAGACGAATTCGGTAGATCCTGGGGACAGGCCGTGTTTATGTATTTGCTAAAAATTAATGGAAAAGACTCGGATGTGTGTTGGAGCTATCCGGATGAGCGGAGGTCCCTGAAAGGTGGGAACGATTGTTATGACCATGATAAAACTGTCAATTTCCTATGTACAGCATTGGAGGGGCTTGCCATTTGGACAAGCTATATTTATGTATTTGCTCAAAATTAATGAAGTAGACCCAGATGTGCGTCGGAGTTATCCGGATGAGCAGGGGTCCCTGAAAGGTGGGAACCACTGTTATGACCACGATGAAGCTGTCCATTTCCTATGGACAACATTGGAGGGGCCTGGCCATTTGGACAGGCCATGTTTATATTTGTATTTACAGGGACCACACCCTTAACCTAAAACCCAAACGTAAACCCGATCTCGAGCTCGAATCTGATTTCCTAAACTTAAACCTTAATGTATTCTTAAATCTCTAAACCTAAACCTACACCTAATCCTAATCTGAACTCCCTAACCTAAACCTAAACCTAAACTTGAAAACCCAAACCTATACCCGAACCCGAACATGATTTCCTAAACCTAAACTTATAAAATTAACCTAAACCTATTCTTAAATCCTAAAACCTATAACCTAAACCTAAACCTTAACCTATAACTTAAACTCAATTCCCTAAACCTTAACATATAACCTAACCTAAACCTAAACCTATAACCTACACTTATAACCTAAACCTAAACCTAAACCTATAACTGACACTTATAACTTAAACCTAAACCTATAACCTAAAAACTAAACCTAAACCTAAAACCTAAATGTGTTCTCAAGTGCTTAAACCTAAACCTACACTTAATCTTAATCTCAACTCCTTAACCTAAACCTAAACTTGAAAACCCAAACCTAAACCCGATCCCAATTTCCTAAACTTAAACCTATAACCTAAAAACTAAACCTAAACCTAAAACCTAAATGTGTTCTCAAGTCCTTAAACCTAAACCTACACTTAATCTTAATCTCAACTCCTTAACCTAAACCTAAACTTAAAAACTCAAACCTAAACCCGATCCCAATTTCCTAAACCTAAACCTTAACCTATTCTCAATTCCATAAAACTACAACCTATAACCTAAACCTAAACCTAAAACCTAAATATATTCTCAAATCCCTAAACCTAAACCTACATCTAATCCTAATCTCAACTCCTTAACCTATAACCCTAACCCAAGCCTAAACTTGAAAACTCAAGCCTAAACTTGAAAACCCAAACCTAAACCCGAATCCAAACCCAAAGCCGAACACGATTTCCTAAACCTAAACCTTAACCTATTCTTAATTCCCTAAAGCTATAACATATAACCTAAACCTATAACTTAAAACCTAAACCTAAACCTAAACCTAAAACCTAAATGTATTCTCAAATCCTTTAACTTAAACCTACACATAATCTTAATCTCAACTCCTTAACCTAAATCTAAACTTGAAAACCCAAACCTAAACCCGATACCGATTTCCTAAAACTAAACCTTAATGTATTCTCAATTCCCTAAAGCTATAACCTATAACCTAAACATAAACCTAAAACCTAAACCTAAACCTAAAACCTAAATGTATTCTCAAATTTCTAAACCTAAACCTACTCATAATCCTAATCTCAACTCCTTAACCTAAACCTAAACTTGAAAACCCAAACCTAAACCCGAATCCCAACCCAAAGCCGAACCCGATTTCCTAAACCTTAACCTTAACTTATTCTCAATTCCCTAAACCATAACCTATAACCTAACCTAAACCTAAACGTAAACTTATAACCTACACTTATAACCAAAACCTAAACCTATAACCTTAACCTAAACGAAAAACCTAAACCTAAACCTAAACCCGATCTCGAACCCGAATTTGAATCCCTAAATCCTTAGCTTAAACCTAAAACCCAAACGTAAACCTGATCTCGAACCCAAACCTGATTTTCTATGCATAAACCTTAACGTGTTATCAAATCTCAAAACTTAAACCTACACCTAATCCAAATCTCAACTTCCTAACCTAAACCTAAACCTAAACTTGAAAACTCAAACCTAAACCCGATCCCGAACCCAAACACGATTTCCTAAACCTAAACTTATAACCTTAACCTAAACCTATTCTCAAATCCTAAAACCTATAACCTAAGCCTTAACCTATAACTTAACCTTAAATTATAACCTAAACCTATAAACTAAAACCTAAACCTAAACATAAAACCTAAATGTATTCTCAAATCCCTAAGCCTAAACCTACACCTAATCCTAAACTCAACTCTCTAACCTAAACCTAAACTTGAAAACTTAAACTTAAACCTAATCCGGAACCCGAACCTGATTTCCTAAACCTAAACCTTATCCTATTCTCAATTCCTTAAAGTTATAACCTATAACCTAAAACATATAATTTAAACCTAAACCTTAACCTAAACTTAAACCTTGATCTAAAACAAAAACTATAAACTAAATCTTAACCCATAACCTATAACCTATAACCTAAACTTATAACTGATAACCTAACCTTAACCTAAACCTAAAACCTAAACCTAAACCTAAAACCTAAAACCTAAACCTAAACCTAAAACCAAAATGTATTCTCAAATCCTTAAACATAAACCTACACCTAATCTGAATCTCAACTCCCTAACCTAAACCTAAACCTAAACTTGAAAACCCAAACCTAAACCTGATCCCGAACCCGAACCCGAACCTGATTTCCTAAACCTAAACCTTAACCTATTCTCAATTCCCTAAAGCTATAACTTATAACCTACACCTAAACCTAACCTAAACCTATAACCTTAACCTAAACCTAAAACCTAAACCTGATTTCCTAAAACCTAAATGTATTCTCAAATCCTTAAACCTAAACCTACACCTAATCCTAATCTCAACTCCTTAACCTAAATCTAAACTTGAAAACCCAAACAAAACTCGATCTCAAACCCAAACCCGATTTCCTAAACCTAAACCTTTACCTATTCTCAATTCCCTAAAGCTATAACCTATAACTTACACCTAAACCTAACTTAAACCTATAACCTCAACCTAAACCTAAACCTAAATCCTAAATGTATTCTCAAATCCCTAAACCTAAACCTACACCTAATCCTAATCTCAACTCCCTAACCTAAACTTAAACCTAAACTTGAAAACCCAAACCTAAACCCGATCCTGAACCCGAATCCAATTTCCTAAACCTAAACCTTAACCTATTCTCAATTCCTTAAAGCTATAACCTATAACCTATAACATATAACCTAAACCTAAACCTTAACCTAAACCTATAACCTAAACCTAAACCTTAACCTAAACCTTAACCCATAACCTATAACCTATAACCTAAACTTATAACCGATAACCTAATCTTAACCTAAATTAAAAACCTAAACCTAAACTTAAAACCTAAAATCTAAACCTAAACCTAAAACCTAAATGTATTCTCAAATCCCTAAATATAAACCTACACCTAATCTTAATCTCAACTCCCTAACCTAAACCTAAACCTGAACTTGAAAACCCAAACCTAAACCCGATCCCGAACCCAAACCTGATTTCCTAAACCTAAACCTTAACCTATTCTCAATTCCCTAAAGCTATAACCTATAACCTACACCTAAACCTATAACCTTAACCTAAACTTAAAACCTAAACCTAAAGCTAAAACCTAAATATATTCTCAAATCCTTAAACCTAAACCTACACCTAATCCTAATCTCAACTCCTTAACCTGAAAACCCAAACTAAACCCGATTTCAAATCCGAACCCGATTTTCTAAACCTAAACCTTAACCTATTATCAATTCCCTAAAGCTTTAACCTAAACCTAAAGCTAAACCTATAACCTTAACCTAAGACAAAACCTATAACCTAAACCTTAACCTGTGACCTATAACCTATAACCTAAACTTATAACCTAAACCTAAGACCTAAACCTAAACCTAAACCTAAAACCTAAAACCTAAACCTAAACCTAAAACCTAAATGTATTCTCAAATTCATAAACCTAAACCTACACCTAATCCTAATCTTAAGTCCCTAACCTAAACCTAAACCTACACCTAATCCTAATCTCAACTCCTTAACCTAAACCTAAACTTGAAAACCCAAACTAAACCCGATCTCAAACTCAAACCCGATTTTCTAAACCTAAACCTTAACCTATTCTCAATTCCCTAAAGCTTTAACCTAAACCTAAACCTAAACCTATAACCTTAACCTAAGACAAAACCTATAACCTAAACCTTAACCTGTGACCTATAACCTATAACCTAAACTTATAACCTAAACCTAAGACCTAAACCTAAACCTATAACCTAAAACCTAAACCTAAACCTAAAATCTAAATGTATTCTCAAATCCCTAAACCTAAACCTACACCTAATCCTAATCTTAAGTCCCTAACCTAAACTTAAACCTACACCTAATCCTAATCTCAACTCCTTAACCTAAACCTTAACTTAAACTTGAAAACCTAAACCTTAACTTAAACTCCTTAACCTTTTCTCAATTCCTTAAAGCTATAAGCTATAACCTATAACCTAAACGTAACCTAAACCTATAACCTTAACCTAAACTTAGGTTTTGAGTTTAAAAGTTCATCCTAGGTTTGGACATATTATTCATGTTGGATTTTGCTATAGTTTAGAAGATTTATAGGTATATTTTTGATTTCTTCATATATAAGTGTGTTTTTTTATTTTTATTTTTTTTTATCTTTCTTCCTTTCGAGATGTGTACAAAGGCATGATTGTTTGATTGTGTATACAAATGTTGTTTTATACAGGCTAACAAGCTAAAGAAGTCAATGGAGGATGAAATTCATTTTTTCAAGGGAAGGGTTTCAAAATTTAAAAGTGATCTTGTGTCGAAGTCCACAAAAGTTACATATGTAGTTTCAAGGAAAGAAAAAACTTTATCTTCTACATTTGCTGAAATTGACCGTCTAAAAGAAAAAATTCTGTAAAAACGTGAGCATTATTGAATGCAGTGTTGGAGTGTATTTGTTTCTTGTACATGAGGGCACGCCTTAGTTGTAATTCTTATGATAGGTTGAGTAAAGTGAAATATTGTTTATTTATAAATGTGAAAGTAGGATGCATTGTATGATTTGATTGTTATTTGTAATAAATGCATCTTTTTTTTTCTGATTGCATTTTATATATTATTTTTATCAGCATTAAGCTTAGATGAGTTATTAATCACAACAGGTTCTTGCAATGGAAACAAGTTGTATTATTATAATTTTTTAAAAAAAATGGCTACAAATATAATCCGTTCTGTAGCTATTGGTATCTATTGTTACAGATATTATTGGTGTTATTGGTATCTATTGTTACGGATAAATTTCCTTTTGCTACGGATCACGTCCATCGCTATTGGTGGGGTAGCTAAAGGTATTACTACGGATATAATCCATAACTATATAATCCGTAGCTATTGTATCTATTGCTACGGATTATATTCGTAGCTATTGGTATCTATTGCTTCGGATTATATCTATAGCTATACCTTTAGCTACCTCACCAATAACGACGGACGTGCTACGAATAATATATGTAGCAAAAGGTCTTTAGCTATGGTTTTTGGCTGTAGCCTTTTTCCATTTTTCTTGTATTGAGGGTTGAATCGACAAGCTCAAAAGTTAAACAATGAAAGACTGTAGACCGAACTCAAAGTCAAACTCTGAAACATCGTGGAGCATCTACCACTCTCGTATCATCATCTGAGCCACTAAGTCTCATGGTTAACGGCCAAGCACATCTGCCGTCATGTTTGCCTTACTCGGGTAGTATTGAAGGTTAAAATCATAGTCTTGCAATAGCTCCATCCAATGCTTCTACCGCATGTTCAACTCGGACTACGAAAATAAACACTTCAAGCTCTTATGATCTGAAAAGAGCTTGAACCTGACTCCATATAGATAATGTCTCCACACTTTTAGTGCGAAGATAACCGTTGCTAGCTCCAAATCATGGGTGGGGTAGTTCAGCTCATGGACCTTAAGCTGGCGCGAGGCATACGCCAGCTGGCTTCCTGTGCTGTATTAGGACAATACTCAAGCCAACTCTAGAGGCATCGGTAAATATAATAAAACCCTCACTCCCATCAGAAAGAGTGAGAACAGGAGCGGACATGAGGTGGTCCTTCAACTCCATAAATGCCTTCTTGTAAGCATCACTGTAGATAAACTTAGTGCCCTTTCACATCAACTGAGTCAACAGTGCTACAATACGAGAGAAACCCTCGATTAACCGTCGATAATATCCTGCTAGACCAAGGAATCTACGAATCTTAGATGTGTTAACTGACGCACTACATCAACCTTTGAGGGGTCCACAGCGACACCCTCTCTCATCACCATGTGACCGAGAAACTTCACCTCCTCCTGTAAGAACACGCACTTCTCCAGCTTTGCATACAGCTGGTAGGCACAGAGGGTCTCTAGCACAATCTGTAAGTACTCTACATGGTCCTCCCGAGTCCTCAAATATACAAGGATATCATCAATGAATACCATCACGAACTGATCGAGGAACGATCGGAAGACCTCTCTCATCAGCTGCATAAATACGGTGGGTATATTGGTCAATTTGAACAACATGACCAGGAACTTAAAGTGATCGTAGCACGTCCGAAAAGCCATCTTCAGAATGTCCTCTTCTCAGACTTGAATTTGATGGTAACCGGAGCGCAAGTCTATCTTGGAAAAATAATGTGTACCCCGTAATTGGTCGAACAAATCATCAATATGAAAAAGTGGGTATTGATTCTTGATAGTGACTCTGTTGAACTCACGGTAATCCACACAGAACCATAATGATCCATCCTTTTTCATGAATAATATAGGGGCTCCTCAAGACGAACTGCTGGGACAAATAAAACCTAACTCTTGGAGCTCATCTAACTGCTCCTGCAGTTCCCTCGACTCCATAAGTGCCACTGGTAAGGGGCTTTCGAGATAAATACAGTATCTTGTACCAAATCTATCTGAAACTCAATTTACCGACGCGGCGGCAAACCCGGAATCTTTTGGAATACATCTAGGTACTCGCAAACAATTGAAAGATGCTTAATACACCCTGCCACAAAATCCTCATCGACACAAGCTAACAAACTTGACAACGGCTCTTCTTTGGGCTCAGTGACGAACTGGAACACTGGCAAGCCGGGAATGTGTAACCTAACCGTCCTCGTAGCACAGTCCAAAACAGCATAATACTCCGCAAGCCAGTCCATACCTAGGATAACATCAAACTCCACCATCGACAAGACAAACAAATCAATAGGAAGAAACATCTCGCCCACCTACATAGGGCAAGAAGGATAACGACTGCTCAACACAACAAACTTCCCCATGGGAGTCAAAACTGCTAAGGCCTCAGACGCGGCCTTTGATGGAATATCGGTCGATCGGAAAAATTACTCGGCTACGAAGGAATGAGCAGCACCGGAATCAAACAAAACATGGGCAATATAAGCAGAAATAAGAAGAATACCCTTGACAACACCACCGATCGATGACTGCGGGTCCTGACACTACGCCTGTTATGAGGAATAGAATCTACCCTAAGCTAGCAAATAAAGCAAGCCAAAAGACTGCGGATCCAGAATCTACCCCTGCTGAGTGGAAATGTATACTCGTCCCAAAGACTGGGTAGGTGCATATCCCCTTTGTTGCAGCTACTATCTCTACTGCTGTTGTTGTCTTAGTTGTGGAGGCCTGCCTGATTGCCTCTTTTGCTAGGAAGGAGCGGGCGTCGAAAGCTGTGCTCGCTGCTACCGCTGAGGAAGATGAGTAGGAGGCAACTGGGGTGGCCCCTACCGTTGTAAGGGATGAGGGCAATCATGCCTCTGATGCCTAGTTTGCCCACAACCATAGCAAACACCCAAAAAAGGGCTGGAAGATGGAGTGGCTGGCTGCACTGATGATGATGATGAAGAAGCTGTTATCTGAACTATAGGCTGCCTAAGCTCAGATCGTCCCCTCCGTCTCTACTGACAGTGCTATCGGGAACTGCCGACTGGTGCTCTTCTCTTCCGGTCTCTACCGGAACTCTGCTCTCACAATCTCTGGGTCATAGCCTAGTCCTCCTCATGAACCAACACTCGATGAATAACCTGATCGAATGTCTCCAAGCAATGTCCCATTACACGGCTACGAAGAGTGGGACGCAAGCCGGTCACAAAACGTCGAGCCCTCATCTTCTCATCACTGGTAAGATGAGTAGCAAACCTAGACAAGGCCAAGAAACGGGACTCATACTACGACACCGACATATCACCCTGAACTAAGGTCTCAAACTCAATCGCCCTCTACACCTGAATATGCTTGAGGAAGAACTTCTGGTCGAAACGAACCACCAATTTCTCCCAAGTCCAAAAAAACTGAGGCCTGACCATCCTCGATACTAATAACCATTATTGACGGGTCTTGTCCTGAAGAAGGAAGGTAGCAAGGGAAACTCTATGATTAGCTAGACACTGCATAGTGTCGAAAATCCTCGAGGGATCTCTGTGCACCATGCCTCGGCGGTAGATGGGTCCAGCTCACTCCTGAATCACGGAGGGTCATGCTGCCTGAACTCTTTAAAAATAGCGCTAGCACACAGCAAATCGTTCTGCTCAGAAACTAGAACAGCTACAGACTGACGAGTCTACAACGCAATAGCGACAAGCTGCATTAACTACTGAAAATGCTCGGCATCGACTGGCACTATTGGGAAAGCGGGAGTGGCACTCGCCTCAAGCAGAGGTAAGGGTGTAGCTGATGGAGCGAGAGCCTCTGTAACCGGAACAGCAGGCTCAGATGGGGGAACTAGAGCAACTGGGGGAATAAGCGCAACAGGAGGGTGAAACGGAACCTCAGGAATTGGATCCTCTAAGACTGGAGTGGAGTGCACTCGGGTAGCACGGGTCACCAGAGCAGGTTGAGAACTACAGCCAGGGGCTCCACGACCACAAGTGCCTCACTTAGGTGGCATCATCTACACAAGAACAAGAGCAACGACACATAGGGTCAAAATATTGTGGGTTCAAATGAAAAGAAGGCTCTCGGGACACAACTTGTCCTAAGCTTGTAGCAGATATGCGATATGATCTCAAGTTATTCTAGAATTACTTGTTATGCTTTGATACCAATTGATGTCATGCCCTCGACTCCGTAATTGGGCTCATAAGGAACCCGATAGCCAGTTCTAGCTGCAATAGCCTCCGTTGTACCCCACTTTTAGATCTTGAGACAGGTCCTGATCCTGGGATCTTACAAGGAGGATTTTCATAATCATATATCCATTTCAATATGATCATGCCTAAGATTACAACAAGTATATCTGAGAAATAACAAGGCACACATCACAAAATTCACTATAAATTTGAGCTTTAATACAATATTAAAATGACATACATCTGATGACAAAAGAAGAATGAAGGAGATCTACAACACTGGGGTCCTTGGCTCAACTCTTATCCAAGCTTCTCTACTAAGACGCTGACCTAGGATCTCTTGCACGCGTCAATCGTGCATAAGCTTATAGAAAGCTTAAAGGGTAGTGAAAGTGTGTGACAATGGTGCGCAAAAGAATAATAGGGAATGCAGAAAAGAGATATGATCAGTGCCAATGCCATAAGCCTACTAGGAATGCAAGAAGTCATACTAGGGTTATGTAAATGCAAGGAGATGTCAATGCTCATAACCAGTCCACATATCTAATACGTTCCATCATAAGGAATACCACCGGGGTTTAATGCACTGTATGATGAACGTTGCTCTCCAAGTTGCATAATCAGGTGAGCGTAAGAGACCACACTACTCACCTATGGACAACCAATAATCCGTGAGGCTCGACAGTAGCAGACCCATTTACGAGCTGGTCAGACTTAGCCTAGCAATGCCCTCTCACCTAGGCGAATAAGGCCACATCTCATCTCAACCAACTACACGATAGTGGGAAATGCGGCCTATTGGTGTAAGGCACTCGGGCGCTCAAGGTTTTCACTCGGTCACAACGTTGAAGCGTCTTCCAAGTACCTTTAAGGTTTAGGGGCTTTCACCTAAGGATATCCAACGTACCCCAAATGCTCAAGATAACATATATTTCTGGTGTCCATAAATATAGTCATCCATGAATGTCCCTGTTGAGGCAAGGCCCTCATGAAGTAAAGGTGATACTGATATGAAATGTGATGTCAATGCATGAGTCACGCATACAAATCATGCACCAACTCCAAGCACTGGATGTACATAAGGGAAAAACTTCGTCCCTCTGCCATATCATCTCTATGACCATGCACAAATGCAGTTTAGTCACACTATGATATGCATGGGTCATGAGGATGCGTCATACAGCGATAAAGACTTAACATGTATACTCCTTCCTAAGGAGGGGAAATAAGTTTAGGTACTTAGACAATTTACTATGGGGTTATCCTCTTGTGGGGGCCCAACACTCTGGGATAGCCCACAAGCTAAGACGGGCCATATAAGGCGAAAGGAAGAAGCCGCCCTAACATGGGTCTAGGTGGGCCTTCAACTACCAATAATGTAACACCCCAAACTTTTCAATACCTGAGTATTGAAAGTTCTCGAGCATTACCAAGTAATTTGCCGAGTATGTGCACGTGTACGATACCAATCTAACTATTCTGGCCTTACATCCTTGCCCTGACACAAACTTAATCGTTGGGAGTTACCTCCATTCAATAGATTCAACCATCTGACAATTGATTTCAAGACGATACTATCCATCACGTGATTTGACGTAAGTACTTTTCTATGAATGACACAACGAATAGCTCCCTATCCGTAATGATTTAGACATATATTCTTTTGTAAGAACTTCTTAGAAATGTGCCTATAACTATGTAGAGCCATTGGATTTTTCAAAACTCACATATCAGCAATAATTATGAAAATGTCATTGACCCAGACCCCTGAATCCTTGATCACATGGTTCTCACAATTCGTTTCAAGTGAAATTGTATACCAGGCCTAATTATCAAAAATTGACCATACACGTCGAATTTCAGCCCTTAGATCGTAATAAATTAGCTACTTGACCTCTACATCTGTTCATACACTTACCAGATCAAGATTCTAGCCCGTCCATCTTGTTCACCCCATATGGATATGCTTAACCTACCATTAGAATTATAATTCGATGAACTCACACAGGTGAATAAGTCACTCGAATCCAACAGTATACGTGTTCGGCCCCTTGATCACTCTAAAAACCCATTTGGGTTCATTCATTTACAAAATTGATCATACAATCACCTAAATACGTGTTTAGAATACTAACCACCAAGTTTACTTATTTTTAGCAAGTCATCTTACCACACATCAGGTTTGGATCCGTCAAATGGGCCATCCAAATATTAAGATGAAACGGTCATTTGGAAGATCCTAAAGTATATGACCAAACTACCAGGTAATAGTACAACTAGATGTGTACAAAACACATTCTGAAACACAGAGTGTGTTGGCCATTTAAAAGAGTACCTTGGAAATCATCGGGAGATCAGGTCCTAAACTTGATCGATGGAAAGAGAACGAAAAACAAGGAACATCCGCCAAATTTCAGGGCATTTGGATGGTGCAATTAGATATAACTGACAGTGGAAAGTGGTTGAAGAATTGACGGCAAATTTATAATTATGGATGCATGGCACATACATAAGAGTGAAGAGGGTTTTATCGGTGAATACCATTTAATGCATTAGCAGATCCTGCGGCCCACCTAAAGTTCGGATTTACTTCAAATTTGGGACCATGGGTTAGTACGGCATGCCAAAGAAGGTGAATGGAGTGGATCTTCCGGAAGGTCATCACAGGTGGAACCCCATCTATTTTGAACAAACTTGTCAGCATGTTGTAACAGCGGACGAAAAATCGAAAGTGACAGAATTACCACCACACATTGACTAGTGGTGTGGCTCATCCAAAACTCGGATCCACCCCATATTTTGGCCCCTAGCCTAACATCACCTTATAAAGCTGATGGAAGAAATGGATTTTCTGGAAACCATAATAGTGGACCCCACCTGATGTCCTAGCCAATACACATCTATGTTACGTGTTTTAATAGAGACTAATGAGCATGATCAAATGTATTGTTGCCCACATGGAACTTAGAATTTCCTTATAGTTAGGCCCTTAGGACTCTTTTTCAACCATCAGTGTTCAACTTCGAGGTAATCTGACCAACAAACTAACTATAATATACAATTAGAGCTAAAAATAAGTGAAAATTTGGTATATGGCCCACCTGGACCGCGAACCTACCCCGTCATTGGTCAAGGGCAGTGATGAGACCTCCAAAGTAGAATGAACGATGTGGATTTTATCCAAACATCATGACAGACCCCACACATGAGTGGAATGTGCACCAGGGGTGGTGCACTCGCAGTGCATGGAGCTGTGCGAGTTGGCTTGACTAGCGCTGACCCGCAACTTCTTGAAAAAGAAAGAATCTCTCTCTTCTCATTACGTCAGCGAATGGACTGACATCCATCTCATTGCTCGGTGGTCCACCATACAGTCCCAGCTTCATGATCTATACTGTCCATCGAATTCACACAGCGGGCCCCACCAAAACCCACCTACCTCACACGTTGATATGGGCGTATTTGGGCACAATCCTTGCCACAAGTGGGCTGTACAAAACTAATTTTTTTAAAAATGGAAACGGCTCCTCTTTGCCACGGTGGCAATCCGTGCAAGGGCTTTCCCCTTCCATTTCGGCCATCCACGTGGCCTAATTCCAGCCACCAAATAGCTCACCACGTGGGAGAAGATTCCCGCCCATGGAGAAGTAAAACAACGGCTGGTATTTGCAATACCAGCCATGTGCAAAAACGGTTTCTACCAAATTCAATCTGGAGCGTTTGTTGTCAATTCGATGGACCAGGAGAAAGCTAGGTTTCATTATAAACATGGGAGGATTGAGCAATAGAAGCTCATTCTCCATTCTTGAAGCCGTTCAACGGAAAACGACCATCACCTTCCACCCCTGAACCCATCACCTAAACCTTCCTCAAGCTTCGAAAAAGCTTCTCTGTAAGCTTCCTAGGGTCTGTAAGAACCGTCCCATGTGGTCAGATTAGAGGGAGAAGCCATGGGAGGGAGTCTGCCATTGAAGCCAGGTCATCTTCCTCGTCGAACCTGCACCATTACTGGTGTTTGTGAGGTAGCATATTTCGAATCCGAAACCGTCAAGATGCGGCCCATTGGGTCATATGCAAGTAGGAAGAAAGAAGGGTGAAGAAGGAAAATGGGGGAGAGAAAGAGAGTGAGGATGCTGTCCTCATTCTCCTCCCTGTCTGTTGCTGCACCAAGAAGTCTTGGCTCCATCACGAGTGCAAGTCGAGCCAAACTGTAAGACCCGTATCTTGGTTCGTACATTTTCGTTGACTTCCGCGGTCTTACCGGTCGAATTCCGGCAACCTTCGACCCTTAACCGATATCGACGCTCGACCCTAATTCATATACCGACAACCCGAGTCGACTCAACTCGAGACCAATACCATAGCGACCGCGCCGTCGTTGCGGTTCCGATGCAGCAACTCGCCCGCCGAGGCGATACCCTGGTCAAGAGTTGTAGACCGACGTTCGGTGTGAGGAAACACCGCGCGTTGCGAAACCCAAGGGAATCTCTACGATATGTCACATCAATCAATCAATCCATCAATCCATCACATATCAAGTACACATCACTTTCACCCCTTTTCCCAAGCAACCAAAAAAGTCTTCACCTCTCATACCCCTCTTACACAAAAGGCCACAAAAGTCAAAGATTTCTTACATAACCATCACTCACCACATCCATCCATCACTCTCTCTCTCCCTTTACAACTCCTCTCTTTCTCATTTCAAATCTCCAAGCAACAAAAATTTCCAAGCTCCATACGTATGGAACTTCTCCAAGCTTTCTAAACTCCAAGTGTGGCCCACCTCTTCACCCCATGATCTCCCCATCTCAACCTTCCATTCTTCATCTCATCCATTGAAGTTGAAACTAAGGTGCCAAGGAACCCCTGGGAGCAAGAAGATCGGACGGTGGGTGCCTCTATAGGGTAGTTTCTTTCTTATTTTTATGATGGGCCAAGTGAGACCCACCGATCAATGGTGTGGATCTCACTTGGGACCCTAAGATAAGGCCGATGGCCCACTTGGATCATCATGATCATTCCATGATGGGGCCATTCTCCATGGACCCCATAATGATGTTTATTTCTTTAGAAAGGTCATGTAGACCATCTATATTGGTGGGGAAAGGATCCCCACCGTTGATTTTAAGTTTTGATGGTCTCATGTGCTAAATGACCCACTTGATGTATGATTCATTGCAAGGGAGGGCCTATAGTGTCGGGGTCCCTCCATCACACGCGTGTCCCACCTTCCATCTCTCTCTTTCTCTCCATCTCTCTCTTTTATTCATTTATTTATTTATTTTTATTTTTATTTATTTTATTTGTGATAGGGTTGTGTGGCCCACTTGAATGGACCCCACCTTGAGCAATTATTTAGTCCAAGCTTTCTTCAAGTGGGGCCCACCTTGCATGTTGTATCAGCGGTGGCCCACTTCAATAGGCCACCACAATGTATATTTTAAAAAGGGGGCCAAACCGTCCAGCGTCTGGGACGCTGGACGTCCCTGTACAAAAAAAAAAAAAAAAAGAAGGAAAAAAGAGAAGCTTTGGGGGTGGGCCCTTGTGTAGGCCCCACCTTAATGTATGAGTGTAATCCAAGCCGCCCACCCTCTTTCCCATAACATTTAGGCATTGAGCCAAGGGATGAAGTTAATCCGTTCATTGGACGGGCCATACCACTCAAAACAGTGACACTCACCGTTTAAATTAAATCTTAATTTTTCTACATGCCTAGATATGCCCAATAGTCGACTCATTGGATTGGTCTTGAGCCGGGGAAGCTAGTGAGCAGAATGGATTTACGTGATGCGGACCCCACACGATGAAAACTCCAGAAAAATCGAGTTTTTCAATTTTTGCAAAGGGGCCCTGCCTCCTCCCTGACAAGAGTGCAGGTGCTGCACGCTGCTGCGTGCAGTGTCAGTGTGCAGGCGGGCGTCCGGAAGGGACCCACAACTCCAGCCGTGGGCCCCACTGTAATGTTTGTTTGTCATCCAATCTGTTCACGAGGCGGGTCCCATCCTCAGGTGGGCCCCCTCCAAATTTTGGCTCGATCCAGAACTCAGGTGGCCCACACCACAGGGAACAGTAGAATTGAATATCTACCATTGAAGTCTTTTTGGGGCCCACAGAAGTTTTGGACCAAGCTGAAATTTGTATCTTTCCTTCAACCAGGTCTGTTTGACCTTATCAATGGGTTGGATGCCAAATAAATATTACAGTGGGCCCCACATGGGACCCACATAGATGCATGTGTCCTAAGTCCACCGTCCAGTGGACGGTGGCACCCACCTTAATGTATCTATGCTCCCACCGTCCAACGGACGGTGGGGCCCTTTGTGATGTATGTGCTCTATCCGCACTGTCCACTGGACAGTGGGACTTGCCATGATGCATGTGATGCATCCAGACCGTCCATCCACTTGGTAAAATCATTTTAGGTGAGTGATGATTGGGTGGACCACCTATGTTGGGAATGGCCCATTTAATCTATTTAAAGGCCTATGGTTAGACCCATTTAATTTGTTTAAGGCCTAGGGGTTTAGGCCCATCTGATTTATACAAGGCCTATGGGTTTAGGCCCATCTGATTTATACAAGGCCTAGGAGTTTAGGCCCATCTGATTCATACAAGGCCTATGGGTTTAGGCCCATCTGGTTTATACAAGGCCTACGGGTTTAGGCCCATTTGATGTACTATAAGGCCTAGGGGTTTAGGCCCATTGAACTCATATAATGACTATGGGTTGATGTCCATTTGATGTACATGTGGGGGGCCCAATTGGTGTGGCCCATTTGATACATATTAGACTCATGTGACTAGGACCAATTGATGCAATCCAAGGCCCACGGGTTATGACCCATTGCAATATACCTAAGGCCCATTGGTGTGGTCTATTTATGTGGCCCGTTTGACAAATACAAGGCCCATATGTCATGGCCCATTAGATGTACTTAAGGTCCAATGGAATGTACCTAAGGTCCATTGCAATGTGTGATCCTAATACAGACTATGTAGTAATGTTTACGGCGATCGTGCCTTGGGGGCAATGTTGGTTTGACGTCCACATTGCAAGTGTAATGTTGGTTGGATGTCCACATTACGACTCTCCTTAGGGCCCATTACTGGGCCGTACTTGCTGTGTATAGGCCGTCTAGGCCCATCCGCGTTGTAAGAATGGTTCATCACTCACTTACATGTTTAGTATAGTTTCATGACTCATAATCATACGCATCATATGTATGCTTGATATGAGGATTGACTGATCATAGCATATGCCTTCGGGCAGGTTATTTATGGGCTCCTGGTTAGGCAGTGTTGCCCTACATGAGCGCACGATATGCGCAGGATTTGTTGCATAACTGGACAGTGTGGATCATGCATTTCACATTTGTGTGACATGGTTATTGTATGCCCTAGCGACATCAGGGCCGTAGCCTCCACAGACGCATCATGGTTAGCAGGATTAGATACTAAAAATCTTGTTCTACATGGGGTCCTATAGATATCCCTGGGTGAAAGTCCCTAAACCCTTATGGTACCAAGAGGTTGCTCCAACGTCTAGACCGAGTAGATAGATGAGCGTTGAGTGCCGATTACCAAACGGTTACGCTCTCCATTGTGTCGTGGTCAGTTGGAAGGGGGTGCGGCCTTACTCGCCCGAGAGTAGGGGGCAATGCTAGACTGAGTTTGACCAGCTCAAGGAATGGGTCCGTTATCGACGAGTCACTCCCGATATTGGCAGACGGATAGTGTGGTCTCTTCCACTTACCTTATTACGTGTGATGTGGCGGCAATCTGGTTTAGAGTGTACTAGACCCCGGTGATATCTCATATTTGAGCTGTATTGATGTGTGGACATAGATGAGGATCTGTATGCTTGAGTTGCATTGCACATCGCATAGCCTTGGGATGGCCGATACCACTCATGTCTTGCATCGCATAGCCTTGGTACGACTCATGATATTATGGATCCATCTGCATATTTCACATTACTCTAACATTGCACGTTCATATTACTACCTTGCGCACACACTTTCACCACCCTCTAAGGTTTCTATAAGCTTATGCACGACCGTTGCATGCAGGTGACGTTGGTTCGCAGCAGCGCTGAGGCAGGAGCACGTTGCAGAACGTTTTGGAGTTTTATTCTTTACCATTGTATTTCCCTTTATGCTCATTGTACTTGTGAAGTTTTTAATCATAGTAGAAATGTAATGGAGTTCTTGGTTGTTATTTGTGGGTTATGCCTTTGGTTATGCTTATTACAAAAAAAAAACTGACGTTGAAAATCCTCCTCGTAGCATCCCAGGATCGGAACCTGACGAATGGGAGCTAGGAGCCGAGAATGGGATTCTAACGAGGCTGTCGGCGCCGGATTCGGCGATCGGGAATTTTGTGAGCCCGGTTCCCGAGTTTGGGGCGTGACACAAACCAAGTCAGAAACTAGAGGGCTCGCTCAATCCTATTGAGACTAAGAAAGGAAAGCAGAAGAACAGAAAAGAAAGAAGCAGAGGGAGAGGTGCAGCCGTTGCACCATCTCAGCTCGACCAAACTGTTGGGCCAGACATTGGCTGTTGCTGAGTTGTGTCTTAGTCAACTCGGTCCATACCATTGTTGGTTCCCCCCTAGCAGGGAAAAGAGAGAAACGAAAGGAGAGAAAAGAAATAGGGAAGGGAAGAAGAAAGAGGAATGTTTGAGGTTATCGACGAGTCGGGCGAGTCACTAACTCACTAGACTGAGTCAGGCCAGGTTTATCGGCCATTTTTGGACCTTTCCAGCAAGGAAGAGAGATGGAGAAAGAAAGAAAAGAAGAAAGGAAAGGAGAAGTAGAGAGAAGGAGAGAGAGAGAGAGAGAGAGAGAGAGAGAGAGAGAGAGAGAGAGAGAAGTAGAGAGAAGGAGAGAGAGAGAGAGAGAGAGAGAGAGAGAGAGAGAGAGAGAGAGAGAAGTAGAGAGAAGGAGAGAGAGAGAGAGAGAGAGAGAGAGAGAGAGAGAGAGAGAGAGAGCCCTCTATTCACCTCTAACTGTGGTAGTTGGAAGATGATTGGGAGTTCCTACTGAGTTAACTCAGTAACGACTTACTGAAATCCCAGAATGATCTATCTAGGTGCCATTTACAGTAGCTCACCTTGAAGAGCAACTGTTCCTTAAATAGGTATAGCATCTACAACGTCCCTGTAAACCCCATTTCAAGCAACTCGTTAATGAGTTGACTTGGTATTTGTTCACAAAAATAAGATTTGCAACTCAGTTAGCTATTGGAGTTCGAACTTGGGTTTCTATCCTACTGACAATGGAGGGATAACTTTCACCCAAATATGAAGCTGAAAATAAACTCACTAGCTTCAATTAAAATTTAATTCTTCCAACCCAATCATGAGTTGACTCGTACGGTTTCCCAGCTGAGTCAACTCAGTGGCAACTCACTGTTGATTTTTAATCTTCTATTCAGAAACTACCTAAAATCATCTACCTTGAAGGACACGCCTTCCTTCAACAAGTCTTAACAAGTAAGTAGAAATTAAGGTCTATGTGAATATTAAGCATGAATAGCCATCAGAACGCTATTTACATTAATATTATCTATTAAAGATGAAATTACTAATAATAATGCTAGTATGTCATCCATCACTTGGAAAATATTACCACTAATAATAGATTTTATTATTTAGTTACCATTTTAATACTTATTATTACCATGGTCGCAAATGGTAGTTATATCATTAACGATAAATGGCAACTAACCATATTACCCTTTATTTATACTACACATACATTATAGTTTAATTCGTAGAACCAAACCCTAAATTCTACACTAAAAATCCTAAAGGACAACCTTAGACGATGATCTTAAACCCTAGGTGGTATGTAGAACTTGGATCTAATTGTACAAGTTTCTGATTTATGATAGGGATTGATTCTAAGGAAACACACATTCTCTAGCAACACTAGGAGGCAGTTCAAAGTATAAGGTGATGATTCTTCCTCTTAAGCTTTCCATCTTCTCATTAGCTTAAGTTATAGTCTTTATTTAAAATTATAATTGATATCTCTCTCTTATAATCACATGTGTTAGCTAGTGGAAATTGAATTGCTATATTGCCTGCTTAATATTCATCCTGTATATTTGTTCATGCTTGTGGATTATTTGTATATTGCTTATTGACTTTAAATTGGTACATTAGTAGGAAACCCCCACCTATAAATGTACATCTATACTTGGGATGTAACTCGATTAATGGTGGTTACGATGGACCTTCAATCTAGTGGTTATTGAGTGGTGGTTTAGATGGATCATTGATGTGGGCTTACCATCCAGTGTTGTTGTGTCCAATGGTTTTTAAGAATGGTCTTTATTGTATAATTTTAATATTTGCCCTATGTGGCATATTTTGATACCCGTCTTACATGGTTTGTTTTGATGTCTTTTCTATATGGGTTCGATGGGGTAAGCCTCATATACTGTAATATGATTGGCCACTAGTCGACGGGTTTTTCATTAAACATCCTAAGATGGTAGCCTCATGGGCCGGAGATGGTGGTAATGGGACACTATGCCCGAGCCGTCGGCCTATACTGAGCCAGGTGCTCCTCGTAGTGACCTCTGAACTTACCTAAATTGGCTAATTGTAACTGAACTAATAACGGTTTGGCTAATCATGCATTCATAGCATGTTGGCGATGACGGGTGGCTAATTCTGGATGCTGTAGCACGTGCTCTTAGGATCTTCAGGGTATCGTTTCGCTAGCTCCCAGACCACCGACTATCGACCCCTGTCCGACTGGATGATTTTCCCAGGTCGAAGATTGCATGGGCGACAAGCCCAAGTCTGGTTGGATGTGCATCCCCAGGCCGATGTGCATTCATGCATCCATTCATTTAAAAAGACTGCATCATGAATTGTTTTGGATTGCTTATTGTTTTATAATTATGCTTACCTAATGCGGTGGCGTGTAATCTTGAGGGGAATTCACACTGAGCTAGCCACTCATCCATCAAATATACAACCGTACAAGTAGAACAGGTGGCCCAGATGATGTATATGATCAAACTTGATGAGGAGCTATGCAGGTACCATGGATGCACGATCGTATTGCTAAGAGGAGCTGCGTGGTCATGCAGCTTACATTTATATGCCTTCTGTTATTTCTTATGTATGCAAATCTTGTAATTGTTAATGTTGGGACATTGGTTTGTATAAGTCATTATGGGCTGCTTGTATATTTGAAAGATAATAAAATTTTCCTTATGTTGATTTGTTCACTCTACGCTCATCTGCCTACTCTGATAAAAGAAAAAAAATATACTCGAATTTGACCATCATTTAAGGTTAACACTCGAATTTTTAGGAAATGAGTCATATACTCGGGTCCTGAAAACACGAGACATTATAGATAACCACCCTATAGGCCTACCTTAGGGCCACCAAGGAGGACATCCAAACTCAATTCGGTCCCAAAAGGAAGCCCACTACTACTCGAGCGAATCAAGGCCCAAGGCCTAAAACAATCCGTGGGCCTAGTGGGTAATATACATGGCCCAACTAATAGGCAACATTATGGACCCCTAAGTAAGTTTTGGGCCCAACCGAAAAGGTTACAAACCTACATATTATGATGGGCCTAATGGGCAGCATAGTATTCCAACCATATGGGCAAATTCTCATGTTTAAAACAAGTGAATTGGGCCTCACATCTTACCCCAAGTATGTGGTTAACTTAGTGGGCAACCAAGGGTCAAATTATTAGTGTATGTTGGCTCATAAACCCATCACAATAGCATAGTAAATATAGGCTCAAAGGTTTAATGGGCCTATCTGGAAAGCTCCAGCCCAACTGGACCTATAGAATCCTACAATTAAATATGTACATTGATCTAACTAAGCCCAATTGGGGTCGGCCTCAAATGTGTATTAATTAAGCCCAAGGCATGATAAGAAATGGGGCAAGATATGTGTGTAAACAACTCCAAATCTGGTAGGCTATGCTGTCCCAAAACAGACACTTATGGGCAGCAAGTTTGGGCCTTTTGCTGAAATTCCAGCCCACCCATATTCTGGGCCTGTTAGAGCCCAACAATATTCATAAAGGCTTAATTATGAGTTCCCTGATGGCGCACATATATCTTTGTGGGTCCCACCAGAGGGAAGGACTGAATTTCACACATAAATAAGGGAGGCCATGCTGCTGGACTGATGTGGTTCAATGGGCCTGGGTGTCCCATGGGTGAAAAGTGTTATGGGCTTGGGCAATTGGCCCAAAGCACATCTAAATGGATCCCACAAATAGATGCCACTGAGGGAGATGGTCGTGTCCCACATAGACCACAATTAGATGGACAGTGGGTGAAACAATGCATCAAGGTGGGCCCACAAGGTGGGGTGGACTTTTAACTAAGGCTAGATGCCCCGGCTTGGGCGTCCCAGCCTGGTGGGCTGGTCCAGCTGTACCATGATCGGTACAGGGGTCCTTTGACTCTGAAACTTGGCAGGTATGTCCTATCATGGGTGGGCCACATCTTTGCAAAATTTTAGAATTTTTAGATAATTAAAAATATTTTAATTAAATTAAGGCATGCAAGCTGTCCAGAAAATCTGCTAAGTGCAGCATTCTGGACAGACCCTGATTGAGCACCCAAAAGGGGTGGGCCCAGGGTCTCCAAAAATTAGGAAAATTTGATTTCAACATCCACACATATGTATAGTACAAGGTGGGGTCCACCAATGTGGGCCATCTATTCAAAAATTATTTTATATTTTCAAGTTTCCAGACTGCAATATTGATGGAATTACAGTAGAAAATCTAGCAAGGTACCCATATTTGCCCACTCTTTTGGGGACCCAAATGAGGTCAGTTGAGGCTGCAATTTGAAATGTTCAAAGGTGGGACATACAACTTCAAAAATCATAGAATACTTAGTACAAAACTCCTCACCAAAAGCCCCAAATTCTGGCTTCAAGTTGGCCTAAAAATTTGTCCAAACAGTTCTGGACAACAACATGTAATTGAAAGGAATTAAATATAGACACCATTTACAATGGGATTTAACCCCAGAAAATCATGTTATGGACCACCCCAGTGGGCCCCACAAATGTCCAAACCTTCCCCATCATCAAGAACCCCTTTCATGTGCACCATTTAGGTGGATTTTAGAGCCACATGTCTAAGGATAGACTACCATGGGCGTCCAACCTCCATGGATGGTTTGGATTTTTTGTTGGTCCACAAGGTGGGCCACACACACATGATCAAAATGCTAACATCAAAGAAAAATAAAGGATCGGCCCTAAGAGGAGGCGCTCCGCCACATTGAAGCCCTCCCCCTCATCAATCACACCGCACATTTCATTGATTCACATGTTACAACATAGATTAACCACATGCATGTCATAGAATCAAGATCAATAGTTGGGATGTCATTCCAACCATGATTCTAAGGTTTAGATAACCTATCATGCAATGAAATCCAAAGAGTCCTTCATGATGGGGCCCATAAGGGGAAAACCCCATGCATGGGATATGCATGCATAAAATATGTCATTTGGGCACATCTAAGGGGTGGTGTACAATCTCCACCATGGATTAGTGGGTCCTATATTTCCCATATGAAAGAAATAATAGATCTAGAACATGAAATTGAAAATCTTACATCCTAGAAGTACACCCACCTTAGATCTCCTCTAAACTTGTATCACCTAGCTTCTAATGCTCTAAGGATGATGTATTAATGGGTAAGATGGGGGTACGGATGATTGAATTGAGAGGAATTTAAGGTGAAAGGGGCTGGAATGGGATTGCTAGGTGGGGACATCCCACCCTCTCTTGCTAAGGAGGAAATGAGAATGAGAAAGGGAGCAAATCAGAGGGAGAGTAGAGAGAAGAGAGAGAGAGAGAGAGAGAGAGAGAGAGAGAGAGAGAGAGAGAGAGAGAGAGAGGTTTTAAGCCTAGCAATCATTTCTTTCTTGCCTTGGGTAGAGAAAGGTCATGATTGAAATAGAGATTTAGAAACAATGTTGTACGGTTAGTAGGCTTTCTAGGTCTTTGGGTGTTGTTTTAGAGATAGGTGGTATAGAAATAGGATTTTAGGTAGTGTGTGTGTGTAGTGTGTTTTAAAAATTGGTGCCAAGAGATGGGACTAACCTAGAAACCGGTGCACACCATCCCTAAGTGGGCCACATGACCATGATCAAGGGTTAAAAAATGAAATGCACACAACTTAAGATTTACATGTCAGATGGATGCACATGACGCGTCATCGAAATCATAATGACGATGCGAAGAAGATGGCATAGGTTTCGGCTCGATCCGAGTCACGTCTACATGACTGAATTTAAGAATGACTACAAACACTATCTGAGGGTCGCGGATCACCGGGATTTGACTGGTAGGACTGCGGGACTAACGGAAACAAAATGCATACTTACACACACGCATGCGCACACTTGAACTTGGGTTGGGTCTTACGGCACACAAGTCAGATGGTAGCGAACTCACTTGTCACATGCGACTAATCACACGAAGTAGTTGCGCTTAAAGTGAGGTTGGTTGTGCGCGTGATACTCAGCTACCCATTTCTCTCTATAAGAAACATCTCATGTCCATGCATCATACACCATTCATTACCCCTAACCACCCATCTAGTAGCTTCGGTGAAAGAGAAATAGCTATTCCAGACTCAGCTGTCACTCGACTGGCATCAATCCCTCTCTTTTCTTGAACCCAATCCTTTTTTCCTTTATATAGTCTCACCCATCTTCCCAATTACCAATCCATTGCCTCTCCTATGAAAAACTCATCTATATTTTCTCTCAGAAATGGCAAAAAATGCGGTAGCTTTTGCAGATTTCATTCCTCTAATGGTAGAAAAGCTTGGAGAAGAAGGTCTTATGGACCGATCCGAACCGTGACCAATCAGATTCGACTCGGTTTTCTTGACCGAGTCAGTCTTGGATCGGATCAGGCCAGCAATGGTTCGGATCGATTCGAGTGCGATGACCCGGACTCGAGTTTGTGTCAGGCCACGTAGATTTCCGACCAAGTCAAGTTGGACCCAATCCAATCCGACTCGGTCCAATGCCCAGCTCTAGTCATATACACCTGGATGAAGTTAAAAAATAAATATCATCCTGATCCATAACTTCTGTGAACCCTGAGAATTTTTCAACAGTAGTAATTTAATCCCCACTGTATGGTCCATTTAAGCCTTGAATCTGCCTTATTGTTGGACCAATATTCTAAAATAGCATGGAAAAATGGATGGACAGTGTGGATAAAAGTAATACATCATTGGCCCGTGGAGCTTCCTTGGTCCCTAATCTGCGCCCATTGGCATCTACCAGGCACCTACCAAAAACCCTAGGACAGTAAAGGGCGTTTTTGGGTAGTGGGATTAGAAGGGATCAGGTGGGATGGAATTACATCTGGTCCTGTCCCAATTCCACTCCATGTTTGGGAAGAATAGAAAAGCTATAGTTGGAATTGCATTGGGTCCTGTGCTAATTTCACAAAATGTTAGCAAGTTGTGTAGGTCCCACTATGATCTGTGGGCTATATCCACATCGTTCATCCATTTTTTAAGATTATTTTAGAGCATGGGCCAAAAAATCAGCTAAATCTAAAGCTCAAGTGGACCCCACCATAGAAAGCAATGGGGATTGATTACTTACCGTTAAAAACCTCTTTGGAGTTACCGTTGAAAACTTCTTTGGAGTTACATAAGTTTTGGATCTACCTCATTTTAAAGCCCATGACATAAAATGAGGTTACAAAACAAATGGACAGTTTAAATATAACACGTGTGTTATTCTCAGTAATTTCAAATGATGGTGGGTATATCCATTCAATATACTACCGTATTACCAACAAAGCAGGGCATTAATCTTATCCCATAGCAACGGGGGACAATCCCTACTATAGGTAATAATTATGTTTTTTTTAAATCCCATCCCACCTAACACCGTGGGATCGGTCCGGCCAAACAGGCCGAATTCATGTATAGTATTGTATTGTATTGTATTTGGATACTATTCATGTATACATTGAATGATTTTCAGAATACATCCAAATTAATCAGATACTAATCAATGTTTGGATAGGATGTATTATGTCTGCATATTGTACAATCTTAATTGGGTCAGGTGGCCTATTTAATGTATGAAACTTTCTGATTTCTAACCCAGATGATTTCCACTTTGAAATGTACCAAATGAAAGGTCCCGATCTTACACCGTATAGGTACTAGATATCTTGTAATTGTACAAATTTCGAACTTTCATTTGTTGCCGAATACAACGCAATAAATACAAAGTATTGACTGCAAGCTTGTATTCTGACAACACTATACTGCGCTTTCGATTTTTTGAAAATGGTATGAAATCGCACGCATAGGATACGACGCTTGTACGTTCTTATCCAAATGCCGAATAATAGGAATATTCCATTATAATACAATACAATGCACTCTTACACATGAATCCAAACAGGCCCTAAAGATATCCACGTGTCTTAGACAACGCCTACTCAGGGCTCTATGACAACATTGGGAAAGGAAACGGATTAGTTACTCCCCTTGCCACCAGCCAATGGCTGATGGTCGGTGATCTGTGGGCTCCATCATGATGTATGTGTTTAATGCATGCCGTCTATATAATTTTTGAGATCATTTTATAATATAAGACCAAAAATGAGGTATATCCCAATTTAAGGTGGACCATATTACAGGAAACAGTGTTGTATGAACATTGACCATTAAAATCTTCTTTTTTTTATCAAGCTGATATTTATTTTTTCCATTTATTTGGGTCTGTATGACCTAATCAACATATTGGACATCAAATAAACAGTACAGTGGACCTCAGGAAGATTTTAACTGTGGATATTTGGTCACTATTGTTTTCTTTCAGAGTGGTCTACCTGAGATTTATATCCCTCTCATTTTGGGTATCAAGCCCACACATGGCACCGACTATCATCTACCGGGCTGGGAGGAGGAGTAGCCAATCCGTTTCCATTGAATAAAAACCGATTACAGTAGAGATATCAACGTGTCTGAAGATCATGACTGTTTGAAGCTCTATACCCATTTTGAGAAATGGCAAAATGGTGAAAAACTACCCTCCAGAAACTAAAGCATAGGGCATAAAAATCATCCCATCGTTAATTTGGTTGCACCATATCAAGGGAAAATGTTTGGAGGACAATAATTGCCATGTACAGTATTTGCAATAACATATTTTATTTAAACAATGCAAGAGGGTAATTTAATTTTTAGGCCCTTGGCTTAACATGAGATGACTTTGGGCCTTCGGCCTAATGTGAGAAGACGCACCTGCTAGTCAACTTGTAAGTGAAATATATATATATATATATATGGAAAAGGCATTATGCGCTGGACCTCAAGAGTTCGTCCCATGGGGTGAGTTGTGTGGGCCCCACCGTGATGCGTTTCGAACATCTACCCCATCAGTTAGATGAACCATTCCATCGTGGGCCTATGTCTCAAAAATCAAGTCAATTCATGACTTTTGTGGGCCACACCACATACAGAAGTGGAGAGGGGCTATGCACCATTAAAACATTCATAATCATTTTTTGGGCCCACCGAGATGTGATTTACAAATCTAGCCCATCCATTATGTGTGTCTCACTTGAATAAGGGTTCAGACCAAGTTTCAGACACATGAAAATTTCAAGTGGGCCCCACCAAGTACTTTTATATGTTTTACTGGTGTCTTCACATGATTTTAGATGGTATGGCCCACCTGAGTTCCGTATACGGGTGATTTTTGGAATATCCCATGATTTAAAGGGGACCCATCAAATGCACAGTGTTGATGGTCAACACGGATCACGGTGGGGCCCACACAGCTCAACTTCACAGGAGCTGATCGCGAATAGTACTTTTCCCATGTGTGTGTGTGTCACACACACATATATATATTGAGAGAGAGAGGCATGCTCACCTACACACGTGTGCACCTTTTCACACGTGTTATGAGTGTCAAATCTGAATGGTCCATAGGATGCGGAATCCCATGAAATTTTAAGGGGTGAATTTTCACCCTGATCTAAGATTCTGGTGGGCCATAACAAAGAGAAATTCAAATCAAGGGAAGAAACTGTTTGCATTTTTCATACCCCACTGAAGTTTTGGATCAAAGTAAAATTTTGTGCCAAGGGATTTCATGAGGTTCTGATTCATATGAACCGTTTAGATTTTCGAAACTCATCGGATATGATGAGTTTTTAAAAAAGTTTCTATATAATACCTACGAACCAGTTGGCAGGTGAACGTTTTCGTGCGTGTGTGTAAGAAAAAAAGTAGGAAAAGAAGGGCTGCACAACAAAAAGTGAAAAAATGAAATCCGTGTTTTTTTCTTCTCCACCAACAACACTCGACAACACATGCATGTAAAGCCCTATGCATATCCACGTGATTGTGACATCGCAGTACATAACATGTGGCCATAGCGCACAAAAGTGAATTAACAGTTAAAACAATTACTGGCCACTCCTTTGTTTTGATTTGTTGTGACCCACTTATACATCTCAAATTCCGAGTCAGAAAGAAAATAATGACTTTTTCCAATGTGATCTAAAAATGCAGGTAAAAAAGGAATAAAATGAAGGTATCGCTAAAGGGGCCGAATGCAAATGGTGTCGTGGCCCACTTATACATCTCAAATTTTGAGTCACAAAGCAAGTAATGATTTTTCCTGATGTGATATAAAAATGTGATTATTGTTGAGGTCAAAATCTGGTCGGCCCTCTCTCCACGTCGCCTTCTACGTATCATCCCTTAAGCCTGCACCAAGAAAACGGGCAAAACTGACCCTAGCTAAGCCGAGAGATCCTCTAATGCTTAAGTCAGGACAAGGGAATCGGGGTCTAGGTAGAGAGTAGAGGAGAGCGAGAGCTTAATATCGCGTACCTGTAGATATGGCGTCGGGTAATATTTATACTTGCCTGTGGAATGATGTGGGTCCAATAATCTCGGCACGATTAGAGAAATTTTAGGATCATGGAGATACTGCCAGTAATCTACTGATTGCGCCGCGTATCTGGTGAATCGTGAGCATCTGCGAGCGAAGTTATCGGTCACGTTCAGATATGACAGTTTCAATGTCAGCCAGATGGGATGTGCGGCTCGGAGTATCGCCTCGGCTCGACTCAACTGGCGATCTGTCTCTATGCTTGCTCGGTCAAACAAGGACGGCTCCCAGATCTGAGTGAACTTCGTAATCGGCCAAGTCCGATCTGATCTCACAAGTCTGACCAGTCTGAACCGAAGTGAGAGGCTTTCTCCAAGGCGCTTATCGCTTTGGACTGTTCACATGTTTAGACGTCGTGGTAGCAAGTTGCTTCTGACCGGCACTCGGATTGGCGCCTTGCCATGGGCTCGAATCTCCCCATAACAGAAGCCCCCTACTCTTCGAGTTTTCTTACAGGCTCGGAGAGAACTCTTGTAAGAGATTTCTCGCCCATACTGCAATAATGACGGATTTCGAATTACGCGCGTGCTGATCGCTTTGGTTGACGCGTGGCGACGGTTATTATTCCGAATCTCCTTGCAGCCTATGAGAGCTTATCACGCAGGCCTGAGGAGGCGTGTACGTGACGGTTTCGACTGTTCGAGCGTCGCTTCGCATACCGAGGTACGCTGCTCGATATCAGAACCGTACCGACAGTTCAGTATTCCTCCAATGAGGTGTGGTCATGTGTACTAGGAGATCACCTCGTGTCAATTCGGCTGCGGCCATTAAGGCTCGCCATCATGCAAAATTCCTTCGTTGCCTATGTAAGACATCCCGAATTTTTGTTCGTCACTTTACATTCTAAATCAGAAGAGCATACCGAAGGAGGCGATTTTCGACGAGGCGATTTCGGCCGAATTCAAAGTTTCCGAAGAAGGCGATTTCCGGCAATCACCCGGTGAGTCCTGTGGATCTTCATCCTTCTTTTTACCATGTCTTCCGACCTCAAGATGGTTCATGAATACGCCGATAACTCCGAGCCTGGGAGTTCTAAAAGTGGGAGTGGGGCTTCCGAAGGCCCTTTCGAGACCACTCTCCCATACCCCCCTCGGAGGCAAAAGATGTTGGGCTCTAAGACCAAGCATCTCAACAAGAAGAGGGCCACCCGAGCCCGCCGAGTCGAGACCACTGCCACCACCGAAATGCCCGCAAGTTTACGTGCCGCGGAGGTAGTCCCAGGAGGTTCTGTTATGTCGAAATCTCAGATGGAGTGGATCCGTTCGGAGTTTCAAATCCCTAACTCCGTTTAGATAAGGGCCCCTGGGCATATGAACGTAGCTGGTGCTCCTGCCAATGGGGAAGTTGCCATCTTCCTTTGTGCGCTGCAATGCGGGGTCCGACTCCCACTACACCCCTTTATCAGGAAGGTTGCGGCTTACCTTGGATTGGCTCCCGGGCAATTTACTTCGAATGCCTGAAGGCTGATGATTTCCGCCTACATTATTTAGAGACAAGTTGAAAACTCCGAGCTGACCCCAGAGAAACTGTTGAGTCTGTACCTGGTCAAGCATGATAGCAACGATTCATGGTACTATTTTGTGACTCGAGTGAGTAAGGGATCGGGATTGGTGATGCACCTGTCGTCCTCCAACAAGGACTGAAAAAATAAGTGGTTCTGAGCGGCAGGTGAATGTAAGGCACCAGCAGCTGAGCTTAGGACCTCAACGGCTCGTATTCCGACCCATTTTAAGAAACCAGGTCGGACTTTGTCACGCCCCAAACTCGGAAACCGGGCTCACAGAATTCCCGATCGCCGAATCCGGCGCCGACAGCCTCCGTAGAACCCCATTCTCGGCTCCTAGCTCCCATTCGCCAAGTTCCGATCCTGGGATGCTACGAGGAGGATTTTGTATGTCAGTCTGATTCGTAATAAGCATAACCAAAGGCATAACCCACAAACAACAACCAAGAACTCCATTACATTTCCACTATGATCAAAAACTTTACAAGTACAATGGGCATAAAGGGAAATACAATGGTAAATAACAGAAAAACTCCAAAATGATCAGCAACGTGCTCCTGCCTCAACGCTGCTGCGGTCCAACGTCACCTGCACGCAACGGTCGTGCATAAGCTTACAGAAAGCTTAGAGGGTGGTGAAAGTGTGTGCACAAGGTATAATATGAACATGCAATGTCAGAGTAATATGGAATATGCGGATGGAACCATAACGTCGTGAGCCGTACCAAGGCTATGCAATGCAAGACATGAATGGTATCGGCCATCCCAAGGCCATGCAATGTGCAATGCAACTCAAGCATACAGATCCTCGTCAATGTCCACATATCAGTACAGCTCAAAGTATGGAATATCACCGGGGTCTAGTACACTCTAAACCAGATTGCCGCCACATCGCGCGCAATAAGGTAAGTGGAAGAGACCACACTATCCGTCTGCCAATATCGGGCGCGACTCGTCGATAGCGGACCCATTCCTCGAGCTGGTCAGACTCAGCCTAGCATTACCCCCTACACTCGGGCGGGTAAGGCCGCACCCCCTTCCAACCGACCACGACACAGTGGAGAGCGTAACCGTCTGGTAATCGACACTCAACGCTCATCTACCCACTCGGTCTAGACGTTGGAGCAACCTCTTGGTACCATAAGGGTTTAGGGACTTTCACCCAGGGATATCTATAGTACCCCATGTAAGTCAAGATTTTCGGTATCCAATCCTGCCAACCACGATGCGTCTGTGGAGGCTATGGCCCTGATGTCGCTAGGGCGTACAACAACCATGTCACACAAATGCAGAATGCATGAATCACGCTATCCAGTCATGCAACCAATCCTGCGCATACCGTGCGCTCATGTAGGGCAACACCGCCTAACCGGAAGCCCATAAACAACCTGCCCGAAGGCAAATGCTATGATCAGTCAATCCTCATATCAAGCATACATATGATGCGTATGATCATGGGTCATGAAACTATACTAAACATGTTATAACGAAATGAATTATCTTACGATGCAGATGGGCCTGGATGGTCAATACACAGCAAGTACGGCCTGGTGATGGGCCCTAAGGGGAGTCGTAATGTGGACATCCAACCATCATTATGCTCGCAATGTGGACGTCAAACCATCATTGCCCCCAAGGCACGATCGTTGTGAATATCGTACTTAGTCTATAATGGATTTACACATTGCAATGGACCGTAGGTTGTCCCCATTGGATCTCACATATATATCAAATGAGCCATATCCTATGGGCTTTTATTCATCAGATGGGCCACATAAATGGGCCATACCAATGGGTCTTATGTGCATTGCAATGGGTCGAAACCCGTGGGCCTTGGATTGCATCAATTGGACCTAGTCATATGAGTCTAATATGTATCAAATGGGCCACACCAATTAGGCCCCCAAATGTATATCAAATGGGCCTCAACCAAGAGGCCTTATATGAGTCGAATGGGCCCAAATCCCTAGGCCTTAAACAATTCAAATGGGCCTAATCCATGAGCTTGTACGTATGTCAAAGTGGGCCTAAACCCCTAGGCCTTACATATAACAATTGGCCTACCTCCATGGGCTTTAAATTTCAACAAAAAGGGGTCCAATTACATGGGCCTTGAAGTACATCAAATGGGCCTAGTCCCAAGGACTTGCAACACATCAAGTGGGCCTAGTCTTTAGGCCTTAAATGAATCAAATGGGCCCAGCCCATAAGCATTTTATAAATCAAATGGGCCTAGCCCATACCCCTTTTTTTTGAATTCAATGGGTCCCGACTCATGGGCCTTACAAAACATTTATTCCCATCCAAACTGTTTATAGGGGCACATGGTCTAGGGCCCACTACAATTTTCATATTATAAAATATACATTTACTATATAGCATACATGAATATATATGACATAAAATATATAATGTATACTATATAATAGAATATATGAAATGGTGGGTCCCGCAGAACTCGCTGGCGTCGGCTTACAGTGGACCCCACCATCAAAACAGATGGACGGCATGGCCCGGAACACATACCTGAGATGGGGCCCACGGTCCAATATCGCTAGAGAGAGAGAGACAGAGAGAGGTAGAGAGGGAGAGAGAGATATGGAGAGAGGAGGGCACGTGGCCCTTGCCTTTACAAAGGTGGGTCCCACGTAGGGCCCACTGTGATATTTATTTGAAATCCAACCCGTTCATAAGGTAATGCAGACCTGTATGAACGGACAACAAAAATTTCAGCTTGATTCGAAACTTCTGTGGGCCCCAGGAAGAATTTCAATGGTAGATGCCTATTCACACTGTTTCCTACGATGTGGGCCGCCTGAGTTTTGGATCGACTTGAAATTCGAAGGGGGCCCACCTAAGAAGGGGACCCACCTAATGGACGGCTTGAATAGCATACATACATCAAGGTGGGGCCCACGGCTGGGGCCGTGGGTCCCTCTCTGGACGCCACCGCCCGCCTGTACGCACGCCAGCACGCTGTTGGCGTGCAGCTTCTTTGTTTTGTCAGAAGCAAGAGGCCTTGCCTCTTGCAATTTTGGAGGAAAACACTTTCTCTTGGAGATTTTTACACGCGGGGCTCGCTGCGCCGAAATCCAACCCAGCCATTGCGATCAGTGGCTCGAGGCCGTCCAAATAAGTCCAGAGTTTGAATTTTTTTGATGCTTGGATGTGAAATAAATTAAGAAAAAGATGTTTGAATGGTGAGGGTGCGATCTTTGATGCTATGGCCCACCAGTTACACCGTTCAATCTCATCTTCTGGTTCAACGCCTAAAATGGGATGGTGAAAGGAATGGACGGCTTGAATTAGGACAATACACCAGGATGGGGCCTATGCAAATGGGCCACCAATAGTCCCCTTTCCTTCTTTCCTTTTCATTAAAACGTCCAGCGTCTGGGACGCTGGACGGTTTTAAATTTTTATTTTTATTATTATTTTTTTTTTTGGAAATGGTGGGCCTTATGAAGTGGGCCACCACTTGATGGGCGGCATGGGAATAACATCTAAGGTGGGCCCCACTTGACTAAAATAAATACATCAAGATGGGATCCATTCAAGTGGGCCACACCATCCTATTGCTACAAAATAAAATAAAATAAAATAAAATAAAATAAAATGCAAGAGAGAGAGAGAGAGACATGGAGAGTGGGACACGGCTTGTGATGGAGGGACCCCGTCATTATGGGCCCTCCCTTGCAATGAAACATACAATAAATGGATCCCTTTGATCATGGGACCATCAAAATTATAAATCAACGGTGGAGATCCATTCTCCACCGTTATGGACGGTCTAGATGACCTTTCTAAATGAAAATAAACATCATGATGGGGTCCATGGAGAATGGCCCCATCATGGAATGATTATGATGATCCAAGTGGTCCCTCGGCCACAAATAAGGGTCCCAAGTGAGATCCACACCATGGATCGGTGGGCCTCACTTGGTCCACCATAAAATCAAGAAAATCTACCCTATAGAAGCACCCACCGTCCGATCTTCTCGCTCCTAGGGGTTCCTTGGCACCTTGGCTTCAACTTCAACGGTTAGGATGAAGAATGGAGGGTTGAGATGGGAGATTTTGGGGTAGGAAGGTGGGCCACTTGAAGCTTAGGGTCTTTGGAGAAATGCCATACGTATGGGGCTCTTGGAGTTGCTTGAAATCTTGAAATGAGAAAGAGAGAAAGAGAGAGTGATGTAAAGGGAGAGAGAGAGTGATGGATGGATGGGTGAGTGATGGTTGTGTAAGAAAAGTATGGGTTAGGAAGACTTTTGTGACTTTTTGTGTAAGAAAGGTATGGGTTGAGAAGACTTTGTTGGCTTTTGTGTAAGAGAGGTATGGGTTTGGGAGACTTTTGTGGTTGCTTGGGAAAATGGGTGAGAGTGATGTGTACTTGACATGTGATGGGTTGATGGGTGATTGATTGATGGGATTGATGTGATTGATGTGACACATCGTTGAGATTCCCTTGGTTTTCGCAACGCGCGGCGTTTTCTCGCACTGAACGTTGGCCCATAACTCTTGATCAGGGTATCGCCTTGGCGCACGAGTCGCGGTATCGGAACCGCAACGACGGCGCGGTCGCTATGGTATAGGTCTCGAGTTGAGTCGACTCGGGTTGTCGGCACATGAATCCGGGTCGCGCGTCGATATCCGTTAAGGGTCGAAAGTTGCCGGAATTCGACCCGTAAGACCGCGGAAGTGTACGGAAAGGTACGGACCAAGATACGGGTCTTACAGACTTTGTTTAACATCCGGATTACTGCCTTAGTTTTTACCTATTTCAATTGAAGTAAAATTTCTCCTTTTTCTTTTACACCTTTTCCAAATGTGTTGTCGCTTCTCGACTCAGACCAGAAAAATCGTATTGCGAAGGCCAGAGCGCGATCGGAGACGCTTCGCTCCTGGGCTGATCTAATCACCATGGTCAATCTTCACTGGTTTGGGCTTTGCAAGTCCCAGCCTTTGCCCACGTCCCTCAGTAAGCTGCCCTAATCTCTTCGATGGACTTCCTTTCGGTCACTTAGTAGCTGATACCGTCTTTTCTTTCGCAGGCATGGCCAAGGCATCCGGCGCTCGAAAGAGAAAAGTGGCTCCGACAGCGGTAGAGTTGTTGAAGGAAGCCCTCCGAGTGAAGATCACTCGGAAGAAGCCAGTCCTCCCTAGCGTGGGGGAATCTTTCGCTACGCTGACCTTAGCACCCCCAGCTCCGAGACCAGTTAGCTCTGCCCCCACGGTGCCGACCCCGGCACTCCGTAGTACTGTCGCGGCTCCTTCGGTAGTTTTGCGCCCGGTGGTATCTCCTCCTCTGGAGCTCGTCCGAACGATCGTGGCCGACACCCCAGTCGTTACAAGCCCTATTGCTCCTCGTGCTCCTACTATCGATGTTCCCCCCATCGCTGAGGCTCCTGCCGCAGCCCCCGAGCCCTCCATCGCTATCCCTTCTTCCTCCGAACTGGAGGAGGCCATTAGAATGGCCGACAATATGATTTCCCCCTAGGTCGGAGGAAATGTCCGCGCCGAGGGTTAAAACTCTGTCGACAGCAGGGTAGGGGCCGAGTAGGCTATGGTCTCACCCTAAGCAGGCACGAGCGGTGAGAGATTCGAAGCGGGCTATCATATGGCCTTCTTGGCGGGCTCCGTGGGCCGCCAAGCATACCCCAGAGGAGGACATTGCTCGGAACATTGGCAGATCGGAAGGCGGCTTTCTGAACGACCTAGCCGCCGTATGTTACATGGTATGTCTCCGAGAGGATTCTCCCTTTTCCTTTGTGTTGAATAATTATCGTATATGTTTTATCAAGTTTTGATCCTTGTTTCCTATTCAGGTTGTCTCGGTGTTACTCTCAATTCGGGAGAGAGCACGGGAACACCGGAGAAGGGAGATGGAGTTCGAGACTCTCCAGGCCGAGACGACGGCTCTACGTGATGAATCTGTCCTTTTGAAGTCCGAGCAGGGTGAGCTACGTCGGCAGCTTTCGGACGAGAAAGCCAGAGTGATTCGACTGTAGGGAGTCGTCGTCAACCTGGAGGCCAGGGATCTACAACTGCAGGAGAGGGCAGATAATCTCATGGCCAGCCACGATGCAGCGACCGCCGAGCTGACCCGCGCCAAGGCTTATGCGGATTCTTTGTCCATGGAGACTACTCGACTAGGTGAAGCCCTGAAACGCGCCAAGGCCGAGGCGGCTGAATAGCGGACCCGAGCCGTGAATCAGGCAGTGGAGACTCAGCGGGCTAAAGATGAGGCCTCTCTGGCCGCAGCGGTTACCGCCGCAGTTGAAGATTTCAAGACCTCCAAGGAGAGGGACGCCGAAGCTGCGACATTCTACAACCGCGGCTTCGATGCTTGTCTCGAGGCAGTCTTGAGTTTGTAATCAGACCTCGATCTTGACTCTCTTCTGCCTAAGAATCCCGAAGATGCCCCTGCTGAAGTTGCTTGCTCGGACCAAGCCCCTAACGCCCAGGCTCATACAACATGAAGACATATTTTATCATTTTTTTTATACTGTAAATGTATTTTTTGTCCCTCTGAGGGGATTCAATGAAAAATATTTCTTTGGTATTGTATTAACTCGTTCTGAGATGTAGTCGAGCAGACCTCTTTACGGGCCTGACCCCTTTATTCCGTCATATTGTCGAGCCGAGTACTCCAATGGAGGGTCGGGTCATTATTAGGCTTTTTCCCTCGAGGGGATGCCTTGTCGATCTTTCATAAGATTAGGTTTCGATCCCTTAAAGGATCGGACCATTTAATTCATACTTGTGTTAATAAGACAATTGGGTAAGCATCCAATGTGGAATTTAACTTTTATTAAGAGCCTTAAAGGCTAATCGTTCGGAGGCGTATATTTTATTATGAGTCTTAAAGGCTAGTTCCTCATGGGTAGTAGACCTTCAGGTGCTCGGCGTTCCAAGGATGAGGGAGCTGACGACCTTCAAGGTCTTTTAGGTGATACGAGCCTGGTTTGGCAGACCTAACCACACGATATGGTCCTTTCCAGTTGGGTCCAAGTGCTCCTGCCCCTTGCTCAGTCATGTTCTGGAAGACCCCTCAAAGGACTAAGTCCCCTGAGCGAAAGCGCCTGACTTTAACCTTTGAATTGTAGAAACGCGCTACCTGCTGATGTCAATCTGCCTTTCGGAGCTTGGAAACATATCTGAGTTCTTCGAGTAAATCCAGATTAGCAGCGATCTGCTCAGAGTTTTGATTTTCTTTGAAGCTTCTTACCCGCACTGTTGGGAGTTTGATTTTCACTAGCACCATTACCTCTGAGCCATAGGACAACAAAAATGGGGTTTCACCCATTGATGTTTGGGCTGTGGTCTTGTAAGCCTAGAGCACTAAGGGGAGCTCTTCGGCCCAATTTCCCTTTGCTTTTTCTATCTTTGTCTTGAGATGATGCTTGATGATCTTATTGACCGCCTCTACCTGTCCATTCGACTATGGGTGCCGAGGCGATGAGTAAGCGTTCACAATGTCAAGCACTTGACACATACTACGAAACTTATCATTATCGAATTGGCGGCCGTTATCAGAAACGATGGTTCGTGGGATTCCGAACTGGCAGATGATATTTTTCCACACAAAGTTGATTACTTTTTGCTCAGTGATTTTTACGACTGGCTCGGACTCGGCCCACTTAGTGAAGTAGTCGACTGCAACTATAGCGAACTTGACTTGTCCCTTCCTAGTGGGCAAAGGACCGATGATGTCGATCCCCCATTGGGCAAACTGCCATGGCCCACTCATGGGGGTCATTTCTTCTACCAGTTGCCTCGGCACGGCAACAAAACGCTGACACTTGTCACACTTCCGAACAAAGTCCTTGGAGTCTTGCTTAAGAATCTGCTAGAAATATCCTTGACGAAGTATCTTCATGGCTAAGGGGCGACTGCCAGAATAGTTCCCGCAGATTCCCTCATGAATCTCCCAAATCACGTAGTCGGCCTTGTCCGGTCGGAGGCATCTAAGGTAAGGCTGAGAATGCCCCTTCTTGTACAACACTCCGTCCAATATAGTGTATCGGGCCGCTCTGACCCTAAGTCACCTCGCCTCTAGCTTGTCCGAGGGAATTTCGCCGGTTGACAAGTAATTGAAAATCGGGTCCATCCAACTTGGAATGAAGTGAACAGGATTAACCTTCTCCGACTGGCCAATACTTGGGTGCTCAACGAACTCGATGGGAACAAAGCGCGGGATCTTTTCCTTGGAGGACGAGGCGAGTCTTGCCAAGACATCGACCCATGAGTTCTCGGCTCTGGGGATCTACCGGATGGTGCAACTCTAAAATTTCTCAATCAATTTTCTCGCCTCTTCGAGGTAGGCGATCATTCTGACTTATTTAGCCTCATACTCCGAAGAGATGTGGTTCATTATCAGCTGCGAGTCGTAACGGACTTGCAGGGTTTGAATGCCTAGGCTCGCTGCCAGCCTGAGCCCAACTAACAATGCTTCATACTCGGCTTCGTTGTTCGAAGTTTTGAATCCGAGTCTGATTGCATATTGGATTGTCGTTAAGTCAGGTGCAACCAGGACAACACTGGCTCCTGCTCCTCTAATGTTGGAAGACCCATCAACATAAAGAACCTATCCCGGATCCGACACTACCTCTTGGTCGCTCAACGGGACGGGTGGTGTTATCTCAACTTCGTTACTGATTTGCTCCTCATTCGGAGTTGTGAACTCGGCGATGAAGTCGGATACAGCTTGACACTTGATTGTCGTCCTGGAGTGGAGTTGAATGTCAAACTCTCTAAGCTCTACAGCCCATTTGGTCATCCGACCCGAGACTTCGGGTCTTTAGAAGACCTGTCTTAAAGGAGAGTCGATCAATACGACTATGGAATGGGCCTGAAAGTACGGCCACAGTCTTCTTGCCAAGACGACGAGGCAGAGCACCAGTTTCTCCAAGGACTGGTACCTTGTTTCAGCTGGTACTATGGCTTTGCTTACATAGTACACGGGGTATTGCTTGCTTCTGACTTCTCTAAATAGAGCCGAAACTGCGAGGTAGAGGAGCAAGGGCTCCCCTTCTTCGGGCTTAGACAAGAGAGGCGGCGAAGCCAAGTACTGTTTTAATTGCTGGAAGGCTTGCTCGCACTCTGGCGTCCACTCCGTCCTCTTGTGGCCCTTCAACTGCTAGAAGAAATGAAGGCATTTATCTGTAGCCCTAGATATGAAGCGTCCGAGGGCGGCAACTCTTCCCGTGAGACACTGTATCTCCTTAAGAGTCCGAGGTGAGTTCATGTCGAGGAAAGCGTTGATCTTATCCGAGTTAGCCTCGATACCTCGTTAACTGACTTAAAAGCCAAGAAACTTCCCTGACCTAACCCCGAATGCACACTTAGCAGGATTCAGTTTCATCTGATATTCTTAGAGGACGCTGAATGTTTCTCCGAGGTCGGCAAGGTGGTAGGAGGCTCAGGTACTTTTCACTAACATGTCGTCAACGTACACCTCCATGGTGCGCCCGATCTGACTGGCGAACATTTGATTCACCGTGAACATCTGATTCACCAGCCTCTGATATGTTGCCCCAGCGTTTTTCAGGCCAAATGACATAACCCGATAGCAGTAGAGTACTCTGTCCGTGACAAAGGTAGTCTTCTGCCTATCTGGGGGATACATGGCGATCTGGTTGTACCTGTAATAAGCGTCCAGAAATGAGAGTAACTTATGTCCGGCAGTGCTATCCACTAGTTGGTCGATCCGAGGTAAAGGGAAGCTGTCTTTGTGGCATGCCTTATTCAGATCAGAGTAGTCTACACAAACCTACCACTTCCCTTTGGATTTCTTAACGAGCACAACATTTGCTATCTATTCAAGATAGTATACTTCTTCTATGAAACCCGCATCGAGCAGGACAGAGACCTCCTCGGCAATGACTTCATATCGTTCGGCATCGAATGGTCTTCTTTTTTACTTAACTGGCCGGTGATCTGGGTCCACGTTCAACCTGCGGACCAGCACATCAGGTGAGATCCCCAACATATCTGCGTGTGACCATGCGAAGATGTCTCGGTGCTGCTTCAAGAAGGCCAATAACTCGTTCCTCCACTCAGGATTCAGTGATGATCCGAGCTGAACAGTTTTTCTCGGGTCTGATTCATCGAGCGGCACTCTTACAAGATCTTTGAATGAGGAGCTTTCCGTCAGTCCTCGAGGATCCAAGGCATCCATTACGAGCGTCTGTTTGGCAGCTCCTTTTCTCACAGCTATCGCATAACACCTCCGGGCCTCGCGTTGATCACCTCAGAGATAACCAATCCCACCTTCAGCTGGGAACTTCATCATCAAATAGTAAGTTGAGACGACCGCTCTCATCGCGTTGAGGGAGGGTTGGCCCAGGATCACGTTGTGGACAGATGGAACATTGACAACTAAAAAGTCCACCAAAAGTGTGACTTAATGTTGCCCTTTTCCTGCTGTTACTGAGAGAGAGATGGCTCCTTCGGAGATGACTCTCTCTCCGGTAAAGCTGTGCAAGGGAGTCTTCACGAATCGGAGTCGGGACCGTGAAATTTTCATCTTTTCGAATACTTCAGAATAAATAACATCAGTCGAACTCCCACTGTCGACCAAGATGCGGTACACTTTGTGATTTGCTATGGTCATGGTAACCACTAGCGTGTCATCGTGCGGATGCTAGATCCCGCGCGCGTCATCTTTCATGAAAGTCAGGCTGCATGGTGCGACTCGGAGTTCCTTGCTGGGATGTTCCGCCAGGTGAATGTGGTGTTCCGGATCGGATCTCTGGGAATGGACTTTTCGATCCCTATTTGAATCCCCTCCCCCAATTGAATCCTTGAAGAGGGTGCGAATTTCGGCGAGTTCCTTAAAGGGGTTGTTCAGCTGTTCTCGCGGTCGTTCCTCTCTCTGAGCAGACTTCTCTTTTTTGGTGTAACGACGTAGATCTCCCTTGCGGATGAGGAACTCGATCTCGTCTTTCAGGTCCACACAGTCGTTCATGTTGTGACCATGATCTAGGTGAAAACAGCAGAATTTCTGCTTGTCCCGGTGCTCTGGGTCAGCCCTCATGCAGACCGGTTAATTAAATAGTCTATCTCCTAGGATATCTAGTAGAATCTGCTCAGCAGACGTATTAAGTGGGGTATAGGAACGGAATTTTCCTTCCGGCCTGCGGCTCGGTCGATGATCGCGGAAAGCACGGTCATCCGCCCCTTTGCCAGTCGGCTGGGAGTCTTCGTTCTGAGGTCTCTTCCCTTTGTTCGTCAAGTCGGATACTTGTGTGCCTTTTCGAGTGTTAGTGAACTCCTCGGCGTTGGTATACTTCTGGGCTTTCGCCATGAAGTCCGCTAGCGTCTTTGGCGGATTCTTTCCGATAGAGAAGGCGAATTTTCCTTCCTTCAATCCGCTCAGAATGGCAGCGAGACCCATCTTGTTATCGTAGTCGTCGACATGCAATGCTTCTTCATTAAAGCGGGCGATGTAATCCTTTAACGACTCTTTCGGGGCCTGCTTGATGGTGAGCAGGTGAGTGTTGCGTTTTCAACTTCTCTTACTGCTTATAAACTGCATAAGGAATAGTCGACTTAGTTCTGCGAAAGAACCCACGGAGTTGGGTTTGAGCTGGCGATACCAAATTCGAGTAGATCCTGTGAGGGTGATAGAAAACCCCCTACACATCATTGCGTCCGTTACAGTCTAGATCTGCATCCATGATCGGTAGGACTCCAGGTGTTCGGATGGGTCCCCAGATCCTGAATACTGGATGACGGGAGGTATTCGAAACCTCTGCGGCATCACTTCAGCCATGATGGCTGGGGTGAAGGGAGGCTCGGTCTCTTCCATCATCACTTAGATCGTGACTGGAATTGTCGATTGTTACTCCTTTTTCTCCAATGTCAGGAACCGATCTTCCAACTCTGTAAATCGTGCCTCCCATGGATCCCTATTTTTCGCAACGACCTCTGGGGTATCCTCGACCTCCAGTGTTCTCCTTTCTCTCCTCCATTGTAACTGATGACAGAGGTCTGTGGGCGGCAGGGCGGATGTGGCTGAATGAATGGTTGTGGGGGCCCGAGTGGTGGCATTCCGCGCAGATACCTCGGAGTGTACCGCAAGAGGATTTTGACTCGAATGCGATACACTCGAGTGTTGAGGGGCTTCAGGTCTCACACTCCTCGGTACAGAGTGAGTCTCCACGAACAACCCCACCAGCTCGAGAATGGGTCGTTCCTGAGCCGGACGTGGCTCTGGCTCTCTCTGATGTTTCATTCGGTTTATCTCGTCGCACAGGGCTTGAATCTCGTTCTGCATGGCGCAATACTTACTCGACCGATTGCGTGAACGTTGGGAAGGTCCTGGTGCGGACTCGGCATGAAGCGGTGATGACGACCAAGTCTGTTCATTAGGTTGCGGCTACACAACTGCACCTTTCTTCTTCCTCGCTATTGCTAAAGAAAACGAGAACCTGACTTTTAGTTTCAGCTTCCCACAGACGGCGCCAAAAAATGTTGAGGTCAAAATCTGGTCGGCCCTCTGTCCACGTCGCCCTCTATGTATCGTCCCTGAAGCCTACACCAAGAAAACGAGCAAAGGTAACCCTGGCTAAGACGGGGGACCCTGCGATGCCTAAGTCAGGACAAGGGAATCGAGATCTAGGTAGAGAGTAGAGGAGAGTGAGAGCTTGATATCGCGTACCTGTAGATATGGCGTCGGCTAATATTTATACTTTCCTGTGGAATGGTCTGGGTCCAATAATCTCGGCACGATCAAAAGGATTCTAGGATCATGGAGATACTGCCCGCAATCTACTGATTGCGCAGCGTATCTGGTGAATCGTGCGTATCTGCGAGCGAAGTTATTGGCCACGTTCAGATATGACAGTTTCCATGTCAGCCAGATGGGATGTGAGCTTCGGAGTATCGCCTCGGCTCGACTCAACTGGCGGTCTGTCTCTATGCCTACTCGATCAAACAAGGACGGCTCCCAGATCTGAGTGAACTTCATAACCGGCCAAGTCCGAGCTGATCTCACAAGTCTGACCAGTCCGAACCAAAGTGAGAGGCTTTCTCCAAGGCGCTTGTCGCTTCAGACTGTTCACGTGTTTAGATGTCTTGGTAGTGAGTTGGTTCGGACCGGCACTCGGACTGGTGCCTTGCCATGGGCTTGGATCTCCCCAGAACAATTATAAAGGAAGAAAAGGGAGGCAAAGGGGTGTTGTGGCCCACTTATACATCTCAAATTTCGAGTCATAAAGCAAGTAATGATTTTTCCTGAGGTGATATAAAAGTGTGATTATAAAGGAAGAAAAGGAAGGCAAAGGGGTGTCATGGCCTTCTTACACATCTCAAACTCCAAGTTACAAAGAAATTAATCATTTTACTTAAGGTAATCTAAAAATGCAGCTAAAAAGGAAAAAAAGGGAAGTAAAGGGGCTAGATGCAAGTGGTGTTGTGGCCCACTTACATATCTCAAATTCTGAGTCACAAAGAAATTAATGATTTTTTCCAAGGTGATCTAAAAATATAGCTAGAAAGGAAGAAAAAGAAGGTAAAGAGGAGTTGTGGCCCACTTGCACATCTTAAATTCTGAGTCACAAAGAAATTAATGATTTTTCTCAACGTAATCTAAACATGCAGCTAAAAATTAAAAAAAAAAGGGAGGTAAAGGGGCTGAATGCAAGTAGTGTTGTGGCCCACTTATACATCTCAATTTTCGTGTCTCAAAGAAATTAATAAAATTTCCCAAGGTGATCTAAAAAATGCGGCTTTAAAATGAAGAAATGGGAGGTAAAGAGGCGTTGTGGCCCACTTACACATCTCAAATTCTGAGTCACAAAGAAATTAATGATTTTTCTCAAGGTAATCTAAAAATGAAGAAAAAGGAGGTAAAGGAGCTGAATGCAAGTAGTGTTGTGGCCCACTTATGCATCTCAAATTCTAAGTCACAAAGAATTTAACGATTGTCCCAAGGGTGATCTAAAAATGCAGGTAAAAAGGAAGAAAATGGAGGTAATGCTGTAGCGGCTGAATGCAAGTGGTCCAATGTTAAAATTTCCAATAGTTTTGACAAGTAGACGCGCGATAAAGAAATGGGAGAATAAGATATAACGAAGGACCATTAAGCGGACCAAAAAAATCTATGGTGAAGATCTTATAATCAGGGTGACTTCTGGTACATGGCCCATATGTGGGGAGACCCACCAAGATTTTAAATGGTTGAATTGTGTTGGAGTATCTCATAAAAAAAAGTATGTTGTGTCCCACCTGAGGTGTGAAATTGATCATTTTATTCAAGGAATGTAGAGATCACCACCTGATGGAAAGCACAGATCTCATACAAGTATCACACTGTGACACGTGTGGCGTGTGCATCTATAAGGCTCCCAAACGCGTGTGGAATTCAAGTTATTTGGCGTAGGACAAAACGTCTTCTCACGTGCCATCTTTTTTTCATCTTTTCTGTTTTCAACCTCTCAGATTTTAGTTTTATTTTTATTTCATTTCCAAGAGAAACACAAAAGATGATCTCTTTTGTCCGTTCATTACTACGCAAAAACCAATCCCAATCCAATGGTCATAAAAATCATGATTGAATCTATCTTTTATTAGCAATCTTGTCCATCAAATTCGGCAAGCCATTGAATACAGATTCAATGGCTATAAATTTTAAGTAATTACCCACCCCTGGGGTTCCATCAGATAAACGGTTCAGATCTATTGACCAAAGCCCTAATGCAAAATCTGGTGCTGAGGATATTACAGGTGTCCTGATTTCCTTGAATTTTTCTTATTTGATTTTCTTACCTATGTGTCAGTAGGTGTATTAAGGCAATAACTTTTATTGGGATCGTGTTTTAGTAAAGTGTTAATATTTGATATTTATTGTTTTAAAAATTTTAATTTATTTTACATAATAATTCTTCACAACATGTAATTTTATTAATTAAGTGCTTTTTAACTAATAAAATTAATGAAGGCCACGTGTACCATCATCACTCTTTTTCTAGCCGTTTATTTCTGAACGATGAGTGGACCCACTTGATATGCAGGTGAAGGCATGTAAACTGTGGGCCCCACCTGAAAAATACCCCGATATCGTCAGTCAAGTTTCGTTAGGAGAAGGCATCTACACATATATTCGTGCAAAGCACGGCAGCTTCTTTTTTTCTTATTTGTTTAAACTCGCAGTCAGATCTGTCGACTGCTAACAGCGACCCAACGTGATGCAGGTTTTTCTGTTCCTGTCGTCCATTCATTTTGTCATTTTGTCTGCTTATTTTGAACGCGGATTTCATCCCAAAGCCTTTCGCACGAAGTTCTTGAGATGGTAACATATACAGGGCAACGTGATGTTGGTTAGAAATCTACCTCATATGTCCGTTTTATGAGACCATTTCAGGACCAGAGATCAAAATGAGTAGGATCCAATACTCAAAAGTGACAACACCAAAAATGAAAAGGTGGGTAGGGAAAATCATATAGTTGAAACCTCCTTGGGTCTACCCTGATGTTTACATACCATCAATACAGTTAATAACGTCATTCCTACTGTGAAGAACTGAAAAAACAAATATTAGCCATTCTTACTGTGAAGAACTGAAAACACAGATATTAGCCCGATTCAAAACTAATGTGGTGCCATGAATATGTCAACTGGGGACGTTCAATGCCCGCATTTTAGACCCACTTAAGTATTGGATACCACACATTTTTTACCTCATGTCTTAAAATAAGCTCATGAAATGGTTGGATTTCTTACAAACATCACGGTGGGCCTCAACTAGGTTCCCAGCACAGGAACTTCTGCGAAAGGCTTGGGTAGGAACTCCGCGTCCCCTTATTTTAGGGGCAGTCCAAAATGCTTGGATTTGGTACAATCCCCACAAAGACCTATCTAGAGATAAGAGTAAGGTTATGTGGAGCCAACGTTACCCTTATATTTTATCTATGTTGTCAATCTATTTTGAAAGATTGTTTCAGGGCATGTGCCCTTAATGAAACAAATCAAAGGCTCAAATGAACCATACCACAAGTAGCAGTGGGGATTTAAAATCCACCATTGAAAACCTAATATTTATATTTTCCTTTCATTTAGGTATATGCGATCTTAAGAATATGTTGGACGGTAAATAAACATCACCGTGGGCCCTAGGAAGTTTTCAATGATAGGAAGTCAATCAGAGCTACTTCCTATGGTGTGGTCCACCTGAAGCTTCGATTTGCCTCCCTTTTGGGGCTCATGCCCTAAAATGGTCTTTCAAAATAGATCGATGGACATCATGGATAACTTATATACGTCATGATGGCTCCAAAAAGGCCTAATAGGGCCATCCATCCCGGTAGTAGACTCCGTACTGAATAAGCTCCGTGGGGCCCATCGTAATTTGTCTTTTATCCACTCCATCCATCTATTTAATCAAATAATTTTAGGGCTTGAGTCCAAAAATAAATTATATCAAAACCTCAAGTGGACCACACCACAAGAAACAATGTAAATTGTACATCTATTGTTGAAAAAATCTTAGGGGCCACATAAGTTTTAGATCTAATTGATATTTGTGTTTCCCCTTCATTTATGTCTCCATGATGTTATGAATAGGTTTGACAACAAATAAACATCATTGTAGGCCCTAGGAAGTGTTCAACGATGGAAATCATTATTCCTGTTGCTTTTTATATGTGGTCCACTTGAGCTTCGGATATGCATCAATTTTCAGCTCAACTCCAAAAATGAGCCAGAAAAACAGATGGACATCATGGATAAACCACATACATTTATGGTGGGCCTTGTTGTCAAATGTCTTCAATCTATACATGGAACAGGGTCTTGATCGATCAAAAAGCATGGTCAATTGATCTAATGAACCCCGAATTAAATAGATTGGTCTCTGGACAATTTTAGACAATATCGATTGATTGAACTATCGAGTCAATCGATCGACAGAATTTAGAAAATACTTGTAATCTCTCTGGGCCCTTTTAAGCGTGTTTGAGCAATCGAACATGAGGTACTCGATCGATCGAGGATCGCTCGATTCGATGTCGATCAATTGAAGGTTAAAATGATGACACTCACAATTTTATGTAATTGCATGATTAGTTTCCTATTTCAGGTATTATGTTATATATATGAGTGTAATTGTAGCATCAGGGTATTCCAATTGTGGTTTAAATGTTTATAGGGTTTGGAGAGGAGAAAACAAGGCATTTCTGATTGTAAGTCCATTCATCTTTTGTATTTTTTTTATTTTCATAGTAGTCATCGTCTCTTTTTGTCATGGTTTTTTTTTTTTCTACGAGGGTTTCAATTTCCACGAAAAATTTGTGTATACTTGTGTATGCTTTGTTTGTGTTTGCTTATTATTGTATGACCTTATTTAGGATTTGCTTCTGCAATCTCTCAACAAATAGTATTAGAGCTAACATTAGGATTCGACTTTTGAATTTGAGACATGACAACTAAGAGATCAAACGTGAAGTATGAAGCAAAGAATTTCATTAGGAAAAATAACTTCGAACTACAAAAGGTGAAGATGAGAGGCCTTCTACTTCAACAAGGGCTCCAACATACACTTTTTAGTGTACAAAAACATCCAACGTTTATGATTGATAAAGAGTGTTAACAATTGGATAAGAGGGCGAAAACCTCGGTTAATTATGTTTATCGGATGACATCTTTTACAATATCCTTTATTAAAAGACCACCACAAAACTTTAGAAGAAATTAGATAGCTTTCACATGACGAAATCCCTATTAAATTGTCTATATCAAAAAAAATAATTCTATAATCTAAAAATGACGGAAGGGTCGAATCTTAATAATCACAATAACATGTTTAACTAGATACTTTGCCAATTAATGAGTATAGAAGTGATCAAGATTGGCGAAGTGAAGATTGGCGAGAAAGATCAAGCTCTAATTCTGTTGAACTCTCTTTTAGAGTCTTACGATAGTTTTGTCAACACTATATGCCATGGTAGGGAGACCATTGATGTCAAAACTGTCATCTCAACCATTCGGTTGAAAACGTTGAAAAAGAAGGATAATAGCACGAGGTCCTCTACAAATGCATTGGTAGATATGGGAAGAAATTCAAAGTCGGAAAAAGAAAACTTATGATCATGATTCAAGTCTAAGGGCAATAAGAAGACGAAATGCTGAAATTGTGGGAGGAAGGATTGTCAAAATCTTAAAACCGAAAAAGGAAAAAAAAATATTAGATGAAGCACCGAAGGAGACCAACACGGTAGAATTTAGCGAAGAAGTGAATGATGGTATAACGTCATGACTGCATCAAAATCCAATTTTTCAGCAATGAGTTGATTTTGGATTTAGGGAGCCTCATACCACATGACTTTTTACCGAGATTGGTTCATCAATTATAATCAATGCAATGGTGGATAAGTGTTTAATTATGGGTAATGATATTGCATGTAAAGTTGTTGAAATCGAAATGGTGCACATCAAGACATTAGACATGTTCCTGAGCTAAGGAAAAATCTTATATCTTTGGGAGCTCTTGATGCACTTGTGTGCAAATTCACCGGATTTGATTGTGTCTTAAAGGTTTCAAAATGGACACTCATAATGATGAAAGTGTAATGGAGCAGTAACATTTACAAGTTAATTAGAAATACTGTATCAGGTGGACCCACAACATCTGTAAAAGAGTCAACATCAGCATATTTGTGGCATGCACATATATGCCACATGAGTGACCACGATATAAAAGTACTTTCTGCTTAATAATTAATCCTTACTTTTAAAAGTATTGATTTAAATATATGCAAACATTGTATATAAAGTAAACAATCATGATTATCTTATAAGTCGAGAAAACATGTTAGTAAATTGGTGCTTATTATGTATTTTTTAATGTATGGGGCCATCTCCTCTAGTTTCTAAAAGGGAGTCATTGTTCTTTGTATCATTTATAGATGACTACTTTAAAAATAAGTGAGTTTACTTCATGAAGCATAAATAAGATACTTTTACCACATAAATACCCTTAATAAATTCACTTTATCCATCAGTTTTACCATACCACAATTGGCCAGGATTCTAAAAAATTAAACAGATCCAAAACTCATGTGGGCCATATCACACAAAACAGTGGGGAATGAATGCTTACCATTGGAGATTGTGAGGGCCACATATGTATGAAGATGATATTTGTGCCTACAGTTTATGTGAGTGGTAATAACCCTACAAATGATTTGGATGGCATATAAAAATCATGGTCAACTCTAGTAAGGTTTCAATGGTAGATGTTTCTATTCCCACTTTCTCATTTGGTGTGGCCCACTTGAGTTTTGAATCTCCCTAATTTTTAGAATCTTGTTCTATTGTGGTCTTGTAAAATTGATAGATGGAATGGATTTGTCACAGGCATCTCTGTGGGCCCCACATGGCTTCTAAGAATGTGTCCAACAAGCAAACAACCAAGCTTTGTGGGGCTCACTATGTTATACATGTAAATCCACTCAGTCTATCGAGTGAAAACCATTATTTTAACCGTAGATACAAATGATCAATCCCATGAAAAATTTGGATGGGCCACACCAATGAAAATAACTTACACTTGTTTGTAAAACTATAGTTTTAAAATATGGTGCCTCGGGTTGAAACTTGATGAGTCAACTCAACTTGTCTAGCAATGAGCTAAGTCACTATGAAATTCGCTAGTGAGATAGACTCGGCGTGACTCATTGAGTCTGCTCACCTACCTGGTCAATTGGACATGACCGACATAACTCGGACTAACTTACGATGAAACATGACCCGATCGAGTGGCCTGATTTTTGAGCAATGTGATGCAATTTTGGAGTTTAGACACAGCTTATTAATGTCCTAGATCTTTTCACAAAGGTGTTACATTTGCACGTGTACTATATGAGTTACATCTTGAAGCTTTCCATGCTCGTATCTTGATAGCATTTCTCTATGAACATTCGCGTGTGCCCACTTGATGAATGGACCATAAAACACAAGTAATGTTCACTCTCATTATCACCAATTCCTATGAAAGCCAATCAAAACGAGTTATTTGTGATTTGGATAGATTTGTGTGGTATGTTTGAAGATCTTTGGGGATATACGAAGATGATTCTACAACAATACAGCTGGAGCATGTTGTGCGTTGCCACGACATCCACTAAGTGGTCGATTGAAGAGTGATCATGCAAAGCGGTTACAGGATAGCTGGTAGGAGTAGAAGCAATGAGGATTAAAACGTATTAAACGGCTATAACAATCACCAGAACTTGGGAATAATTCAGATGGCGGAGTTAAGGATATATATATATATATATTGTTAACTTGTTAGTACACCCCACTATCAGTTCACACTTCACTATTAGCCACCCCCACTAGAGAATCAATACCAAGACCTCAGTGTTGAAACGAGGTATCTTTCACTCAGTCTACCACTTGAGCTATGGATTATAAATAGTAAAGTAATTCGGTAGAAAGATTTACCAACAAAATCAAATTGAATATATTTTACAATTTTCCGTCATTTACATTCTTTAGTGTAATCTTTTAACTTTCTTGCCAGTCAATTGCATTTCTTAATATAATCATTAACTCTCTACCTGCCTTTTTGATGTAGAGCGGGTCACGGACAATTTCATGGCCAAGATGGATCAGAAAAGGCACGGTCGGCGACAGAAGTGATCCGGACCATCGGACCTTAAATCGGGCGTATCTCACAATCCGGAATGAGTTATCCAACTTAAAATATATGATTTTGGGGTAGAATGAGCTACTTTAGCCAACCAACCCTGCTACGCCGGGTTGCGCAGCCCGGATTTGCGAGAAACTCCTTGATCGACGGTCGTTTCCTCGTTTTAATTTTGTTTTTACTATAAATAGTAAGTTTTAGTTTAAGTATAACTTTTCATCCGTTGGGCTTTACGAGTTGTGTCCAACATGAAAAGTGCTTAGGATAATTAGGAGAACGGTTCGGTGAAGCCAAATAGGACACTTACTATTTTTGGCCAAAAACCTTGCGCACTAGTAGACATCATGACCGTCTATAAATAGTAAGTTTACTATTTATAGTAAGTTGCGAATTCTAGGAGTTTTAGTTGTAGTTTGAGTCTGATTTCTTTCTTATTTCTTGGTTCCCTTATTTAAAGGGTTGTGAACTCGATTTTAGGGATTCATTAATCAATTTCGAATTTATTAAAAATTATTCTTATTTTCTACTTTCTTTCCTCGTGGATTCGAGAAGTCTCTGTGAGGAGTTCAGAGAAGTTCCGTGGATTCGGAATATTTATCATCTTGAGGAAGACGGTGCTCGACCTCACGTCCTTCCCTGCGTCAGTTTGGTATCAGAGCGAGGTTTCTCCTCGGATCGATGACTTCTAACGACGGGTCGGGCAACAATCCCATGGGCGGTGCCCCAGGGCATTTACCTTTAACGGCGGCAGTTTTCGAAGCAACCATGCAAGAGAATCGACAAGTCATGCAAGGGCTGTAGGCTTCTATGGACCGCATAGAGAATCTCTTGGCGAAAACCCTAGGGCAACTCCGTGTTCCTGGTGGTAATCTTCCACCGTCGATTGTTGAAACTCGCAATCGCCCTGATCGCAGGATAGTACCAGCAATGCATCCACGGGTCATTCCTGAGGAAGGAGGATCCAGTGAGGAGAAATTCTATGACATAATCTTTCAACACCCTAGACAAGGCGGCGATCGAGTAGATCGGACAGATCGAGAATTTAAGATGCGGGTTGATATTCCTAACTTCAATGGCCAACTACACATTGAGGATTTCCTCGATTGGCTTTCTAAAGTTGAGCGATTTTTTGACTATATGGATATCCCTGAAGCAAAGAAGGTCAAGCTTGTGGCCTACAAGTTGAAAGGAGGAGCTTCAGCTTGGTGGGAACAACTGCAACTCGCACGAAGTAGACAGATGAAAGCACCAATCCGCACATGGCAGCGGATGAAGCAGCTATTACGTGCCCGATTCCTCCCTAGCGATTACGATCAGGTATTATTTCAACAATACCAAAATTGTCGATAGGGTAGTCGGTCGGTGAGAGAATACGCAGAAAAATTTTACCGCCTGGCGGCACGTAACGATTTAGTCGAGACTGAATCGCAGCAAGTCGCCCGATTCAACGGTGGACTGCGTATGACGATCAAGGATCGGGTCCAGATGCAGCCCGTCCGGACGATGAATGATGCGATCAAGTTGGCTACTCGGGCAGAAGCACAACTTGAACGTTCTACCACACGGCCCTATTCTACCACATGGATCACTACGGCGAGTCCACCCCAGGGAGCTCCACAGTCTAAGGGGAAGGAACCCGTAGGAGCACGCACTCAACCTCCTACATCTGAGAGCCGAGATCAGGGAAGTGGACAAGCTAGACCCCAAAGGGGTATATCGACTGCTGCTGGTACAAGTAGAATCCTGAACCCTTACGCTCGACCCCGGCCTGACAACTGCTATCGTTGTGGCCAACCGGGCCACCTATCAAATACTTGTCCCCAGCAAAAGGTGGCGAACCTCACCCTCAATGATGGTAGTACTGATAACGCTGATGAAGATCCAGATGATGAAGAGCAGGAGCATACCACCGAGGACGAGGTAGATGAATCAAGTTGGGTTCAGCAAGATCGTGGTGAGTCACTCGTCGTGAGGCAGTTATTATATGCGCCAAGAAAAGAAGTGCATCCACAAAGGCATAACATCTTCCGCACTAGGTGTACGGTGAATCGAAAGGTTTGTGACATGATTATTGATAGTGGTAGCAGCGAAAATATCGTCTCCAAGGTCATGGTGGAGAAATTACAATTGAAAACAGAGTGTCATCCCTCTTCATATACAATCGGTTGGATCAAGAAGGTCAGTGAAACAAAGGTAACTGAACGGTGCACCATATCCTTTTCAATTGGTAAACATTATAAGGATGAAGTAGTATGCGATGTGGTTGACATGGAAGCATGTCACATACTACTCGGTCGACCCTGGCAATCTGACCGTGATGCCACTCATAAAGGGCGAGATAACATATATATCTTCGTCAAGGATGGCCGGAAGACTATATTGGCCCCTATGGATCCAGAGGGACCACCTGAAACTTCTAAAGTGGAGGGTCATTTTCTCTTAACCATACGGGACTTCGTGGAAGAATCTAAAGAAACAGGACAGGCTTATGCATTAATTGTAAAAGGGGAAGAACTCGAGCCTACCATCATCCCTGAAAAACTAAAGCCCTTGCTACATGAATTCAAAGAAATCTGGCCCGATGACCTTCCCGATGGGTTGCCTCCCATGCGGGATATCCAACACCATATCAACTTTATCCCCGGATCCAGTCTACCCAATCGGCCTCATTATCGAATGAGTCCGAATGAGTCCGAGATTCTTTAAGGGCAAGTGGAAGAGTTGATCCGTAAGGGTCTTATTCGAGAAAGCATGAGTCCATGTGTTGTACCAGCTCTATTAACTTCAAAGAAATATGGGAGTTGGCGCATGTGTGTCGACAGCCGAGCCATCAACAAAATCACCATAAAGTACAGGTTTCCTATACCCCGATTGGACGATATGCTAGACATGTTAGAGGGTGCCAAAATATTTTTTAACTTGGATCTAAGGAGTGGCTATCATCAGATTCGAATACGACCAGGTGATGAGTGGAAAATTTCCTTTAAGACCAAGGAAGGATTGTATGAATGGATGGTCATGCTCTTCGGTCTTTCGAATGCGCCTAGCACATTCATGAGATTGATGAACTAAGTTCTGAAACCTTTCATTGGACGATTCGTTGTGGTTTATTTCGATGATATTTTGATATACAGTCAAGATGAAACTACCCATATGGAACACCTCAAGAAGGTCCTTCAGGTGCTTACTGAAAATAAACTGTATCTCAATTTAAAGAAGTGCAACTTCATGACTAATAGCCTACTGTTTTTAGGTTTTGTCGTAACGTCCACGGGCATTCGAGTGGATGAGGAAAAGGTAAAGGCAATCAGAGAATGGCCAGTTCCCACAAATATTCACGAAGTGTGAAGTTTTCATGGACTGGCGACATTCTATCGTCGATTCGTGAGAAATTTCAGTACTATTGTGTCACCAATCACAGATTGTATGAAGAAAGGGTAGTTTCAGTGGACTGACGAAGCCAACAAGAGCTTTGCCGAAATCAAGCGCAGATTATCTACGACCCCGGTTCTTGTACTTCTCAACTTCGACAAACTTTTTGAAGTCAAATGTGATGCCTCATATGTCAGAATTGGGGGAGTTTTGTCTCAAGAAGGTAGCCCGGTAGCCTTCTACAGTGAGAAACTTAGCGATGCACGCAAGAAGTGGTCTACATACGAGATCAAGTTATACCCGGTGGTCCAGACACTGCGACATTGGCGACATTATTTGATTCAAAGAGAATTCATACTTTACACGGACCATCAAGCTCTCAAATTTATTAATAGTCAAGCTAACATTAACCGTATGCATGCTAGATGGATCTCATTTTTACAGGAATTCACGTTCATACTAAAACATAAGTCAGGACAACAGAACAAGGTAGCCGATGCGTTGAGTCGCCGTGCAAATTTGTTAATAACTATGAGCAACGAAGTTGTCGGGTTCAAGTGTCTCAAAGACATATATGCCGATGACGACGACTTCAAGGACGCATGGGTTAGATGCCAAGAAGGTCACTCCGACGACTTACATATGCAAGACGGGTTCCTTTTCAAGAAAAATCGATTGTGCATCCCGAACAGTTTGCTAAGTGAGCAGATAATCCAAGAGCTACATGGAGGTGGCCTCAGTGGACACCTTGAAGAGACAAGACGCGAGCTCTTGTGGAAGAACGGTATTACTGGCCGCAGTTGGTACGTGATATGGGAAGGGCAGTCCAACGTTGTTACATTTGTCAAACCTCCAAGGGACAATCTCATAATACGAGCCTTTATACCCCGTTACCCGTGCCTGATGGCCCTTGGGAGGATTTATCTATGGACTTCGTGCTTGGTCTCCCACGAACACAACGTGGCATGGATTCGGTGTTCGTGGTAGTAGATCATTTTTCCAAGATGGCGCACTTTATTCCATGCAAGAAAACTCTCGATGCAACACACGTGGCGAATCTATTCTTCAGAGAAATTATGCGGCTACACAGGGTTCCCAAGACTATTACTTCTGACCATGACATGAAGTTCATAAGCCACTTTTGGCGAACTTTGTGGACTCGATTCGATACACGACTTCAGTTCAGCAGTGCCTACCACCCACAAACTGACGGTCAAGCTGAGGTTGTGAATCGTACTTTGGGAAACCTCCTTCGATGTATTTCAGGAGAGAAACCGAAGCAGTGGAATTTGGCCTTGTCTTAAGCGGAGTTTGCATTCAATAACATGGTGAACCGCTCGACAGGGAAATCCCCGTTCCAGGTTATTTACGGACAAGTACCTCGCCACACACTAGACTTGGTCCCTCTGCCCAAGCTCCTAGGCATGAGTATTGCAGCAGAACATATGCCAGACAGGATCATGGGTATTCATGCGGAGGTGCAGACTAAGCTACATGCCTCGAACGAAAAGTACAAGGAACAAGTGGACAAGCATCGTCGACAAAAGGTGTTCGAGGTGGGCGACCAGGTAATGGTCCATTTGCGAAAAGAAAGATTTCCGACCGGAATGTATAACAATCTGAAGAATAAGAAGATTGGGCCGGTACCGATCATCCGAAAGATCAATGACAATGCTTATGTTGTTGATCTTCCAGATGACATGGCGATCTCACGGACTTTCAACGTTGCGGACCTGACCGAGTATCATGAACCAGCGCAGGAGGAGAACTCGAGGACGAGTTCTATTCAAGTGGAGGGGACTGATGTAGAGCGGGTCACGGACAATTTTATGGCCAAGATGGATCAGAAAAGGCACGGTCGGCGACAGAAGTGATCCGGACCATCGGACCTTAGATCGGGCGTATCTCACAATCTAGAATGAGTTATCCGACGTAAAATATATGATTTTGGGGTAGAACGAGCTACTTTAGCCAACCAACCCTGCTATGCTGGGTTGCGCAGCCCAGATTTGTGAGAAACCCCCTGATCGACAGTCGTTTCCTCATTTTAATTTTGTTTTTACTATAAATAGTAAGTTTTAGTTTGAGTATAACTTTTCATCCGTTGGGCTTTAGGAGTTGTGTCCAACATGAAAAGTGCTTAGGATAATTAGGAGAACGGTTTGGTGAAGCCAAATAGTACACTTACTATTTTTGGCCGAAAACCTTGCGCACTAGTAGACATCATGACCGTCTATAAATAGTAAGTTTACTATTTATAGTAAGTTGCGAATTCTAAGAGTTTTAGTTGTAGTTTGAGTCTGATTTCTTTCTTATTGCTTGGTTCCCTTATTTAAAGGGTTGTGAACTCGATTTTAGGGATTCATTAATCAATTTCGAATTTATTAGAAATTATTCTTATTTTCTACTTTCTTTCCTCGTGGATTCGAGAAGTCTCTGTGAGGAGTCCAGAGAAGTTCCGTGGATTCGGAATATTTATCATCTTGAGGAAGACGGTGCTCGACCTCACGTCCTTCCCTGCGTCACTTTTACATTCTATAGTGTAATCTGTAGCGTTAATAAAGTAGTTAATAATCTTAGTTATAATTTGGGTGTATGTTCATACACTAGATTCAGTTCTCCATCATGAATGTATTTTGTAACTACTTTTCGTGACCGACTGTAAGGTTTCATTTCATATTTTTCTTTTATCTGTATTGAAAAGTTCTTTCTTGCGAAAGGTAAAAGTGTAATCCATCATCAGAGGACGGACCTTACCTTATGAATATCATCTAATCATTTTTACATAATGAGCAAATGGTTGAATAAGTGACCGATCTTGTTCGATCTATATAACGTATATGCTTATCTTGGCGCATAGGGTTATAGTTATTCAGTTTGAATTGAACCGTAAATTCAATTATGTCACACCCTCACGAGCACCAACAAGTATCACATGGACCTTTTAAGGGCCTACTACACGTGCCATATCGGCACCTATGGAGCCCATTCGTTTCGTGCTTATTGAGATGCGGCCAGCTAAAGCACGAGGAATAACGTGGGGATGGATGATTTGAACAGCACGGATTGCAACGATCGTAGTGTTTGTGAGAAATCTACACTGTCCACCTATGTTTTGGGATTATGTTAGAATATCAACCCAAAAATGAAGCAAATCGACCACTCAAGTGGACTGCATGACAAGAAGCGGTATGAATTTAACGTCCAACATTGAAATATTTATGGGCCCACATAAGATTTGGATATGGCTAATATTCTTTACATTTTCAATTGATCACAATATAAATGACAATATGAACGGTATTATATATATATATATATATATATATATATATATATATATATATATATATATATATATAGAGAGAGAGAGAGAGAGAGAGAGAGAGAGTACTATGAGGTCGGCCTCATGGGAAGTTCCCATGAGGTCCAGCTATGTGGGCCACACCATGATGTGTGTCGAAAATTAATATTGTGCATTTGATTGGTCCCCGTTAGGTCATGGGATATTTCAAAAATCAGCCGTATACAGAATTTAGGTGGGTGATGCCATGAGAAGACATGCCTAAAACATATAAAAGCTTGGTGGGGCCCACCTGAGTTTTGGATGTAGTTGAAACTTAATCTAACCCCTCATCAAAGTGAGACACACACAATGCTTGGGTTGGATTTGTGATCCACATCTCGATGGCCCAATAAATTATTATGAATATTTTAATGGGAGAATAACTCCTCTCAATGGTTGTATGTGGTGTAGACCACCAAAGTCAAGGACTGACTTCATTTTTATGCCAGTGGCCCACCATGGAATGGTGCATCTAATTGATGGGGGAGATGTTCGACACACATCATGGTGTGGCCCACACAGCTTGACCTCATAGTACCATAATATTGTAGTAAAAACATTTTGTAAAATTTTCACGCAAGTATTGGGAGAGTTTCCACAATATTTGTCACTTTGGTGTTCATGTGTATCAAATAAAATATTTTAAGATAAATCTAACTAAATAAGATATCTTAAAACGGCACATCTTAAATGTTGACATGCACTTACCGTGAAAATGTCATTTTATGTAAAGAATTTTTATTTTTCACTATCAACTACACTTATGTACACGTATTTAGTACTTTTTCATTGGGACACAAATGAATACTTTCCTATGATCCCAAAAAGTAAGCAAATCAAATCTTCGATTGAGACACATTGCTTATTAATGGTAGATGCTCAATATCATCCTTTCATGTGGTGTGGTCCACTTGGGCCTTCAATCTACCTCTGTTTTTGGATCATGTTATAACATGAGCTTTCAAAATGGATGGACAGCTTAAATAAAAACACGAATAATGTGGTAGGTATTATACTCCACGTTTTTGGCCAGTATGCTTGAAATATTGGTTTATTTCGGACAGGAAAAACCCACACAACCGTTGGCGTCGGTCATTTTTATTGTAGCGAGCATATGCCAATGTATGGATTTTATTCACACTGTTAGTTCTTACATTTGAAATATCATTTAGGGGTATAAACCCATAAGATAAGTCAAATCCAAGGCTTAAGTGGTCCACACATACATCACAGTCCACCCTGATGTTTATTTACTATGTTAGCCCTTTTTCATTGAAACAGGAGTGGGCACTGTCCTAAACTCGGAATAGGCATGGCTTTGAGGAGCCCATGTTGAGATTCTTTCATTTGAAATATCTGTTCTGGGCCTACCTTGATGTTTATTTGTCATGTAACCTTTTCATAACGTCTAGGTAGATGTGGATGTAGGAAAAATATAAATATCACCATCGATCGAAACTGTTACAACTATGTAGTCCACTTTGAGCATTGGATATACCTCATTTCAGGGTTTATATTCTAAGGGCCTGTTTGGCCGGGCAGATCCCACGGTATTACGAGGGATGGGACCAAATTTAAGGTAGTGATGGTGGTGTCAGTGGACTGCTGGGAATCCCTTGGGATGGACCAATCCCACAACGGAAATGGTGGGTTTGTTTGGGTTGTCCATGGGATGTGGGCCATATCCTATGGAATGTACATAAGGCCTGTTTGGTTAGCCATGGGATTGCAGCAATCCCTCCCAAATTTACACTAGATCTGTTTGGGCAGGCAGATCCCATCCCAGGATTTCCATTCATATGGTTGACGTCCGTTGCAATGGGGAACGGATAAAACTACACCCCCTGACACCATCCCTGTGGCTGGTGGTCAGTGCTCTGTGGGTCCCACCATGATGTACGTGTTTCATCCCATCTGTTCATCCATTTTTACAGATCGTTTTAGGACTTGATACAAAATATGATAGGGATATAAATCTTAGGCGGGCCACACCACAGGACAAAAATATCGTGGGATATTCACAATTCCAATCCTCCTTAAGGCCCATTGTACTGTTTACTTGACATCCAATCTCTTTCGTATGGTCAACAAGACCCAGATGAAGGGTAAAAATAAATATCCCGCGATCCAAAACTTTTATGGCCCCCCAAACTTTTTTAATGGTTAAAATTCATCCAACACTGTTTCCTGTAATTTGGTCCTCCTGAGCATAAGAAGTGCTTCATTTTTTTTAGTCATATCATAAAATTATATGAAAAAAATATATGGACGTCATGGATGACAAACACATACTTCATGGTGGGACCCCACGGAGCACCAACCACTATCTAATGGCTGGTGTCAGGGGCATAGTCAATCCGTTCCAACTGCAATGGTCTTATGTGGGCCCCACCCTGTTGTCATAAGTGCTACTCCTTTAAAAAAATAAATATTACAATTTGCATATATAAGAAACCATACAATCTAAGGTAGATCTGCAATGAAAGATAGAAAAAAAAATCATAAAATCTGAGATAAAGCTAAAGAAAGCTAGGGAAACATACAGTCAAACTCTCCAAAAAAAAAAAAATTAAAAAAAAATCCAAGAACCAAAAAATAATATTCACTATGTTACAGAACCTCTACAACTAGAATTTAATAATGATAAGCAAGGCGAAGAAAATAACGAGAATGTCAATCAAAAGTCCATAGAAACTCTCTCCACAGGATGGGGCAATATCATCAGTCGTCGTGGACCTGTCGACCCTACCATGGGTCGACTGATGGATAGACGATGTCGACGAACTATGGTTGTCGATTTCGTCTAACTGTGCAGTGACATGAACCGCATGAGTTTCTGTGGCAGGCCGCAATTGTGGATCAGTCCCACCAAAGTAACTCTCCCAGTAGGAGACCGCTTTCCTCCAATTCTTAAATGTCCGGTGTCTCCCTCCGCTGAATCCTTCAACCTCCATCCTAGCATCATCCCACGTGTGATAAATGCCCAGTCGACGGCCCATGAGAACAATATAGTATTTCTCTTTTGCCATTTGCATTGACATGTGTATTATTACATGTTCCAAGCATGGGCCAGTCTGAACGTGCATATACTAAATACAGAAAATTGTCTCATGATAAATAAATCAAAAATACAATCATAGGATTTGAATTTCAAATAACTGAAAATATGTACCCTTCGTCCATACGATGTGTATGGCTCTATCTGTCTTAATGTACTAAGCAACAAGCATGTAACAGAACTTATATAAAATATATGAAACCCAAAATTTAGTACGCTTACCACACCAATCAAAGTAGTAGACACGATATACCAAATGTGTCATCTAAACATCCAAAAAAATTGAAAAAAAATAAATAGAAACCAGCGTATTAAAAGTTAGTACAGTCCCACAAAATAACACATCAACACAACGACGGGTAAAAGCATGTCAGACCAACCTAACTCCTGCATTGAGATCATTCTCGCGGAGTGTTCTCCTCAGCCACTCAACGCGCCTCTCGGGTCGAAGACTGACAAAAAATGATGCCAGCTTCTCGTCCTTACTCAACAGTTGACCAACTTCAATAAATTCTGAGTTGGTCAACCCTCGCACCTCTTCAAGAACATCAAGTACCTTAGTAGTATGATTTACCTCCTTGCTGAGGCCAAAATCGTGCATAGCCTCTGCAACAGTATTAAGGGAGATGCCGAGTACATCGCAGGGACGAGGAGGCCACATACATTTCTTTGATGCACCCCCATCTCGGTTACAGTCAGATTCTGGAGTCCGACTAGGAGTGCCACGGGTTCCACATCTTCTCATCGATTGAGTATCTGAAGATAAATTTCCGCATGATGAGTCCGCTACGTGGTCTTGAGAGAGGTCAATGGTATCCTCCAGATCATCTTCATCATCTCTCCAAGACTCATTGAGATCTCGCTGAATCCAAGAGGATGACGTGGCCATAGTCGTACTTCCTTGCGCATATTGTCCAGTTGCCTAATTAGATCTGACGATGACCGCAAGGTCATCTATTCTCTCAATTCTTTTCCCTCGTAGATGTGTAACATGCGAGTGAGACTACAACCGTAAAATATAGTTGTAAGTTAGAAAAAATTTATTCGATAAACGGGTTGTTAATGTCATATGGATGTTGCATTTATATAAATCATACCTTAAGGTAATCCTCCCAGACCTCATCAGGGGCCATAACGACCATGCGCTCGTTATCCTAACCAAACCCACTAGCCGCTAGCATGTCCCTAATGGCAATATATTCACACTTGCAATACTTCAGACGGTTCTACACATTCTGCCAGTTGACAGGTATGTCCATATGCTTCATGACCTCTTCTGCTGTTACTTGGTAGGCTTCCCTCTTAAAACAATTATCTGCCTTACGTCCCAAAGCAACCTGTTTTAACAGGACATCGAAAAGAACTTAATCCATTTATGCACTCCATTTTATTTTAGCCGCTCAAGACAGAGGCTCAGCGAGGGATTTGACTATCTTCCCACGTGGTGAACTTCACGTCGGCATCACAGGTGTCCTAAGCGGTGATTGTGTCGGTGTTGAACTATCATTAGACCTTTAGTCTACCATGTCACCTATGCATGCAGCACATGTGAAGTACACATTAATTATATTCAAAGTCAATCTTCTTCAGCTAAAAATATGAGACATTGTTGAGGAAAAATATGGTGCATCCATGTGCAACACAGCTATATTTCTATAGTTAAGTAATACATATTCCGAGGAATTAAGTATTGTTCAGTTTGCAGGTAAAATTGTAAAAGGGAGAAGAATAAGTAAATTGACTATCTACTCCTACTGTTCTGTTGCGCGTCTGCCCACATCCGAGCAGCAATATCATCCCACACATGATTCCAAGCATCCTTTTCTTGTTGAGTGACGTGTAGCAGCCATTGCCTTTCGTCATTTGTTGATACCTCATGAGGTGTTGGGTTACTCTCCTTACAGGAAATGATCCATCATCACGAGACTGAAGTACGAATCGTATGAAATTGTGTAGCACGCAACACGCTACAATAATTTTCACTTATGTGTGAAACTCATACGGAATGGTCGTCTTCAATATGGGAAATTATTTTTCATTACACCAAAATAACGCTTGATTGCATTACGTAATTGTGCATGTCGGTAATTAAACAGCTCCTTCATATTCGTAGGCGTTATCCCTGTTCGATACTCTTGTAAGTGGTATCGCACGCCGTGGCATGGAGCCATAAAACCGGGTGAATGCGCATATCCAGCGTTGACAGCATAATATTTTCCTACACATTTAGATTGTTGTAGCATCAAATGGACACTCGAATATTTTGTGAATATTAAATGGATGGGTAATCTAGGAGAGATATAACCAGTACCATGCGGGACATGTAATGGATCATCTGATCGGGTCAGAGCATTGTGTAGCACCCGCGCATCTGAGGCCAAAACCTCCCAACCAGCTAGTATGTAAAGAAAATTCATGTCAAATGAACATGTTGCGAGTACATTTTGTGAGAGGAATCCTTTTCGATTGCGGAAGCTCGCATGATCTTCAGACTGGACCAGAGCCGGTATATGTCCCGTCAATTGCACCAATACAGTCCTATATGCATTATGCCAAATTTCTTTTAGGGTCGGATTTGTTATTCGGGGTATGAGTATAGCAACGTACACATACATTGATAGTCAATGAAATTGATACCTAAAAGTATGGAGCCCAACTGATATTCATCTGAATCTCAGGTGGTGTTTTTGAACTTGCCTATTTAACAAACTTTGGGTATAATGATACAATAGCATCCAAAACCCAGTTAAAGTGACGGCTAACAGTTTCCCTAAATCGAATAAATTTGTGCCTTATGACCCTATTGCGAACATTATGGCCAACTATATGAAGGAACATAACCACCTGTTCTTCGAGACTGACATGACGAGTGTCACGTAAATGTGTCTTCTTGCGAAGTGTAGTACTGTAACACCCTGAAAATCAAGGGTCGTGTATAAACTCAACTCCCGAGTTCCAGACCGTCACTTATGCAACAAAAATGATTATGATTCAATGTTGTCTGAGTTAAAGCATTCGCATGAGTAAAAGTATACCAAAACTGCAATTCATACTCTAGATCCAGTGATAAAAGCAAGCGGAAGACGAAAGAATATATATATCACTGTATGAAAAAACAAAGTAGATCTCGACTGTCTCTAAAGTATGAATACATCTCTGAGTCTCATATACATGTAAATAAACAAAATCAAAATGTCAAAAGTAGTCCCACTGAGAAGTCTCGCCAATCCAGGCCACCTAAGCAAAGCCGTCGTGGTACTGCATATATGAGAACTCGTCCTGGTCCTCATCATAGTCCGGCTCTACCTCCTAAATCGTCACCTCACCTGCATCTAAGACAGGGTCTGGTGGGTGTTGCAAACACCATCCCGTAACATGGGAGTGAGTAACTAACTCAGTGGAATAATAGAGCAAGGATTAACATGTTCTCAAATCAATCATGCGATAATAGTAAAGCAGTAAATCAAACATTCCTAATACTGTTGTTAATGCAATATGACATGATGTGATGGATGCCCTCACCGACGATCTCCCTCATATGGCACCATCTTACGCCTATGGCATGCATTCATCCCACAGTGCTCCACATCTTCCAGGCACATGCAATGTGATGGTGATATGATTACCGAGTTATTATTAGTCCATTCAAACAGTAGGATTGGAAAACTAAGGTAGTTCCCTTATATCAATCCCAACATAGATCCTGTCTAGGGTCGTCACTCCTAGTAATCTCATACGATGTATATTTTGTAGGTCGCTGCAAGGGCTGTCAGGGCTGTTGCTCGCACTCGTTACACTGCTCCCCCATCACCTTATCAATACAGGCCTACTGTACTCTCACTACTACGGAAGGGTCGTCGCCTCCCGTAGACTCAGAATACACTCGCGGTCACTATAAAGGACTCGTCGCCTGATCAGTGTAGGCCGACAGCAAGAATATAGTGTCTCATACCACCATAATCTGCTCTCGAGTCATAGGTGCCCACTGGTCACTACGGGGAGGTTTGTGGCCCCAGCGTAGGCCGACAGCTCGACCACGGTGTCCCATACCACCTTGCCCGGCTCATGATTCTTTATGGATCAAGGTACCATGGTTGACAGGGTTTACAATGGTAAGTTCAGTACCCTAGGTTCAAGCAGTTATGACTCATACAGGGTGAACATACAATGGCCAGTCGGGTTACTTGACGGGCTCGACTAGCACGAGCGCATCTCAAGTCGAACGACATGAAGTGCGTAAAACACCTCGTGTGGCCTAACCACTGCCGCCAACTCCAAAACACGGCTCGCGTTCATCGACGCGTCGTTCGTGGCAAAGATAAGCCAACCACGAATTTACTCAGTTGCCGACTGCCTGGACTTGGTATAGTCCCAAACAATTATGAATTTACATCAGCAATCATGTAAGAGTAATGGAAAAGAAATACAAAAATGTGAGCATGTTAACACATGTTATAACATACAACTTAAGTAAATCATCTAACACATGCATTTTATACATATAATGAAATCATGCATATAGCTAACATGTAGGAAATCATTTACATCAGCATATCATTTGAGAATTCAATCTCAAAATAATTCATAACACCATTTAATTCAATACATACTAATACAAACATTTATACAAACACTTAAACTACACACTTAAGTCTACATATAGTATGTCGACTCAAAGTGCGCATTTAGGCGAATCTCTTCACCAAACTAATTATGCACGTATTCTTAATATCCTAATGTGACAAGAAGTCATGTCATTCACATCAGCAAATTATAGATGAAAACAGTATTCCCTACAAATGACTAAAATGCCCTAAATCTCATATTCTTCGTCTGCTTACGAAACAGGAAACAGACGGCATATTGTACATGTCAAACGGCGTTGCCGTCGATAATCTACTATTAAACGACATTGAAAGTGTTGGAAACAGTCAATCAAAGCGTCTAAAATCCGCACCTTTTCTCCTAGAAGCGTATCAATTCGAATGGAGCGTATACGCTTTGTCTACGGCGAATAGGCAACCTAATACACAAGATCCATAAGCTACTTCACTATAGAAACTAAGGAACCTTAAATCAGCAAGTATTTAGGATATTTGCTTACCTAGAATCGCGATGAAATCACCGAAAAAGTGATTGAGGCGCATTGCTTAAGCACGTGCAACAGGTAGCACAAGCAGCAGGAAATTCTCTCCCACTCTCTCTCACAAACTCTCACTTTCTCTCTCACTTTTGCTAGGGTTTCTAGCAAATTCGGATGGGTGAGAGGAGTGAGGGTTTAAGCCCCTTTTATAACCTAATTCTTGCCCAAAAAAGGCTTGGGAACAATGTTTACTTGATACCTAACCAAATCGGGGCTGTTTCGGTCTAAAAAGACATTTCTGGTGGTCCCCTGCCCGAATGCGATCGGACTTAAGTTCATGCATGTCGGATGTCGTTCACATCCCATTTTCAGACCAGCAGTGTCCGTAGATCGCACGTGGCGGTCTAATTTCAGTTCAGTGGTCACCGCACGTAGATCAGGTCTACAAGTCTCATGATATGAAATAGAAATTTTTTATGATCTGAGGGTGTAATTTGGCTGAATTCTGACGGTCAGAACGCTTAATACTGACGCGTTAAGTCGTGTGCCAGATTTGAATTTCAAATTCCAAATCTAACCCTATTCTCACACTATTCACTCCAGGCTTAATGAAATAGCCTGTGAATGTCGGTTGGACTTGATTTTTGAAATGATTGTTAAGTCCAGCTAGGCGGTTCTAGCGATCTAAGATTGTACATATCGGACTTTTGACGCGCGGTCTAGATTCAATACAAAGTTTCAAAGAGGTTCAGAGAACAAACCGGTTTAGAGTTTGATCCGAGGTTTTTGAGTATTATAGTGTCATTGGTTCTACTCACTTTGGGTCTTGTAGAACGTATTTAAAGTGATCAGGGACTATTTCCCAGCTACTCTAGCGTTGCGCTAGCTAACTTACACTTATTTTCTAAAGGAATTAATCCTACGTGATTTCTGGTCGAGTTGGTACTCGAGTCCAAGTACTCATTTTTCCAGGACGTTACAAGTACACAACTCAAAGAAAGCATCTCGACTCATCCTGAGTTGAGCTATACAATCCACATCTATCACCCGAATGATAGGGCTGATGAACCTCGCCCGCTCATCGTGTCCGTGTCACGTTGGCTGTCTCAACATGCATACGCGATAGTATTCCCCTACAGCTACTACACAAGCTACCATCACTTGCATGACAATAGCCCTTTCCCTTTCTTCTTCCTTAGCACTGTCCATTCCAGATCCAAATATGCACCTAGCCTGATGGATTTTATAACTTTTAAAATACTTACATCACGACGGGCCCACACAGTGCTGCCTCTACGGATTTCTATGTCGATGAAATAACACCACGATCGGATGAATCATACAATACATCCATATTAGGTTATAAGCCATGCAAATTCTATGGATCATGGAATATGTTTGAGTAGCCTACTTGGTGGGCCACACACATGGCTAAGGTACGTCCATATCAACTATCATGTTCTGATCCATTGTGCGTTGGATGGTGGGCTCAAGATTCATCTTGTAAAGGTGAATGTGGTGATGTTTAATCTGTTTAGTCTTAGTCCTTGCCAGATCGGTTTAGGGCAGCGTTTAATAAATTTAAGATGTCTAAAGTTCAACTGAACCACAATACTGGAAACAGTGCAATCATGCCATGCCTAACACTTGTTACGTCTGATACAGAAAAGAATACGATGGTTTAAAGTTCTGATGTGGTACATACCTGGATATAAACTGAAAGTAGGCCGTGTGCAGATAATATCGTCTTTTAATCAAAGTAGTAAATCCCATAACCTGAACTTATGGAAATATAACAAAAAATTAGGAGTAATAGGAGTAAAGACACTTTTGAATATCGATCTCCAAAACAGAGAAATGAAGCTTGCATATAGATGAAGATGACGAATGGCATCTGATCTTTAGTTTATCATACAAAGCATGAGACATGAAACATGAGGTCGGACTTGTTAAATGGAACCTTGTGTCCTATGAACAGAGTCTCTATGTCTAGCCAAGGACTTCTTCCATAGAATTTTTTGTCAAAGCTCTCGCAACAATCTCATAAGAACAAAGAAATTAAGGAAAGAATACACAAATTAAAGTTATCCTCCTGAAAATTAAGGTATGTGCTACACCATAGGAAACAATGTGAACGGGTTGCCAACCATTGGCTTGTGTGTGGAACGCCATGTTGGTGTATCTTCCATCAAACCCATTAATCAAGACTAACTCACCGGGATGAAGAGAAGACAAAAAAATCAGCCTCATCATAAAAAAACTCAGGTGGGTTATACCAAGAAAACTCAGTGCTTTAGCTCATCATCTTGATTGTTGTTGTTATATGTTGTTGTTGTAGATCACGGTTTTCCTCACATTTTAAAGTTGGCCAAACAAAAGCAACGAATGTGGTTTACATGACCTGTGTTGGAAAAAATTTTAAAAAGAAAAAGAATAAATAATAGGTCTTTTTATGCATATTGTTTTTCTACAATGCAGCAAATTTAAGTGGTGAAATAATAGTTAGAGAAGGTTTGAACTTTGAACCAACCAAATCAAAGGGACTTGCAATAGACGGCCCCATGTGTGAGAGATGTGAGGGTGGTGGGACACGTGAGATAAAGATGGCTGGAAGAACCTAACAAACTCGATTTTGTGCAGAGGTGGAGATTGCATGATGAAAGCAAGATATTCTCCAATGCAGATATTAGGTAACCCTCTTTTAAATTTTCTTTAGATGGGATTATACCCATGCTAATAAAAGAGAGAGATCAATTAGTGTGAATTTCAGATTATGTTGATTAATTGGTGCAGTTTATTTATCTGCAAAAGAAAAGAAAGAAAGAAAGATGTTTCTAGCAGGTTTGTATGTAACAGATGGGAGGGGGCATATGCAGTTTTTTGTCAACTTCATTTGAAAACCTCATGGGCCCCACCATGGTCTAATAGAAGGGAAGAGAAAAAACTTGGATACTCTGGCAGAGTCTAATGATTGATACGCAGGCAATGAGAAGTTAAACACTTGAAATACAAATAACTCAAAATTAGACTGCCCAATTTGTGAACACCTATGTAGATGGATCTAAAGCTAATGATCATGCTACTTCTGAAACAAAAACTATCCCACGGTCCGAATTCAGTAGTCCTTCGTAGTCCTAAATGTTCACTCCCCAAGTGCAAGGTTGTGATGTAGTAATAAACTTAGTAAGACCGAGGTCGAATCCCAAGGGACTGATACTTGTACGTTATCTGAAACTAAATAGAACTAGAGCTAGAGTAAGATGGAATCTAAATCGAGTATTTTTAAGAGAATAATGGTGAATAATTAACTAAAATCTAAAGAACTCAGAGGTAGGGAAACTAGGGATTCAGAGGATCCACTTGTAGAGATCAGGGAGATCTTATGCCTGTTTCATGGAAATTAAACTGAACTTACTTGATATAGTTTTAAAGAGATGAAAGGTATATGAATTAGAATAGATTCCATCACCAAACCATGCCCAGGAGACAAAGTAAACAATAGAATTAAACTAATTACCAACCAATCAACAATGCATGAGGGTTAGGAAGGGTACCATCATCCGACTATGCCCAGAAGACTATGATGAACAATAGAGCTTCCTGACGTCATAAACATAAAAAAAGAGAGGAACATGCTCAAAGTTATCGCAGACCCATTGTAATTTCAGTCACAACAGACCATTAAAGACTAAAAATATTCCCTTAATTTAAACTAAATTCAACATCAGTTCAGACTAAATAAATGGCATAAGTAACAAGTCCCCCATCCTGCTACAAGCTTCACCTCTTAGCCCTAGTTAAGAGGTTTAGCTAACCAAAATCATGATTAACTAAAAATCTCTAAAAAATTCAAAGAAAAAAAAAACAGAAAGAAAACAAAGAAAAAAGCATAAAACTTGAAGCCGTCTAGCCCTTTCTCTCTCTTCCACGTTCTTCCCGTCCCCGGATGATGGCTCCAAAAGAGCCCAACAACCTCTTTTATAGACTGCCTGAACGTAATACAACTTTATCCCGGAAACAGCTACGCACCCCTTTTTTTTCGCAATGCAAACTGTAAGGATAACTTGCGTTTGATCTAATGTTGCCCAACTAACCATCCAAATCTTTCGAATCTGGCACCATGGACAGATTTAAGACCAACATTTTAAGAGATTGGACGGATTGGATCACTCATCTGATCAAAGATAGGGAGCCAGAACTGCCCGAAAATCTTAGGTTTTTCGGACGTGTGTAAAGCCTACGCAGATTCGCTGCGATGCTCGGTGGGCCCCATGGTGATGTTTTTGGTGAAATCTACTCCGTTCATTAAACTCCTAGCGCAAACCCAATTAGGAATGAATCTTTTGGGAGTGAAATAGGTGTGGCCCATACGATCTTCTCTTCTACCGTTCAACCTGTGTTTGAACACGAGATACGTGTGTACACGTGCATGGGACCAAACGGAAAGCTAGGCGATGGTTATGCCCCCCCTTTAGACATGTTGAACGGTCCGGATCATCGATATGACTGATGGGTGGGGCCCACAAGCAAAGAACGAACGGACAGTGTAACTTCTTAATTTTTTTTAAAAGAAAACACGGATAAGGCGTGTTTGACCGGTCTTCACAGCTCGGTGCAATTCGGGTGGGCATTCACTATGTGCACGTCCATACTCATGTGGGGTCCACTGTGATGTTTGTGAGAAATTCATTCCGTCCATCAGATTTGTCATATCATTTTAACAATTGGAACCAAAATTGAGGCATATCCAGCTTGCAGGTGGTCCCCAAATCAGTGATTCTGAGGACTGATCTGTTCATTAAGCCACTTCCACCAGGATCCAATGGCTGAAATTCGATGTGTACGGTTAATTTATGATCTTCAGGACCTGTATAAATTTTTGATCCGAACAGATGGTGAGAACCCCGTGACCTTGCATTCCGGAACCAATTTTAGACCACTTAAGCTTCAGTTTCTCAATTTTTATGGATCTCTGGCATGTAAATTTGTTGATCTTGGTCCCTTGGAGCCTGTACCTAACCTTGGTGACATCAGAGCGTTAAATCCACGCTCTTAGCATCCTTTTCAGTCACATGCTCGTAAATTCGCCCTGCAACACAAACACGATTTAAACAGGCCTTTAAACATTTTCATTGTCGTAAATCCATGTGATAACTAGGGTCTGATATGCAATATTTGATCCTCAACACAACCCCCAACCAGCATTTTTCTAGTCCCGAGCAAAGTATGCGAAAATAAGTTGAGAATTACAGGACAATTTCTATGAACTCGAGTGATTTTTGAAAAGTAATCCAGATACTAAAATTCTAATATTCCTTAATGTTGGGCATTACTTTCTCATGTACTCAAGTGCACGGTAAATTTCATAGTCAAGTTCAAATTATTTATCCATCAATTAGAAAAATTCCAAACATCGAGTTTCATAAGTGTATAGTGTAATCTCACCTCATCAACATTAAGATTCAATTCGTTATTCCATGATATCACTGGTAACCAGCAGAGCATTCAGGACACCCAAAACCTAAACTAAAACGTGCCTCATAGATCATTCTTCTTCTGATTGGATTTTTCTATTAAAAGTAACGCCAAGGAGGAGAATCAAGTCCTTACCTATAGGGAGCAAACCCATGGTAAAGACCAATCGCCTAATAATTTTTTAATGTAAACCTTGGGGATCCAAACCTTCACCTATAGGGAGCAAACCTATGGTGAAGACCATTCGCCCCAACTTGGGTATTTTCTTTTTCTTCAATTCTTCTTTATTGATCATGATAGGCAGATTTTCCAAGATGGTTCCTTTCATGCTTAATGATTACCAAGTTAACCCTTCGATATCAAATTGAAACCTTAATATGAAAGCGAGAGGCAACATGTGAAATCATGACTCAATCAATGTTTAAAACTTCTAATCATGGATTAATAACTCAATCTTAATTGTGAAATCTAACAGATAACTGAATTCAAGAGTCATACATTACCAACATCACATATCTTGAAAATCTAAATTAAGGATATTTGTTAAAATCACTTCGAATTCACAGGAATTTTCAGAAAAATTTTAAAAAATTTCATATTTTTTTTGCTCTCAAGACTAAGAAAACACTGATTAGGTAACCTAATCTCCCACCCCCAACCTAATATCTACATTGTCCTCAATGTAAAAGATATAAACATACAATGCACATGGGACAACGAAAGTAAATGAGAAGTGATGAGAGGATAGTACCTGGATAACGAATCGAGAAAGATTTTCAAGAGATCGCTGGGAGAGAGCAGGTTAGCACGAGAGAGAAAGTAAAATAAAAATAATAAAAATAAAATCCTACCTATACCACTTTCGCAGGTGGTCTCGATTGCATTTAGCGTATGCAACAAGCCTTTAAACCCCTAGGTTACCCCTAGTGGACGAGTTGTAGTCTCGTGAGGGTTTACAATAATGTTACCCACAAACATTGAATCGATCATGCCGTAAGGTTCCCCTTCCGGCCAATATCTTAATAAGTTTCTCAGTAAGTTCCTCAACAGGATCATCCAAAAGCCCTTTTTGCAGTAGGCTTGGGCACCCTGGAGTATGACTTTCCAGAGAGACTTATATACCTCATAAGAAATCTTCCATTGAATTGCTTGAGGTATCCATAATATATACGATTCACCTGTGACAGAAGAAGTTTCAACGTTAGTATCGCATGGTGAATCAAAGGCTACAAGTAAATAAAGTTTAGAAAACTTCTTAAAAAGTGATGTAGTCTCAACACATTCCGAAGCTCCAAACTTCGGTTCAATTTTCAACTCCTCTTCCTTTATTGGTATGCGTTTAGGATCAGGGGAAGAGAGGATTTCAGAATAACGGTTCTCTCGGTCAGTGATGACTACCGAGATGTTGTCTCGCAAGGCATCCACTTTGTCTTTTAACAAAGGATTGTTTGAAGCTACAAAGTGTGCTAAGTTATCCCAAGAGCTGGAAAATTCAGCTGAGTGTGACTTATTTTCATGTTGGATCTCACGATGATTTGTTCAAAGAATCCATCGTCCTTGAAAGTGGATGGAGGTACGCTTTCTTGCTCCAGTCTTGCACAGACAGATTGAAGATCAGTAAGTGAAGCATTGATGTGATCACTCTGTTCATTGAAATTACTCAATTGAGGTGTTGAATTGTCAAATGTGTGCAACTCAAATGGTGACCTCCACTGAGTGGTTTCAAATTCCAGAATCGTAGCGGGCAACTCCTCCTTCTCCCGAATCATATCATCATTCAATTCAAGGGAGTGGTCTAGGCACGTCTCTAGAGAGTCAGAGGAAAAGATCAGAGGTGTTTTATCTTTCACGAAAGAATCAATCATGTTAATATCGTGAAAATCGTCATCATCTTCTGAGTTTCTACCGTTATTGAAAAAGATGTTTGACTCCAATGTCATATTCCTGAAAGACATAGTCATGACACCATTTCTGTAATTAATAATTACGTTTGAAGTGGAAAGGAATGGGCGACCAAGAATGATGGGAATCTGATTGCTCATGTTATTGATGGGTTCGGTGTCCAGGATGATAAAATCTATAGGGTAATAAAATCTATCGACCTAGACCAATACATCCTCAATTATCCCTCTTGGTACACGAACGGAGCGATCATCAAGTTGTAGTTTGGTTAGGGTGGGTTTTAATTCAACCAAACATAACTGTTTGTATACCGAGTAGGGAATCAGATTGACGCTCGATCCTAAGTTAAGAAGCGCGTGATCAATTCGATAGTCCCCGATTACACATGATATAGTTGGGCTACCGGGATCTTTGAATTTCTGCAGCACGTTTTGCTTTAGGATGGTACTCACTTTCTCAGTCAAGAAGATTTTCTTTTGAATACTTTGTCGTCTTTTGGTCATGCATAGGTCTTTCAGGAATTTGGCTTATAAAGGTATTTATTTTATGGCATCAAGTAGAGGAATGTTCACTTTCACTTGTTTCAACACCTCTAGAATATCCTAAGAGTTAGAGAGAGGTTTTGGTACAACCAACCGTTAGGGAAATGGAACAACTGGCTTCTTTAGAAGTTCCGGTTCTAATTTTTGTGGGGCATCACTAGATCCATCATTGTTGTCCTCTTCTGATTCTTGAGGCTTTTTGAGCCTAACCGGAAGGGTTTTATCAATAATGTTCCCACTCCTAAGAGTAGTGATGGATTTAGCGTGCTCCATCTGATTTAAAGAGCTTGGGTTGCCAACTTCATATTGCAGCTTTGGATTGGAAATTTGTTAAGCTGGGAGGCTCCTCTTATTCACAATCGTGTTTTTAGCCTTAAGTTCTTGCAATGTTTTGTTAAGGTCTTGCAAGGCTTGTAGCATGCCCTGATTGAAATGATCTTGCTTTTCAAAATGTTTTAAAATCGGATCCTCTTGAGGTTTCTCTTGTTGTTGTTGTGAGGTTTGATTAAAGAAACCTTGAGGGGTAGCAGTTTTTAGATGATTTTTTCAATTAGGATTGTACGTATTAGAGGTAGGCCCATTGAAAGGTCTTTGATAGTTATTTACAGCATTGGCTTGTTCATTCAACACTCCTCGAAAGGCAGGTATTGTGGGATAATTTTCAGTTGTATGAATATTACAATCACAAATGCCGCAAACAATTTCATTAACCTTATCTTTCTTTCCTTCCATGGCCTCAAATTTTCTTATGAGAGTCGTCACTTTATAATTGAGATCATCCTCTTCTTTCAAGAGATACAATCCACCTTTCTCCTTAGATTGAGTTAGCGTAGACGTGGTGTTTGAATTTGGGTAATAGTCCCATAATTGTATTTTTTCAGTAAGTCTATCGAGGTAATCCCATACCTCATCGACATCTTTATTCATAAATTCTCCATTACCCATTATCTCGACCAATTGGCACATAGGAAATGTTAGTCCATCATAGAAAAAATTTGCAATGTGCCACATTTCAAAGCCGTGTTGTGAGCATGAACTGACAAGATCCTTGAACCTTTCCCAACATTGAAAGAATGCTTCATCCTCCTTTTGGGCGAAGTTCATGCTTGCTTTTCTAAGGGTGATCGTTTTACGATGCGGAAAAAATTTCTTTATGAATTCCCTCTGCATATCATTTCATGTGCCAATAGATCTGGGACGCAATGAATGTAACCACGTCTTGGCCTTCTCTTTCAAGGAAAATGGAAAGAGTTTCAGCCTGACTGTATCCTCAAATATATTAGGGAAGTATAAAGTGGTTATGATTTCATACAACTCTTTCAGATACAAGTATGGTTCTTCAGACTCAAGCCCATGGAACTTAGGAAGGAGTTGAATAACCCCTGGCTTGATGTCCATATGTCCTGTATTCTCAGAAAAAATCATACATGAGGGCGTACTCACCCCCACCGGTTGTAAATAATCTCGTAAAGTACGAGGCGGGGGTGCTTGATGCACCTCATTCTCATCATGTACTTCCTCAACCCTAGGTTGGGGTAGTACCTGAAGTTGATTTGCAGTCATAACCTCAATTAACTCAGGGGAATTCGAGTAGTGTCTAGTCCTTCGATGGACAGTTAACCCCTCAACTAACTTAGACCTAAGAAAGGAAATAGAAATCTAGAAGGAAAGAGAGGGTATGGAGAGGAGTTACCAACTTGGAGTCCCTAAGCTAAAAACCTGTAAAACAACCAAAACAAGTTAGTTTCTAGAATTAGAGAGTCTAAGAATAGAAAATTCCTAATTAGCAGTAAACTAATTCCTAAATAAAAAGAAGAAATTCCTAAAAAAATAAAGTAGAAAATAAATTAAGTAAGTCTTAAACTAGAAAGTAAGTTAATAAAAAGGGAAATGAAAAATCGAAAGTAGAAATTAAAAAGAGCTTACTAAATTAGAAGTTTATATCTTAAAAACCTACAACACAAATAGGTTAGTTCCTAAACAAAAGGTCTATAGAAAAAAAATCTAAAAATAGAATACGAAACAAATTTAGAATTCTTAAAAGAATTAGAATTAGAACTTACTAAAAAGGAAACAAACCTAATCTAGAAATAGAAAGGAAGAAGTTAAGAAAGAAGTTACCAATTTAGAAACTATCTCAGAAGCCTACAAAACAAGAAAACAGGTTAGTTTCTATAAATCAGAAAGACCTAAACCTATAGTTAGAAAAATACTAATCTTAAACTAATCCTAAAACAAATTAATTTCAGAAAATCGTAACCGTCAGTCCCTAGCAATGGCACCAAAAACTTGTTCACTCCCCAAGTGCAAGGTTATGATGTAGTAATAAACTCGGTAAGACCGAGGTCAAATCCCAAGGGACTGATACTTGTACGTTATCTGAAACTAAATAGAACTAGAACTAGAGTAAGATGGAATCTAAATCGAGTATTTTTAAGAGAATAATGGTGAATAATTAACTAAAATCTAAAGAACTCAGAGGTAGGGAAACTAGGGATTCAGAGGATCCACTTGTATAGATCAGGAAGATCTTACACCTGTTTCATGGAAATTAAACTAAACTTACTTGATATAGTTTTAAAGAGATGAAAGGTATATGAATTAGAATGGATTTCATCACCAAACCATGCCCAGGAGACAAAGTAGACAACAGAATTAAACTAATTACCAACCAATCAACAATGCATGAAGGTTAGGAAGGGTACCGTCATCCGACCATGCCCAGAAGACTATGGTGAACAACAGGGCTTCCTAACGCCATAAACATAAAAAAAGAGAAGAACATTCACAAAGCTATCGCAGACCCATTGTAATTTCAGTCACAAAAGACTATTAAAGACTAAAAACATTCCCTTAATTTAAACTAAATTCAACATCAGTTCAGACTAAACAAACGACATAAGTAACAAGTCCCACATCCTGCTACAAGCTTCACCTCTTAGCCCTAGCTAAGAGGTTTAGCTAACCAAAATCATGATTAACTAAAAATCTCTAAAAAATTCAAAGGAAAAAAAATAGAAAGAAAACAAAGAAAAAGGCAGAAAACTTAAAGCCGTCTAGCCCTTTCTCTCTCTTCCATGTTCTTCCCGTCCCCAGATGATGGTTCCAAAAGAGCCCAATAACCTCTTTTATAAACTGCCTGAACGTAATACAACTTCATCCCGGAAACAGCTATGCACCCCTATTTTTTTCACAATGCAAACTGCAAGGATAGCTTGCGTTTGATCTAATGTTGCCCAACTGACCATCCAAATCTTTCGAATCTGGCTTCATGGACAGATTTAAGACCAACATTTTAAGAGATTGGACAGATTGGATCACTCATCTGATCAAAGATAGGGAGCCAGAACTGCCCAAAAATCCCAGGTTTTTCGGATGCGTGTAAAGCCTACACGGATTTGCTGCGATGCTCGATGGACCCCATGGTGATGTTTTTCGTGAAATTTACTCCGTTCATTGAATTCCTGGCAAAAACCCGGTCAGGAATGAATCTTTTGGGAGTGAAATAGGTGTGGCCCATACGATCTTCTGTTCAACCGTTCAACCTGCGTTTGAACACGACATACGTGTGTACACGTGCATGGGACCAAACGGAAAGCTAGGCGATGGTTATGCCCCCCCTCTGGACATGTTGAATGGTCCGGATCATCGATATGCTAATGGGTGGGGCCCACAAGCAAAGAACGGACGGACAGCGTAAAGACGTTCTCCGTCTTCTTGATTTTTTTAAAAGAAAACCCGGACAAGGCGTGTTTGACCAGTCTTCACGACTCGGTGCAATTCAGGTGGCCGTTCACTATGTGCATGTCCATACTCATGTGGGGTCCACTGTGATGTTTGTGAGAAATTCGTTTCATCCATCAGATCTTTCATATCATTTTAACAGTTGAAACCAAAATTTAGGCATATCCAGCTTGCAGGTGGTCCCCAAATCAGTGATTCTAAGGGCTGGTCTGTCCGTTACGCCACTTCCACCAGGATCCAATGGCTGCAATTCGACATGTATGGTTAATTTATGATCTTCAGGTCCTGTATAAATTTTCGAGCCGAATAGATGGTGGGAACCCCGTGATCTTGCATTCCGGACCAATTTTGGGCCACTTAAGCTTCAGTTTCTCGATTTTCATGGATCCTTGGCATGTAAATTTGTCAATCTTGGTCCCTTGGAGTCTATACCTAACCTTGGTGACATCAGAGCATTAAATCCACGCTCTTAGCATCCTTTTCAATCACATGCTCGTAAATTCGCCTTGCAACACAAACACGATTTAAATAGGCCTTTAAACATTTTCATGGTCGTAAATCCATGTGATAACTGGGGTCTGATATGCAATATTTGACCCTTAACACTAAAGCCAACAATTTTCACATGAAATTCCATACATAAAACCAACATAAGCACAAAAGTACAAGCCCATATGAGAAACAACTGCAACATGCATAAACAAGAAAATCTCCCAACTGAAATTCTTACCCCTGAACCACCATATTTCTAGAGAACTAAAGCAAAACAGATCAACTTTTTAGCTTCTTCATTCAAATCTCAATAAAAAATTCGCTCGGCAAAAATTAAGCTGCCCCAAAAAGAAAGAAAAAAATAAAACCTCCTGAAAAACCACCACAATTAGACCACCCTCTCAAAATTTGAAATTTCTCACCTTTTCCCCACTCAAAATTTCCAAGATTAAAACCCAGATGCAGAAATATGAAATCGGTATCCAAGAGATAACAAAAATCCACCTCTATCAGACAAGCACCATTTAAAACATCCCGAAAATAAAACCCAAAATGCCAAATTCAATCCTCTTAAGCAAACAAAACTCCAAATACCCAATTATTTACCTCCATGTAATCAAACTTGAGAAATCATTTCCTTAATACTACAATCAGCATAAAGAAATCGAGTCGCTTTCGAACTGACTCAGAGCAGAGGTTACTCCTTGCTACAGACATCAGTGGACCCCAATATGATTACGTGTTTTATCCACAACTATCATCTATTTTGCCAGCTCATTCTAGAGTACGAATGAATGAGGTAGATACAAATAAAATTGAGCCACACTTCTCTATTTTATTGATGTAGGCTTCAAATCGAAAAAGTGTGGTGTTCACTCCCCAAGTGCAGGGTTGTGATGTAGTAATAACTCGATGAGACCGAGGTTGAATCCCAAGGGACTGAAACTTGTACGTTATCTAAAATTAACTAGAACTAGAACTAGGCTAAGATGAAATCTAAACCGAGTGTAATTTGAGGAATAATGGTGAAATAATTATTCTAAAACTTAAGAAAATTCAGAGATAGGAAATTAGGGATTCGGAGGATCCACTTGTAGAGATCAGGGACATCTTATGCCTGTTTCATGAATCATGGAAATTAACTGAACTGTCATTGATCTAGTTTTCAAAAGATGAAAGGTATATGAATTAGAATGGATTCCATCACCAAACCATGCCCAAGAGACTATGGCAAACAACAGAATTAAACTAATTACCAACCAATCACATGTATGAAGGTTAGGAAGGGTACCGACATCCAACCATGCCCAGGAGACTATGGTGAACAACAGGGCTTCCTGACGTCATAAACATAAAAAGGAAAAGAAAATATTCAAAGTCATCGCAGACCATTATAATTTCAGTCACAACAGACCATTAAAAACTAAAAATATTTCCATGCTAATCAAACTAAAATCAACGTCAATTCATATATTAAAAATTAAATTAAAAGCATATAATCTCCTATCTCACTACAAGCTTCACCTCTTAGCCCTAGCTAAGAGGTTTACCCTGATAACATGATTAGGCTAAATCCAAATAAATAAAGAGAAAAAGAAAAGGAAAAGAAAAGTGAAAGAAAGAAAAAAAATAAAGCTCCTCTCTCTCTCTCTTTGCTCCACGTCAGGCCAAGCTCCACGTCTAAAGCTGCTCCAGCCGTCCATAGATCCTCTCTCTTTCTCTCTTTTATAACCATCCCAGGTCGGTGGAGACATGTGTCCAAAGGCGGTGGCTGGGATTCGTAGTTCATCACGAACCAGGGCAGTTACGCAACAATAACGCAAACCGACTTCTGCTGCAGTGTTGGCGTGGCCTACTTCCGTTGACGTTTGGAAAATCCCCTCCGTCCATTGTCTGGCCCTCAAAATTTCAATCAGAGAAGAGTGGTTTCGATTGCCTGTTAGCGTGACCAAAGGTAGAATCACGCTGAGATCGCTGCAGGGCTGTCTATTTATGACCGTTTAATCAAGCACGTGTGAGAGCATGAATGCATACGGTCAACATGGGTTTGACGAGCTCACTGTCCTCTGCATGATGGACGGTTCGGATTGACCTTCTGGACCATGATGATGGCCCACTCACTTCATCCGCAGCCTCTGTTCCGCGAACGGAACAGAGGACGCTGATTTGATCGGTGGTGTCTATGGAGTCCAAGATTAATGTCAGCGGCGAAATCCAGTCCATTCATTGGACTGTTCTCGAAAAACCGTTAGGGAAAGACTGTTTATTGGAATAAATTAGAGTGGCCCATAGGATTTTCTCCTCCGCCGTCCATCCTGCGTTTAACGGCTGTTAACGCACATCAGCTTGCATGGAACGAAACAGAAAGCTAGACGATGGTTACGCCCCCCCCTATGGACACGTTGAACGGTCCAGATCACCAATCCAGGCCACAAATGGGGCCCACTAATAAAAAATGGACGGACAGTGTAAATATATTGTCCATTCTTTTGCAGTAGAGAGATGAAGACGGGTCAGCGTACGCTGACCCGTTTCTGGTTTTTGTGTACACGGCGGATACATGTGCATTGGGTATGCGTGCGTGCATATACAGGGTCCACTGTGGTGGTTCTCAGAAATCCAAACCATCCATTCATTTTGTTCCCATGTTTAAACCGTCGAGACCAAAGTTGAGACAGTTCCAGATATCAGGTAGGCCCAGAATCAACGGTTTATGGGCTGATTTGTTAGTTGGGGCACTTTCATAGTGATCCAAAGGTTGAAATTTGATATGTACGGTTAATTTATAGTCCTTAGACCATGTATGAAGTTTCAAGTCGAACAGATGGTGGGAACCCTGTGATCTTGCATTCTGGATATTTTTCAGGGTACTTGAGCTTCAGTTTCTCGGTTTTCTCGGATCTCTGGTATGTAACTTCGTCGATCTTAGTCCCTGGAGTCTGTCCCTTGCCTTTGGTGTCATCATAGCATTAAATCCATGCTTTAAGCTCCCTTTTTCAGTTCAAGCTCATAAAAACGCCCTGAATCACAAATACGGATAAAACGGGCTATTAAACAGTATCATGCTCGTAACTCCAGGAAATAACTGGGGTCTTATATGCAATATTTGACCCTCAACACAACCCCCAACCGGCATTTTGCTAGTCCCGAGCAAAATATGCAAAAAACAAGTTGAGAACTATAGGATAAATTCTATGAAATCGAGTGATTTTAAAAAAAAAAAAAAAACGATTCAAATACGAGAAATTCTAAAACTCATGAGTGTTGGGCATTACTTCTACTGGACTCAGGTACATGGTAAACTCATAATCAAGTTCAAGGTATTAATCCATAAATCAGAAAAATGTTAAACATTGAGTTTCATGGGTGTATTGTGTAATCTCAACTTACCACTATTAAGAGGCCCAATCTTCAATTTCATGATATCATTGGTAACTAATAGAGCATTCAGGACACCCGAAATTTGTCTTACAGATCATCTTTTCAGTTTTTCAGCTTTTGATTTTTTTTCCTTGAAAGTAACATCAAGAAGGAGAAACAAATCCTCACCTATAGGGAGCAAACCTATGGTGAAAATTATTCGCCAACCTTTTCCCAAATCATCCATGGGGAAACAAATCCTCACCTATAGGGAGCAAACCTATGGTGAGAATTATTCACCCAAACCTTTTCCAAAGGTATCTCTTTTTCTTTTTTCTTTTTTTTTAATTGATCATGACGGACAAATTTTCAAGTGGTTTCCTCACATGCTTAGTGATTACTTAGTTAACCCTTCAATATCAGATTGAAACCTTAATTTGAAAGCGAGATGTGACATGTGAACTCATGACTCAATCAATATTTACAACTTCTAATCATGGATTAATAATTCGAACTAACTGTGAAATCTAACAGATACTAAATCCAAGAGTCTTAAATTATCCACATCACGAATCTTGAAATACTGATTAGGAAACCTATGATCCAATCTTAAAAAAAAAAAAATTCCAATTTTTGCTCTTTTTGCTCAAGACCAAGAAAATACTGATTAGGAAAACCAAATCTCTCACCCCCAACCTAAAATCTACATTGTTCTCAATGTAAAAGATATAATATGTAATGCACATGGGACAACGAAAGTAAAGTGATGGGAAGATAGTACCTGAATAACGAATCGAGAGAGTTTTATCAAGAGACCACTGGAAGAGAGCAGGTTAGTACGAGAGAGAAAGAAGAACAAAAATAACGAAACTAAAATCCTACCTATACGACTTTCATAGGTGTTCTCGATTACATTTAGCGCATGCAACAAGCCTTTAAACCCCTAGGTTACCCCTAGTGGACGAGTTGTAGTCTCGTGAGGGTTTGCAGTAATGTTACCCACAAATATTGAACTAACTAACTATAAAACAATGAAATGGAATAAAAAGCTGGGTTGCCTCCTAGGAGCGCTAAGTTTACCATCTTCAGCCAGACAAAATAAATCACTACCCTAGTCCTATGAAAGCGATAAACCTACCTATACCTCCATCAGATTAGGAGATCAGTCCTGGTAAACAGGATCAATCAGAGGCATGGACATGTCCTCTGAATCAAATATCTCGACAAATGACTTTAATCGATGTCCATTCACTTTAAACTCCTTGCCATTGTCGGGATCTCTTATCTCGACGGCCTCATGAGGATAAGTAGTGACAACAATGTAAGGGCCGGTTCAATGAGATCGAAGCTTATCCAGAAAGAGATGTAGTCGAGAATCGTACAAAAGGACTTTCTGACCTGGCGTGAATGATTTTCAGAGACTGTGTTAGTCATGAAACGCCTTCATCCTGTACTTGTAAATTCTCGAGTTCTCGTATGCATCGTTCCGGATTTCTTCAAGTTCATTTAATTGAATTTTACGTAGCGAGGCAGCGTTGTCCAGATTGAAATTTAGATTTTTGATCGCCCAGTACGCTTTATGTTCCAACTCTACGAGCAAGTGACAAGCTTTCCCATAGACAAGTCTAAAGGAAAATGTTCCAATAGGAGTTTTAAAAGCAGTACGGTACGCCCATAAGGCATCGGTCAATCGGATTGACCAATCCTTACGGTTAGGGTTAACCATTTTCTCCAGGATATGTTTGATCTCCCTATTGGAAATCTCAGCTTGTCCACTTGTCTGTGGATGGTATGGGGTGCTCACCTTATGAGAGATACCGTATTTCTTCATTAAGCTCTCGAATGGTCTATTACAAAAGTGTGAGCCCCTGTCACTAATGATGGCTCGAGGCGTCCCGAACCGCGACAGGATGTTTTTTTTAAAAAATTTAATGACCGTGCGATGGTCATTGTTGCGGCACGAAATCACTTCGACCCATTTAGTGACATAATCTACAGCGAGAAAAATATACAGATTTTTAAAAGATTGGGGGAATGGTCCCATGAAATCGATGCCCCAGCAATCAAATGCTTCAATGATAAGGATGAGATTTAAAGGCATCATATTTCGACAGGACAATGCTCTCAATTTTTGACAACGCTCACAAGCCTTGCAAAACTCATGAGTGTCCCTGAACATAGTGGGCCAGTAAAAGCCACACTGTAGAATCTTAGCCGTGGTCTTTTTAGCAGAAAAGTGACCACCACAGGCCTGTGAGTGACAGAAGGAGATGACACTCTGATGCTCATCGTCTGGCACACATCTCTTTAAGATGTGGTCTGGTCAATATTTAAATAAATATGGATTGTCCCAGAAAAAGTTACGCACCTTGGTAAAGAATTTCTTCTTATCTTGTGATGTCCAATGTGTCGGTAAGAACCTATAGCAAGATAATTAGCAATATCAGCGAACCAAGGTGAATGGGAGACTCTAAACAGTTGTTCATCAAGGAATATGTCATTGATATGAGTCGTCTCAAGGGAATCAGAGGTATTAAGGCGAGAGAGATGATCGGCCACTACATTCTCTACTCCCTTTTTATCCTTAATTTCCAAATCGAATTCTTGGAGCAGAAGGATCCATCTATCAGGCGGGGCTTAGAATCATTCTTAGAAAGAAGATACTTAAGTGTCGCATGATCTGTGTAGATGATGATCTTGGATCCGATCAGGTAGGACCTAAATTTGTCCAAAGCGAACACTACAGCTAAGAGTTCTTTTTCCGTAGTTGAGTAGTTCACTTGGGCAGGATTTAGAATCCTACTGGCGTAATGAATGACGTAAGGCCGCTTATCTTTTCTCTGGCCTAAAACTGCTCTAAGAGCATAATCAGAGGCGTCGCACATAAGTTCAAAAGGAAGACTCCAGTCGAGTGGCCGTATGATAGGTGTAGTGGTTAACATGCTCTTAAGCTTAGTGAAAGCTTCTTGGCATTGCTCAGTCCACTCGTATGGTGCATCCTTTTGAAGAAGATTACACAAAGGACGAGAGAGGAGACTAAAGTCCTTTATGAATCGTCTATAAAACTCTGCGTGTCCTAAGAAGGATCGCACGTCTCTGATGTTCTTGGGTGGAGGTAGGTTAGAGATAAGATTGATCTTTATCTTATCTACCTCGATTCCTTTGGATGAGATGATATGCCCAAGGACAATTCCCTTTTTAACCATAAATTGGCACTTCTCCCAATTAAGTACCAAATTTTTTTTTTCACATCTTTTCAGCACACATTTAAGACTCTCTAAGCACTCGTTGAAAGATGAACCGAAAACAGAAAAATCGTCCATGAAGACCTCTAAATATTTTCCCACCATGTCAGAAAAGATACTCATCATGCATCGCTGAAAGGTGACAGGGGCATTACATAACCCGAATGGTATCCTTCTGTAAGAAAAGGTGTCATAGGGACATGTAAATGTGGGGCGATTTCAATCTAATTATAACCTGAATATCCGTCAAGGAAACAATAATACGAATGACCAGCTAGCCTTTCCAAGATCTGATCAATGAAGGGCAATGAAAAGTGGTCTTTCCTTGTGACGGTATTTAGCTTTCTGTAGTCAATGCACATTCTCCAAACAGTAGTAACTCTGGTCGGCACGAGTTCATTATTGGCATTGGCTACGATGGTGATCCCGGACTTCTTAGGAACCACTTGAGTTGAACTCACCCATTGACTATCGGATATAGGGTATATGATATCCACATCCAATAGTTTAAGAACCTCGGCCTTAACCACTTCCTTCAAGTTTGGATTTAGTCTACGTTGTGATTGCCGAACAGCCTTTGCATTATCCTCAAGATATATGCAGTGAGTACAAATCGATGGGTTAATTCCTTTGAGGTCTGCTATCGTCCATCCAAGAGCTCCCTTATGCTCGATGAGAGTAGATATCAGCATACTCTCCTGCTCTTTCTCCAGGTGGCCAGAAATCACCACCGGGTATGTCTCATCTTGACCTAAATAGACATATTTTAAATCAGAGGACAAAGGTTTTAGGTCAAGCTTCGGTGGCTTGAGGTTAGACGGTAGAGGCACTACATCAGTTTGGGGCAACTCTTCAATTTGTGGCCTCCACCGATTAACTTTAAGTACCGGTGCAGTATCTAGCATGACACACGTCTTCCTAATTATATCATCATCAAGATCATGGGAGTGGGCCAGGCACGTCTCTAGAAGGTCAGAGGATAATATGAGAGATGTTCTATTTTTCATAAAAGAATCAATCATGTTAATATCGTGGAAGTCGTTATCATCCTCTGAGTTGCTGCCGTTATTGAAAAATATATTCGATTCTAATGTCAAATTTTCAAAGGACATAGTCATGACACCATTCCTACAATTGATAATTACATTTCAAGTGGACAGGAATGGGCGACCAAGAATGATGGGAATCGGAGTGCTCGTGTCATTGATGGGTTCGGTGTCCAAGATGATAAAATCAACAGGGTAGTAAAATCTATCAACTTGGACCAACACATCCTCGATTATCCCTCTTGATACACGAACAGAACGATCAGCAAGTTGTAGTACGGTTCGGGTGGGTTTTAATTCATCCAAACCTAATGTTGGTATACCGAGTAGGGAATCATATTGACGCTCGCTCCTAAGTCAAAAAGTGCGTGATCAATTCGGTAGTTTCCAATTACACATGATATGGTTGGGCAACCGGGGTCTTTGAATTTTTGTGACACATCTTGTTTTAGGATGGCACTCACTTTCTCAGTCAAGGAAATTTTCTTTTGAACACTCTTCCGTCGTTTGGTTGTGCATAAGTCCTTTAGGAATTTGGCATATGAAGGTATCTATTTTACGACATCAAGCAGAGGAATGTTGACTTTCACTTGTTTCAAAACCTCTAGGATATCCTGAGAGTAAGGGAGACGTTTTGGTTCAACCAACCGTTAGGGGAACGGAGCAACTAGCTTTTCTAGAGGTTCTGGTTCAAATTTTTGTGAGGCGTCACTAGATCCATCATTGTTGTCCTCTTCTAGTTCTTGGGGCTTTTCGGGCCTAACCAGAAGGGTTTTATCAATAACCTTTCCACTCCTAAGAGTGGTAATGGATTTAGCGTGCCCCATTTGATTTGAAGAGCTTGGGTCACTAACTTCATATTGCGGTTTAGGATTGGGAAGAGGTTGAGCTGGAAAGCTCCCCTTGTTTCTAATCATATTTTCAGCCTTAAGTTTATGTATTGCTTTTGTAAGGTCTTGAAAGGCTTGTATCATACCCTGGTTGAAAAGCTCTTTCTTTTGAAAATGTTTTAGAACCAAATCCTCTTGAGGTTTCTCCTGAGTTGGATTTTGGTTTAGGAAACCTTGAGGTGTAGCCATTGGTCCATTCCTCCAACTGAATTTTGGATGATTTTTCCAACCAGGATTATACGCATTAGAGGGTGGTCCATTGAAAGGTCTTTGATAATTATTTATGGCATTAGATTGTTCATTCAATACTTCTCGAAAGGCAGGTATTGTAGGACAATTTTCAGTAGTATGAATGTTGCAATCACAGATGCCACACTTTCATTAACCTTTTCCTTCTTTCCTTCCATGGCCTCAAATTTTCTCATAAGCGTAGACACTTTATACTTAAGATCATCCTCTTCTTTCAAGAGATATACACTACCTTTCTCCTTAGATTGAGTCGGCCTAGACGTGGTGTTTGAACTTGGGTAATAATCTCATGATTGAGTCTTTTCAGCAAGACTATCGAGGTAGTCCCATACCTCGTCAACATTTTTATTAATGAACTCTCCATTACACATTGTCTCGACCATCTGGCGCATGGAAGATGTCAGTCCATCGTAGAAAAAATTTGTAATGCGCCACATTTAAAAGCCATGTTGTGGGCATGAACTGACCAAATCCTTGAACCTTTCCCAACACTGGAAGAATGTTTCGTCTTCCTTTTGGGCAAAGTTCATGATTGCTCTCCTGAGGGTAATTGTCTTATGATGTGGGAAAATTTTCTTTATAAATTCCCTCTGTATGTCATCCCATGTGCCAATGGATCTAGGACGCAGTGAATGTAACCACGTCTAGGCCTTCTCTTTTAAGGAAAATGAGAAGAGTTTCAACCTAATTGTATCCTCAGATACATTAGGGAAGTATAAAGTAGCTATGATTTTGTCGAACTCTTTCAGATGCAAGTATGGTTCTTCAGACTCAAGCCCATGGAACTCAGGAAGGAGTTGGATAACCCCTGGCTTGATGTCCATATGTCCTGTATTCGCAGGAAAAATCATGCATGAGGGCGTACTCACCCCCGCCGGTTGTAAATAATCTCATAAAGTACGAGGCGGGGGTGCCTAATGCACCTCATTCTCATTATGTACTTCTTTAACCCTAGGTTGGGATAGTGCCTGAGGTTGATTTTCAGCCATAACCTCCACTAACTCAGGAGAATTCAAGTGGTGTCTAGTCCTGCGATAGACAATCAACCCCTCAACTAATCCTCCTTCAGTCACGAGACGTCGAGTGTTATCGCGTGCCCACTGGGGCATAAAACACACTCAGCTCTCAAATTCTAAGCCTAATCTTAAGAAAGGAAAATAGAAATCTAGAAAATAAAAGGGAAAGATGGAAAGAAATTACCAAATTTGAAGTCCTAGGTTAAGAACCTACAGAATAAACAAAACAAGTTAGTTTCTAAGAATAGAAAGTCCTAATTAAATGTAAACTAATTTCTAAAGAAAAGAAGAAATTTCAAAGAAATAGGAAATTAGAAAGAGCTTACTAAATTAAAAGTTTCCTACAAAAATTTACAGAAAAATTCTAAAACAAGAAATAAGGTTAGGATTCTTAAAAGAATTAGAGTTAGAAACTTACTAAAAAGAAGAAATAAATCTTAATCTAAAATAGAGAGGAAGAATTTAAGACAAAATTTACCAATTTAGAAACTATCTTAGAAGCCTACAAAACAAGAAAGACAAGTTAGTTTCTAAAAATTAAGAAAATCTAAACCTAATCTTAAACTAATCTTAAAACTAATAAATTTCAGAACGCAACCGTCAGTCCCCGGCAACGGTGCCAAAAACTTGTTCACTCCCCAAGTGCAGGGTTGTGATGTACTAATAACTCGGTGAGATCGAGGTCGAATCCCAAGGGACTGAAACTTGTACGTTATCTAAAATTAACTAGAACTAGAACTAGGCTAAGATGAAATCTAAACCGAGTGTAATTTGAGAAATAATGGTGAAATAATTATTCTAAAACTTAAAAAAATTCAGAGATAGGAAACTAGGGATTCAGAGGATCCACTTGTAGAGATCAGGGAGATCTTATGCCTGTTTCATGAATCATGGAAATTAACTGAACTGTCATTGATCTAGTTTTCAAAAGATGAAAGGTATATGAATTAGAATGGATTCCATCACCAAACCATACCCAAGAGACTATAGCAAACAACAGAATTAAACTAATTACCAACCAATCACATGTATGAAGGTTAGGAAGGGTACCGACATCCAACCATGTCCAGGAGACTATGGTGAACAACAGGGCTTCCTGACGTCATAAACATAAAACGGAAAAGAAAATATTCAAAGTCATCGCAGACCCATTGTAATTTCAGTCACAACAGACCATTAAAAACTAAAAATATTTCCATGCTAATCAAACTAAAATCAACGTCAATTCATATATTAAAAATTAAATTAAAAGCATATAATCTCCCATCTCACTACAAGCTTCACCTCTTAGCCCTAGCTAAGAGGTTTAGCCTGATAACATGATTAGGCTAAATCCAAATAAATAAAGAGAAAAAGAAAAGGAAAAGAAAAGTGAAAGAAAGAAAAAAAAATAAAGCTCCTCTCTCTCTCTTTGCTCCACGTCAGGCCAAGCTCCACGTCCAAAGCTGCTCCAGCCATCCATAGATCCTCTCTCTTTCTCTCTTTTATAACCATCCCAGGTCGGTGGAGACATGTGTCCAGAGGCGGTGGCTGGGATTCACAGTTCATCACGTACCAGGGCAGTTGCGCAACAATAACGCAAACTGACTTCTGTTGCAGTGTTGGTGTGGCCCACTTCCGTTGACGTTTGGAAAATCCCCTCCGTCCATTGTCTGGCCCTCAAAATTTCAACCAGAGAAGAGTGGTTTCGATTGCCTGTTGGCGTGACCAAAGGTAGAATCACGCTGAGATCGTTGCAGGGATGTCTATTTGTGACCGTTTAATCAAGCACGTGTGGGAGCATGAATGCATACGGTCAACATGGGTTTGATGAGCTCACGGTCCTCTGCATGATGGACGGTTCGGATTGACCTTCTGGACCATGATGATGGCCCACTCACATCATCCGCAGCCTCTGTTCTGCGAACGGAACAGAGGACGCTGATTTGATCGGTGGTGTCTGTGGAGCCCAAGATTAATGTCAGCGGCGAAATCCAGTCCATTCATTGGACTATTCTCGAAAAACCGTTAGGGAAAGACTGTTTATTGGAATAAATTAGAGTGGCCCATAGGATTTTCTCGTCTGTCATTCATCCTGTGTTTAACGGCTCTTAACGCACATCGGCTTGCATGGAACGAAACAGAAAGCTAGACGATGGTTACGCCCCCCCTATGGACACGTTGAACGGTCCAGATCACCAATCCAGGCCACAAATGGGGCCCACTAATAAAAAATGGACGGACAGTGTAAATATATTGTCCATTCTTTTGCAGTAGAGAGATGAAGACGGGTCAGCGTACGCTGACCCGTTTCTGGTTTTTGTGTACACGGCGGATACATGTGCATTGGGTATGCGTGCGTGCATATACAGGGTCCACTGTGGTGGTTCTCAGAAATCCAAACCATCCATTCATTTTGTTCCCATGTTTAAACCGTCGAGACCAAAGTTGAGACAGTTCCAGATATCAGGTAGGCCCAGAATCAACGGTTTATGGGCTGATTTGTTAGTTGGGGCACTTTCATAGTGATCCAAAGGTTGAAATTTGATATGTACGGTTAATTTATAGTCCTTAGACCATGTATGAAGTTTCAAGTCGAACAGATGGTGGGAACCCTGTGATCTTGCATTCTGGATATTTTTCAGGGTACTTGAGCTTCAGTTTCTCGGTTTTCTCGGATCTCTGGTATGTAACTTCGTCGATCTTAGTCCCTGGAGTCTGTCCCTTGCCTTTGGTGTCATCATAGCATTAAATCCATGCTTTAAGCTCCCTTTTTCAGTTCAAGCTCATAAAAACGCCCTGAATCACAAATACGGATAAAACGGGCTATTAAACAGTATCATGCTCGTAACTCCAGGAAATAACTGGGGTCTGATATGCAATATTTGACCCTCAACATGTGGCTCACTCAATATTTAGATCTAACTCAATTTTATGACGGATAGCATGAATAAAACACATACTTCGTCATGGGTAGAGAGCTTTTCCAAGCATTCAAACTTCAACTTTTTTTTAAAAAGGAAATATATATTGCATTTATAAGAACAGATGGCACGAAACATTTGGGAGGGCCTACCAAGAAAAGGGAGGTAGGCCCTCGTATCGTAAAGGATACAAGGCAGAAAAAAGGCCTAGACAAAACATGAGACATGAAACATGTGATTGGGAGATTTTTTTTGTTTAGATGTGACCACATGGAGGTCCTTTTCGTGGACATGACAAATTTCAGCATGAGCATTTACTGAAGAGGTGAGCTTAGCACATGTGCCATTTACTTAGTACATCCTAAATTGCATGCATACCCTGTCCTAGAAAATCAGGGCCATAGACCACTTGGCAAATGGAACAATCAATTTTTGTAAGAAGACCTTTGTCTGAATTGGTGTTTTCCACACAACTTGACCACCCCCTTACGGAAATATGACAGAAAATTAGTCAAATTTTGAGATGAAGTGCAAGAAACATAGATCATTGAGATGATTGAAAATAATTTGTCAGAATGCACATGATTAAAGGAAAACCAGATAATGAACCTTCAGATATCCCTACATATACCAACACTATTCTCAGATCTTGGCAAGTGCAAAATCCGATCTGAGTCCAACGTACATGCAGGGATCTTTCACACGAAACGAAATAAAACACCTAACAATTTCTTTTTCTTTTTCTTTTTTTTTTTTGTTACCTTGTTAGTACACCCACTGTCAGTTCCTATCATAGAGCTGTTATTCGAGACTCACATGAGAATTTGCTATATTGGAAACAAGATAACGGATGTATATATACAAACTTCAACATCAACATATTCCAAGAAACAGAGTAAGCTAGGCTATGATTCAGGTTGGCAAGTACATTTGGACCAAATATACAATAAGAACTAAAATACCCAGTTATATATGTTTTGAGATCGAATAGTTAATACAATGTAGTTGTGTAGATATGCTAGTGAATTTGTATGTAAACATCTAAAGCAATGAATTTTGAGGAGCATAGTGTTGCGCATTACGCCAACAACGCAGTGGGCTTAGATCCAATCTCAGGCCTCACCCACAAATGATGAACAGAAAGAAATATAAACTAAAAATAAATCAAAGAAATCCAAACAAACCATAAGACAAGATATATGTAGAAAAACCCCAAACTAGGGTAAAAAAACTACGGATGCAAACTTCTACTATGAAGAAATAAAGATTACAAGGCAAAATACTAACCTCTCCCTTAGAAGAATATAAAAAAATCTTAGCTCACACCTTTAGAATTATTTTTCAATATTCCTAATCCCCTAGAAAAGCCCTAGGAACTCCTATTTATAGTTTAGGTAACTTTCCTTCCGCACCCTTACGAAAGGCGACACCAAAATCCGCAGTCCGCATCAGATTCAGAAACGAATCTGCGTAACCTTCGACTGGTCGAAGGAGAGCTACGACCAGTCGAAGGACCCCTTCAACTAGATGTAGAATCCCTTTGACCAATCCTAAAACCTGGACACCAAAAAAATAGCACACTAGACTTTGAGTCGAACCGGTCCAAGACCGATCGAACAGGCCCCTACGACCGGTCAAAGACGTCCTACGACCTGTCGAAGGTGGCCTAGATATGGCTCCACATTCTCAACAATCTCTCACTTGGAGACACATCGCCAAAACATTCATCTTCTTTATCCGGAGTGCATCACCTCCCCGTCTTCAAACCTGAAGACCAATCAAAGCTGAACAGAGCTTCAGCTTCTCCCTTATGACCGTCTTGGTCAACATATCTGCAGGATTCTCACTTGTATGAATCTTCTCCAGAACAATCGATCCATCTTTCAGTAACGAACGTATGAAGTGATATCTGATGGCAATATTCTTGGTCCTTGAATGAAAGGCTGAATTCTTAGCCAAGTATATTGCACTGACTGTCACTGTATAGCTTGCAATCTACTTGTTTCTTACCTAACTCTTCCATAAAACCTTACATCAACACCATCTCCTTGCATGCTTCTGTAGCCGCAACATATTCTGCTTCTGCCGTACTGATAGATACTATCTTCTGTAACTGAGAGACCCAACTGACTGCAGCACTGCCCAGAGTAAACACATAACCTATAGTGCTTCTTCTGCTGTCGATATCTCCTGTCAAATCTGAATCCACGTAGCCTTATAACTTGATTTTTGATTCACCATAACACAGCTCTACATCCTTAGTACCCACCAGGTATCTGAGGATCCACTTCACAGCTTCCCAATGTTCCTTTTCAGGGTTGTTCATGAACCTACTAACAACTCTCACTGCTTGAGTAATGTCTGGCCTCGTGCTCACCATAGCATACATGAGACTCCCAATAGTTGACGCGTATGGGACTTTGGCCATGTAGTCCCATTCCTCCTGCGTCTTGTCCCTTGCTCCTTAGATAGCTTGAAGTGATTGGATAATGGAGTGCTAACTGACTTAGCACCTCCCATATTGAATCGATCAAGTACCTTGTTTATGTACGCTGCCTGTGACAAAACCAGTTTCTTGTTTTCCCTGTCACGCTTTATTCTCATGCCTAGGATTTGTTTTGCAGCTCCTGAATCCTTCATGACAAATTCTCTAGACAATTGTCTTTTAAAATCTGAAATATCCTTCATAGTTGAACCGGCCACAAGCATATCATCAACATACAGAAGAAGGATGATGTACGACGTATCAAACTTCTTCAAGTAACAACAGTGGTCTGCATGACATCTCCTAAAATCATTTTTCGATATGAAACTATCGAACTTTTTGTACCATTGCCTCGGGGCCTACTTCAGGTCATATAGACTCTTCTTCAGTCTGCACACCTTGTTCTCATTACCTGGTGCCACGTATCCTATCGGCTGATGCATATATATTTCTTCTTCAAGGTCCCCATGAAGAAAGACTGTCTTAACATCTAGCTGCTCTAGATGTAAGTTCTCTGTAGCTACTATACTCAAGACCATGCGAATCGTAGACATGTTCACTACCGGTGAAAATATTTCAGTGAAATCGATACCTGCCTTTTGTTAAAACCCTTTCACAACCAATCTAGCCTTGTACCGTTTCAAACCATCATGCTCCTCCTTCAGTTTGTAAACCCACTTGTTATAAAGAGCTTTCTTACCCTTAGGTAAAGTGATTAGCTCTCATGTACGATTAGACTCAAGAGAGTCCATCTCCTCGTCCATGGCTTGCTCCCACTTAACCCATGTATCTGACTGTAATGCCTCTTCAAAATATTCTGGCTCACCATTATCTGTCAATAGTAGATAATGTAAGGAGGGTGAGTATCGGACCGTGGGTCTCCTCTCTTAAGTAGACCTCCTCACAACCGGTGTCTGTGGCTCTGCCTCATAATGCTCCTGTGCATGATCATCCTGTGGCGTTGTAACACCCATGTTCGGTAACTCTTTCAACTCTACGAATTTCTTTTCCTCGGCCTTATTTTCTTGCACACTGTTCTTATGCATCATTTTTTCATTGAAGAGTACGTCCTTGCTTCGGATGATTTTCCTATTTTCTGCATCCCAAAACCTGTAGCCAAAATCATGTTCCCTGTAGCCTATAAACGTGCACCTCCTGGACTTCGCATCCAGCTTGTTTTTGTGCGCTGCATCAATGTAAACATATGAAGTGCAACCGAACACTCTAAAATGTGTAAGGTTCACTTCTTTTCCAATCCACATTTCTTCTAGTAGCCTACCATCTAATGATGCTGAGGGACTTCTATTGATAAGATATACTGTAGTATTCACAGCATCTGTCCAAAATGTCTTGGGTAACCCTGCATGTAACCTCATGCTCCTAGAGCGCTCAAGGATGGTCCTGTTAATGCGCTCAGCCACACTATTCTGCTGCGGTGTCCCTAGAATCATTTTCTGATGTTTGATTCTACTTGTTGCACAATACTCCTCAAACCTATTGTCACAATACTTTCTCCCATTATCAGATCTGAGACACTTTATTGTTTTACATATCTCGTTTTCTACCATAACTTTTCACTTCTTAAACGCATCAGATTTATGCTTTAAGAAATAAACACACAATTTTCTACTAGCATCATCAATAAAGGAAACAAAATAACATGAGCCACCAAGAGATGATACCTGTGCCGGTCCCCACACGTCAGTGTGTACAAGCTCCAATAGATGTGTCTTTGGAGCGCATCCTGTTTTCTTGAAGCTTACCCTCTTCTGCTTACCATATACGCAGTCCTCGCAGAATTTCAAGTCAATAGACTTCAGCCCTGGTAACTTTTCCTTTGACAATAGCACTTTTATCCCTTTGTCACTCATATGTCCCAACTTCTAATGCCATAACTGCCCATTCACTCCAGTTGATGCGACTGCGAGTGAACTATACGACCCTGAAGTCACGTATTAAGTACCTTCCTTTTTTCCTCGAGATATCACCAAGGCACCTTTTATGATCTTCCAAGAATCACTAGTGAATGTCGTCACATAACCGGTGTCGGCTAACTGCCCCACTGAGATCAGATTCCTTCTCAAACTCGATACATGTATGACATCCTTCAATTTCAAAACCGTTCTGTCTTTCTGATTGACCTGAATGTCTCCCTTTCCAACAATACTGCACGGCTCATCATCACCCAGGTAGACTCTCCCAAAGTCACCTGACACATAATCACGCAGAACTTCCTTATATGAAGTGGCATGAAACGAAGCATCTGAGTCTATAACCTAAGACTCATTCATCGCATCAAGAGACAAGATCAACGCCTCTGTGTTGCTTTCATCAGACAGATTCACTGAATCCTTCTCGCCTTGAGAGCTTCCATCTTATTTCTTGAGTGTCATGCAATCACGTTTCATGTGCCCCTTCTTGCCGCAATGCCAATACCTATCTTTGTCTTTCGGTCCCTTGGACTTCTTCCTCGACTTAGAACGCCCGTGTTTATTGCCTCCTTTGTTCTGCGATCTTCCTCTTCCTTTAACATTTAGAGCATTCCCTGAATCCCCTGAAACTCCTGATGTCTTCCTTCTAGATTCTTCACTGAGAATTAGACTGGCCACATCATCAAATTTCAGCTTTGTCAACCCTTAAGAATTACTCACAGCAATCACCAAACCATCCCAACTGTCTGATAAATTGGATAAGATCAATAATGCCCTGACCTCATCCTCAAAAACGATGTCAAGGGATTCCAACTGGCTCATGACTGTATTGAACGCGTTTAGACGTTCAGCTACGCTCCCACCATATGACATCTTCATATTGAATAGTTATTTCATAAGATGAACCTTGTTAAATGCTGAGGGTTTTTCATACATGGTGGCTATGGCTTCCATCAATTCTTTTGTTGTTTTCATTTTGGATATATTAAAGGCGACCCTCTTTGACAAAGAGAGTCGGATCGTTCCTAAAGCCTTCCTATCCAGTAAAAACTATTCATCATCTGTCATCTTTTCTGGTTTCTTCTATTTTTCTTCTAGAGGAATGTAGAGGTCCTTCTGATACAGATAATCTTCCATCTGCATCTTCCAGAAGGTAAAGTTTGAACCATCAAAGTTCTCAATTCTAGTTTTTCCATCTTCCGCCATCGCTCCCAATAGAACTAAACCAATAGCTTTGATACCAATTGTTGCGTAGCACGCCAACAATGCAGTGAGCCTAGATCCAATCTCAGGCCTCACCCACAAACGATGAATAGAAAGAAATATAAACTAGAAATAGATCAAAGCAATCCAAACAAACCACAAGACAAGATATACGTGAAAAAATCCCAAATTAAGATAAAAAACCACAGATGCAAACTTCCACTATGAAGAAACAAAGATTACAAGGCAAAATACTAACCTCTCCATTGGAAGAATATAGAAAACCCTTAGCCCACACCTTTTGAATTATTTCTCAATATTCTTAATCCCCTATAAAAGCCCTATGAACCCCTATTTATAGTTTAGGTAACTTCTCTTTCGCACCCTTGCGAAAGGCAACACCAAAATCCACAGTCCGTATCAGATTCAGAAACGAATCTGCGTAACCTTCGACTGGTCGAAGGAGAGTTACGACCAGTCGAAGGACCCCTTCGACCAGTTGTAGAATCCCTTCGACCAGTCCTAGAACCTGGATACCAAAAAAATAGCACACTGGACTTTGAGTCGAATCGGTCCAAGACCGGTCGAACAGGCCCCTACGACCGGTTAAAGACGTCCTACGACCGGTTGAAGGCGGCCTAGATGTGGCTCCACATTCTCAACACATAGCTACCTATAACATTTTAACAAGAACTATGATAAAACTAATCAAGAAAAGAAAAAAAAAACAAAACAAGAAAAAGAAAAAAAACATGGGTCATACCTGTGTGGCACAGAAAATCTGAATGATCAATTCATCAAGTATCTATACATTTGGTACAACAATACACAGCTTCAAAATATAGGTCGTTGATTTGTAATAGAAGAAAAGAATGGACAAATAGTTCATTTACTTTGAGGTTCATAGAGAAATATAGATCAAAGATCTATATAGAGCACCACATCTATATTCAAATGGATAGATCATAGCAACCAGAACAATATGCCCTAATCGAACAGCATGCCTCCAACAATTGTTGTCGCACCACATGTACATGAAATTATAAAATAGAGAGGGAGAGATTAATGGAAAGAAAAAAAAAAAAACAAAAGAATACTGAATCAGTATGGAAGGTGTGAATGCATAAGCGCTTAAATGCCTAATGGATTACAGGAGTAACATCTGAAACACGAAAATTATTTCGCAAATACATTTATGATGCCCAAGAATCATAAATAAATTTGACCAATTTCATCTCTATCATCACCCACCTCAGGGCATGAATCTGTAATTGAACAGCCAAAAATACCTCGACGAAAACAGTCCAGGAGAGACTACTTTGAACGGAAATGGATGATGACAACATCCAGATCACAAAACCCCTAAATTATAGCTCCTGAAATCCTTCTTGTAATGAGATTGCAAGGATGAAAATTCCGTAGAGGAAGACTTAGAGATTTTGAAATCAACTAAATAAAATACGCAGATAGCAAAACTCCTAAATGGGAAGTATAAAACCATAACGGAATGAACATGATTATGGAGTTAACACATGAATATCAAATGCGAAATTGAAAGGAGCGTAGATGGAGGCTTCACTTCAAGAGGAGAAGAACGCGTACCTTCCACAAGCAATTCCCCTCCCAAAACTCACAGGGATGAAGACTCTATAAAAGGGTCGGGTATTTGTAAGCTTATCGGATTCGCGCCATAAAGATCTGAAATCGGCCATCTCCAGCGACTTCCTGACGGCTGTCATCGCTCGATCTCGTCAGTTCGTACGCGGGATGGGAATGGTTTCCATGGGATGGGCTCGAGGTCGCAGCGCGGGATGGCATCCCATCCTGAGAGCGAGGTGGGCAATCCCTCTTCAATCCATCGAAATGAGCGTACACCGCGGGATATACACCAACCCAAACAGGTACATGGAATCAATGATGGGATTGCAGCGATCCCATCCCTCCCAATACCGTGGGGTCTACCTGGCCAAACAGGCCCTAAAATGACATGGACCAATATTTTAATAGTGGATGTTTAATCCCCACTATGTGGTCCACTTTGAGCATTGGATCTGCCTCATCTCCGGGCTTATACTCTAAAATGATATGGACCAATACTTCAGCATCGGATCCACCTCATTTTAGGGCTTATGCCCTTAAATTAAATGGACGCACCTGAGTGAGCATTTTGCATGAAGTTCCTACACAATGATGTTGGATGGGACCCACTAAGATGTTCTTGAGAAATCTGGATCGTTCATCCGCTTCAATAGCTAATTTTAGGACATGAGATTAAAATAGTTTATTTTAGCTCATTTGAGGAAATAGTGGGGATTTAGTGTGAACTTTGGAAACATTCTTAGGGCATAAAAATTTTCTGTTAGGCAATCTTTTTGGTATTTTCACTTCATCCTAGTGGCAATGATATTATAAACGGTTTAGATGTTTAGATGGCATATAAACATCAACGGGAGCCCGGGAAAGTTTCAACGGTAGGAATTTCTTTCCCCAATTTTCCCGCTCATGTGACCTACTTGAGAAAGGATTAGGAAGGATGGGATTCAAAAACAATAATTATTACCCATGACAGGTATTGTTCACTGTTATCATGGAATAGGATTAATTCTTTGCTTTGTTTGTAATATGGTGGTACATTAAAAGGATATACCCATCATTATTTGAAACTATTAAGAACAACACACGTGTTATATTTAAATCGTTCATTTGTTTTGTAACCTCATTTTATGATATGGGCCTAAAAATGAGGCAGATTCAAAACTTATGTGGCCCCAAAGAAGTTTTCAACGTTAACTATTCAATCTCCATTGCTTTCTATGGTGGGGTCTACTTGAGCTTTAAATCTATCTGATTTATTGGTCCATGCTCTAAAATGATCTCAAAAAATAGGTGGACGGTGTGGATATAGCCCACACATCATGGTGGGACCTACACAACTTACTAACGTTAAGTAAAATAGCACGAGACTCGATACGATTCCACCTAACCTACTTCCAAGCTTTTCCACTCTTTCAAAACATGAAGTGGAGTTGGCACAGGACGAGATGGAATTCCATCCCAAGTTCATCTAATCCAGCCGGCCAAACAGGCCCTTATGCTATTGAGTGTTTTATCAGGCGGGAAGGGCTCTGTGTGGCTCACCGTGATGCAAGTGTTTTAACCACTTGATGCACACACACCCCACCGTAATGCTATTAGCCAAAAAATCAAGCATGTCCACAGCTCCAGTGGACCACGTCAAAAGAAATTGAAGTGATAATGACACCCACCCGTGTAACCTTTCTAAGGGCCCTTATGATCTTTTTTTACCGCCACCGTGGTGTTTTTTAACTATCCAGCATATTCATAGGGTAATGTAGACGTGGAGATGTGAAAAATGATGAACAGTGTTGAGAAAACACTTACATCATGGTGGACCCTACGAAGCCCTGTTTGGATGGATTATCCCGCTTGAGCGGGGTCGGATGCAATCCACGTCCATGATAATGACACGTTACACCTGTTATATTGGAAGCAGATTGGCTGGTTAAGGCACACCACCGGCCAGACTTGTGTGGTACTTATCGTGCTTATAAGATGAGCGCCGCCCGTAGTCTAGCATGGAGTTTGAAGGACAGTTCAAAGGAGATCAAAGCTAAAATGGCTCTAAAATGATGTATTTATCTATTATATTCGTATCATTAATCCATTTTGCAATATTATTTTTGAGTATTACCCTAAAAATTGAAAGTTTAATTGGACCATACAATAAATAAGAGTAGGGATAATGATTTTCACCAATAAAACATTCTTGAGCTCACTATCACTTTTATTTCCCATCCAATCTATTACACAATAGTAGACTTCCAATATTACTCGCTGCTTTTTGCAGTGTGTTACACTTGATTTTTAAATTTATTTTATTTTTTCTCAAATTTTACAGCGAACTCTTCAAATGGACAGATGGCCTGGATATAACACATACATCGTAACGAGACTACGTAACTTAGTAACATCAACACACCAGCCAGTTTGGTGGTGTTTGGTAAATCAGCTAATTCCCTTCCTGTTCCATGTAACTTTAACACAGCTAATAAAAAAAATACTCTCTTTTTATAACTATAACCCAGCGTATATACAGGAGTTCGGAACAGGCACGCATACAGTGAATTAGGTCCTACCCAGCCCGCCTCCAGCCACAAACGGACAGTTACGTCGGTGGGCCTACCATGATGTATCTTATCCACGCCGTTCATCCTTTTTCTCATATTACCATAAGATAGTGCACAAAAATAAAGCAGATGCCATACTCAAGTGGACCACACCGAATAATAAGATTTGTTGCATTAAATGCACAAAGTATTAAATACACAGAGTCATCTTAGCGTAGAGCAGCCACGGGATACAGTGAATTAGGTCCTACCCAGCCCGCCTACAGCCATAAACGGACAGTTATGCTAGTGGGCCTACCATGATGTATCTTATTCACGCCGTTCATCCCTTTTCTCAGATTATCGTAAGATAGTCCACAGGAATGAAGCCGATACCACACCCAATTGGACCACACCAAATAATAAGATTTGTTGCATTAAATGCACAAAGCATTAAATACAAAGAATAATCTTAGTGTGGTCCACTTAACCGTTTGATCTGCCTTATTTTTGGTATATATCATAAAATCATCTGAGAAAAGAGATGGACGGCTTAGATAAACAGATACATCATGTTCTGCCCGCCCACAGAACTAGACGGGAGGGGGTAAGACGCAATCCCCGTAGCAGCTAAAATAAAAAAATCGGAAAACCAGGAAAAAACAAAAATCCCCGTCCTCATCCCCAGGAGCCGCCGAACCACCAAACTCCATCACAAGCTCTTCAAAAGCAGAGCATATAGTGTAAAGTAACCGCCATCGTGAGGAAAATGAGGGAAATGGCAACGAGGGCAATGGAGATGAAGTTGTGGTGCATTACTATGAGATTTGCAAAAATCCCCAAAGCAGCTATTATAACGAAAGAAAAAGTCCCAGCAGAATTTTCCCTGTGGCAAATTCGAACCAATCCAGATACGGGCACCATAGGAAATAGGATGAAGAGTAAAAGAAGTGAAATCCCCATTATGAAAGTAGCGAAGTTGAAGTTGGTTAGAACATAAGCAACGGAAAGGAATTTGTGAAGGAATCGGACAGCGAGATCTGCAACAATCCCAAAAACATTGACCGTGGTAATAAGGATAATAAACATCTTGAATATCTTCTTCATCTTGGCCAAAATCATGTATGCTATTTCTCTAACCAACGAACCGGCCCGAGCAGCAGCGTCTAGTGAACTGCGACAGTGTTCAGCAGCGATACAAACCAGCTTCTTTGCTACTTGTGATACGGACTCGTGAGGAAATAAGAAGGAGAGGAAAAGAAGCATCATTCCTAATGTGAAAATGGTGTAGTTGGCCATAGAGGGAAATGGGTGATGAATGAGGCCGCCGGGGAAATCCGCAACAAACTCGTAGGCAGAAAATATAATAAGAAAGACAGCAACATTGCGAGCACTGGGGATGTCCCGATCCACGCCTGGTAATACTCCAGGCATCATTGTTTTTGTTGGAGAAAATCCTGAGAAAAACCTCAAAAATATCAGAGTGGAGTATTTGCCCCAATTCAGCGAAAGAGTAATACAGTAATATACTGAAAAAAGGGGAAATTTTGTATAGAAGGAAAGAGTATAATTCAAAACCAGATAGGCAAACACCAGATGTTAGAAATACGAGATTACGTGTGCAAATTTGCACAAGAAAAACCAAAAAGAAAGTCATTCATAAATGCCGAAGAAAACGAATTCAAATCACTGGTTGCCAGGAAAAAAAATACGAAACCGAGAATTTTTAAATAAATAAAAAAAAGAATGAAATACTAACACGAACACCCACACCCAGAGTCGATTTTAGGACGCAGTTCCAAAAATTAACCATATCCACTTATTAGATGGACCACACCACAAGAAACAGTGATGATTGAGCACTCGCCGTTCAAAACTTCCCAATGCCCACTGTAATCATATCCATAATTGTTATCTTCCATCCAAGCCGTTGATAAGGTCAATCGGAGCTGGATGAATGGAAAAAACAAAGATCCAAAAATTTTACGATCTAAAACAAGCTTTTAATGGCCATTCACAACTTTTCCAGTGGTGTGGTCCACGAGATTTGGATCTGGCGTTCGCACCGCGCCCCCAAAAGATCGAAATCATGTAAAAGAAAATCCCCGGATCAGATCATTGCAAAGAAAAAGGAAACTCGCCCAGAGAATTCCGAGAAACCCGTACATGCCCACACCCACACCCACAACCACACCCCGCCCACCCTCAAAAGATCGAAATCATGTGAAAGAAAATCGCTGGATCAGTTGTTACCACAGCAGATCGCAAAAAAAACAGCAGAGAACTCGCCGTGAGAATTCCAAGAAACGGAAATCCTCAGAAAAAACGAAGGCGGAAACGAGATCTCGAAGAAGCAAGTTAGCTACGGCGGGATTCGAACCCGGAGAAGCCGAAAAAGATATATCCAAAGAGCGTATGGAAACGTGTAAGATTTCTTCTGCTCAGTTAGAGATTATAAAGAGAAAAAATTACCACTGTAATGCTACCTTTCATCCAGCGTATTTTATGAAAAGTCCAAAACCTTCCTTCGAAAATTAGACCTTGCACGTACGGACCGATCATTTCGGGACGAAAATACCCTGCTTTTCACATGGAGAGGGGTGATTTCGTTCTCAAATGCTTTGTCTGTACGTAAAAGGTCTAAGTTGGAAAGATAAGTTTTTCACGGTTCATAAAGACGCTGGATAAAAGACGACGTTTACGATGATAATTTTCTCTTATAAAGAAGAGGGGCTGGTGCAGTGCACACCACCGTTCTGGCTGGTGTGTTGACATCACCAGGTTCTGTGGTTCATATCGTGAGGTATGAGTTATATCCAAACCGTCCGTCCAATTGGTGATCTCGTCGTAAGGCTTGAGCCTAAAAATAAGAAATATCCAATAATCAAGGGGATCACACTGTAAAAAGCAAGCAGTGGAAGATTGAACGCCTGCCATTGAAACCATTTTAGGGGTCACAGAAATTTTTTATCATTATGATCTTTTCTTTTTCTCTTCATCCAGGTCTGTGTGACCTTATAAACAGATTGGATTGGAAAGTAAACGTTACGATGGGTCCAACGAATGGTTTAACGGTGAATATCATTGTCACACGGCTATTTGTGGTGTGGACAACTTGAGCATTGGAAATTACGCATCGGGATCAACATCTACAATAATCTCGTCAAATGAATGAACGGTTTAGATATGACAAATACATCATTTTTGTGCCATGAAACTTTGATCTTATTTGAACCGTCCATACAACTGAGCCTTCGAGAAGCTCCGGCGCTAGTCTTCGCATGGGCGGTGTGTGGGACACCGCAATCCCCTTCCGTGCGGATATTACAGGGGAATCGATTGCGTCTGACCCGCTTGTACCATAACCCGTCCGGACAGAGGCTACTGTGGGTCCCACTGTGATGCATCTGTTTATCAACGCGGTCCATCCATTTTGTCGGATCATTTCAAAGTATGACCATAATTAGAGAGATTAATATTGTATTTAATATTTTGTACATTCAATGTAACTGAAGCTCACTATTTTGGCGTGGTCTATTTGAGTGTTAGATCTGATTCATTTTTGGGAAAATAGATTAAAATGATCTTCAAAAATATATGGATGGCGCGGATATATATATATACATAAGATGGACCCATTGGAGCCCCCGCATGAACGGATTCACTTACGGCAGTGGTCGGACGCAATCTGAAAGAGATGGACCTGCGAACGCGGTTTCGCTGGCAGCCGACGCGGACAAACAGTAGCGAGTTGGCTACTGAAGCGACGTTCTTTGGGCGATGCATGGGTAGTATCCAAACCATCCATCCACTTGGAGGGATCAATTAGAACATGAGCCAAAGAATGAGGTAGATACAAAGCTCAAGTGGACCCACTATAAAAAATAGTGGGACGCTGAAACTTCCTAGGGCCCACCATGATGTGTATTTGAGTATCATCTTGATCGAAAAACTTCCGTGGCTCAGGGAAGTTTTTAATGGTCGGTGTTTAATCTTCAATGTTTTCTGTGGTAGGGTTCACTTGAATTTTAGATTTGCCTCATTCTTTGGTTCATGCCTTAGAATTATCTCTCCAAATGGATGGACGGTATGGATGCAACACATACATCATGTAGGGGCCTCATAAAACGTGGTGACGTCATTTCAGCAAGGAGACTTGCTACTTTTTGAGTTCAGCAGCTACTCTGCTTCCGCTTGCATCTGAACCCCTGTAATTAGCGTACGGGTCACGAAACGCTTCGGGTTACCAAAGTGACGTGGCAAAATGTGATTCAATACCAGCAAACTATTTCAAACTGTTTCTTGTAGTGAATACTCATCCGTTGGAGATTCGATTGCCGCCGTGAAAGGCTTTCCACGTGTGAGCGACTGATGCTTATTTCTGATAAACGATAAGACATGGTGCACGTCTGCGTCCGCTTTCAATGGTAGGCGTTCAATCCCGCTGCTTTGTGCAGCGTGGTCCAAATTGATATTTAAATTTCTTTTATTTTTTAGCTCGAGCCTTAAGACGAGCTCACCAAATGGATGGACGGTTTGGATATAACACATGCCTCATGATTAGACTGACAAAATTTGTTAACGTCGATACATCAGCCAGATATAGCTAGTGTGTGGTACCCCAGCTAATCCGCTTGGGCCCACCATCACCATGGTATATTTGTTTTATCTACTTCTTTCATCTAATTTTTCAAATCATTTTAATGCATCGGCCTAAAATTAAGGTATATTTAAAGTTTAAGTGGACCGCACCACAAGAAATAGTGAGGATTGATTGGAAAATTTTTAAGGCAACAAAAGTTTTATATTAAGCTGATATTTGTGTTTCCCGTAACCGGGGTCTTTGTGACATTATCAACGGGTTGGATGACAAATGGACATCAATGTGTGCAGTAGGAAGGTTTGAACGGTGGACATCATTCTCTTTACTGTTTCCTTGTGGTGTGGTCCACTTTAGATTTGAATCTGGTTTTTTTTTTGTCCCTTCCTTAAAGTGAGCTAGAAAAATGTATGGAAGGCGTGGATAAAACAAATACATCATAGTGTGGCTCCAATTAATGAAGGGCTTGGAACTCTCTTACACTCGTTCGGCAGCATGGATTTCAAATTCTAAAGAATCGAGTAAATTGTCTGTTATATAAATATAATTACGAAATGTTTTTATTTTTTTTTTAAGTTTCTTTGTTAAACAGTGGGATCCATTCGAAGTGGCGATCGGATAAGATTTTACGCAGTGCGTGTTACAATGAGCGTGGGACCCACCTTTATCAATGTGTTGTATATCTATGCCGTCCATCCGTTTTTACAGATTATTTTAGGATGTGATTCCCCATAAAATATGGATATCCAGAGCTCAGTTGGACCACACCAAAGTAAACAGTGGTGATTGAATGACCACCTTTAAAAACTACACAAGGCCCATTTAAGCCTCGCCGCAATGTTTATTTGCTATTGAACACGTGGATAATGTTACACAGAACTTGATGAAGGTAAAATACAAAACGTTTATCGCCCACTAAGTTTTTAACGGTCAATCACCATTGTTTCGAGTGACGTGGTCCACCTAATATTTGGATCTGCTTGATTTTTTGGATAAATAAGAAAATGAGAATAAAAAATGGATAGTCGTAGACGTTCAACACGTTCATCAAGGTGAGCCCATACGGTCATGGTGCGCCCACCCCTATAACACGTAACACGTAATCCCCTCTGGTGGATCACAGGTTGTCAATTGACCTAAGCCATGTAGCCGCCTGATAAATGGACCATCGTGATTTTCATCCCCGGGGATGAATATCTTCTATAGGTGAGGTAGGTGCAAAAGCACACGTCTCTAAAATTGACTTGACATGCTTGGTGCCCTTGTAAGGTGTATAAAATTGCTAAGATTTTTCACTTTCATTAAGGTGTACTTTGGGCTTATTTGATTTCCAGGACATAGGTAAATAGCCGGGTAATAATTATTTCCCAGCACATTTACATCATTTCACTCGCACTTGATTTGACTACGTACTTTTCGAACATCAAAATTAAAAATATTGTAAAATACACATAGTACTATGATGATGTATTTCGCTTATTCACACCATTAGCCTATCATACTAACTTAATTTATGGCATGAGCCAAAAAATGAGGCATATCCAAAGATCTAGTGGACTACGCCACAGAAAAAAGTAAATCATACTTATTTTAAAAACTCCCAAGGGTTTCTATTTCTTTTGATGTGGGCCACTTGAGTATTGAATTTACATGATTTTTTTTATTCATATTTTAAAATATTGTGATAAAATGGATGGACGAACAAATATGTCATATACATCACTATGAGGTTTAAAAATTTTAACTAACACTTTTAGACCAATTCCCCAGGCAAGAATTCCCAAAATTTTCCAAACGGGAGAAAGTACCATAATTAGCCATTTACCAGGTATCTGCACTTGCACTGAAAAATCAAACAGGTAGGCCAGCACAATGGCTTTAAAAGAAAAAGGTAGCACATGTAGATTGCATGTGGGCCGTTGATCATAGTATTAGATGCCCATTTGAGTTATGCAAGGCAAATTCAGTTTAGCATGTCATTTTGGGTAGGTTTATGATCAATCATTGTTTAATGATTCCCAACAAATTTTTAATTTTAGATTTTAGGCCTACCAGAATTATAATTCACTATCATTTTTAATTTATTACCATGTGGGCCCGTGTGCAATAGACACAGATTTGGTACATGCAATCCATCCAACACTAATGAGAAAGTATGGCATATGCCTATCATGCCCCTGGTATAGGTTGCATGTCAATATTTTTTTCCACGCATCTATGTTCATTTGATATGGATCTTTAATTTATTTTTTTCTGCCTAATAATTATATAAATGTATACTTGCTGAACTACAGGTTAGATGTTAAAAATATATTTTATTTATGTTTTTTTTGTGCAACCTAATTAAAAATGACACGTGTTAAAGGAAAAAATATATCACTATAAAGATTTTTAATAATTCTTAGAGTACTTTTTATGAAATCACAGTTGATAAGATAATAAGATAAATAGTAGTTAAAAAGAATTCACAAGTAAACCAAGCGGCTGAGAGTCATTTGAGAAGCCGACCGATCTACTAAATGGAATACAATCGAGTTAGCAAGGAAGCACAGAGCGGTTACTATGACAAGTAGTAAGGAAGCATATCAAAGGTTGGTAATGCTAAAACGATTTGTAGCAACTGTTAAAACGTAAGAAGCATCTAGAATGTTAGTAATACTGAAACAGTTACAATAACCATAAAAATGTGAAAAACATCTAAAATGTCAGTAATACTGAAATGGTTATAGTAACCGTTAGAACGTGAGAAGTATCTATATGGTCAGGTTAAAGTTATAAATAGCAAATAGAGTCAGTAAAAGAAATGGTCACATAGCAATTAAACCATACCAAATCTATCTTTCAATTATCAGACATTTACATTCCGTAGTGTAAATCTTTTACTTTTATTAGCCATTTACATTCCTTAGTGTAAACCATAACAATAATCAAAATAGTTGTTAATTTTGGTTGTAATTTGAAACTACGCTCATACACTAGATTCAATTCGAATATCAAGCAAAGTTATCTATCCAGAGAGTCATTTTGCAATTATTTTTGGTGGCTAACTGTAAGAATTTTCTGTTTGTTTTGTTTGTATTGAAGCAAAAAAGTCATTTTATACATAAGGTAGAAGTGTGACCAATTTTCAGAAGACGAACCTCACCCTCTGACTATTGCCTAATCGTCTTAAGTAGTATTGTGCAAGTGGCTGAATAGGTGACCGATATTATTAGAACTCGATCATATATGGTCAATTTCTGAAAATATTTTTCTATCTTGGTGCATGGAATTGTAGCTGTCTATTTTTAATTGAGCCACACATTCAATTGTAGCACGCCCACACTAATCCCATGACCGAGATCGAAATAGTAGCAACATCTCTTGACATGCTTGGTGGTGCTAATAACATGAGCCAATATGAAACTAATGAAAACGCGAAATGGCCGACAGATCTTTTTGAGATAATTATGGTCGTGCTACATAGTATGCAAATAGTGAATCGGCATATGGCAGAGCAGTTAGAAGCTCAGACCAAGCAGTCACGAATTCAAGATGAGACCTTCAACAGATAAATAACCAACAGGGCCAAAAGCCAAAATATGATGTTTTCTAAAAGAACACATAGCCAATTGTTGATATTAATTCTGTCGAAAATCTGGCATCAGTACCGCCAGCACCGTAGTTACCTCTTCTCCACAACAAAACATTCATCCAACTTTAATCCAGAAGATATGGAAGGCTCTATTGTTCGCCAAGTTCAAACAACCAGAACATGAGGTCTGGAATGTTGTTCCTTAAGAAGGAAACTAGGATATGACTGAGGGACAACTCTTCCTTGAAAATCCACTGCATCATGGAAGACAAAACTAAGAAGGCTCTAAATCATCTCCAATGGTCGAATCACGTTGTTTGAATCATGACTAAATTATTCAAATGGTTTAGGAAGTAACAAACCAAGTTCATGGATATATTACTATCTCGAAAAACCATAAGCCTTATTCGAAATAGATTGACCTACATTCTCCACTATCATAGTCGATTTTTTTTGTTTTTTAATAAAGACGGCCGAATTCTACTAAGATTCCCAAATTTGTTATTTTTTGACCAAGATAGTCGAGTTCAGCCAAATCGGCTAACTATGATATTTTCTAATCAAGATGGTCAAGTTCAACCAAGACTACTGAAATTGATATTTTTACATGGGCGAAAAATCACATTTATTATGTCAAATAATAAATTAACATTGCATTCACCTTTTACCTAAGGCAAACGGTGATGAAGCAATGTTGTATCTTTTTTTTTTTTTTTACCATTATTGGAAAACCAAATTGAAAAGAACACATGTTATAATAAGAAAAAGATATAGTATACTAAAGATCTTCAAGAATACTTGAAGTACTTTTTACGTAATCAGAACTGACAAGATAACAAGACGGACAAATTAAAAGATATTTAAAAGAAAACCATATTACCGATAGTCGTCCAAGCGGTCGATTGAGTAAAATGCGGGCGAGTAAATAAGGAAGCCTAAAGCGATTGCTTTGATAGGTGGCAAGGAAGCATCAAGAAAGTCAATAATGCTAAAATGATTATAGTAACCGTCAGAATATGAGAATTATCCAATGGTTAGGTTAAGGCTATTAATAACAAAGGAAGTCAGTAGAAGAAATCATATCATTCCAACTAAACCAAACCAAACCAAATCTATTTTTAAATTGTCAGTCATTTACATTTCATAGTGTAAATCTTTACTTTTATTAGACATTTACATTCATTAGTGCTAATCGTATTAGTAATCAAAGTTGATAATTTTAACTGTAATTTGAGTCCAAGCTTAAATGTTGGATTCAATTCAAATATCAAGCAACGTTCTCTATCCAAAGAAGCATTCTGTAGTTGACTATAAGAATTTCCATTTTGTTTTGTTTGTTTTGAAGCAAAAAAAGTCATTTCGTACAGAAGACAGAGGTATAACCCATTTTCATAGGAGAATGAACCATAATCTCTAACTATCGCCTGATCATCTCAAGCAACGTGATGCAAGTGGCTGAATAGGTGACCGATATTATTCGAACTCGATTATATACGGTCAATTTCTGAATTTATCTGCCTATCTTGGCTCATGGGATCGTAGCTATTCGGTTTGAATTGAGTCACACATTCAATTGTAACATGCCAGTAATAATCATATGACCGAGATTAACTCGGAAGCAACCTAGGCCTAACCTGTTGACAACCCTAATATTCTACACGAACCGATTAGATGCAGCCACTGCCTCCCCCACGTCGATGGAGCACCTACCATGGGTCCCACGTATGGCCAAATATCATAGAAATGTAAAGAAATTCAGATCAAAGTATAAGATTTCCCAATGATATGCATGCATGTACACGGATATGTACACATGTGCACATATATAGTACACACGAATACATGCACATACATTGGTGCGTTGGAGCCAGTCGAATTGAGTAAGGGCAAACATGTCCAAATATCACAAAAATGTAAAGAAATTCAAATTAAAGCCCAAGATTTCCCAATTATACACACACATGTATATGTGCGCATGTACACATGTGCACGTACATAGTACACGTGTACACACTAGCGCGCTTGTGCCCCGCCAGATGGAGTAAGGGCAAACATACTCAAATATTAAGAAATGCAAAAAAAAAATCAAAAAAAAAAAAAAAAGCCCAAGATTTTTCAATTATACACATCCATGCAAATGCGCACATGTACACATGTGCACATATATAGTGTTGTTGATGTCTTAAATTTATAAACAATATGATTTGTTGATGTCATTGGAAAAATCCATGTTGGTTACTGGTATGTTTTAGTGTTGCTACTCGATGTCATCGAAGTTCAATGCCATTGATAGATCCTCGACGGGTGGTTAATGCCATTAAAGTCCCATTGATTGCATGCACAGGGTCGTATAAGTGCGGGATTTGTTTCCAATTTCGATTATCATACTTTATATATTAGGTGTAATCGGGATTTGGGAGTAGTAAAGGTGTTCTAAGGCTTTTTAAATTGTTCCTACAGGTTTCAGGGACATAACTAGGACTTATGAAGTAAATTCAAGGCTTATTTAAATCTGTAACACTTTATCTCTTATAATTTTTTCTTTCATAATGCATAATCATCACTTTGTACCATAGTTTTTTTTCTGAAAGAATTTTTTCATATAAAATTTAGATTGTTTGTGTTTGGACTTGGTTATGCGATTGTGTGTACTTTGCTTGATTCATCTCTCTGTGCTTTTGCATTTCCCTAACAAGTGGTATTAGAGCTAACATTGAAAAGCATATCAAATATGAAAGCAATATATTAATAACATCTAACATGAAGTTCGATATAGAAAAATATTCTAGTAAAAATAATTTTGAACTATATAAAGTTAAGATGAATGGTATCCTAGTTCAGTAAGGATTAGATGATGTTGTCTTTAAAAAGCGACTGTGTAACACCCCGAAGTTTTCAATTCCCGAGTATTGAAAGTTCTCGAGTATTACAATGAAATTTAACTTAATATGTACATGTATACGATATCAAGCTAGCTATCTTGACCTTATATTTATTCTTTAACATGAATCTAACCGTTGAGAATAATCTTCATCCATAGATCAAGTCATCCGACCGTTGATTTTAAGACAAGATCACTATATGTCCAAGTAAACCCACTTGTGACCATCCACTTACAAAAATGACCATACACCCATCTATATACCTGACTAGATTATTAACCATCAATCTTACATATTTTGAACATGTTATCTAATCATCCATCATGTGGTTTGATATATGTATATTCCCTTAATTTATTTGGTGAATAAATTTTTATTCATAATTATTTAGATATATGTTCTTTTATAAGAATTGCTTAGAAATGTGCTTATAACCATATAGAATAATTAAATTTCCCAGAACTTGTATATTATCAATAATTACGAAAATGTCATTAACCTAAACCCTTAAATTCCAGAACACATAGTTCTCATGATCCGTTTCATGTAAAAATTTATATCATACCTATCTATCATAAATTAACCATACGCATTGAATTTCAGCTCTTAGATCATTGTACAAGTGGCCCAATTGACAAATCAGCTCGTAATTGTTGATTTTGGTGTCTATCGAGTGAAGAAACCTCATGGGTAATCGTAGTAGAATATTTTCTTTCATATGAACGACTTGGATTGGCCATCATACGGATCAAGTGTGAAATATGAGACCCCTCTTTCGTAGGTTTTTACTTAGTCGCCAAGTTATCCTTTTAGGGCTTACGAACTTTGTATAAACTTAGATTTTCAGATCTAACCACTTCCTGCCATCTATTGCAAATCAAACTTAGACCACACCTTGGCCTCACATAACTACGATATCATACAAAATCTGGACCTTGATCTATGATACTACACCATTGAACACGTTCTTTCATTTTGACACAAAAGGTAAAACTTCAGATCTAGGCCTTTCCCACCATCGATCAACCACAAAAAATTGTCCAACTGTCTGCTTATCTTGACTACACATTTAATCTAAGATTGGTCCTTGATCACTAAACATAGACCGCTAATTGAGATTAACTTCATTTCGATGCCGATGGGAGAACTTCAAGATAAACTTATGTAATGCTCGAATCTAGCTTATAATTGAACCGGTAGTATAAAATGACCCTGCTACACTTGTAAACGGAGTGGGTCGCCCAAGAGACATCACAAGTGGACCCCACCTTTCCCAGCCATTCCCTAAACCAGGGAGCACACACAAGAGATATATCAACTTCCCACATGAAAGTCGTTTTAACGGTGAACATTGGTTGATGGTGTGGCCCACTCAGGGCTCGGACCCACTTCATATTTTGACTTCTGGACCAATACATCATGACGAACATAATTAAAGGACTGGATTTCCTAGAAAACCATGATATTGGACACCACTGATTTGTGTCAAACCAACTTAAGTTTTAAAGATTCAGCTGCTACAGCAGCAAACACCAAAATCGAGTCGCATGGAGGAAAGTGAACTCCACCCCAAACCATCCTTGAATCAAAACCGTCCGATCTCTACTTGAGGGAGATCCGACTACAACCAAGAGGCTAAAAAAATTTGAAAAATCTCCACGATTCAGGGAATCCCTCCGCCCGCGAGAAATAAGCTATTTTCAAGACCCTAGCACGACCGAATTTGAAGACCAGATTCCAATATGGACCGTCCAGAACAATGAAATATAAGGTACTTAATGGTGGTAATTTATGACTCTTGGGTTCAGTTACTCGTTAGATTTCACAATTAAGTTCGAATTATTAATCCATAATTAGAAGTTTTAAACGTTGATTGAGTCATGATTGCACATGTCACATCTAGCTTACACATTAAGGTTTCAGTTTCATATTAAAGGGTTAACTTAGTATTCACTAAGCATGGAAGGAACCAACCTGGAGAATTTTTCCATCATGTTCATTGAAAAAAAAAAGAGAGAGAGAATACCCTGCTAAAAAAAAAGTGGCAAACCCTTTTTTTGTTGTATATTCAGTATTATTCTTCTTTTAAAAAAAAAAAAAATTCATGGATATTTTAATTTTGTTGTAGGTGAATCTGAGATATTCACAAACATTCTTTTTAAAAAAATATTTTATTTTTATTTAGGCGGAAAAGGAGTTGTATGGCTTTTTCCAAAGAGATCCTAGTGTGAAAGTGGGTCACACAAGAGTTAAATCAACAAAAACAAGCTATCCTAACACAAATGGAAAACAAACTATCCTAACAGCATAAAGCCAACTATCCTAAAATGACAAAAAGCAAAATACCCTAGTCTTATGAAAGTGTAAACCTACTTATACCTCCATCAGACTAGGAGATCAATCCTAATAAACAAGATCATTCAGAGGCATGGACCTGTCATCTGAATCAAATTTCTCAACAAATGGCTTTAATCGATGTCCATTTACTTCCTATCACATTGATCTCGTGAAAGCTTCATGTAAAGAGGAAGGTGTTAGGCACCCTCTTTGCCCATACGAATGTACGGTCTCTACTCTGTGTGGTAAAATAATCTTAAGGGATATGATCGAAATAGGACTATGCAGACTCAGATTTCTGATGTAATAAGATCCAGGATTCCGGCAAGCTATAGAGCTGTTCACTCCCCAAGTGCAGGGTTGTGATGTAGTAATAACTCGGTAAGACCGAGGTCGAATCCCAAGGGACTGAAACTTGTACGTTATCTAAAATTAACTGGAAATAGAACTAGAATGAGATGAAATCTGAATTGAATTATAAATTGAGGAATAATCGTAAACTATTAATCTAAAACTTATAGGAGAAATCAGAGGTAAGGAAACTAGGGATTCAGAGGATTCACTTGTAGACATCAGGGAGATCTTATGCCTGTTTCATGAATCATGGAATTTACTGAACTACCATTGATCTAGTTTTCAAAGAGATGAAAGGAAGATGAATTAGAATGGATTCCATCACCAAACCATGCCCAAAGACTATGGCAAACAACAGAATCAAACTAATTACCACTCAATCATATGTATGCAAGTTAGGAAGGGTACCGTCATCCAACCATGCCCAGGAGACTATAGTGAACAACAGGGCTTCCTGACGTCATAAACATAAAAGGAAAAAGGACATGCTCCAAGCCATTGCAGATCCATTGTAATTTTAGTCGCAACAGACCATTAAAGACTAAACAAAACATGTCATTAATAATCAACTAAAATCAACGTTAATTCAAGAATTAAAATTAAATTAAAGACATAAAATAAAATCTCCCATCTCACCACAAGCTTCACCTCTTAGCCTTAGCTAAGAGGTTCAGCCCATCATAGACATGATGAAGCTGGACATGTTAAAAGAAAATATGAAGAAGGAAAAAAAAATAAAAATAATAAAATTACTCTACTCCCTCTGCCCTCGTTTCCAGCCCAAGCCTCAAGCTCTCCACCTCCTGATCTCCTTTTAAGACCTGAATGAATGCTCCCCATGTCCAAAACCTCCTTTTATAGCTGCTGGAAGGCTGGAGTCAGTGACAGAGTTGTAGCAGGATACGGAGTGTAATTTTTGCAGCCAAGTTCAGTGCCTCGAAACACGCCACTTTCCTTGCTCAAATTCTAAAGAAACACCGTCCCTTAGTACTTTCTTGGGTTCTCTACATGATAGACGGTTCAGATCTGCCATATGATCAAAGATGGTGGGCCAAAACTGCCTGAAAAAGTTAGTTTTCACGGATGTGCGAAACCTTTCGCACCATTTGGCTGTTGTGATCGGTGGGCCTCACAGAAGCATTTTATGGAAAATCCACCCGTCCATTAGATTCAAAACGAAATTTCAGTTAAGAATAGGTAGTTTTGAATATCCATTGGCGTGTCCCAGAGAAGAAATAACGAAAAGATCAGATTTGAACGCTACCGGGCAGCTTGTGGCCCTTGTATCTCACACGTGTGCACGCATGGGTAAAAATTGTCAACATATTTTTGTAGTATTCGAGCCCCTCTACACGGTGAACGGGTCAGATTTTCCGTACGGTCAATGGGTAGGGCCCATTAGCTTCCGTAAAACGGCCAGCGGCCGTGCATTACGCGGACGCGCAAACGGAAGCTTCTTCCGCTGTGATGATCGGTGGGGTCCACTTAGCTTTAATTTGAAAAATCCACACCGTCCATTGGCTTCAGGATGAAAAACGATCTGGGAAGGGGTGTTTTTGGAGCATTTTCGGTGTGGCCCACAGAATCTGTAACCCAGCCGTTCATCCTGCGTTTTCCATCCATCTATGTCCGTACCTATGCATGGGATCAAAAGGACAGCTAGGTGAGGGTTTTTCCCCCCCTATCGAGAGTATGGATGGTTCAGATCATCTGAAAAGATGATGTGTGGGTCCCACTACACAAAAAGCGGGAGCCAGCGTCCGTCCGCTGGACTCTTTATGCAGAGAGGGAGAGAGAGACGGGTCAGCGCTTGCGCTGACCAATTGGTTGGTCCAGTGCGGCTCGCGTGCGGACGTGCTGTGTACACGCACGTTGCACGTGAGGTCCACTGTGATGTTTATGTGAAATCCATTCCATCCATCCTCTTCACCATCTCCTTTTAACCGTAGGGACCAAATTTGAAGCGTATCCAGATAGCAGGTGGACCCCAAATTGAAGATTGATGAGCTAATCTGCCCGTTAGGCCCCTTCCGCCATGATCCAATGGATGATTTTTGACGTGTACGGTTAATTTATGGTCCTCAGGCCACGTATGAAGTTTCGAGCCGAATGGATGGTGGGAACCTCGTGATCTTGCATTCTGGACGTCCTTGAGGCCACTTGAGCTTCAGTTCTTCGATTTTTGTGGATCTCAGGCGTTGATCTTGGTCCCCACGGGTGTATCCCTTACTTCTGGTGTCATCAGAGTGTTAAATTCATGCTTTAACGTCCTTTTTCCATCCATGCTCATAAAATCACCTTGCAACACAAGAATGAGAAAACGAGCCATTAGACAGCATTATATTCGTAAATCCAGACAATATCTGGGGTATAATATGCAATATTTGACCCTCAACACAACCCCCAACCAGCATTTTGATAGTCCCGAGCAAAGTATGCGAAAAATAAGTTGAGAATTATAGGAAAACTTTCTATGAAATCGAGTGAGATTTTGAACAAAATACGAAAAATTTAATATCCATGAATGTTAGAAATTGTTTTCTCCTGAGCTCAAGCGCACGGTAGACTTCATAATCAAGTGTAAAGCATTAATCCATCAATTAGAAAAATTTTAAACATTGAGATCCATGGATGTATAGTCTAATCTCGGCTTATCATCATTAAGAGATTCAATCGTCAATTTCATGATATCATTGGTAACCAACAAGAAAATTCATGACAACCAAAACCTAATCCAAAACTTGCCTCATAGATTAGCCTATTAACTTGTGATTTTTCTGTTCAAAGTAATGCCAAAGAAGGGGAATCAAATCCTCACCTATAGGGAGCAAACCTATGGTGAAGATCGTACACCTGACTCTTTTTCACATATCATTCATGGGGAATTAACTCTACACCTATAGGGAGAAAACCTATGGTGAAGATTAATTATCCAACCTTTCCAATTTTTATATCATGATGGCAAGATATTTCAGGCTGGTTCCTTTCGTGCTTAGTGATTACCAAATTAACCCTTCAATGTCAGACTAAAATCTTAACGTGAAAGCGAGATGTGACATGTGAAATCCTGACGCGATCAATGTTTAAAACTTCTAATCATGGTTCCTTTCGTGTTTAGTGATTACCAAACTTCTAGTCAATGTTTAAAACTTCTAATCAATGTTTCACTTCTAATCATGTGAAAGAATTTTTTTTCACAATTGGCACAATTGTTGCTCAAGACTAAGAAAATACGGATTAGGAAGCCTAATCTCCCACCCCCAACCTAAAATCTACATTGTCCTCAATGTAAAAGATATAAACATACAATGCACATGGGACAACGAAAGTAAATGAGAAGTGATGGGAAGATAGTACCTGAATAACGAATTAAGAGAGTTTCCAATAGATCACGGCATGTAAGCTTGTCAGCATGAGAGAGAAAACAGAACAAAAATAATGAAAATAAAATCCTACCTATACCACTTTCGCAGGTGCTCTTGATTGCATTTAGCGTATGCAACAAGCCTTTAAACCCCTAGGTTACCCCTAGTGGACGAGTTGTAGTCTCGTGAGGGTTTGCAGTAATGTTACCCACAAACATTGAATCATCTACTAAAGAATGAAAAGGAATAAAAAAGTTGGGTTGCCTCCCAGGAGCGCTAAATTTACCGTCTTCAGCCAGACAAATAAAGCAACAATCCTAGTCCTATGAAAGCGATAAACCTACCTATACCTCCATCAGACTAGGAGATCAGTCCTGGTAAACAGGAGCAATCAGAGGCATGGACATGTCCTCTGAATCAAATGTCTCGACAAATGGCTTTAATCGATGTCCATTGACTTTAAACTCCTTGCCATTTTCGGGATCTCTTATCTCGACGACCCCATGAGGATAAGCAGTAACAACAATGTAAGGGCCGGTCCAACGAGATCGAAGCTTACCCGGAAAGAGATGTAGTCGAGAGTCATACAAGAGGACTTTCTGACCAGACGTGAATAATTTTCGTAGAATATGTTGATCATGAAACGCCTTCATCCTGTCCTTGTAAATTCTCGAGTTCTCATATGCATCGTTCCGAATTTCTTCAAGTTCATTCAACTGAAGTTTGCGTAGCAAGCCAGCGTTGTCCAGATTGAAATTCAGATTTTTGATCGCCCAGTATGCTTTATGTTCCAATTCCACAGGCAAGTGACAGGCTTTCCCATAGACAAGTCTAAAGGGAGATGTTCCAATAGGAGTTTTGAAGCAGTACGGTACGCCCATAAGGCATCGGTCAATCGGATTGACCAGTCCTTACGATCAGGGTTAACCGTTTTCTCTAGGATATGTTTGATCTCCCTATTGAAAATTTCAGCTTGTCCACTTATCTGTGGATGGTATGGGGTGCTCACCTTATGAGAGATACCGTATTTCTTCATTAAGCTCTCAAATGGTCTATTGCAGAAGTGTGAGCCCCCGTCACTAATGATGGCTCGAGGTGTTCCGAACCGCGACAGGATATTTTCTTTCAAAAATTTAATGACCGTGCGATGGTCATTTTTGCGGCACGGAATTGCTTCGACCCATTTAGTGACATAGTCTACGGCGAGCAAAATATACAGATTTTCAAATGATTCGGGGAATGGTCCCATGAAATCGATGCCCCAACAATCAAATGCTTCTATAATAAGGATGGGATTCAAGGGCATCATATTTCGACGAGACAATGCTCCTAATTTCTGACAACGCTCACAAGTCTTGCAAAATTCATGAGTGTCCCTGAACATAGTGGGCCAGTAGAAGCCACACTGTAAAATCTTGACCGTGGTCTTTTTAGCAGAAAAGTGACCACCACAGGCCTATGAGTGACAGAAGGAGATGATACTATGATGCTCATCGTCTGGTACACATCTCCTTAAGATTTGGTCTGGGCAATATTTAAATAAATATGGATCGTCCCAGAAAAAGTTACGCACCTTAGTAAAGAATTTCTTCTTATCTTGTGACGTCCAATGTGTCGGTATGGTACCTATAGCAAGATAATTAGCAATATCAGCCAACCAAGGTGAATGGGAGACTCTAAACAGTTGTTCATCAGGGAACATGTCATTGATATGGGTCGCCTAAAGGGAATCAGAGGTATTAAGGCGAGAAAGATGATCGGCCACTACGTTCTCTACTCCCTTTTTATCTTTGATTTCTAAATCAAATTCTTGGAGTAGAAGGATCCATCGTCTCAAGCGGGGCTTAGAATCATTCTTAGAAAGAAGATACTTAAGGGCCGCATGGTCTGTGTAAATGATGATCTTGGATCCGATCAGGTAGGATCTAAATTTGTCCAAAGCGAACACTACGGCTAAGAGTTCCTTTTCCGTAGTCGAGTAGTTCACTTGGGCAGGATTTAGAGTCCTACTTGCGTAGTGAATAACGTAAGGCCGCTTATCTTTTCTCTGGCCTAGAACCGCCCCAAGAGCATAATCAGAGGCGTCGCACATAAGTTCAAAAGGAAGACTCCAGTCGGGTGGCTGCATGATAGGTGCAGTGGTTAACATGCCCTTAAGCTTAGTGAAAGCTTCTTGGCACCGCTCAGTCCACTCGTATGGTGTATCCTTTTGAAGAAGATTACATAAAGGACGAGAGAGGAGACTAAAGTCCTTTATGAATCGTCTGTAAAAGCCTGCGTGTCCTAAGAAGGATCGCACATTTCTGATGTTCTTGGGTGGAAGTAGGTTAGAGATAAGATCGATTTTTGCCTTATCTACCTCGATTCCTTTGGACGAGATGATATGCCCAAGGACAATTCCCTTTTGAACCATAAAATGACACTTCTCCCAGTTAAGTACCAATTTTTTTTCTTCACATCTTTTCAGCACACATTTAAGACTTGCTAAGCACTCGCTGAAAGATGAACCGAAAACAGAGAAATCGTCCATGAAGACCTCTAGATATTTCCCCACCATGTCAGAAAAGATATTCATCATGCATCGCTGAAAGGTGGCAGGGGCATTACATAACCCGAATGGCATCCTTCTGTAAGCAAAGGTGTCATAGGGCATGTAAATGTGGTCTTTTCCTAATCCTCAGGGGCGATTTCAATCTGATTATAACCTGAATACCCGTCAAGGAAACAATAATAGGAATGACCAGCTAGCCTTTCCAGGATTTGATCAATGAAGGGCAAAGGAAAGTGGTCTTTCCTTGTAACGGTATTCAGCTTTCTGTAGTCAATGCACATTCTCCAACCAGTGGTAACTCTGGTCGGCACGAGTTCATTATTGGCATTGGCTACGATGGTGATCCCGGACTTCTTAGGAACCACCTGAGTTGGACTCACCCATTGACTATCGGATATGGGGTATATGATCCCCACATCCAATAGTTTAAAAACCTCGGCCTTAACCACTTCCTTCATGTTTGGATTTAATCTACGTTGTGATTGCCGAACAGCCTTTGCATTATCCTCAAGATATATACGGTGAGTACAAATCGATGGGTTAATTCCCTTGAAGTCTGTTATCGTCCATCCAAGAGCTCCCTTATGCTCAATGAGAGTAGATATCAGCATACTCTCCTGTTCTTTCTCCAGGTGGGCAGAGATCACCACCGGGTATGTCTCATCTTGACCTAAATAGACATATTTTAAATCAGAGGGCAAAGGTTTTAGGTCAAGCTTTGGTGGCTTGAGGTAAGACGGTAGAGGCACTACATCAGTTTGGGGTAATTCTTCAATTTGTGGCCTCCACCGGTTAACTTCAAGTATCGGTGCAGTATCAAGCATGGCACACGTCTCCCTAATTATATCATCATCAAGATCATGGGAGTGGGCCAGGCACGTCTCTAGAGGATCAGAGGATAAGGTGAGAGGTGTTCTATCTTCTACAAAAGAATCAATCACGTCAACATCGTGAAAATCGTCATCATCCTCTGAGTTGCTGTCGTTATTGAAAAAGATATTCGATTCCAATGTCAAATTTTCAAAAGACATAGTCATAACACTATTCCTGCAATTGATAATTGCATTTGAAGTGGACAGGAATGGGCGACCAAGGATGAAGGGAATCTGAGTGCTCGTGTCATTGATGGGTTCGGTGTCCAAGATGATAAAATCAACAGGGTAATAGAATCTATCCACCTGGACCAACACATCCTCGATGATCCCTCTTGGTATACGAACAGAACGATCAGCAAGTTGTAGTGTGGTTCGAGTGGGTTTTAATTCATCCAAACCTAACTGTTGGTATACCGAATAGGGAATCAGATTGACGCTCGCTCCTAAGTCAAGAAGTGCGTGATCAATTCGATAGTTCCCGATTACGCATGATATGGTTGGGCAACCGGGATCTTTGAATTTTTACGGCACATCTTATTTTAGGATGGCACTCACTTTCTCAGTCAAGGAGATCTTCTTTTGAACACTTTTCCGTCATTTGGTAGTGCATAAGTCCTTTAGAAATTTAGCATATAAAGGAATTTGTTTTACAACGTCAAGCAGAGGAATGTTGACTTTCACTTGTTTCAACACCTCTAGGATATCATGAGAGTTAGATAGACGTTTTGGTTCAATCAACCGTTGGGGAAACGGAGCAACTGGCTTTTCTAGAGGTTCCGGTTCAAATTTTTATGGGGCGCCACTAAATCCATCATTGTTGCCCTCTTCTGGTTCTTGAGGCTTTTCGGGCCTAACCGGAAGGGTTTTATCAATAACCTTCCCACTCCTAAGAGTGGTGATGGATTTAACGTGCCTCATTTGATTTGAAGAGGTGGGATCACCTGTCCCGTATTACGGTTTTGGATTAGGGAGTGATTGTGTAGGGAGCATCCCTTTTTCCATAGCCGTCATACGTGAATCTATTTTTTGCATAAAATCTGAAATTCCTTGCATTGTCCGAGCCAGCTCTTGTATGAAAATTTGAACCGATTCTTCTTGAGGTTTCTCCTGATTTGGATTTTGATTGAAGAAACCTTGAGGGGTAGCAGTTTGTCCGTTCCTCCAACTAAAATTCGGATGATTTTTTCAGCCAGAATTGTACGTATTAGAGGGTGGTCCATTGAAAGGTCTTTGATAGTTATTTACGGCATTAGATTGTTCATTCAATACTTCTCGAAAGGCAGGTATTGAAGGACAATTTTCAGTAGTATGAATGTTGCAATCACAGATACCATAAACACTTTCATTAACCTTTTCCTTCCTTCCTTCTATGGCCTCAAATTTTCTGGTGAGATTGGCCACCTTAGCGTTAAGATCATTATCCTCTTTCAGGAGATATATTCCTCCTTTTTCCCTTGAATGAGTCGGCCTAGACGTAGTGTTCGTCATTGGGTAATAGTCCCATGATTATGTTTTTTCAGCGAGACTATCGAGGTAATCCCATACCTCGTCGACATTTTTATTGATGAATTCTCCGTTACACATTGTCTCGACCATTTGGCGCATGGAAGATGTTAGCCCATCATAGAAAAAATTTGTAATGCGCCATATTTCAAAGCCATGTTGTGGGCATGCATTAACCAGATCCTTGAACCTTTCCCAACATTGGAAGAATGTTTCATCTTCCTTTTGGGCAAAGTTCATGATTGCTCTCCTGAGGGTAATTGTCTTATGATGTGGGAAAAATTTCTTTATAAATTCCCTCTGCATATCATTCCATGTGCCAATGGATCTAGGACGAAGTGAATGTAACCACATCTTGGCTTTTTCTTTCAAGGAAAATGGAAAGAGTTTCAGCCTAATAGTATCCTCAGATAAATTAGGAAAGTATAAGGTGCCTATGATTTCATCGAACTCTTTCAGATGCAAGTATGGTTCTTCAGACTCAAGCCCATGGAACTTAGGAAGGAGTTGGATAACCCCTGGCTTAATGTCCATATGTCCTGTATTCTCAGGAAAAATCATGCATGAGGGCGTACTCACCCCCGCCAGTTGTAAATAATCTCGTAAAGTACGAGGCAGGAGTGCCTAATACACCTCATTCTCATCATGTACTTCCTCAACCCTTGGTTGGGGTAGTGCTTGAGGTTGATTTTCAGTCATAACCTCCTCTGTCTCAGGAGAATTCAAGTGGTGTCTAGTCCTGCGATGGACAGTCAACCCCTCAACTAATCCTCCTTCAGTCACGAGACGTCCAGTGTTGTCGCGTGCCCACTGGGGCATAAAACACACTCAGCCCTCAAATTTTAACTTAAACCTAAGAGAAAGGAAGAAGAAAACTAGAAAATAAAAGGAAAAGATGGAAAGAAGTTACCAAATTTGAAGGCCTAGGTTAAGAATCTTCAAAACAAAACAAAATAAGTTAGTTTCTAAGAGTAGAAAGTCCTAATTAAAAGTAAACTAATTTCTAGAGGAAATAAGAATTTTCAAAGAAAGGGAAATTAGAAAGAGCTTACTAAATTAGAAGTTTCCTACAAAACAGAAAAATTAGATTAGTTCTAAAAATCAGATATAATGAAGAATAGAAAGTTTCTAAAGTTAGGAAAAATTTCTAACAAAGAAAATAACTAAGCTTCTAAACCCAGAATTAGAAAATTCTAAAAAATCTAATCTTAAACTAATCCTAAAACTAATTAATTCAGAAAAACGTATCCAACAGTCTCCGGAAACGGCGCCAAAAGCTTGTTCACTCCCCAAGTGCAGGGTTGTGATGTAGTAATAACTCGGTAAGACCGAGGTCGAATCCCAAGGGACTGAAACTTGTACGTTATCTAAAATTAACTGGAAATAGAACTAGAATGAGATGAAATCTGAATTGAATAATAAATTGAGGAATAATCGTAAACTATTAATCTAAAACTTATAGGAGAAATCAGAGGTAAGGAAACTAGGGATTCAGAGGATTCACTTGTAGAGATCAGGGAGATCTTATGCCTGTTTCATGAATCATGGAATTTACTGAACTGCCATTGATCTAGTTTTCAAAGAGATGAAAGGAAGATGAATTTGAATGGATTCCATCACCAAACCATGCTCAAAGATTATGGCAAACAACAGAATCAAACTAATTACCACTCAATCATATGTATGCAAGTTAGGAAGGGTACCGTCATCCAACCATGCCCAGGAGACTATGGTGAACAACAGGGCTTCCTGATGTCATAAACATAAAGGGAAAAAGGACATGCTCCAAGCCATTGCAGATCCATTGTAATTTTAGTTACAACAGACCATTAAAGACTAAACAAAACATGCCATTAATAATCAACTAAAATCAACGTTAATTCAAGAATTAAAATTAAATTAAAGACATAAAATAAAATCTTCCATCTCACCACAAGCTTCACCTCTTAGCCCTAGCTAAGAGGTTCAACCCATCACAGACATGATGAAGCTGGACATGTTAAAAGAAAATATGAAGAAGGAAAAAAAATAAAAATAACAAAATTACTCTACTCCCTCTGCCCTCTTTTCCAGCCCAAGCCTCAAGCTCTCCACCTCCTGATCTCCTTCCAAGACCTGAATAAATGCTCCCCACGACCAAAACCTCCTTTTATAGCTGCTGGAAGGCTGGAGTCAGTGACAGAGTTGTAGCAGGATACGGAGTGTAATTTTCGCAGCCAAGTTCAGTGCCTCGAAACACGCCACTTTTCTCGCTCAAATTCCAAAGAAACACCATCCCTTAATACTTTCTTGGGTTCTCTACATGATAGACGGTTCAGATCTGCCATATGATCAAAGATGGTGGGCCAAAACCGCCTGAAAAAGTCAGTTTTCGCGGATGTGCGAAACCTTTCGCACCATTTCGCTGTTGTGATCGATGGGCCCCACAAAAGTATTTTATGGAAAATCCACCCCGTCCATTGGATTCAAAACGAAATTTCAGTTAAGAATAGGTGGTTTTGAATATCCATTGGCGTGTCCCAGAGAAGAAATAACTAAAAGATCAGATTTGAATGCTACCGGGCAGCCCTTTTGTGGCCTCTGTATCTTACACGTGTGCACGCATGGGTGAAAAGTGTCAACATATTTTTATAGTATTCGAGCCCCTCTACACGGTGAACGGGTCAGATTTTCCGTACGGTCAATGGGTAGGGCCCACTAGCTTCCGCAAAACGGCCAGCGGCCGTGCATTACGCGGACGCGAAAACGGAAGCTTCTTCCGCTGTGATGATCGGTGGGGTCCACATAGCTTTAATTTGAAAAATCCGCACCGTCCATTGGCTTCAGGACGAAAAACCGTCCGGGAAGGGGTGTTTTTGGAGCATTTTCGGTGTAGCCCACAGAATCTGTAACCCAGCCGTCCATCCTGCGTTTTTCATCCATCTACGTCCGTACCTGTGTAAGGGATCAAAAGGACAGCTAGGTGAGAATTTTTCCCTCCTATCGAGAGTATAGACAGTTCAGATCATCTGAAAAGATGATGTGTGGGTCCCACTACACAAAAAGTGGGAGCCAGCGTCCTTCCGCTGGACTCTTTATGCAGAGAGGGAGAGAGAGACGGGTCAGCGCTTGTGCTGACCGATTGGTTGGTCCAGTGCGGCTCGCGTGCGGACGTGCTGTGTACACGCACGTTGTACGTGGGGTCCACTGTGATGTTTATGTGAAATCCATTCCATCCATCCTCTTCACCATCTCCTTTTAATCGTAAGGACCAAATTTGAAGCGTATCCAGATAGCAGGTGGGCCCCAAATTGAAGATTGATGGGCTGATCTGCCCGTTAGGCCACTTCCGCCATGATCCAATGGATGATTTTTGACATGTACGGTTAATTTATGGTCCTCAGGCCACGTATGAAGTTTCGAGCCGAATGGATGGTGGAAACCTCGTGATCTTACATTCTGGACGTCCTTCAGGCCACTTGAGCTTCAGTTCTTCGATTTTTGTGGATCTCAGGCGTTGATCTTGGTCCCCACGGGTGTATCTCTTACTTCTGGTGTCATCAGAGTGTTAAATTCATGCTTTAACGTCCTTTTTCCATCCATGCTCATAAAATCACCTTGCAACACAAGAATGAGAAAACGAGCCATTAGACAGCATTATATTCGTAAATCCAGACAATATCTGGCGTCTAATATGCAATATTTGACCCTCAACAAGAGCATACGTCTAAAAAATATCTAGAAAGGCAAATGTATTGATGCTAAGATAGAATAAAAGAGAATTAGGCTACTATGAGTTTCTGATGTGATAGGATCTTATGTTCAGTAAGTCACTAAGCATACATTCAATGGCACCTTAAAGAAGCAAAAGGGTTGAGAAGAGAAGTAATAATGCGATGAATGCTAGTGATAATAGTATGATCTTTGACTTGCTCTTGAAGTAACTAGGATATTGGATGCACTATTTTTATTTTTATTTTTTGTCAGCTTGTTAGTACACCCACCGTTGGTTCACACTTCACTGTTAACATCCTCCACTAGGGAATCGATACCAAGACCTCAGTGTTAAAATGAGGTATCTTTCACTCAATCTACCACTTGAGCTATGCATTAAGGTGTTTGGACAGGATCAACCCAGATGGGACTGTATGAGCCAAGGATGGCTTGGAGGAGGCTAGAAGAAGGCTAAAGATAGGGGCTTGGGGACTCGAATGCTTCCTCAGAAGAAAGCATCCCACCAAGAATTAGAAGAACATATCAGTGCGAAAAATCTAGTGAATTACCATGCATATCCTCTAGGCAGCAAACCCCTGATTTTTAAGAAAAAAACCCACAAGTGCCGAAAATGAGAAAGCATCCCACTAAGAATTAGAAGAACATATCAGGGCCGAAAAAACCCACGAATTAATCGATGTTGGTTCTGGAAGAGAGGAAGGAGACTTACCTTTACTGTATAACAGTTTGGTGCTATCATTACTTACCTCTTCTCCACCCAAGCAAGTCCAAGGACCACTCCAAATGTCAAACCTCTCTATAAATAAACCCTATTTTTTGTGCAAATAATTTCACTCCCACCATATTGCCTAGCCACTACTCCCTAAAACCTCTCATCCCATAGTCCGTATGATGGATCGAGGAAGACAGCGGGATGGGCTCGATGCTAACAGTAGTCCGTACGTTGAATTGAAAGAGGGATTTCACAATCCCTCCATTTGCATCTGAATCACCAAATTGGTCTAAATATAAATGATATCCACCCGCCCCCAAACATGCACCTAAATAGGTTTGGAGGGATTTTACAATACTATCCCTCCTAATCCTGTTGAATTATGCGGGCCAAACACGCCTTCAGAGAACAAGAGATTTGAAGACATCTAGACTCACGGACTCTTGCATCAGTTCGCACATTACCTTCTGGGTAAAGGTCTCTGTTAAAAAAGAAGTTGGTACTTTTTAAAAAAATTGTTTGTGCAAAACATGATCGGTTGGTGCATTACATTCCGTGCTTACTAATATGTGGTTAGCTAAAGCACTAGGAATGATGTATGGATAGATGATTTGAACAACGCGAATTGCAACAATCGTGATGTTTGTGAGAAATTCACACTGTCTATTTTTGTTTTGGGATTATGTTAGAACATGAGCCCAAAAATGAAGCAGATCTAACACTCAAGTGATCTGCACAAGAGGAAGGCATTGAGGATTGAACGTCCAACATTGAAACATTCATAGGCCCACGAAAGTTTTGGATCCAGCTAATATTATTTGCATTTTCAGGTCATCCTAATAGGAATGACAATATAAACAGTATTAATAGCATATAAGCAACATGGTAGAACCCAAAGAGATTTCAATGGTAGGCATTTTCATATTCACTTTTACTGTTGTGAGGCTCGCTTGAGTTTTGAATCTTCTTCATTTTTTAGGTCATGTCCTAACATAATCCAACAAAGCATATAGACTGGGTGGATTTCTCACAAACATTATGGTGGGCTACACTTAGCTTGCTATCCCAATAAGTTCTCATGCAAATATGAGACAACTATATATATATATATATATATATATATATATATATATATATATATATATATATATATATATATATATAAAACCATCTCAATGATAGATAATTGGAAAATCTCGTGATATCGTTACAGCAAAACTATTTAGTAAAATTTTCACATAAATATTGGGGGATTTTCCCCAATGTTCGTCACTCTGGTAATCATTTGTTTCAAACAAAATATTTGAAAAGAATGATTACCATCAAATAAAATATTTTAAGATAAACCTAATTAAATAAGATATCTTAAAATGGCACATCTTAAATGCTGACTGCTAGGCCTTATTAGTCGAGGCTTGTCCTATTTCATGTGGTAGTGGCATGCACCCATAATGAAAAAGGTGAAAATGTCTTTTATGTAAAGAATTTTTATTTTTCACTTTCAATCACACTTATGGTACATTAATGTGATGCTTTTTCATTGAAACACATGGAATAGAATGGGCTCTGAGGAGCCCATGTCAATTTATGGACTTCAATCACACCACTAATTCTTCCATTTAAAATATCATTTAAGGGTATAAGCCCAAAAAATGAGACAGATCCAAGCCTCAAGTGGACCACACCAAAGAAAGTAGTAGTTTTAATGGTTGGGACCCATGTTGTAAAACAGATGTCTTAAATCTTTAATTCACTGTGCTTCTCGACTAGTCGAGGCCCACTTGACTTGAAGTTTAGCGAGCAAATTTTTTGGCGGTCCGGGATGCTAGACCGATCGAGGGGTCCCTTCGACCAGTCGAAGCCTTAGCTCGACTAGTCGAAGGTTACGCAAACTGCACGCAAACTGCGTAAATTTGAGGCGATTTTTGAAAATTTCCAAAGTAGGTATGTAAGTGGAGTTTTCTAAATTATACGAGTCCCCAGGACTATTCTAAGATATTATAAGGCTTCCTAAAGGTTTTCTAAGGGTTTCTAAATGGGTTCTAGGGTTATCAAAAGGTGTAGCAAGGGTGAAATTCGAGATTGTTTGAATCAGGTAAGTCCTTTTCTTTTTGTAATTTATGCTTTCATAATAAAATTTTGTCGCTTTTTACCGTGGTTTTTCCCGTAAGGGTTTTTCACGTTAAATCTTTGTGTTCTCTTGTGTTTGCTTGGTATCATTGGATTTCTATCCTAGATCCATATCTATGTGATTCCTCAGTAAAAATCTTCAATAAGTGGTATCGGAGCAATCATTAGGGCACAGATCTGAATCTGAGGGATAAGCTTCAATGAGAAGCACTAGGTATGAGATTAAGAAGTACCCAGAGAAAAATAAATTTGAGTTATGGAAGATCAAGATGATTAGCTCCTTAATTAAGCAAGGTGAAGATGGTGTTCTTGAGGAGTGAAAGTCTACTATGATTGATGATGAGTGGAATACTCTTGATAAGAGGGTTTTATCATCGATCCACTTATGTCTCACGGATGAGGTTCTCTACATTGTCATGAGGGAGAAAATTATGGCTAAGTTATGGGCAAAGTTAGAGGATGTCTATTCAAAAAAATTCTCTGAAAATTACCTACACTTGAAGCAGCAATGGTATAACTTCAAGATGACAGAGGGTGAAGATTTGAAGGATCATATCAGCAACTTTAATAAATTGGTTTGCAAATTGCTAGATATGGAGGAAGTGATGAAAGATGAAGAACAAGCATGTATGTTATTGAATTCTCTTCCGGTGCTTTATGAGTCATTTAAAGACACAATGTACACCATAAATAAAACCCTAAGTGTCAACATCGTTATCTTAGCCCTTCAAGGAAAGGCTATGAGAAAGTTTAACATTGGCATGGGGATATCTTTTGAAGCACTACTTACAAGGGGTGGAAATTTTGAATAAGTTACAGGTTCTTCAGGTTCTAAATCCAAATCTAAGGGTAAGGGCAAAGGTAAAGTAAAGTGCCGAAACTGTGAGATGGAAGTACATGTAAAGAAGGATTGTACAAATCATAAATTTAAGAGAGAAGATTCTGAGGCATCATATAAGGAGGGTAATGTTGTCACGTCAGATGGATCGAGTGGATGTGATGGTGATGTCTTGTTTGTGTCTATGATCAGACGACCATACGATAATCGTAAGGATGAGTGGATGTTAGACATAGGGGCATCTTTTCACATGACTCCTCATCGGAGTTGGTTCACAGTTACAGGGAGTGCGATGGTGGACAAATGTTTATGAGCAATGACATTGCTTGTAATGTTGTATCTGTTGGTACGGTGCGCATCAAGATATTTGATGGAGCGGAGCGTACCTTGACTGATGTTAGGCACATTCCTGATTTGAAGAAGAATCTGATTTCTCTTGGTGTACTTGAGGCAATAGGTTGCAAGTTCATAAGTATTAATGGTGCTCTTAAGGTATCTAAGGGGGCACTATAATCATGAAAGTGCAACAACTCAGTAACACGTACAGGTTTATCGGGAGCACTTCAAAAGGTGGAGCTGCAATGAATGTAGTGGAATCCATATTTGTACTTGTGTGGCATGTTAGGCATGGCCACATGAGCGGGTTGGGCATGATTCTTCTCACAGGTGGATGCTCCACCTGCATGTAGACAGAAATACAGAGCAGGTGGAGCAGTCACCTATGAGAAGAATCATACGACATAATCGCATGCTATCGGTGAGGTACATGGATGACTCCAATATCACATAGGATTCGTCTTTTATTCAAATGGCTCTAGGTGAGCTTGGTGTTGAGAAGTGAAAGGTGACTATGAGCGATATGATGGATTCGTTGTACCAAATTGACACATGGAGCTGGTGGAGCTTCCAGTAGGCTAGGAAGCGGTTGGATGTCGCTGTTTCTTTAAGATGATACAACATAAATACAGAGCGAGGTTGGTAGCGAAGGGTTATGCTCAGAGAGAAGGGATCGGCTTCTTAGAGATATTTGCGCTAACGGTATAGCAAGTGTTTATTAGATCCGTGATTGGTGTTAGTTGACCAATATGATCTCGAGCTGGAAGGATGAATGTGGAGTCTGTACTTATGTATGTAAAATTAGAAGAAAAGATTTACATGAAGCAACCAGAGTAGTTTAAAGTTAAAAGGGCTGAGAAAAAAATTTTGTAGGAGGTTGTGGTACAACCTGTCGCCTAGGCAGTAGTATAAATTTTGATTCCTTCATAGTGAGTCAGGAATTGTATACTGATAACATGTAGATCGTCAATTATGACATGTCTGAAATCAATGTACTGAAGACTCAGTTAAATAGGACATTTAGGATGAATGATTGGGTGGCTGCAAAGATAGTTCTCCGCATTGAGACTAAAAGAGGAGTAGGCTTTGGTTATCTCAGGCAGAACACCTTGGGTAAGTATTGATCAAGGATGTGATGGACCAGGCAAAGTCAGAGAGCATTCCTTACATGTCTCTTATCAAGTTTTCCTCAGGACATGTTCCAAAACAGATGAGGAAAAGCAAGATATGTCTCATGAACCTTGTTCAAATGCGGTTGGCATTGCATGATATGGTCTGTATTAAACCTGTTATTTTACAGGCTATTAGTATTGTGAGCAAATACCCCGGTAAACAATATTGGGTAGTAGTGAAATGGTAAGAAGACTACGTCTTTACTTTTGGAAAGACAAGGACAAAGTTGGTTAGGTATGTGGATTTATATTACACAGGCAGTGTAGATTCCAGAAGGTCGACTTCAAGTTATTCGTTTATACTAGCGGGTGGAGCAATTAGTTGGATGTCCATGTTATCCGACAGGTTCTTGTGGAATGAGGCATATCTCTGGAGAAGATTCACACCAGCATAAATTCGAAAGACATGATCACCAAGGTCGTTCCTGTAGAGAAGTTCAAGTTTTGTGTGACTTTTTTAGGCTTGGTGATGGCAAAAAAGAATGACAAAGTATGCACGAGAAGATATGATGTGATACATGAGAAAAAAAAAAGGTCAAGAAGCTACACAGTTGAAGATTGAAGACATGGTGGAGATTGTTGTAAAACAGATGTCTTAAATCTGTAATTCACCGCGCTGCTCGACCAGTTGAGGGACTGGCTCGACCGGTCGAAGGGGTCCTTCGATTGGTTGAGACCGACTTGACTCGAAGTCTGGTGAGTAAGTTTTTTGGAGGTCTGGGTCGACGCTCGACCAGTCGAGAGTCAAGCTCGACCGGTCGAGGGGGGTCCTTCGACCAGTCGAAGCCTTGGCTCGACTAATCAAAGGTTACGAACACCACGTGCAGACTGCGTAAATTTGAGGCGGTTTTCAAAATTTTTCAAAGTAAGTGCGTAAGTGTAGTTTTCAAAACTATAAATAAGAGTCCTTAGAGCTATTCTAAGATATTATACGGCTTTCTAAAGTTTTCTGAGAGCTTCTAAAAGGGTTCTAAGGTCATCAAAGGGTGTAGCAAGGGTGAGATTCGATGTTGTTCTAATCGGATAAGTCTTTTTCTTTTTGTAATTTATACTTTTATAGTGAAATTTTGTTGTTTTGTACCGTGATTTTTTTCCGCAAGAGTTTTTCATGTTAAACCTTTGTATTTTCTTCTGTTTGCTTAGTATCATTGGATTACTATCCTCAATTTATATCTATGTGATTCCATAGCACAAATCCCCAACAACCCACGGTTGAAATGGCCCGCCCTAATGTTCATTCACGATGCTAATGCTTTTTCATTGAAACACTAATGGTTACTGTCCTAAGCTCGGAATAGGCACTGAGGAGCCCATGTTGGCGTATGGGTTTTGAAATATCATTTAAGGATATAAGCACGAGATGAGAAAGGTGTAAGACCAAAGTGGACTACACCAAGGTAAGAAGCATTTATAATGGTTGGGGTTGACTGTTGAAACCGTTCGGAGGCCCACCCTGATGTTTATTTGACATGTAACCTTTTCATAAGGTCACGTACGTAGATGAAGGGAAAAATATAAATATCACCGTAGAACAAACTTCTACAGCTCTTAAGATGCTTTTAATGGTAGCCATTTAATCTCTACTGTGTGATTCACCTGAGCATTGGATCTGCTTTATTTTTGGGCTTACACTGTTAAAATGATATGGAAAAATGGACAGATGATGTGGATAAAATCCATAAATCATGGTGGTCCCTCATAGCCCTGCCTTTTCTAAGTTGGGACAGGCGGGATGGTCGGCATCCATTGCACACTGACAGAGCATAGTGAGTAACCCATTACCTTTAGCGTACTGAGTAAGCTCTGCGGGGCTCATCATGATTTATGTATTTTATCATCTCTATCCTCCCATTTTACCGGATAATTTTAGGGCTTGAGCCCAAAAATGAAGTAGGTACAATGTACAATTGGATCACACCACAGGAAATAATTAAATTCAAAATCTATCACTATTGAAAATTTTTTGAGAGTCACGGAAGTCTTAGATTAAGCATATATTTGGGTTTTCCCTTCACTCATGTCTATATGATATTATCAACAGTTTGGATGATAAATAAATATAACTGTGGGGGCCTAGCAAGGTTTCAACTGTGAAAATCATTATCTCTATCATTTCGTGTGGTGGTCCACTTGGTTTTTGGATATGCTTCAATTTCAGGTTGAATACCTTAGAAGGAAAAACGGATGAACAGCACGGTTAGACCATGAACACTAGGTGGGCTCAGCAGGGAAAGCGACGAGAATGCCAATAGCTTAAAATTGACGCCGTCAATGTCAAATTGTACCTGCTGGCTCCATATTTCAATGCAGAGGACGGTATGATGCCACGTTGTACTTGCACATATTTCAACTCATCATGATTAAATGATCCACGTGCAAGCTACATATGATCCACGTACTTCTTTGTATTTTATTTTTTCTTATTTTTATTCCTTTTATTGATTTTTTAAGCCAGTGGGACCCTTGGTGAATATAACAAAACCCAAACATTAATTTTGAACATGCCAAAACAACCCTGGCCCCTGGCACGTGATACAAAGTACCTTGAAGAAGAGACTTAAACATCCAACTTTCCCATCGGACCAATGTTTCAATTGTGGTGGGACACAAGACGTGAAGAGAGTGGAGTCCTCCACGCATCCGTGCATCTCCCGTGGTGAGACGGTTCCATCTCCCTCGCTCACATTTTTATTTTTCTGTACGTGTAAAGGTCCTAGTTTCTATAATACTGCCACAAAATAATTTAAAAATACAGATGAACGGTGTAGATATATAATCAGTACATTAAGGTAGCCCCATCACAATATTAGTTGAGACAGGTGCACACCTAATCCATTTCACTCCCTCGCTGAGAGAGATTCCAGCTGGCTGAGGTCACACTAGAATAAGGTAAGTGATCCCAGCATGTGGAGCCCACCTCAATGTTGGTTAGAAATTCACTCCATTCATCAGTTTCTCCAGATCTTGTTAACACATGAGATCAAACATCAGCTGCTTGCTGTTTGAACCTTCCTGTGCTCCACCTAAATGGTTATATGCAATCCAATCCGTCCATAAAATGGCACAACTGTTTATAAGGTCATTACCATTAGAATGCATTGAAATAACAAAAATATTAACCTGATCTCTAGTGTTTTATATTGTGGGGTCTACTTCAGACCTTGAGCTACCTCATTTTTGGGCTGTACAGTTTTTTGACAAGCACCGTAGTGCCACCACATATTACAACCAAGATGCTTAAAGCCGGACGCGGTTTGGCTAGTGAGGCTGGCTAGCTGGATGGTGGTCAGTTCTCTGGGGGCTCACCATGATGTATGTGTTCAATCCACACCATTCATCCATTTTTAAAGATCATTTTAGAGTTTGATCCAAAAGATTAGGTAGATCTAAAACTCCAGTTGACCACACCACGGGAAAACACTAGTGATTAAATGTCCAACATTTAAAACCTACTAAGGCCCACTGTAATGTTTATTTTAACATCCAAACTATTGATGTCATATAAACCTGGATGAAGGGAAAAAAAGAAACATCCGATTGATCCAAAACTTTTGTAGCCTGCAATAAGTTTTTAATAGTGAGCACTCAATCAACACCGTGTGGTCCACTAGAGACTTGCATCTAGAGGTGGACATCGAGCCCAGTCGAGTTGAGGTGGGCCAAGCTCGGCTCGGCTTGTCCATGATGTACTAGAGCTCAACAATGAAGCTTAGCTTGTTTGCCAAAGCTGTCAAGTCAAGTTCTAGTCGAGTCGAGTTTACCTTTAGTCGAGCTCAAGCTTATTCGATAAGAGCGTAATAGATTTTGTTCTTGATCCTCCTCCATTGATTAAAAATTCAAAAATCTTAAGAGAATCAAAGCAAAACCCGATAAAAAAACCGAACAAAGCTCCGAATCAGATGGAAAAACCTGTAAGAACCAATCTGTTCTTGATCTTCTTCCACCAGCAGAAATCCAAGTACTAGAAAAGAAACAGAGCAGAGCACAGATAAAAAATTCAAGTAAAGAGCTCTAGCTAATCAGATCATTGAATTTCCTTGAAGCTCTAACAAATCTGAGAAAAACCCATCTCGAATTTCTTGGGTTTCTCGCTCAAAAAATAAATCTCAAGAGATTAAAATCATACTATTGTGGAGCTGAAATGAAAACTGATAGTGGTGATTCGGACGAGCGTGCAGTTGGCAGTGGGTAGAGAAAGAGAAGAAAGGGAAAAGAAAAGAGAGTGCATGGGATTGGGTAGAGACTCTAGGATTTTTATTTTTATTTTAAAGTTTAAACTTAAAACATATATATATATATATATATATATATATATATATATATATATATATATATATATATATATATATATATATATATATATATATATATATATAAAATATTTATTAATTGAGCTTGAGTTTGAGCTTCGAGTCGAGCCGAGTTCGAGTCGAGTTGAGTTGAAATGCCCCCTGGTCGAACTTGGCTTGAACTCAACTCAAGCTTCAAATAATTGGCTTGGCTCGGCTTGAATCGGCCATTCGAGCCGAGTCAATCCGAGCTAACTCGAGTCGAGTCAAGTGAGTTTTTCGAGCTAGCTCGACTCATGAATAGCCCTACTTGCATCTCTCTCTTTTTTAAGCTCATATAATAAAATGATCTGAAAACAGGAAGTGAATTGGCTGGTGTACCACATACCAGTTATATAGTTGTTGTAGGTACGTGTTATGACAGGATGAGCACTGACGCTCCTCGAGCTTCAAGTTGTACGAACGGTTCAAAGGAGATCAAAGTTACATGGGCCTACAGTGATGTATTTATTATATCTACCCTGTTCATCTATTTTTAGAGATCATTTTAAAGCATTTTCTAAAAAATGAATCATATCCAAAGATCATCTGGGCCACACCACAAATAGCAGCAAAGATAATGATTTTCACCGTTAAAAAATTTCTAGGGCCCACCGTAACATTTATTTTCTATCCAATATATTCATAAGGTCACAGAGACATGAATTAAGAGGGAAAACAAATTTCGTATTGATCCAAAACTTCTGTAACCTCAAAAAAGGTTTTAATTGTAGACGTTCAATCCTCCACTGCGTTTTGGAGTGCGGTCCACTTGGTAGTTAGACCTGTCTTACATTTCTTCTCAAACTTTAAGATGAGCTCGCCAAATGGATGGGCAGTTTCGATATAACACATACCTTATGATCAGACCCACAAATCTTGCTAGCAGCTATATAACTGGTGTGAGGTACACCAGCTAATCCGCTTCCCTGAAAAAATAGACGGTTGGCATGGACGAAACATAGAAATCATGGTGACATGTGTTGGCATCAACGGACGGTGGCATTTTTGCCATTTTCACCATTCTCGACTCAGCTTGGCCATTGGCTGACCTCGGCTCAATTCGATCAGCAACTCAAGCCGAGTTCGAGCCAAGATTGAGTCGAGTTCGCTATTGAGGCATTTCCACAAACACTTGTACTGCACCTTAAAAATACCTTTCTTTCACAAACAAAAGCACTGATTTTATAGGTATTTTATCAAACACCTTCTAAACAACATAAAAACCAAGAAAATCCAAGAAAAAAAATGGTATTTATTTCATGTATATACTTTCCTTGCCACCGGTCACACTTTGTTGAGCCATTTTATCAAACACTTCATGAGCAACATCAATGATAAAGTAACTAAGTCACCAAATTGGTTCAATTCGAACTGGATTCAAGTTGGATTCGATCCGAGATGAGTTGAGCTAGGGCTGCTCGAACTCAGTTGAAACTCATATTCCAGTTCAAATAATCAGCTTGACTTGGCTTGAACTCAGCTTCGAACTTGGGCAAATCGAGCCTTTTTAGTTGAGTCGAGCGCTAACCGAGCTGCTTCGGCTCGTGGACACCCCTAGTTTCACCCGATGTCAGGGCCATTTTTGTAGAAGTCTCTTTTTTAAATTTTGTCGACTAACGTTAACGCTGCTGACGTGGGCCAATGAGAAGCAACGGCAGAAGTGCTCCATGCGGGTATTGAGTTACTCATAGGCAATTCGCTTCCATACCAAGGTGGTTTAAATTGGGCGCGGATTGGTTGGTCAGCATTGACACTGAAGTGGCACCATCACGCCCTATGGCCCCACCATAATGCATGTGTTGTATTCATACTGTCCAACCATTTGTAGAGAATATTTTATGGCATTATAAAGAGAATGAGATAGATATAAATTTCAAGTGGCCTCACTACAAAAAATTATAAGAGCAGTCACACTCACTGTTGAAACATTTATAGGGCTCACCATGATGTATTCTTCAGATACAACCTATTCATAAGTTAACATAGAGATAGATACAGTGAAAACAAATATATCAGCTTGATCAGAAACTATCGTGGCCTTTAAGAAGTTTTGAATGGTGGATGTCACTGTCCCTACTATTTTTTATGGTGGGGTCCACTTGAACTTTAAATCTATCTCATTCTCTTTATAATGTCATAAAACAATCTCTACAAATAGTTGGACGGTATAGATACAACACATGCATCATAGTGAGGTCTACAGAGCTTGGTGATGTTACTTCAGAAGCGACATGGCCACTGACCTTTTCAGTATTCAACCCGTGCGGGTTATATATATATATATATATATATATATATATATATATATATATATATATATATATATATATATATATATCTCAATGATAGATAATTGGAAAATCCATTGCAACAAAATTATTTAGTAAAATTTTCACATAAATATTGGAGTATTTACCGCAATACTTGGCACTCTAGCAATCATTTGTTTCAAACAAAATATTTGAAAAGAGAGATTACTATCAAATAAAATATTTTAAAATAAACCTAATTAAATAAGATATCTTAAAATGGCGCATCTTAAATGTGACTGCTAGCCCTAGGCCTTATTAGTGGAAGCTTGGCCTATTTCCCGTGGTAGTGGCATGCCCCCGTAATGAAAAAGGTGAAAATGTCTCTTATGTGAAAAAAAAAACAAAAAAACGCTTTATATTCTTCACTTTCAACCACACCTATGGTACATGGATGTGATGCTTTTTCATTGAAACACAAAGAATAGACAGGCTTCGAGGAGCTCATATCAATTTATAGACTGTTTTCACACCATTAATTCTTCCATTTCAAATATCACTTGAGGGTATAAGCCCAACAGATGAGACAGATCGGAGCCTCAAGTGGACCACACTGACCCACAGTTGAAATGGCCCACCCTAATGTTTATTTACTATGTTAATGCTTTTTCATTGAAACACTAATGGGTACCATCCTAAGCTCCGAATATGCACCGAGGAGCCCATGTTGGTGTAAGGGTTTTGACATATCATTTAACGATATAAGCACAGAAGATGAGAAAGATGTAAGGCCAAAGTGGGCCACACCAAGGTAAGAAGCATTTATAATGGTTGGAGCTGACCGTTGAAACTATTCACAGGCCCACCCTGATGTTTATTTGACATGTAACCTTTTTATAAGTTCACGTAGATGAAGGGAAAAATATAAATATCACCATTGATCAAAACTTCCAAAGCTCTTAAGATGCTTTTAATGGTGGCCATTTAATCCCCTACTATGTGATTCACTTGAGCATTGGATCTGCTTTATTTTTGAGCTTACACCCTTAAAATGATATGGAAAAATGACAGATGGTGTGGATAAAATCTATAAATCATGGTGGGTCCCTCAAGCCCTGCCTTTTCCAAGTTGGGATAGGTGGGGTGGTCGGCATCCATTGCACACTTACCGGTCATGGCAATAGTTTAACGAAAGCGGATTGCATAGTAACTCATTATGCTTAGCGTAGCGTAATGAGTAAACTCTATGAAGTCGACCATAATATATGTATTTTATCCACTCTGTCCTTTCATTTTGTCGGATAATTTTGAGGGCTTGAGCTCAAAAAAGAAGTATATACAATGTTCAAATGGACTATGTTGATGTTATTTTTTGTAAGCGGATTGCTTTACTCGCAGAGCCCATCCTTTGCCTGCACGATATCAAACACAAAGGGTACCCTGGTTAGAGCTGGGGAATCTTCAATGCTTAAGTCAGTTTTCTGATCAATGGCAAAGGATTTTTAGGATTTTGTGTTGTGTACCTTCTTCCGTAGAGGACTTGGGCATTTATAGATCTGAAGAATTCTTATCGTACGAAGATTCTTCTCCTTAATATTCGGAGATTTGATCCTTTCAACTAATTTCGCCCGATCCTGAGAATCTCGGGATCTGACACCCGTATTTTCAGATTTTCGGGGTGACGTTTATACTCACACCACTTTTTCCTGTCTTGGCTCGACCGTTATCGACTTTGAGAGAGTCTCGGTCGGCTTAAGAGAATAAGTTTTCTGCCTCCTCATGGATGGAATAGTCTCGGTGTTTATCCGTCATCCTTCCTTATTCCGTGGCCAATGGAACTAACTTACTAGGTCGGTTTTACTCTCTCGGTCGAACGACTTTTAACTTACTCTACCTTCTGTAGGCTTACGCAGACGCAGTTATCTCTCCGACCGAGTAACTTAAGTCGTCTCACGCTTATGCCTCTTGGCCTTATCCATTACTCCCTCGGCTCCAATCATTGTCTCGAACTCTTCAGGCAGCGTCAGCAGAGCTGACCTACTTCATATCCGAGTCTCCGGACTTAACATATTTTTTCCCAACAGTGAACCCCCCTTACTTCTTGTGTCGTTCTCGACACCAAGGAGTAATGAGTTTTTAGGTCGGTTGGCATCAGAGTCCGAGGTCATGATGAGACATTTAATACCTTTTGCATCGTCCCTAATATATGACGGTGCGTCTCTCGAGGTCACACGTGCGGCCAGTCGTCATGTCGTTTGGACGCGTGACGAAGGCATTACTGTCATCAGTCGGCGTGCGCCACGTGTCAAGCGGGGGAGTCGAAGTAAGCGTCGTTTTCCCTCTTCATTAAATGCCCCTGCCACGTGGCAAGGTTATGAAAGGATTGGGCGGGAGGCACGTGCGAATTTCATTTTCGCCTCTCGCTCTTCCGCTTCCCCTACTTTCCTGCGATTTTTCCTTCTTCTTTTTCCTACACTGTTGTTTTCTTCTCCGTCACCTTCTTTCGCGTCCGTCGCTACCATCTCCGGTGAGTTCTTTTCCTCCCTTTCTATAAACGTTAATGGCTGCGCGCGGCTCCCAGAGCCCCCGGGAAGGAACTTCCGGAGATGAGGGTGTGTCCCAACGTTTCTGAAATGTTACGGAACCACCCTCTCTATTAGCAGAAATCGCTGTTGATGCGAATGCCGCCTTTTGCGATGATAGGAGGGCCGCTGAAACATCGGCTGAGCGTCCCACTCCAGCAGGCCCTTCTCACGATGGGTCTTCTCTAGTAACCCGTCCAGGGAGACACAATCCAGTAGAGGATTTGCTGAAAGAAGAAGAAGGGGAAGAGGACATAATCATTGCTGGGGAGGCTGTTGTCCCGGATCCTATAAACCAGCCTGTAGAGGCTTCTTAATCCTTTTCCAAGGGAGAAGGAGCCGAAGACGATCCGAGTGGTCTTGTTTCCTCGGTTTTAACTGATTTCGACCTAAACCAAATCCGAGCTGGGTTGCATGTCCCAGACTCGGTTATACTTCGTCTTTCTCGTCCAGATGATCTACCCGACCATCCCCCTGTGGGGATGGTCGCGATTTTTTAAGTCGTGATGCAATGTGGCTTGTGCTTGCCACTCCAGCACATTGCTCGAGATTTCTTATCCCGCGTTAAACTTGTCCCCGGTCAGATTATTCTAAACGGGTGAAGGAATTTATTTGGGTACGCTGTGCTATGGGCCGAGCTAGAGCAGCCCTCACTAACAGTCAAGGAATTCCTCTACCTGTATCAAATGAGACCAAACCCAAATTTTTCTGGCCTATACTTCCTGAGTGCATGGAGAGGCAAATGTGGGTCTCTCATAATCGACCCGCCAACTTCTAACAAGCATTGGAAGGAGAAGTAGTTTTGGGCGTGTAGACAATGGGAGTCGGCAGATCCGTGGCCGTATGAACCTCGAGTCTCTCGCTCGTTTCGGAAAGCAGGTGACTCGGTGACTCGGCTTGATACCCCTTGTACCTCTACATTGTCTTGCATTGATCCTAACCTCATGATGTTTTGCAGATATCTTGAAGGAGAGGGGAAAGCTCAGACCCAATGACCTTGCTCGGATCAAGGAACTAGAGAAGCTAAAGGCTGAGGACCGATCTTGGAAGCTACTGCTACAATCCGAACATCTTCATCTTGCGGGTTTAGATTCATTTGTATCGGGTAATTCATCCCACACTGCTTCATTCTCTCGGTTCCTTGTCTGACCCACCTTCATTCTTCTTTTCAGATCTTCCCGAGGCTCGGCCATATCTTAAGCCGGCTTCCGCTAGCATGGCCGAATCTCGTCGGTCCCTAAAGCTGATCTCCAAGGTAAAAGCTCCTCCAAGGTCGGCTCTCTTGTCAGGGTCTCGGCCTTCGAAGCAAAAGAAGACCGCTACAACGACAAAGGAGCCAGCTGCCCCATCTGCTCATGTTCCAGCCGCCCCACAGGTAGTTGTGCTTTCCAACCCCGATGAGAGGGCAGAAGAAGCAGAGGCGTTCTTCCTGTGTCTCAGTCGGCTCTTGAGCCAGGACCTGTTGTAGAGGAGGTCCCGAGATAGAGAGAGGGATCATGTGGATACTCCTCGAGAGGGGAGATGACTCAATAGGAGTTGTCACCCTTCCATAAAGCCATCTCACGGATGATCCCTTGGGCCATCGCTCACGGGAGCGAGAAGGATTTTGCTACCTTCTACAATGCCCCGACTCTGCAGACTCTAGGGCATATGGCGAGGCTACTTTTTGAGGTAAAATCTCTTCTTTTTATTTCTCTGTTACTTCTGATTAGGACCCTTGCTGCAACTTACTATCTCCCGTTTGCAGTTGGCCCCATGCATTGTCAAGGCCTGCTCGGAGTTGTTTGCTGCTCAGAAACTTGCAGCTGAGGAGGAGACAGCTAAGAGAATTGCGGCCGAGGCTGAGGGATGCTGAGAGATTGCCGAAGGCCGCATCGGCATTATGACTGACGACTTGTCAGTCCCCAGGAAGTCGACCGAGGATGCGAGGATGATTCTTGAAGGTGCCAAAACTGACAATGCTCATTTGACCTCGCTTCTAAAGGAGGCTGAGGAAAAGCATTAACATCTTCTTCAGATTCATAGAGCTTGAGAGAGTACTCTCGCTCGGGCTAGGGCCGACGCTGCGGTTCTCATCCAGGAAGCACGAGAGGAGGCCCGCCGAGCCAAGGAGGCACAGGACTGAGCCGTAGACGTCTTCCTTGAGTCTTCGAAGTTTGAAGAAGAAAGGGAGCGTCTTTATCAAGGTGGTTACAGGGCCTGCATTCTGGAGATGAGGTCTTCCTTGCCTGACCTTGACCTCTCCGCTTTTGAAGCTGATAGTCCAGAGGCAGAGGCTGCTGGTGCTGATGCTGCCGACGGAGAAGCTCATGCTGCGGATGCTGCTGCTGAGGAGGCCAGTCTCTCTGGGACTGCTTAAGGAGCGGTTCACAACCGAGGGAGATTACTCTCTCTGTCGAAAGTAGTGTCGTCCTTCGCTCATATAGTTTTAACAGAGTTTGATGTAATCCGATGTAAAGTACTTAGAAAAAATGAAAACTTTCAGTTTTATTAAAATGACTTTGTTTACATTTCTTTTTCATTCTCTTTTAGCACCTTCTGTTCTGTCTTAAGGATAATAGATCTTGAGATGCTCGACATTCTAAGGGTGAGGCAACAGTTGCCCATTTAGGTCTTTCAGCCGATACGTTCCAAGGCGGATGGTGCTCGAGACAACATAAGGCCCTTCCCAATTGGGTTCCAATATGGCCGCACCAACTTCCTTTGTATTCGGAAACATTTTTCAGAGGACTATGTCCCCGGCTCGAAATCGTCTAACTCTGACTCGGTTGTTGTAAAATTGAGACACTTGCCTCTGCCGTGCCATTGTTTGTAGTCGAGCTTTTTCTCTTTTCTCTTCCAGCAAGTCGAGCCCGAGCGATAAGAGTTCGTCATTCTCCTGTTCGTTGAACATGTCGATTCGGGCTGAACTTATACCGATCTCGACCGGGGCAACCGCTTCCGAGCCATAACAGAGGGAGAAGGGAGTCTCTCCCGTGGCAGTTCGTGCTGTAGTTCGATAAGCCTACAATATATTTGAAAGTTCTTCGGCCCATTCTCCTTTTGCTCCATCGAGCTTCGTTCGGAGATGCTGCTTTATACTCTTATTAACAGCCCCGACCTGCCATCATCTCGCGCCCGATCATCTTTTCGCTTCTTCCCTCCGGCTGAGTCCACTTTTTTCTTGGCCGATTCTTTACTCGAGGGTTTCGAGTTCTGCACTTTCTCGCGGAGGAGCCGCATTTCTTCGACGTCTGCGTATTTGTATGAACGAGCCATAAACTCCCCAGGGTCTCGGACGGATTCTTGTCCAAAGACGTCAAAAAAGGCTTATCTCTCACCCCTTGCATGAGTGCGTTAAGCGCTGTCTCCTCCGAGTGTTTTCGAACCTGCAGAGATTCGAAATTAAAACGCTTGATGTAATCTTTCAGCAGTTCTCCTTCCTTTTGAACTATGTTGTTTATGTGTGCGGGTGGCTTTAGCTTTTTCTTTCTGCCGATGAAGTTGTTGAGGAAGGCGTCAATGAGTTCTATAAATTAACTGATTGACTTCGGTTTTAATTATTTGCACCAGAGCCGAGCTACATCGGTTAACGTGAGAGAGAAGGCTCGACACATAACAGTGTCCGAGGCATCATGCAACTCCATATAGGTTTTGAAGCATTCAATATACTTGGTCGGATCGATTTTTCTAAAAAAGGAGTTATTTGAGGTAAACGAAACCTCTTCGGTAACCGAGCTTGCATTACTTCGTCCACAAATGGAGAAACTTTTGTCTCGAATTTTATCGGGTATATGCTCTGACCATGCTTCATGTCTGTCATCTTTCTTGTCATCTCTTCCCGAACTTCTTTTTTGAAGTCTTGGATATCGGCTCTCCAAGGTTCCACGCTCTCAATTGGTTCTTCTATGGGAAGCTGACTTCACCTCCTCTGATCTATTTTATGTCACAAATCAGAGGGGGGCAAAACGCTGTCGGCGAACGAGCCAGTGTTGGTTGACTCAGACCTTGATGCTGACTAAGCTCTTGAGGCCACTGCGGAGCAGTAGGCTATGCTACAGACGCTGGTGAGAGACCCTACGCTGGCTCGTGACGCTGCTACATCTGCTGATTACATAATTGTTCCAACATGTGTTTCATAACAGCCATCTCGGAACGCATCTCTTAGACTTCTCGATCCAATTGTGCATTCCCTTGGTTCTGCTGGCTGGTAGTCGCAGCAGATGCTGCAGGCGGTGCTGCCGGTAGTACCGCTGGGGGAGCTCCTTGAGTTATGCTGGCGGTGGCTTCTCCCGCTTCATCTTGATCCACTTTTCTAGTTCTTGCCATTCAATAGAGCGTAAGAAATAACTTTTTGCCCGCTTCCCATAGACGGCGTCAAGCTGTTGATGTTGTTTTTTGTAAGCAGATTGCTTTACTTGCTCAGACCGTCCTTTGCCTGCATGATATCAAACACAAAGGGTACCCTGGCTAGAGCCGGGGAATCTCCGATGCTTAAGTCAGTTTTCTGATCAATGGCAAAGGATTTTTAGGGTTTTGTGTTGCGTACCTTCTTCCGTAGAGGACTTGGGCATTTATAGATCTAAAGAATTCTTATCGTACGAGGATTCTTCTCCTTAATATTCGGAGATTTGATCCTTTCAATTGATTTCGTCCGATCCCGAGAACCTCGGGATCGGACACCCGTATTTCTAAATTTTTTGGCCGACGTTTATACTCACACCATTTTTCCCTGTCTTGGCTCGACCGTTACCAACTCTGAGAGAGTCTCGATCGGCTTAAGAGAATAAGTTTTCTACCTCCTCACGGATGGAATAGTCTCGGTGTTTACCCGTCATCCTTCTTTATTCTGTGGCCGACGGAACCAACTTACTAGGTTGGTTTTACTCTCTTGGTCGGACGGCTTTTAACTTACTCAGCCTTCTGTAGGCTTACGCAGACGCAGTTATCTCTCCGACTGAGTAACTTAAGTCGTCTCACGCTTATGCCTTTTGGCCTTATCCATTACTCCCTCGGCTCCAACCATTGTCTCGGACTCTTCAGGCAGTGTCAGCAGAGCCGACCTACTTCATATCCGAGTCTCCGGACTTAACATATTTTTTCCTAACAGACTACATTATGGGAAACAATTGAAATCAAAATTCATCACTATGAAAACTTTTTGGGAGCTATTTAAGTTTTGTATTAAGCTTATATTTGCATTTTTCCCGCACCCATCACCCATGTCTATATGATATTATCAACAGTTTGGATGGTAAATAAACATGACTATGTGGCCTAGCAAGGTTTCAACTGTAGAAATCATTCTCTCTATTATTCTGTGTGGTATGATCTACCTGATCTTTAGGTTCAACACCTTATATTAGATGAAAAAAAAAGGCGGACAGTGCGGATGGACGACGTACATTCAAGGTGGGCTTAATACGAAAAGAGACGCCGACAATGCCAATAGCTTAAAAATGACGCGGTCAATGTCAAATTGTACCTGCTTGGCCCATATTTGAATGCAAAGGAGGACGGTGTAAGGCCACATTGCACTTGCCCATCTTTCAACTCACTATGATTAAAATGACCCACATGCAATTTATACGTGCTCCACGTACTTCTTTGTATTATTTTTTAAATTTCTTTTATTTATTTTTTAAGCCAGTGACCGATTGATGAACATAACAAACGGGAAAGGATTGGCTAATCCCTTGACAGTAGCCCGGTGGCAGGTGTTCGGTGCTCTGTGGGTCCACCGTGATGTATGTGTATCATGCAAGTTGTTTATCCATTTTTACATATTATTTTAGGACTTTATACCAAAAATAATCTCAGGTGGACCACACCAGGAAAACAATAGTGATTGGATATCCACCATTAAAAATCTCTTAAGGCCCACTGTAAAGTTTATTTGATATCCAAGCTGTTAATTAGGTTGTACTGCCCCTACAGGAAGTTTTTAATGATGAGTGTACAATCAACACTGTGGTCGCTTGAGATTTGTATCTAGGGGTACACATCGAGTCGAACCGAGTGGAGTTGGCCTTAGGTCGAATTTAGCTTGGCTCAGTCCTCGAGCCTGAATGGCCAACTCGGCTCGGTTCGGTCAGTAGCTCGCCCCAGCTCAGGTCGAGTTCGAGGCAAGATCCAGCTGAGTGCGCCATTGAGGCATTTCCACAAACACCTGAACTGCAACTTTAAAATCCCACTGTTTTACAAACAGAGGCAATGGTTTTACAGGTATTTTCTCAAACACCTTCTAAGTAACATAATAACAAAAAAAAAACAAAACAAAGAGAAAAAAATATTTGTCTCATGTACATACCTTCCTTGCCACCTTACCACCAGTCAAACCTTCCTTGCCACCAGTCAAACCATCCTTACCATCAGCCACATTTCATTGAGTCATTTTATCAAACAGTTGGTGAGCAACATCAATGGCAAAGTAACCGAGTCACCAAACTAGTTCGATCCGAGTTCAATTCGAGCTGGATTCGATCCAAGCCGAGCTAGGGCCTACCCGAACTCGACTCGAACTCAGCTTCGAACTGAGTAGAATCAAGCTTTTTCGAGTCAAGTCGAGTGAGCTAACCGCTTAGTTTGTGTACAACCTTATTTGTATTTATTTCATTTTTGGGCTCATACAATAAAATAATCCTAAAAAATGTTAGAATGGAATGGACAAAACACAAACCTCATGATGGGGCCCTGTAACATCTCGAAAATCGGGGGGTCGAGTAAAAACTCCACTCCCGAGTTCCAGAACATCACTTATGCAATATAAATGTGTATGATTGAATGTTATCTGTGTTAGTGTATTAAACATGAGTAGGATTAATCCAAAACATCATATCATACTCTAGAGACCGTTAAATTAGCAAGCGGAAGACTGTGATAGTATGTATAACATATAAAAACTGCTATATGTCTCCAGAGTGTGAACATGTTTACCAGGTTATATACATACATGTATACTCCAAAAGTAAACAAAACGAATATACATGAGTGCTTTAAAGATATAAAATGACAAGTGTCAAGGCATCTAATCAACCTCCCTATAATCCCGTCAATCAAATCACACATAAGGGAGAGATCCTCCTCATCATCATCAAATCCAGCTCCGCCTCGCAGGCCGTGCCATCATCTGCAATCACAATGGGGACTGATGGGTGTTCGGGAACACCATCCCGTAACGTGGGAGTGAGTGATCAACTCAGTGGGATAAGAGAGCAAAGATTAGCATGTTCACAAATCAATCATGCGATAATAGTAAAGCAGTAAATCAAACAATCCTAATACTGTTGTTAATGCAATATGACATGACGTGATGTATGCCTTCACCGACGATCTCCCTCATACGACACCATCTTACGACCGCGGCATGCAATCGACCCTCAAGTGCTTCACATCTTCCAGGCACATGCAATAGTATGGTGATATGATTTTCGAGTTGTTATTAGTCCATTCAAACAGCAGGATTGGAAAACTAAGGTACCTCCCTTATATCAATCCCAACATAGATCCTGTCTAGGGTCGTCACTCCTAGTAATCTCATACGATGTATATTTTGTAGGTCCGTGCAAGGGCTGCCAGGGCTGTTGCTCGCACTCATTGCACCGCTCCCCCATCACCTTATCAATACAGGCCTACTGTACTCTACTGCTACGGAAGGGTCGTCGCCTCCCGTAGACTCAGAATACGCTCGCGGTCACCACAAAGGGCTGTCAGGGCTGTTGCTCGCACTCGTTGCACCGCTCCCCCATCACCTTATCAATGTAGGCCGACAGCAAGAATATAGTGTCCCATACCACCATAATCTGCTCACGAGACTACGTGCTCACTGGTCACTACGGGGAGGTTTGTGGCCCCAGCGTAGGCCGACAGCTCGACCACGGTGTCCCATACCACCATGCCTGACTTATGAGTCTTCGTGGATCAAGGTACTATGGTTAACAGGGTTTACAATGGTAAGTTCAGTACCCTAGGTTCAAGCAGTTATGACTCATACAGGGTGAACATACATCGGCCAGTCAGGTTACTTGACGGGCTCGACTAGCGCGATCACATCTCAAGTCGAACGACATGAAGTGCGTAAAACACTTCGCGAAGCCTAACCACTGCTGCCAACTCCAAACACGATTCGCGTTCATCGACGCGTCGTTCGTGGCCAAGACCAGCCAACCACGAATTCGCTTGGTTACCGACTGCCTAGACTAAGTATAGTCCCAAACACATATGAATTCACATCAGCAAATTATGTAGGAGTATTGGAATTGAAATACAATCATGTGAGCATGTTAACACATGTTATAACATTCAACTTAAGCAAATCTTCAAGCACATACATTTCATGCATAGTATGGAATCATGTACATAGTCAACATGTAGGAAATCATTTATGTCAACATATAAATTGAGAAATCCATCTCAAACTAATTCATAACATTATTTAATTCAATACATACTAATACAAGCATTTATACAAACACATACACTACACACTTAAGTCTACATATAGTATGTCGACCCGAAGTGCGCAATTTGGCGAATCTCTTCGCCAAACTAATTATGCACGTATTCCTAACTTTCTAATGCGACAAAAAACCATGTCAATCACATCAGCGAAATATGAATGTAATCAGTACTTCCTACAAATGACTAAAATGCCCTAAATCTCATATTCTTCGTTGATTTACGAAACAGGAAATGGATAGCATGTTGTACATGTCAAACGGCGATGCCGTCGATAATCTACTATTAAACGACATTGAAAGCGTTGGAAACCGTCAATCAAAGCGTCTAAAATCCTCACCTTGTCTCTTATAAACGTGTGAATTCGAACGGAGCGTATACGCTTCGTCTACGGCGAATAGAGGACTTAATTTACAAGATTTATGAGTTAACAAGCTATGGAACGAAAAGAATCTCAAATCAGCAACTTATTAGGGTATTTTCTTACCTAGAAAAGCGGAGAAATCACCGGCGAAGTGATTGAATCGCGTGGCTTAAGCACGTGTAGCAGGTGGCACGAGCAGCAAGAAATTCTCTCCCACCTTCTCTCACAAACTCTCACCCTTTCTCTCTCCCAATCTAGGGCTTTTTTACAAATTCGGATGGGAGAGAGGAGTGAGGGTTTCAACCCCTTTTATAAGCCTAAAACTGCCCGGAATAGGCTCGGAAACAAAGTTCACTTGATGTTTATCCAAAGCGGGGCTGTTTCGGTCCAAAAGATCATTTCTGATGGTCCCCTGGCCGAATGTGATCGGACTTAAGCTCATGCATACTGGATCTAGCATACATCAAGTTTTCCATCCGGCAGGGTTCGCAGATCGCACGTGGCGGTCTAGTTTCAGTTCAGCGGTCACCGCACGTAGATCAGGTCTGTAAGTCTCATGATATGAAATAGAAATTTTTTCTGATCCGAGGATATAATTTGACTGAATTCTGACGGTCAGAACGCTTAATACTGACACATCAAGTCGTGTGCCAGATTTGAATTTGAAATTCTAATTTTGTCCCTATTCGCACTCTCTTCAGTCCGGGCTCAATGAAATAGCCTGTGATTATCGGTTCGACTTGATTTTTAAAATAATTGTCAAGTCCAGCTAGGCGGTCCTAACGGTCTAAGATAGGAGGTATCGGACTTTCGACGCGCGGTCTAGATCCAATACAAAATTTCAAAGTGGTCCAGAGAACAAACCTGCTTAGAGTTTGGTCCGAGGTTATAGAGTATTATAGAGTCATTAGTTCTACTCACTTTGGGTCTTGTAGAACCTATTTAAAGTGGTCCAAGTTAATTCTACTGAGTATTCAGTTTGGTACTCAACCAAACTCTACCCTAATTATGGCAGAATACGGTTCTAGAGCCATTCTATCCCCCATTTTGGAAACTTCTACGATCATATAATTTTTATTATTTTTCTAGGGGTTCATCATCAAGTTTACCCTAACTTCATCAAATTTCATAAGATTTCGAGTTGTAGAAAAATTCTAAAAATTCTAGAAGCAGCAGCTGTCCAACAAGTGATTATCGGATAGTTTTTCACAATTACCTACTTTAAACTAGATTAAATATTTTATTATATTTTTTACATATTTTTATATAAAACAATACTCATTTATCTTCAATCTGGTTTTTGAATCACTTAAATCGGAGTTATAACGAAGGAGATATGATTTTTTAAAGTTCGAAGAAATGCGCAAGAAAAAAGGTGCAGAAACTCGCTGTACGGACGAGTTCGGCGATGCCATCGCCGGTTTGGCGATGGCATCGCCGACCACTGACCTGTTTGGGATGATTTCTCTGTCTGATATTTGAAATGGGTGTATTTTAGAACCTGGGATGAGTTATTTGACATGCAATAAATGATTTTGGGGTAGGAGAAGCTGATCTATCCAATTAGTCTACTTATTAAGTGAGACTCCAAAAGGTTAATGGTTAAAAATCCTTTTTATTTATTTATTTACTATTCATAGTACTTTTTAGCTTAAGTATTGATCAACATCACCTAAACTTTAAAATTTGTGTCTAATATGAGAACTCCTAGAAAATTTTGAAGGATAAAGTAGTGAAAGGTGAGATTTTCGAAAGAAATAGGGATTTGAGACTTTTGGATTGAGTTTTGAGAAGTTAATCAAGTGTTAGGATTGACCCATTGCCTAAGAACGTCTAACCCCAGGTTGGCAAAAATTTGAGGTGTTACAGGCCCCCACCACCACTAGTCATTGGCTACTTGCGGGGTCACTGGCCAACCCATTTCCCTTAGAGCCAGTAATCCGAATCCTTCCCTCCTTGTGACGGGCGATAGGATCAACGTACAACGGTATTTTCGCCAATTACCTATTTTGACCTAGCGTTAGGGCCATTCTCGTAAAATTTTCTTTTGTAATTTTTCTCATTTGACGTCATCGTTGCTGTCATCATTACTGACGTGCACCAATGAGAAGCGACGGTACAAGTAATCCACTATTCGTCCTACTCGAAGCTCGGGATGAGTGGGCACCCCAGTAAACATGATGGAGAGTAAAAGAATTAAAATTCACAGTGTGAGAGTAGCGAAGTTGGTTAAAACATAAGCAACCGATAAGAATCTATGAGGTAGGTGGTATACGATATTTGCAACAGTCCTAAATACAGCGACCGTCGTAATAAGTACTGTTGAGGCCAAAATCTGGTCGGTTCTCCCCCAGTTTCTCGAACCACAGACCACTTCAGCGTCTGGACCCTGCACAGTGAGAACAAACAAAGGAGACCTTGGCTAAGTCAGGGGACTCTCCGATGCCTAAGTCAGGTCAAGGGAATAGGGAACTCGGAAGATGAAGGCAGCTCCGACAGCGGTGGAGATGTTGAGGGATGCACCTCGGTTGAAGATTACTCGAAAGAAGCAGGTTTTCCCTCGTGAGGGGGGACCTGCTGTCACACTGGCCGTTGCAACTCCTACTCCGAGGCTCGTCGATACCATGCTTGCAGTGCTTTCCCCACCGTAGGCGTCAGAGGCAGCGCTGGCTTCAATGCTTCCCAGCACGGCCGTGATCCCAGTAGCAGCTTTGCTCCCGGTGCTTACCGATAAGACCATGACCCCTGCGGCAACCCCTTCCCCGGTGCTTGTCGATACGACTATGGCCGGTGGCCCAGCAGTCGTGACTTCTCTCCCTCCCACCGTCATTCCTCCCACCGTGGAGGCTTCTCCTGTAGCCCTCGAGCCTCCCATTGTTGTCCCTTCTTCTTCAGAATGGGAGGAGGTCATTAGAATGGTCGACAATATGCTTTCCCCTCCTGAGGCTGGGGACGGTTTCCGCTCCGAGGACTAGACCTCGGCTGGTAGTAGGATTGGGGCTAAGTTGACCGTAGCGTCAACCCAAGTGGGGACGAGCGGCGGGAGATTTAAGTTGGTCTATCATCTGGCCTGTCTAACTCAGTGGGCCGCCAAACATGCTCCCAAGGAAGACATATCTCGCCTCTTCGGCAAGTCGGATAGTTCTTTTGAATGATATGGCTTCCGTGTTTTACTCGGTACGCTCTTGAGAGGATCCCCTTGCATTTTTCTTTTTCTTTTTTATACTGATACTCGTTTCTCGCTTAGTCCGTCCCGAAATTACTTTCGACCTCAGAGAAAGCACGGGAGCATGAGAGGAGGAAGGTCGAGCTCGAGGCTCTCAAGGTCGAGATGACGGCCTTACGAAATGAGTTCGCCCTTTTGAGGTCCGAGCAGGGCGAGTTGCATCAGCAGTTTTCGGACGAGAGGGCTAGAAGAAGTCGGTTGCAAGGGGTTGTGGTTCACCTGGAAGCCAGGGAGTTGTTGCTGCAGGAGAGGGCGGACAACTTCAAAGCCTGCAGCTATGCTACGACCGTCGAGCTGACCCGCGCCAAGGCTCACGCAGATTCATTGGCCAAGGAGACAACTCGGCTAGGTGAAGCCTTGGAACGGACTAAAGTCGAGGCGGCTGAAGAGCGGAGTCAAGCCATTGCCCAGGCGGTGGAGGCTCAGCGATCTGAGGATGAGGTCTTACTAGCAGCGGTTGTTGCTACCACAATTGATGACTTCAAGACCTCCAAGGAGACAGACATCGAGGCTGTAAAATTTTACGACCGCGGTTTCGATGCTTGTATCGAAGCAGTCTTGGATCTATACTCAAACCTCGACCTTGATCCTCTGCTGCTTGAGGATCTCGAAGACGCTCCTGCCAAAGCCGCCCGCTCGGATCAAGCCCCCGACTCCCAGACACCTCCACCCGTATGAAGACTTATCTTTTCCCCCCTCCTTTTTTTTTAAACAACTGATGTATTTTTTACGCTTTTGAGGAGGGTAAATGAATAAAGAATATTTCTGATGATGGTTACTATTCGACTAAGTTCATTTGTTGTCATGTTGATTTATTCTGAGATATAGTTGAGCTAACCTATTATCGGGTTAACTCCTTTCATTATCATTTAGTTGACTTTCTGAGCCTCCTCGGCTCAAGTTATAGTCGAGTCCGATCTCTTATGGGACTCGGCTCATCGCACGATTAGTGAGGGCCTTCCATTTCATCAGTCGTATGGTGAGCCGAGGTCTCCATTGGAGAGTCGGGGCATCGTTAGGCTTTCTCCTTGACTTGAGGGAATGCTTTGTCAAAACTGTGATTAGGTCCCGACTCCTTCTTTAAAGAATTGGACCATCGCATTTGCGCTCGTATTAATTAGGCTATTTAGTAGACATTTGTGTAGAAGCAGAATCAAGATTTTTATTGTAAGCCTTAAAGGCTGGTCGCACCGAGGCGTACATTTTATTGGAGGTCTTAAAGGCTAGCTTACTACTAATAGTAGATCTTTAGGTACTCGGCGTTCCATGGATGAGGGAGCTACCTACCCTCGAGGTCTTCTAGATGTTAGGATCCCAGTTTGGTAGATCGGTCCACACGATATGGTCCTTCCCAATTAGGCCCAAGTGCCCCTACTCTCGGTTCGGCTGTATTCTGAAAAACCCAACGGAGGACTAAGTCCTCAGGGCAGAAACACTTGACCTTAACCTTTGAGTTGCAGAAACGTGCTACTTGTTGATGCTGAGCCGCTACTCGGAGCTTGAAGATATCTCGTACTTCCTCAAGTAAATCCAAATTGGCAGCGATCTACTCGGAGTTTTGATTTTTTTGATAGTTCCCTACTCGTGCCATAGGGAGGCCGATTTCTATTGGCACCATTGCTTTCAAGCCGTAAGATAACCAAAATAGGATTTCCCCCATTGAGGACTGGCCTGTAGTCCGGTAGGCCCAAAGGACAAATGAGAGCTTCTCGGCCCAGTTATCCTTTGCCTTTTCTAGCTTCGTTTTGAGATGGTGCTTGATGATTTTGTTGACTGCTTTCACCTGTCCATTTGACTGCGGGTGTCGAGGTAATGAATAAGCATTCGTGATGCCAAGTCCCTGACATATATCACGAAACTTGTCATTATCGAACTGTCGGTCGTTGTCCGATACGATGGTTCGCCAGATTCTAAACTGGTAGATAATATTTTTCCATACGAAATCAATCACTTTCCGCTCTGTGATCTTTGCGACAGGTTCGGCCTCGGCCCACTTGGTAAAGTAGTCGACTGCGACTATGGCGAACTTGACTTGTCCCTTCCCTGTGGGCAAAGGACCGATGATGTCGATTCTCCATTGAGCGAATGGCCATGGCCCGCTCATAGGAGTCATTTCTTCTGCTGGTTGCCTCGTTACTGGTCCATAATGTTAAGATTTATCGTACTTTCCGACGTAATCCTTTAAATCTTATTTGAGGGTTGGCTAGAAGTATCCTTGACGGAGTATTTTCGAGGCCAAGGCTCGGCCGCCAGAATGGTTTCCACAGATTCCTTCATGAATTTCGCGAATCACGTAGTCAGCTTCGTCCGGTCGGAGGCATCTGAGGTAAGGCTAGGAATGTCCCTTCTTATATAGCACTCTGTCCAGTATAATGTATCAAGCTGCTCTGACTCTAAGTCACCTTACCTCTAGTTTATCCGAGGGGATCTCGCCGGATGAAAAATAATTGAAAATTGGGTCCATACAGCTCGAAATAGCTTGAACAGGTTTGACTTCCTCCACTTTGCCAATACTCGGATGTTCAACGAATTCGATAGGAATAAACCATGGGATTGTTCCTTCAAAGGCCGAGGTGAGTCTTGCCAGGGCGTCTACCCCTGCATTTTCTGTTCTAGGGATTTGCCGGATAACACAACTCCAGAATTTTACAATAAGTTTCCTTGCCTCTTCGAGGTAGGCAATCATTCTGGCTTCCTTGGCTTCATATTCTGAGGAGATGTGATTTACAACCAGCTGCGAGTCGCATCGGACCTGAAGAGTCTAAATGCCCAGGCTTGCAGCTAGCATGAGTCCGGCTAACGCCTCATATTCCGCCTCGATATTTGAAGCTTTGAATCCGAGCCTGATCGCATACTAGATTGTTGTTGAATCGGGTGCGACCAGGACTACTCCGGCCCCTACTCTTTTGACGTTGGATGACCCGTCAATGCAGAGGACCCATCCCAAGTCCGACACTGCCTCTTGGTTATTCATGGGGACAAAAGGAGTCACCTTGCCTTCTGTGTTGATTTGTTCTGAACTTAGAGTTGTAAACTCAGCGATGAAGTCGACCAGAGCTTGGCCATTGATTGCCGACCTCACGCGAAATTGGATGTTAAACTCTCCAAGCTCGATAGCCCATTTGGTCATCTGACCTGAAACCTCGGGTCTTTGGAGAACTTGTCTTAGGGGAGAGTCGGTCAGTACGATGATGGAATGGGCCTGAAAGTATGGCCGTAACCTTCGGGCTGAAACGACAAGGCTAAGTGCTAGCTTTTCCAAAGATAAATATCTTGTCTCCGCAGGCACCATAGCTTTGCTTACATAGTACATGGGGTATTTCTTACTCCCGACTTCTCTGATTAAGGCCAAGCTAACTGTTGAGGCCGAGACCGCGAGGTAGTGGAGTAGGGGCTCTCCTTCTTCAGGCTTGTATAAGAGATGAGGCAAACCCAAATACTGCTTTAACTGTTGGAAAACTTGCTCACATTTCGGTGTCCATTCTGCCTTCTTATGACCCTTTAGCTGCTGAAAGAAGGGGAGACATTTATCCATTGCTCTGAAAATGAAGCGTCGAGCGCCACAATTCTTCCCGTGAGGCACTGTATCTCCTTTACAGTCCGAGGAGAGTTCATGTTGATGAGTGCATTGATCTTGTTCGGGTTGACTTCGATACCTCGCTGGCTGACTTGGAATCTGAGGAACTTTCCGGATCTAACTCCAAATACACACTTGGTGAGATTCAGCTTCATTCGGTATTCTCGGAGGATGTTGAACGTCTCTCCGAGATCTGCAAGATGATCAGATGCCCCGGTACTTTTCACCAGCATGTCATCAACGCATACTTCCATAGTATGCCCGATCTGTTTAGCGAACATCTGTTTCACCAATCTTTTATATGTTGCCCCAGCATTTTTCAGGCCAAATGGCATGACCCGATAACAGTAGAGCTCTTTATCCGCGACAAAGGTAGTCTTCTGCCTGTCTAGGGGATGCATAGCGATCTGATTGTATCCAGAGTAGGCATCTAAGAACGAGAGCAACTCGTGTCTAGCTGTGCTGTCTACCAATTGATCAATTCGAGGTAGAGGAAAACTGTCCTTGAGACATGCCTTATTCAAATTCGAGTAATCCACACAGACCCGCCATTTCCCATTCGATTTCCTGACGAGCACAACATTTGCTATCCAGTCGGGATAGTACACTTCTTCTATAAAATTTACATCGAGCAGGACGGCGACCTCCTCGGTAATGGCTTCATATCGTTCGGCGTCAAATAATATTCTTTTTTATTTCACTGGCTTTTGATCTGGGTCCACATTTAGTCTATGAACTAACACCTCAGGGGAGATCCCTGACATGTCTGCATGCGACCATGCGAAGACGTCGCGGTGTTACCTCAAGAAGGTTAACATTGCGGTTCTCTGCTAGGAATTCAACGATGATCCGAGCTGAACAATTTTACTCGGGTCGGATTCATTGAGGGATACCTTTTCCAGATCTTTCACTGATGAGCTTTCGATTGATTCTCGGGGATCCAAGACACCCATGACGAGTGCCTGCTTGGCGGCTCCTTTTCTAATCGCTATTGCATAACATCTTTGGGTCTCGCGTTGGTCGCCTTGGAAGTAGCCGATGTCGCCTTCGGCTAAAAACTTCATCATCAGGTGGTAAGTTGAGACAACCGCCCTCATCGCATTGAGGGAGGGTCGGCTCAGGATAATATTATGCACTGAAGGGAATTGACAATCAGAAAGTCCACCAGGAGTGTGACTTGATGCTGCCCCTCCCCCTCTATTATTGGGAGGGAAATGGCTCCTTCGGAGATCACTCTTTCTCCGACAAAGCCATGTAAGAGAGTCTTCACAGGTCGGAGTCGCGACTGTGGGACCCCCATTTTTTCGAAGGCTTCAGAGTATATCACATTGGCCAAACTTTCGGTGTCGATCAGAATGCGATACACCTTATGAATCACTTGGTCATCGTGACCACTGGCGCATCATCGTGTGGATGCTGAATCCCGCGTGCATCATCTTCTGTAAAAGTTAGGCTGCACAGACTAACTCGAAGCTGCTTGCTGGGGCGTTCTGTCAGGTGGACGTGGCGTTCTGACTTAGACCTCTGAGAGTGGGCCTTCCAAGCCCTGTTGGAATCCTCTACCCCGGCTGAGCCTTCAAAAATGGTACGAATTTCGGAAGGCTCTTCTGGGAGGTTATTCGGCTGTTCTTAGTGCCGCTGTTCTCTCCGAGCAGACTTATCTTTTTTTGTATATCTTCACAATTGTGCCTTACGGATGAGGGACTCAATTTCGTCCTTGAAGTCCACACAATCATCTGTATTATGACCGTGGTCCTGGTGAAAGCGACAGAACTTTCGCTTGTCTCGGTGCTCCGGGTCAACTTTCATACAGACTGACCAGTTTAATAGTTTATCTCCCTGAATGTCTAGCAGGATTTGCTCGGCGGTCATATTGAAAGGAGTATAAGAACGAAATTTTCCTTCCGGCCTCCATCTCGGTCGAAGATCGCGGGAAGCGAGGTCGTCTGCCCCCTTATCGGACGGTCGGGACTCTTCGTTCCTGGATCTTTTCCCTTTGCTGGCCGGGTTAGTCACTTGCACGCTCTTGCGAGAGTTAGTAAACTCCTCGGCATTGGTGTACTTTTAAGCTTTTGTCACGAAGTCCGCGAATGTCTTCGGTGGATTTTTTCCTATGGAGAAAGTAAGCCTTCCTTTAAGCCACTAAGTATCGCGGCAAGTGTCATCTTATCATCATAATCCTTGACTTGCAACGCTTCCTCGTTGAAGGGGTGATGTAGTGCTTCAACGATTCTTTTGGACCTTGCTTGATGGTGAGCAGGTGAGTGTTGGGTTTCCGACTTCTCTTATTGCTGATAAACTGGGTAAGGAATAGCTGACTTAATTCCGTAAAGAAATTAATGAAGTTGGGTTTGAGTTGGCGGTACCAATTCCGAGCGGACCCCATGAGGGTGATGAAAAATCTCCTACACATCATCGCGTCCATGGCTGTCTGGATCTGTATCCATGATCGATAGGCTTCTAGATGTTCAGATTGTCTCCGGATCCTGAATACTGGATGACGGGAGGTATCCAAAACCTCTACGGCATTACCTCCTCCATGATAGTGGAGGTGAAGGGAGGTTCGGTCTCTTCCATGATGGCCTGAACTGTAGCTAGGACTATCGACAGTTGCTGCTACTTTTGCAAGGTCAAGAATTTGTTGTTAAGGTCTGCGAACCGTTCTTCCTAGGGATCTCTATTCTTAGCAACAATCTCTGGGGCATCTTCCACCTCTAGGGTCCTCCTTTCCGTCATCCGTTCCAACTAGTGGCGGAGATCGGTAGGAGCCAGAGCTGATGTAATCGAGTTATTCGTAAGAGCCTGAGTGGCAGTATTATGCACCGAGACCCTTACTTACACTGGAGGAGGATTCGAACTTGAAAGCGGCACCCAGGAATGCTGGGGCACTACAGGCCTCATACTCCTCGGCACAAAGTGGGTCTCCACGAACAGTCCTACTGGCTTAGGAATTGGGTTCTCTTGAATTGGGGGTAAATGTGGATCCCTTTGTTGCTTCATTTTATTTATCTCGTCGCGTAGGGCCTGAATCTCATTCTGCATGTCTCGGTATTTGTTCGACCGAGTGTAAGAACGCTGAGATGGTCCTGACGCGGATTTAGCATGAAGCGGTGATGATGATCAAGTTTGTTCATTCGGCTCCGGTTCCACAGATACAGCTTTCTTCTTTCTCGCCATTAAGTCGAAAGAACAGGAACCTGACTTTTAGTATCAGTTTTCCACAGACGACGCCAAAAAAATGTTGAGGCCAAAATCTAGTTGGCTCTCCCCCCAGTTTCTCGAACCGCAGACCACTTCAGCGTCTTGACCCTGCACAGTGAGAACAGACAAAGGAGACCTTGGCTAAGCCGGTGGACCCTTCGATGCCTAAGTCAGGTCAAGGAAATCTAGGTCTAAGTGGACAGTAAAGGAGAGGGCAAGATATCTCATACCCATCTTCCTGGCATCGAGGTCTATTTATACTTGATTATAGAACAGTCTGGATCCGAAAATCTCGGTACGATCAAGGGGATTCCCGGATCATGGAGATACTGCCCATAATCTACTGATCATGCAGCGTATCAGGCGTGTAATGTGTAACTGCGAGCAAAGTTATCGGTCACGTTTGGTTATGGCAGTTTTCACATTCGGCAGATGGAACATTCATCGGCCACGTTTTCATGTATCCGCTCGGCTCGGCTTTGGCTCCCCCATCGTCTACCTTTGCAATTATTTGATCGAGCAAGGTCGGTCTTCGTGCCAAACCATAGGTCCGAACTGACCTTATAGGTCCGTCCCGAAGTGGTAAACGTGTCTGTTCTCCAAGACTCTCTTCGCCCCGGACTTCGGGGCAGAGTATCAGATCGGCGGCCTTGTCGAGTCGGAGCAATTGTGATGAGTGTTGATCGGCGAACGTCACACATGTGAGACGTTAAGTGTGTAACTTTCATTGTTAGTCGAACCATAGGAACTGTCCCGATCCGCCCTTCCGACCTACCCTAAAGGTGCTTCCACACCACTAGTTCCTTTCCGGAGGTGGTCGAGTCGGATGGGCACGCACTCAATCTGCTCAGATCAGCATCTCGCTCTCGGATCTCACATGGGCTCGGATCTTTCCATAACAAGTACTAATACCTTTTTTTTTCTAGCTTGTTAGTACACCTACAGTCAGGCTATCCCCATTAGGGAATCGATGCCAAGACCTCAATGTTGAAACGAGGTATCTTTCACTCAGTCGACAACTTGGTCTCGGTGTAAGTATTAATACCTTGTTACCGCACGGATTAAGGTGGTTTAAATGATGCGTTTAAAAGTTTGGCGGTTGAGGATGCAAATTTTCTGCAAAAGACTTTTAGGAAGTTCTTATGCTGGAACTCAGGTGGGGCCCACTGCGATGTTTGTGAGAAATATCACCCATCCATCCATTTTATAAGTTTATGATGAGACATGATGTTAAAAATGAACTGTTTCCAAAGCCTAAGTGGGCTGAAAATGTGATAATTAAAGGTCCATGGTTGAAATATTTGTGAGTCAGAAACATTCGTTAGTCATAAGAGTTTTATAATATGTGTTATTTTAGTTCATCCCAGCAAAAATGAAGTTATTAATAGTATGGATGGCATGTAAATATTATTGTCAAACCTAGGTACATTTCAATGGTAAGAATTTTCTTAACCATATATTCCTTTAAAAGAGCTTACTCGAGCTTTAGACCCGGTTCGTTTTTTAGCCTTTGGCCTAATGTCCTGAGATGAATGCAGAAAAATTAATGGAAGATGAGAATTTCTTTCAAACATCACGGGGGACCCGTCCGGATACGAGCGCATAAACTTCCTGCTAAGAGCTTCCGCATAAAATCGGCGTCCGCGGGTTGAGGTGGTCTACTTACGTAGTGCTTTTGCGTTGAGATACATGAGAATACGCAGGACGCGGATTCGCTGCTAACAACGTTGAGTTGGGAGACTGCTATTGGAGTGATGTCACGTGAGTCACACCACATCAGTCACACCATGATGTACAGCGTCCGTACATTTGGAGAGATAATGAGAGGACATTGGTCAAAAAATGAGGCAGATAAAAAGTTTCAGTATACCTACTACAGTGGAGAGGATAACATTCACTAATGAAGCCTTCTTAAGGTTCACTGTAGTGTTTATTCAAGATTCAATCCATTCATAAGTTAACAAAGATATTAAAAAATGAAAAACATAAATATCAGATTGACCGAAAACTTTCATAGCCCTTAGAAGTTTTTAATAGTGGGTGTTGTTCTCTCTACTGTTTTCTGTGGTGGATCCATTGAAGTTTTGAATCTGACTCATTCTTTAGCTCATTGCCTAAAATATTCTCTCCAAATAGATGGACGGTAGGGATATAAAACATACATCATGTTGGGACCCACAGAACTTGGTACGTAACTAACTTTAGTGGTGAGTATCGCTGCTCAACCTATCATTAGCTAATCCGCGTCCGAATGCGCATGGCTTTGAGTGAAAATCGGATTGCGCACTGGATTACGCAGTAAGCTCTTATCCATTGAGTAAACTCTGCGAAGCCTACCGTCATTAATACATTATATCAACTCCATCCATCCGTTTTATAATATGAATTTATGTCTTTAACTCAAAGATTAAATATATCAAAAGCTCAAGTTGACCACACCATTGGAAACAGAGTGAATTGAAGTTCACCGTTGAAAAATTACTGCGAGCCACAGAAGTTTTAGATCAAACTGATATCTGTGTTTTCCCTTCATCCACGTAACCTTTTTCATAAGGTCACGTAAATGAAGGGAAAATATAAATAACACCATTGATCAAAACTTCTACAGCTCTTGGGAAGCTTTTAATGGTGGCAGTTTAATTCCCACTGTGTGGTTTACTTGATCATTAGATTTGCCTTATTTTTGAGTTTACCCCCTTAAAATGATACGGAAAATTGAACAGGGTTTGGATAAGAACTATAAATCATGGTGGGCCCTCAAAGCCTCGCCCTTTTCAAGTTGGGATAGGCGAGTGGACAGCATCGATCACACACTGACCGATCGTGGCGATAGTTTAACATGACGCAGACAATGCCAGTAGCTTAAAAATGACGCGGTCAATGTCAAATTGTGACAGTCTTGGCCCATGTTTCAATGCAAAGGAGAAGGATGGTGTAACGCTACGTTCCACTTGGGTCTTTATTCTTGCTTTGGGTGGTAGACTCGGGAGTTTCAGCACCCGGTAAGGGTTCGAGTACGGTGAAATCCTACTAGCCGTGAGTGTGTGGGAGTGTGTGTGCGTGTGTTAAAAAAAAAAAAAAAAGAAACGCTACGTAGCACTTGCTCATAGTTAAACTCACTATGATTAAAATGACCCGCATGCAATTCGTATGTGCTCCACGTGCTGCTTTGTATTTTTCTTTTTCTTTTCTTTTTTATTATTTTATCATTTTATTATCTTTTTTTTTTTTTTTAAGAAAAAGCCAGTGAGCCTCTTGATGAATATAACAAACGGGAAAGGATTGGCTACTCCCTGGACACTAGATGGGTGGCTGGTGGTCGGTGCTCTGTAGACCCCTCGTGATGTATCATCTATTTTTAAAGACCATTGTAGGGCCTGATACCAACAAGAGGAATGTAAATCACGGGTAAACTACGCCAAAGGAAAACAGTAGTGATTAGGTATCTACTGTTTTAAAACCTCTTGGGGCCAATCTAATGTTTGTTTGACATCTAAGCCGTTAATTAGGTTGTACAGACCTGCATGAAGGGAAAAGGAGAAAAATTCAAAACTTTTATGGCCTGCAAGAAGTTTTAATGATGACCGTTCAATCCACGCTATGTGGTCAACTTTAGATATGTATCTATCTCATTTTTTCACTCATATAATAAAATAATTTGAAAAAAATGGACGGCTGGCGTGGACGAAACACAGACATAATGGCGAGCCCACACCACCACTAGCCATTGGCTACTTGCGGGGTCACCAGTCGATCGGTTTCCCTTAAAGCCTAAGTAATACGAATCCTTCCCGCCTCGTTACGGGCGTTAGGATCAACGCGGAGCGGCATTTTCGCCCGTTGCTGACGTGCGCCAATGAGAAGCGACGGCACAAATAATTCATGCGCGGGGCTTAAGTACTACTCGTCCTATTCGGAGCTCAGTAGAGGCGGTGGCTGAGAGGCCAACGTGATGTATGAATTTTATCTGCACCGTCGGTCCACTTTTTTATATTTTAGATTTTAATTCCAAAAATTGAAAGAATAAAATCTAAAATGGACCACACTGTTAGGATTAAATTTCCGCCGTTGAAAAAATCTTAATGACCACAGAAGTTGTGGATAAGATGATTTTTTTTTTTTTTACTTCATCCAGCTTTATATGGCCATATCAAACAGGTTTGATGTTACGTTGATGTTAAAAATACACCTCTTCATCCAGCTTCAAATAAACGACACGGTGTGGACGTCCTTAGCAACGTTTCTTTTTATAGTGTGGTCCACTTGTATCTGTATCTGTCTTATTTTTGGTCCAATATTATAAAATGATATAGAAAAATGAATGGACGGTGATAAAAGTGGTAAATCAGAGAAATAATAAGAAAAAAATGGATGTACGGTGCGTATAAAAGTCATACATCACAGTGGCCATCGGAGACTCCGCCCCCGTGTTCCATGTGCCTTCAACACGGAAAGGTCAAGCAGCGAATAAAAATACACCTCTTTTATATATATAAGTATAACGCAGCATATATACAAGAGTACGAAACAGCCGCTGCGTACAATTCACAAGACGGACGTGGATTGAGTCCTACCGCCCGGCTCCAGCCACTAACGGTCAGTTCTATAGATGGGCCCACCTTGATGTAACTATTTATCCACACCGTTCATCCCTCCTTTCAGGTCATTGTAATGAATGTGTGTAAAAACGAGACAGAGTTAACGGTCAAATGAATCACACCAAATAATAAGTTTTTTATCATTAAATGAACAGAGCATTAAATGCAATAGTTATCTTTGGTGTGGTCCATTTAAGCCTTTGAACTGCCTTATTTTTATACACATCTACGAGAAGGGATGGACGGCGTTGACAAACAGATAAATCACGGTGGGCCCACCCACAGAACTTCCCTTTGTGGCTAGAGCTGCGTGGGGTAGGACGCAATCCCTACAACAGATGCACCAGACAGCCCAAAAAGAAATCAGACAACCAAAAAAACAAACAGAAAACGTTGCTGACCAAAATCCCCAACCCCAGGAGCCGCGGAACCAGCAAATTCCAACAGCTCTTCAAAAGCAGAGCCTAATAGCTGCCCTGCAGAAGACTGGTAAGAGACATGAAGGAGATCTAAACAAGCGCCGGTGGTGAATAGATATGTACGGCCAATCGAAGTCCGACTGAAAGGTGAACCAATCCAACAGCAACCCAAACCAGCTTCTTTGCCACATTGACGGATACGGGCACCCACAGAAATAGGGTGTAGTGTAAACTAACCGCAATCGCGAGGAAAATGGCAACAACATAGGCAATGGAGAGGAATTTGTGGTGCGGGATGCTGAGATCTGCATAAATCCCAAAGGCAGCGGTGAAAATAGTTAGTACTGACATCTTGAACATCTTCCAAGCCAGCTCCACTTCTGCGATTTTTATAACCAACGGAGCGGACCCAGCAGACCTTATGGTGCCGAACTTTCTCTTTCTCCTTAGGCCGAGCAAAAATCGACCCAGTCTAGCAGCTGCAGAAACCAGCTTCTTTGCGAGAACGACTGATACAGGCACCCTAGTAAATACGATGGAGAGTAAAAGAAGTGAAATTCCCAGTGTGAGAGTAACGAAGTTGGTTAGAACGTAAGCAACGGATAGGAATCTGTGAGGTAGGCGGTATGCCAGATCTGCAACAATCCCAAAGACAGCTACCGTCGTAACAAGGACTAACACCTTGAACCTCTTCTTCATCTTGACCAAAATCATCATGAACATCTTCTTCATCTGGGCCAAAATCATGCATGCTATTTCTCCAACCAAGGAAGTGGCCCGAGCAGCAGCGTCGAGTACTGAAAGGCGACAGTGTACAGCAGCTACACAAACCAGCTTCTTTGCCACTTCTGATACGGACTCCCGAGGAAATAAGAAGGAGAGGAAAAGCAGCAGAATCCCTAATGTCAAAACGGTGTAGTTGGCCATGGAAGGGAATGGATGATGAATGAGGCCGCCAGGGAGATCCGCAACAAACTCATTGGCAGAAAATAGAATAAGAAAAACAGCCGCATCGCGGATGTCCAGATTCACGACTGCTAATACTCCAGGCATCATTGTTTTTGTTAGAAAGAAATCCTGAGAAAAACCTAAAAAATATCAGAGTGGAGTATTTGCCCCAATTCAGCAAAAGAGTAATACAGTAATATACTGAAAAAAAAAAAAAAAAAAAAGGAAAACTTTTTATAGAAGGAAAGAGTACAATTCAAAAACAGATAGGCAAACACTAGATCTTAGACTCAAAAGCCATGGATCAACAAAAGAAAATCACAAATATTGAAAATTTCATTTGAAAACCAAAAAGAAAGTCGTCCATAGCAGAAATTACTATTGATTTTAAATAAAATGAGTATGTTTCCAAATCGCAGAAATGCAAAAGACCAAGTCAAAAGCCCTAGATTCCAGGAAAAAAACACGAACCCAAGCAGAAAAAAACATGAAAAACCAGCGAATGCGCACGCCCCCACACCGCACGTACCCACACCTACACGCACACGCACACTCACACCCACACCGCACGAACCACTCCCACACGCATCCGCACATGCCACACAACAACGCACACGCACACGCCCACTCACACCTGCCTAGGCATACGCCCACACGCATGTGCACACGCCCACACCACGCGCGCGCACAAGTGCACATACCCATGTCAACACCCACACCAGGCATGTGCACACACCCACGCACATATCCATGCGCACACCCACAACCACACACGCATGTGCACATACCCACGCACACGCACATGCACACAAACACGCACAAGCCTCACGCATACGCACACCCACGCATGCCTACACCCACACCGACGTCCACACACACACATGTGCACACGCACCCGGCACGCGCTCACGCATCCGCGCCATTAGGTGTTACCTTGGTTACCGCTTATAACTCGGTGTTACCCTTACTGTAGGGCCCACCTTGATGATATGTTGCATATCCATCCCGTCCATTCGTTTTTACAGTCAATTTTAGGACGCAGTTCAAAAAATTAACCATATCCACCTCTCACGTGGACCACACCACAAGAAACAGTGACGATTGAACATTCACCGTTAAAATTTCCCAAGCGCACCGTAATCATATCCATAATTTTTATCTTCCATCCAAGCCGTTGATAAGATCAATCGGAACTTGATGAAGGGAAAATACAAAGGTTAGCTTGATACAAAACTTTTATGGCCTAAAAAAAACCTTTTAATGGTCATTCACAACTTTCCAGTGGTGTGGTCCACACGAGATTTCGATCTGGCGTCCGCGCCGCGCCCCCAAAAGATTGAAATCATGTAAAAGAAAATCCCCAGATCGTAAAGAAAAAAAAAGAAGGAAACTCGCCCTGAGAATTCCGGTAAACCTGCAACCGCACATGCCCACACCCACACCCCGCCCACGGCCCAAAAGATCGAAATCATGTAAAAGAAAATCCCTGGATCAGTTCTTATAGCAGCAGATCGCAAAGAAAAGCAGAAAACTCGCCCTGAGAATTTCAGGAAACGGAAATCCGCAGAAAAAAAAAAAGAAGAAGGCAGGAACGAGAACGGGAAGAAGCGAGTCAGCTACGGCAGGAACCAGAACCGGAAAATGCGAAAACGAAAAGCAGAAACCCTATATCAGATTATGATGTAATCCGGAAAACAATCCATTGTTATGGCAAAGAATGAAGCAAAAACCCTATATCAGATCTTATAGCATCAGATCGCAAAGAAAAGCAGAAAAATGAGGAAAAAAAGGGGGAAGGGAGGGGAGAAACGATACCTGGAAGAGCCAAGTTTCGGCTTTTGAAACGATACGAAGAGCCAAGTTCTGGCTTTTGAAGATGAAATATCCTTTATCTGAGAAGGGGAAGCTTTAAGAGCATTTACTTCATAAGAGCGCGCGCGGTAGGGAATGGAGGCCTCTGGCCTGGTATTTATAGGAAAAAAGATTTTTAAAAAAGAACAATTAGGGATATTCGACCCGGCGGAGGAAAGACGGAAGCGAAGCGGATTGGGTACTCAGTAACTCAGTACGCTTACGTACTGAGTAAACTCTGTGGGGTCCACCGTGCTTTATATATTTGATCCGATCTGTACATCCATTTTACCGTATCATTTTAGGTTTTTGTGTTAAAGCGGAAGCATAACCAATGATAAATGGACCACACCACATGAAGCATTCTAAATTGAATGTCTACCGTTGAAAATTTATTAGAGACATAGAAGTTTTGGATCAAACTTATATTTAATTTTTACCTTCATCTATATTTTTTTGATATTATGAACGGTTTGGATGAGAAATAAACATCAATACCGGGGCTATAAAGGTTTCAACGGTGGAAATCATTATTTCCACTGTTTCCTATGGTATGGACCACTTGAGATTTGGATAAGCTTAAATTTGAAGCTCAACCGTTAAAATGAGGTGGAAAAACGGGTGGACGGTCTGGATAAACCACATACATTCACAATAGTCCAACATAGTTTACTCGGTATGCAATCCGAGTTCAGGAAATACTCGGCTTCGCCTGGAAATGACCATTTTGCGCATAGGGCATCTCTTTTCCGTCCGACCGTAAAATGACCTTTTTACCTTTAAATTTAGACCGACATTTTCAATAGCGAAATCATTTTTACCTCATTTCCAATGCCAAAAAACGGTCGGCCCAAAATTGGCCATTTTACTGTCAAGACCTTCGTTTTCACGAGGAAAGGGAATTGCGTTCGACCTAAGTAGCCGACTAGATCCATGTGAGGAACCACTGTGACGCATCAGTTTATCTATCTCATCCACCCCCCCACCCCCCCCCCCGCCCTTCTTTTTTTTTTTATTAATTAATGTGTTGGTAAAAAAATAAGACACATGCAACACTTCACTAAAAATAAATCTGGCATTTAATGCAACTTACATTTAATGATTTATACATTAACTTAACCTAAGTTTATTATTTAATGTGGTCCACCATAGTATTGGATAGATACATCATGATGAGCCCCCATATAGATATGATCATATGCTTAGAAGTCCAATTACGGTCCAACGCAACCCGCTTCCCTCATTTTTAAGAACTAATTGGACAGTGTGTAAAAGAATACAAGGGGCTATTTTGTGTATTCGCGTTATTAAAACTGTTTTTTCCATTTTCTATATTTATTTTAAGGTATGGGTCAAAAGAATGTGTGAAATTTGAACCGTAAGTGAGCTTTAGGACAGCTCCAATGATGGACAATGTTAAAATCATACAACATATTTTTCTATTGTTTTGGAATTAAGCATTAATGGATCTTCCTTATTCATGGAGTTCTATTGTAAAATAATTTAGAAAAATATACGGACACTGTGAATTTTTCACGAACACAGTGATTAGCCTCACCTAGCTCCCCACCAAAGGATGTGAGGGTGAAATAGGTACAACCTTAGTATAAGCCAATCCCGTACAATCCTACTAGTGGGGGCTACCTTGATGCATATGTTACACATCCGAGCCGTTCAGCCTTTTGATAATGTCACAAGAAACGGGAATGAAGCCAAAAATAAATATCAGCTTGCTCTAAATTTTTGTGACGGTTGAGAAGTTTTTAATCAGAAAACACTATTGTTTCCTCTATTTGAGTCTATTGAAGATTTGGCGTGCCCTAAAATAATATGGGAATACAAACATACAATGTTGATATACAATACCTACATCAAGGTGGCCCCAGGTTAGGGTAATACCATACACAGCAAGGAGCACACATAGACCTGGTCAGATGCAATCCCCTTCCCCCTAAAACGATTTGCAAAATGGACGAACGGTCCGGATATAACACGTAAATCACGGTGAGGTCCACGTAACACGTGACGTTAGCACACCATGGACTTGGTGGCGGTGTTCGCGCACCACGCAATCGGCTTCCGGTGGGACGCGGATCGCGTCCTACCCCCGCCCTTCTTCAGTTGAGAACGAGCAGGAGCATTGAGTGGCCACCGTGATGTATGGGACTTATCCACACTGTTCATCCATTGTTTTGTATCATTTTATGATAAAAGCCCAAAAATGAGGCAGATCAAAGGCAGATGTGAACTACACGATGGGGATTAAACTCTTACCGTTGAAAACTTTCGGGGGCCCATAGAGATTTTGGATGGAGCTGATATTTGCGTTTTCTCTTCATCCTGATCTATGTAATTTTATGAATAGGTTGGGTAGAAAATAAACATCACGGTGGGCCGTAGAAAATCTTTAATGGTGAGAATCATTATCACTGCTGCTTCTGTGGTGTGGCCCACTGTAGCCTTAAATCTATTTAAATTTTGATATTATATCATAAAATGATACGTAAAAATGGATGGACGGTGTGGATAAAATCCATACATCACAGTGGCCACTCAAATCTCCTGTCCGTTACTAGCCGGAGAAGGGGGTGCGGTACGACGCAATCCACGTTCCTTCCGGCGGACCTACTGCCTACCAGGTACTCTAGAAGAGGACGGCGGGGCGGCGTGTATGACGCAATCCGCGTTCCTCCCGGCAGCAGGTTGGTATGCTAGAAAAGGACAGGTTTTCTGGTTCTCTAGAAGAGGACAGCGTAGCTATTCTCATGCACACACCACCCTCTACGAAACTGTCCAAATTGGAAATCGGATTGGATACTTAGTCAGAAGTTAGTAAGCTTTTACCGTAGCGAGTAAACTTTGTTAGGCTCACTGTAACTGTGTGTAGTTTATTCACTCCATGTATAGATTTTATTTTTTTTCCCAGCTCATTTTAAGAAATTAGCCTAAATTTGTAACATACCCAACGCACAAGTGGATCACACGATAGGAAAAAGGGGAATAATGATTCACATGTGCATTGGGGCCCTGGGCAATGCAATGCTTATTTATCATCCAACCTGCTCATGAGATCAAATAGACATAAATGAAGAGAAAACAAAATATCATCTTAATCTAAAACTTTGGTATCCCTCAAAAATCTTTCAATGCTAGATACTCAATTTACGCTGTTTCCTGTTGTGACTTGAAATTTAGACACGATTTATTCTTTAGCACAAGCCTTAAAATTATTTGTTAAAATGATTGGAATGAGCGGCTAAAAGACATAAATTAGGTGGATCCCACATAGTTTACTCAGTAACCTTAGCTTATTGAGTTAATCAGTACACAATCCGGCTCCCCAAATTGCGGATCCCATTGTTGATGTTGCACGGCCGAAAAGAACACACTAACCAGGAAATTCCAACCATCTGATTACTGGCCACCGAATGGACCGGTAAAGGTAGAAAGCATAGTCAACGATGAAATTCCATACAAACGTCCAGTAGGTTGATTGTTTTTTGATTTATAATGCACCTACGTTTGTTGCCACGATACCCCATTAATCCTAACGATTCAATTCATGGGAACCGGCAAGACCAAAGACCCATCAACGGTCCAAATTCTAGAGGCAAACTAACATCGGTCCAACGGTTGGAATCATTCATGAACATTGATCCAGCGGTTAGGATGGGTTTTCGGCCAACGCCCCATCCACATTCTGCTCCATACTTCGAACGGTTCGGATTGAGCTCACGTCTCCACTACAAGGTAGAACTGTCAATGGTCATGAAAAAGGATGATTTAAAAAAATTTAAAAAAAAAACAACCGTCCGAATTTAACATGCATAACATCCACCGATCAGACGGTTAGAATCATCCGATCGGTGCAATTTTCAAGCTATGCTCTCATCCACGTTACGCCCCACTACACAAACTGTCCAGATGGACCACACGTCCACGGAAGCCACTGCCACGTGTACGGTACATAGCTAGTCGATGCGGTACACCCAACTCTTCTTACTTATCTCTGTACTAAAAACTGCGTGGTAAGATAGGTACATCTCGACGTTTGAATGAGAAAAAGATGGAGAGGATTCTAACCCACCTCTTTTCATTTTCCCACAGGAAGATGATCAAAACCAACTGATCAACGGTTAGAATCATCTGAACGGTCCAATTTTCAAGCTACTCCCCATCCACATTTAGTCCACCACTGCCACGTGTACAGCATACAGCTACATGATCATGGTCCACCCAACTCTTATTACTTAGCTTTACATAACCTACTATTATTGTTTGGCACTATAAAGTAAGTTGGGTTTGAAATCTACGTGAGAGCTTAGATTATGACTAAAATCCTTGAGAGTTGCGTGTAACATGCGTATCACTGTGTTATTATTCCGGTGGGCATATGACCCACTAATAATATCCCAGAACAATTAAAATATCAATTGCATCACTTTAATTACTTAATACGGTGTTCATCACTGTTGAAACATTGTTTTACATGATTAAAACTCCTTGGTTAGTCGCTAGGCCTGATCTTGTAGTTGTAATCCATCTCATACTTGAAATTTTATCATTCTCAAGCAAAGCATATATTTCAGTAGATTTATTACAATTATTGTGTTGAAAGTTATATACATCACTAGTTAGAAATATTAAAATTGATTTATTAATTAAATTCAAACCTCTATGAACATACGCATGGCTACTTCTATATTAAAGTTGATTTCTAATCCAAGGTGTCAAACACAGCGGGCAAGGTGTTCCCAATCAAGATAATACCAAATCCCCGATCCCGAACCGGGCCTAAAGCTACGTCCCTTTGCACATTTGAAAGAGAGGGAGGGGAGAGGGGATCCAACCCTTACCCTTTTCGTTTTCCTCGACGTAAAGGGCAAAATAACCTTAATATCTCTCTTCCCAATGCCAAAGAAAACCAACAGCAAGTGGCCGGCTTTATTAAAGTGAAAGCGCTATTGGCGCTTTATTCTGTTTCTCCTCTCCTTCCCCCTCTTTCACAGCAGTATTTTGTGACATTTTCTGTATTGGGTCTGACCTAGTTTGATCAGAAACCGATTGTTAGATCCGAATCACCTTCTGGGTCCTGCTCAATCTTTTTTCTTTTTTTTTTTCATTTGGATAGCTTGGTTCTAGGAAACTTCTGTTTAGGTACAAGGAAACTCCACCATTGGATTGTTTTTAGAAGGCTAGATATCTGCCGTCGCATGTATGGATTGTTTCTGATGTGAGTTTTGTTGACTTCGTGCTTTCTATTAATTATCAGTGAAGGATTTTACGATTTTATCAGGTGTATTGATAACCACATCCACCTTGCTTGATTTTCATACACTCATTTTTTATTTTGCGTGTTGAAAAATTGTACACTTGTGTTAGTTCCATTACCCAAGTTGGAAAAATGGGTGTATGTGAAGCGATCGGCGTGGGAGTAAATAGCCATTGCATGTATGCATTGTTTCTGCCATCGCCTCTATGGATTGTTTCGAGTGAAGGATTTATCAGGTGGATTGATATCCACACCCACCCTGCTTGATTTTCATACACCCATTTTTCATTTTGGGTGTTGAAATTGTTCACTTGTGTTAGTTCAATACCCAAATGAAAATGGGTGTATGTGAAGCGGTCCGTGTGAGAGTAAATAGCCATTGCATGTATGGATTGTTTCTGCCATCGCATGTATGGATTGTCTCTGATGTCAGTTTGTTGACTTTGTGCTTCAATTAAATAATCAGTGAAGGATTTATTAGGTGGATTGATATCCACACAAACCTGGCTTGATTTTCATATACCCATTTTGCATTTTTGGGTGTTAAAATTGTACACTTATGTTAGTTCAGTGCCCAAAATGAAAAATGGGTGTATGTGAAGCGAATGGTGTGGGAGTGAATAGCGTCTCGCTTATGTAAATGAAAATTAAAAATGGTAATCATATGAATCTAACACGTTGGCTGCTTTGTGCATGCTTGCACTGATCGATGACTCATTGAATGATGCATATATAAATGTATACATGCATAATACACGTATGAGTGTTAGGGGATCATGAAAGCACACGGAGATGAATCTAAGAGAATAATTCAATTGAATCAAGCAAACACAAAGATATATAACACTTCATTTTAACAAGGAAAAATTCTTTTTTGAAAAAACCATGGCATAAAGTGATAAATGATCAATGTGAAAAATAAAAATTATAAGAGCCTGTTTGATTTTCTATTTACAGGGGTAATTCTGCGTAAATGAGTAATAATTATTTACTATTGCGTTTCCGGTCGAATTTTCAAGGTGATTTGACTGCCACCTTTCATTTAGAGCACTCCTCACGCCACCCGAGGAGAAAAAGGCCCAAGTGTGGGGCCCACCTTGATGTTTTTGTGTTATCCACACCGTTTATCCTTTTAGCCAACTCATTTTAGGGCATGAGCCAAAAAAAGAGGCAGATCCAAATATCAAGTGGACCACACTACTAAAAAAAATAGGAATTGAACTCATACCATTGAAAGCTTCTTGAAGACCCTATAAGTTTTGGATCAAACTGATATTTTTTTTTTCCACTTAATCCATGACCGTGTGACCTTATTAACGGGTTGGATGACAAATAAATATCACTGTGAGCCCTAGGGAGAACAACTTTCAACCATTGACATTTTAATGATCCTTATTTCCTAAGGTGTGGTCCACTTGACCTTTTGATTTTCCTCATTTTTGGGCTCATGCCTTAAAATGTATTTCTTAAAAGGATGGATGGTGTGGATAACTCATATATATCATGGTGGGGCCCACATATTTGAATCAGTAATAAAAACATATGTATAGCACGATTTTCAAAATGTAATTCCCAGCGACTTCCAAACAAGTGTAGTAAGTAATAAGCAAGTAATTCTGTGTATTTACACGGGGGAATTAAAAATCAAACAGCCCCTAAAGAGAAAAAGCTTACCTAATTTGAACAACCTTGAATCAAACCCCTTGAACTCCTTGAATGAATTTGAAACCCAAAGAATTCCTCCTAATCCTGTTTACACCCATATATATGACCTATTGGGAAGGAAAAAAGATAAGTTCGGAAACTCGGTATGGAACGGACCGACATTGCTTAAAAGCTGAGAATAAAATGTCGAATGAGAGACTTAGCTCGGATCAGTGTAATTCGAATCCCGGCCGAAGCAAGTCAAGATTCATAGGCATAATATAAAAGACGCACGAAGTTGACTCGGCCAAAGAGTCAGCAACGTCTGAAGAGACCGAATGAGGTCCTAAAAGTCAAAAGCCACCTAACCGACCATAAAACGAACCTATGAAAGGGCAATTAGTGTCAGCCTCGGACTAAGAAGGGATGTCAGCATTAACCTAACTCCGTTTCATTCAAAAGTAGGCAAAGCTTCTCCTTGTGAGCCAGCCGAAACAACAATATATGCTGAGGCCCAGCCAAGCAAAGAAAGTGCGATGTAACATTAAATGTCGTACTTACATATTGTGAGAGGATCCGACCCCGAAAAATTCAGGATCGGAACATCTCCATACACAATCGGAAATAAAATCAAATCTTCTGAAAATATGGGAGAGAATCCCCGTACACTAAGAATCTTCACGCTTATATAAAAGAGGTTCTCCAGGAAACAAATGTACACAAGAAAGAACTTTGAAACTCCTCTTTCTGAACTCTTACTGACTTAATCATCGGAGGATCCCCGACTCTAACCAGGGTTCTTTATTCTTTGTGTTTCAGGGAAGAAGCTTGGGAAGAGTGAGATCTAGTTTTTTGCATCAACATGACCTATGGAAGAATTTCAAACGAAATCAGAAAAAAATTTCAAAAATCCATGAGACACGGAAAGAAATGTTTTTATATCAGCAACCGAAGCCCGGCCCAAGCTCATGGCATTGTTGATCTTGTAGTGTTTGAAAATATTGGTGATATTTATGTTCTCACTGGCTCATTTGGTGAGTTTTAAATTTACCTAATTTTTAGATTCATGTCCTATATAGTCTTGGGAAATTAATAGGCAAGTGAATTTGTCACGGGAACCTCTTTACCCTTGCCAAACCTCCGGCAACAGGGGACACAAGCAATAATCCGTATGCAAGAGAAAATTCCCAGTCCGGGTAAACAAAACCGTTCCAGATTTGTACAATTATTTTCACTGACCAACTATAATATTTTATGTATGGTACCATCATGTTTTTAGATTGATGCAAGTGATGCTAGTGGCTCAATGAAGGCGTCAATGGTCAATGGTCAAAGCCCAATCTCCTCCAAGTCATTCAAATAGTCCATGGACCATGGCAAAAGTGAAGATATCCACCGGCCACCCTACTAATCCGTGTGCAGGAGAAAATTCCAAGTCCAGGGTAAACAAAACCGATCGAGATTTGTACAGTTATTTTCAATGACCATCTAAAATATTTTATGTATGGTACCATCACGTTTTTAGATTGATGCAAGTGATGCTAGTGATTCAATGAAAGTGTCAATGGTCAAATTGCCCAATCTCCTCCAAGGGATTCAAATAGTCCATGGACCATAGCAAAAGTGAGGATATCCACCGGCCACCCTACTGCAATAAAGCCACTAGGCATTTTCAAATGCTGATTTGAATATATTACTGTAAAAATGCAGAAAAAAACTAATATAATATAAACAATCTCATATGATACGTTCACATATTCAATGCACCTCCTTATCACGTCTTGCATTATAATTGGTCCACGTCATCATTAATGTAATTGGTCCGCGGCTTCATAGCACAGCTGCATCTAGATGTTCCGGAAGCTTCGCAGAAGCCACCACTTATTCTCAAGAGGTCGGATCCGTTACACGTGTCGGTAGGGAATTTGGGAGTGTCACTTGAGACTCGCAATTGCTTGCTCTTCGTTTAGTTTTGTTATTATAGTTATGCCCCTGGAATTGGGTGGGCCTCTGGAAGGGTGAAATGGGGCACACCTTCATTAACTTCAGTGATCGACACCGTTCATCCGTTTTCTTGTGTCCTTTTTAATTGCTGTACAAAAAAGGTGAGGTGGATCTGAATGGTATGTAGATTATAAGAAGTCTCAACAGTGGATAATCTATGGAATATTAAAAGAAATTTGGCTGATTTGGTCCACTTGATCATTTGACCTACCTTATTTTTCAAGGCATGTCACAATATAATCTGTGCGGTTGAATGGACAACACAGATCATTATGATAAAAAAGATGGGGCCTACGAACGTTAAACCTAACGACATGAGAAGTCCTGACAGCAATAACAAGGAGCATATAGTGGGTGTGATCCTCGTAGTGTGGGGCCCATCTTGATGAGTTTTTCATATATCGATGTTGTCCTACCGTTTTTCCTGCTCATTTTAGGATGTGATCCCGAAATTTTAAAAGATCCAAATCCTATGTTGACCACACCATTGAAAACAATGGTTAATAACATTAAAAGCATTTTATATGTCACAAAAGTTTGGATTTTGCTAACATTTATGTGATCAATTAGGTATTTGTCGCTTTATTAATAAGTTAGATGGAAAATAAACATTTTAGTGGATCCTGTTAATGTAGAAATATGTACATCCTCTTTAGACCATTTGAGACCAGTAAAATAAGACAAAGATGGAAACCTTGGCTATAACAAGAGACCTTCCAATGCCAAAGTCAGACAGACAAGTTAGGTCTAATATAATGTAGGGTTTTAGGGTGTAGAATTGTGTGTACCTTTCATCATTGGGAGTGCTCCTATTTATAGGTGAATGTGGGTGGTGGGTTAGAGGAGGATTCTCTATTTAGCAGGAGTATATTGTAAATGGTTAATATCTCAAACATGCTGTGGATATCTTCCAAGATTCTTGATTGAGATATTGGACAGATCCATGTTGCAGTTGTCTTCTGATATCCTTGGATGAGATTTTGGGTAGATACAATCAGAACCAGGTCGAAATTGGTGGAAGCATGTGGTAGGAGTCCGAGACAGATGGTCAGTTTGTAGAGAAACTTTTCCAACCTAGATCCTTAGTGAGTTGTGGTTAAACTTTCCCGTGGCCTTGAGCAAATTACTGACCTACCGACTTGTCCTTGGAAGGCGTGTTAGAAGGCTAAGACCGAGATCCTTTCCTTAGTAGGATATAGGTGAAGCATCAAGAATGACCATCTTCTCTATTTATTCACACGGGGCAAGGTCGTATCTCAAGTCTTTTGCTAAGAGATGTTCTGAGCATCAACTCGAAAGTGTATGGATTCATGGAAGGGCTCGACGTCCGAAAGGGCTCGACATCTATCAGAGATGAAGAGATTCTTTCTACCTATGGTTAAACCTAAGGTTGTTCCGTGAAATGGAACAGAGTGTCCTTCTTTGGCCAGTAAGGAGCTCCTTGGTTATAACCAGTGTTAGTCGAGCTCCTCACACTATGCACATATGTCCGATCTAATTTTTCCTTAGGCTAGTCCATTTTTATCCAAAACAAGTCCCATATAGTTTTAATGGCAAAAATTCTATTACGGCTGTTTCCTATGATATGGTCCATCTAAGATTGTGATCTACATCATTTTTTAGAATTACACCCTAAGATAAGCTGTCGAACTGGATGGACGGTGTGAATATATGTCACATAGATCACAATGGTCCCATAGGTAGAGATGCACGGACTTCCTTGGTGGATCCGGTGTCTGCCCAAACCATGCCCCGAACAGGGACGCAGATTGCCTAATTATACTATTAGAAGCCAGTAGTTGTTGGTTGGTGATATGTGGGCCTCTGCTTTATCCACGCGGTTCATCCATTTGTCTGAATTATTTTAGGGTATGATTCAAAAAATAAGGCAGATCCAAATTCCAAGTCTCATTTGGAGCATACCATAGAAAACAATGGGGATGGAATCTTCACCATTACAAATTTAGGGTATGATCCCAAAAATAATGCAGATCCAAATTCCAAATCTCATTTGGAGCATACCATAGAAAACAATGGGGATGGAATCCTCACCATTACAAATTCATCCAGGGCTACAAAAATTTTGAATCAAACTGTGGTTTTCCATCATTTAAGTTTGTATGACCTAATTAACAAGTTGGATGGCAAATAAATATTACACTGGGCCTTAGGAATTTTTTAATGGTTGGCAGTTAGTTACCACTGTTTCTAGCAGTGGGGTTCACCTGCTATTTGGATCTTCCTTATTTTTTGGCTTATACATAAATGAGTTAGCAAATTCAATGGACAGCATTTGAAATCCACATGCATCATGGTGGGCGATGAAGCTTTTCCCTCACTGCAAAGATGGATGGTCGGACAGTGTGGTACACCACCACCCAATAATTTCTTTGACTTTATATATATATATATATATAGAGAGAGAGAGAGAGAGAGAGAGAGAGAGACACAGAGAGAGAGAGAGGAATGCTCACATGCACACCTTACGTTAGCACCCATGTGCACCCTTGCACACGTGACATGGACACAGAATCTTAACGTTCCACGTTATGCAACACCCCTTGAAACTCTTTGGGCCTAATTTTTAGCCTGATCCAAAACTTTGGTGGGCCATGGCAAAGAGAAATGTAAATCAAGGAAATAAATTGTTTCCTCTTTCCATGTCTCACCAGAGTCTTTTATAGAGCTGAAAGTTAAATTAATAAGGTTCCAAGGGGTGTCGCATAATGTGGACCGTTCAGATTCTTCCCACGACACGTGTGAAAAGGTGCTCAAGAGTGCTCACGTAAGAAGGTGTACAGGTGAGCATTTCTCCGGAGGCTGGCTGCGACGGAGCTTTGGTTCAGTTCGTTGCGTTCATGTATAGAATCTAAAATCTAAAATAATTTTAATGTGTTTTGTCTGTCACGTGATTGAGGACGTTTCTCAATCGTTGGAGGATGTGGGACTGAAAGGGATGCCCGTGACAAATCCACTCCATCCATCAGTTTTACAAGACCATAGGAGAGGAGTCTGAAAATAGGCGGATCAGAAACACTTGTGAGCTATACCACACGAAACAGCGGGCATTGAACTCCCACCATTGGAAACTTTGTGGGGTCTCAAAAGTTTTGTATCATAATAATATTTGTGCCTACGATTTATCTGAGTGGTAATGATCCTATGAACGGTTTGGATGGCATAGAAACATCATGGCCAGCTCTAGGAAGGTTTCATCCGTGGACATTTGTGTTCTCACTCTCTCATTTGGTGTGACCCACCTGAATTCTGGATCTGCTTGATTTTTAAATTCCTATCCTATTGTGGTCTTGCAAAACTAATGGACGGAGTGTATTCATCACGGGCATCTATGTACACACAACTTCTATCAACTAGGGGCACAGGAACATCTCCGTGGCACAGGGGGACAGGCAATCCACGTCACGGGGAAAATTCCAAGTTTGAGTAAGCAAAGCCGACTGAGACTCGTACAGCTACTTTCAATTGCCAGCTATAATATTTTATCAATGGAACTGATGTAGAATGTGTCACAGAGATATTTCCAGCATGGTTGAGTCAAAAGGAGGTGGATCGTAAATTGACCATAACTTTTGATCCGGGTATCGTTACAGGGTGTACAACCTATCAATCTTTACTGAAACGGGCCATCCGGGGTGAACCGACCCACAAAGTAGGTTGCGTCTATCCGTTTCATAAGAAAACGTGCGCTTTCAATTCAAAAATGAATTTTTTGTAAAAATTAACTATTTTTAATAATTTTGATTTTTTAATTTTTTTAGAGTTTTAGATTTTCTTTCCTTTTAGAAATAACTTTTAGTTATACTAGGACTCTTCTAGAGAAAGTTTATTTACAATTTTTATTTTTAGAAGTTAGGCCTTAGAAGAGTTTTATTAGAATTAGGATTTATATTATAGTTAGAATTGTGCTATTTTTGATAATTACGAATTTTAGTTTATTTTTTTTATATATTAATGGTGTAAAGAGACATAGTAAACAATTATCAATGATTCATCAATTAATTTTAAATTTTATTAGAATTTATTTCTATTTTCCTACTTTCTTTCCTCGTGGATTCGAGAAGTCTCTGTGAGGAGTCCAGAGAAGCTCCATCGATTCGGAGTAGTTATCCTTGAGGTAGACGGTGATCGACCTCATCACGTTCATCTCTTCGTCAATTTGGTATCAGAGCGAGAATTTTTCTCGGGCCGATGACAAATAATAAATGTATAAATCAAAATCTTGTGGACGGTAATATACAGATTCGTTATCTTTTGGAAAGAATGGAAGCTTTCTACCAGAAGAGTCAGTTGACCATGCAAGGGCGACAGGCAACCCTCAACCGTATTGCGAATCCGCTAATTCCGCCTCGAGCTCAAAGTGATGCTCAACTGCCCATGACCGCTGTACGACACAACCCCAATTTCTACAAAGCACCATCAGATGATGTTAAATCACAAGCCACCACTTCGATTATGAGGGAACCGTTATACATGCCAAAGGTAGAAATAGAATTACAGCGAGACAACATCTTTCGAACAAGGTGCACTGCATATAGAAAAGTCTACAATATGATCATCGATGTCAGGAGTGATGAGAATTTCGTGTCAAAAATAATGGTGAAAATGCTATAACTGAAAACAAAAAGACACTCATCTCCATACACGATTGGATGGATTAAGGAGGTTAACAAAACAGAGGTAATTGAACGATGTCGTATATCTTTTTCCCTTGGTAAATATTATAAGGATGAAGTAATGTGTGACATGGTTGATATGGAAGCTTGCCGCATGTTACTTGGTCAACCCTGACAAAATAATATTAATGTTACATATAGAGATCGGGATAACCAATTTATCTTTATTAAAGATGGTAAAAAGATTATCCTCGCTCCTATGAGAAGGGAGAACCAACCTAATACTTCTAAAGTTGAAGAACAGTCTCTCACAACTGAACAGGATTTTGTTAAACAATCTGAGAAAATAAGAGATGCATATCCATTAGTTGAAAAGAAAGAATATATAGAGTCTGTGAATATCCCAGAAGATTTGAAGCCAATGTTGCAAGAGTTCAAGGAGATTGTGCTCGATGAACCCCCAATAAATTACCTCTCATACAAGATATACAAAATCACGTTGATCCCATCTCGGGGACAAACCCACCTAATTGCCGACATTATCAGAAAAAATATAAGATCTTGAAGACAGATGTGAAAGAACTGATCAATATTAGTCAAGTCAAGAAAAGCATGAGTACATGTATTGTATCAGCTCAAGAGCTTAATGCCAAGTACAAAAAAAGGGCTAATGAACATCGGCACCAGAAGTTATCTCAGACTCATGTGTCAAGTCTCGTGCGTAACTCGAGGACGAGTTTTTTTTAAGTGGAGGGGTATGATGTAGAACGTGTCACAGAGTTATTCCCAGCATGGTTGAGCCAAAAGGAGGTGGACTGTAAATTGACCATAACTTTTAAACCAGCTATCGTTACAGCACGTACAACCTATCAATCTTTACTGAAACGGGCCATCCGGGGTGAACCGACCCACAAAGTGGGTTGCGTTTGTCCGTTTCATCAGAAAACGCGCGCTTTCAGCTTAAAAATGAATATTTATAAAAAAATTACTATTTTTAGTAATTTCGATTTTTTAATATTTTTAGAGTTTTAGATTTTTTTTCCTTTTAGAAATAACTTTTAATTATACTAGGACTCTTCTAAAGAAAGTTTATTTGTAATTTTTATTTTTAGAAGTAGAAGAGTTTTATTATAATTAAGATTTGTATTAGAGTTAGAATTATGCTATTTTTGGTAACTACGAATTTTAGTTTATTTTTTTCTATAGTAATGGTGTAAGGAGACACATTAGACAATTATCAATGATTCATCAATTAATTTCAAATTTTATTAGAATTTATTTCTATTTTCCTATTTTCTTTCCTCGTAAATTCGAGAAGTCTCTGTGAGGAGTCCAGAAAAGCTCCGTGGATTCGGAGTAGTTATCCTTGAGGAAGACGGTGATCGACCTCATCACATTCATCCCTACGTCAGGAACCCATGTATTTTTAGATTGGTGCAACTCGGGCTACTGATTCGATGATCTAGGCCGATGATGTTGTGGGCAGGGCCGGCCATTGCTTTAAGTATCTCTTCTTTGATAGAAGAGTCGAGAGATTCTAGCTACAGGTGAATATGGAGGCTTGGCATCCGTCACTTTTCTAATCCACGTCTATTTGTAGGCCATTGATGGGTGGATCACTGGAGCCTTTGCCTCAATTGTGGGGCTGGGCACATATACACCTACCAAACACCTGAGGACAGTAGAGATACTAACGTATGAGTATTATGCATGTTTAAAGCTCCAGAACAATTTCCAAAAACGACATGAAAGGTCAATGGTCAACCCAGTCTCCTCTTCAGGCATTTAAAAAATCTAGAAACCATACCCAAAGCAAAGAGATCCACCGGCCACTTTCCTATAAGCAAAGAGGCATTTTCAAACGCAGATTGACTACATTGCTGCAGAGTTGTGGCAAAGCAGCTAATGCAATAGAAATGATTTAATATGATAAATCAACGAACTCTCTCGGAAGCTTCGCAGAAGCATGACTTGCTCTCAAGAAACCGGATTCATATTCGGGTGTTTGTAATAGTGTTTTATTTTGCTAAGAAACCCTTTTGATTATTATTATTATTTTTTTAAAATAAAAGGATCTAGTCATAACTTCCCTTTATTGGTGTCACTGTCCATGGCTATTTGTTCAGTTTTGTTATGTTGTTCATCCGTTTGTTTGTGTCCTTTTTGGCAATGGGTCCACAAATAAAACGGATTTGAGTAGTAGGTAAGCCCTAAGAAGTCTCAACAGTGGATGATTTTTGAACCGTCACAAGAAATCTGGCTGGTGTGGTCCACTTGATCATTTGATCTGTCTTATTTTTTAAGGCATGTTCTAATATAATCCATACAGTTGAATGGATGACACGTATCATCATGATAAAAATGGCGGGTCATATTTACGTAAACCCAATGACATGGCAAGTCTAACAGGGAGGTGATCAGGTGCTAGACCCTCACCGTCTGGCGCCCATCGTGATTTTTTTGTTTTTGTTTTTTTTACAGTTAGGATGTGATCCCAAAACGTAAATAGATTCAAAGCTCAGGTGGACCACATCCACACCGTTGGAAACCGTGGTTACTGACCATTAAAAGCCTTTTGTAGGCTTTTTTGTTTTGTTTTGTTTTTTTTTTTTTTGGATCGAGCTAAAGCTTGTGGGTCACCTGAGTTTTTTGACCTTATCAATAGGTTGGATGGAACATAAACATTCTGGCAGGAATCATGAAGTTTTTAAAGGTGGGAATTCCATTACAACTGTTTTCTGTGATATGGTCCACCTCGGATTTGGATCTGCGTCACTTTTTGGATCATGAACTAATATGAGATGTGAAAATGTATGAATGGTGAAGATGTATGTCACATGCATAACAATGGGCCACATAGTTAGGGATCCATGGACCTGATGGATCCCGGATCCGCCCAAACCACGCCCCCTGCGGGACACGGATTGCCTACTGATGCTATCAGTAGCAAGTAGGATGGTGCTAGTTAAGCCCTACCATGATATGTGTGTTTTATACAAGTCATTTGTTCATTTGTTCAAATTATATTAAGGTATGATCCAAAAAAAAGAGGTAGATCCAAAACTCATTTGAATCATATTATAGAAAACAATGGGGACCAAACGTGAATTAAAAATTTCTCCAGGGCTACTAAAGTTTTGAATCAAACCTTTGTGATTTCTCATCTCTTAGGTCTGCATGACCTAATCAACATGGCCAATAAACATTACAGCTGGCCTTGGGAATTTTTTAATAATGGACATTTAATCACCACTATTTCCGGTGGTGGGGTTCACATGAGATAAACCATATATATTATGGTGGGGCCCGGAGCTCTTCGTGTACTTTACAGACGGTACACTGCACGATAATCTCTTTGGCTTTTCATAAAAATTCATACTTTCTGGATATTCAGTTTATTGCTGACCTTTTTAAATCAATTTAGTCTTCGGGTTAATGTGTAAGTAAAGAAGCTAGTTATGACCAAACATCACTTAGTAGGGCCACCTGAGTTTTGGATGCAGCTGAAACTTAGATATCCAAAGGAGCTAAACACAATGGATGGGACGCAGATTTTCCTGGCGTTTGTGAGAAATCCTCCCCATCCAGACATTTTGTAAGTTCATTTTAGGACGTTGCCAAAAATGAACAGTATCCAAAGCTCTAAGTGAGTTGTATTAAAGGAAAATGTGGTTAAGAAAATTCCTATAGTTGAAACCTTCTTAGGTTCAACCGTAATGTTTAGATGCCATCCATACCGTTCATAACCTAATTCCTATTAGGATGAACTGAAAACAAAAATATTAGCATGAATCAAAACTTTTGTGGCCCCACAAAAATTTCAACTGTAAACGTTTAATTATCACATTTTCAGCTCACTTGAGCTTTTTATATAGTTCAATTTTGGCAATATGTCTTAAAATGAGCTCACAAAACTGATGGATGGAGAAGATTTTTTACAAACATCACAGTGGGCCCCACCTGGGTTCCCACGGCAAGAACTTCATGCAAAAGGCTTTCACAGTAAATCCGCATCCCAATGGATGGATTAGATTTGTGAACCACATATTAGTGGTCCAGTAAATGATCATGAATGTTTTAATGGGAGTGTAACCCCTTTCAACTATTTGGATGGTATAGAAACATCATGGTCAGCTCCAAGAAAGTTTCATGGTGGATATTTCCCTTCTCACTGTCTCGTTTAGTGTGGCCCACCTGAGTTCTGAATCTGCTTATTTTTTAACTCACAACCTATTCTGGTCTTGCAAAACTAATGAGACGATTGGATTTGTCAGGGCATCTTTGTGGGCCCACATAACTTCTGACAACAAAGGGCACAGCCGCTCAGGACCAGGAGAACAGGCAATTCACGTCCGGGAGAAAAATCCAAGTTCCGGTAAGCAACACAAACTGAGATTTATTCAGTTATTTTCAACTACCTATTATAATATTTTATTTTTATGTATGGTATCCTCGTGCTTTTAGATTTGTGCATCTCGGACTACTGATTCGATGATCCAGGCCAATGATGTTGTGGGCCTCATTTTATTTAGGGCTATGATTTCAAGTATCTCTTTTCTGTTTGGAGAATCGGGAGATTCTAGCCATAGGTGAATACGGAGGCTTTGGCATATGTCTCTTTTCTAATCTGCGTCTATTTATAGACCATTGATGGGTGGGCCGGACACATATGCACCTACTAAAAACCCAAGGACAGTAGAGATACTCACGTGTCGAGTATCATGCATGTTTAAATTTCTAGAACAATTTCTAGAAGCGACATAAAAGGTCAATGGTCAACCCACTCTTCCCTCAGGCGTTTAAAAGACCCATAAACCATACCCCAAGCAAAGAGATCCACCGGCCACTCTACTACAAGCAAAGAAGCATTTTCAATCGCAGATTTGACTACAATGCTACAGAGCGGTAGCAAAGTAGCTAATGTAATAGAAATGATTTAATATGATAAATCAACGTATTCTCTCGGAAGCTTCTCAGAAGCTATGACTTACTTTCAAGAAACCGGATTTATATTTGGGTGTTTGTAGGAGTGTTTTGTTTTGCTAAGAAACCCATGTGTTTTTTTTTTTTTTTTGGTAATAAAGGGAGCTACTTATAACTTCCCTATAGCGGTGTCACTGTCAATAGCCACTTGTTCCAGTTTTGTTATTACTGCCATGCCCTTTGATTTGAGTGGGCCTCTAAAAGCGTGAAATAGAGCTTACCTTCATTAATTTCAGCGATCGATATTGTTCATCCGTTTGTATGTGTCGTAATGGGTTCTAAAATAAGACGGATCTGAATAGTAGGTAAGCCCTAAGAAGTCTCAACAGTGGATGATCTTTGAACCATTACAAGAAATCTGGCTGGTGTGGTTCATTTGATCATTTGATCTGTCTCATTTTTTAAGGCATGTCGTGATATAATCCATACAGTTGAATGGATGACACAGATCATCACGATAAAAACGGTAGGTCATAGTTACTAAACCCAATGACACGGCGAGTCTAGCCGGAAGTGGATCAGGTGTTACCTGGGTAACACACTAGCGGGTGTGACCCCTCACTGTGTGGCCCCATCTTGATGAATTTTTAGTATATTGAGGCCATCCTTCAGTTTTTCCAGTTCATTTTAGGATGTGATCCTAAAGTGAAAGAGATCCAAAGCTCAGGTGGACCACACCATTGGAAACCGTGGTTAACGACTTTTAAAAGCTTTTTATAGGTCAATTTTTTTTTATCTAAGCTAACACTTGTGGGTCACCCAAGTCTTTGTGACCTTATCAATAGGTTGGATGGAAAATAAACATTCAAGTGGGTATCATGAAGTTTTTTAGAGGTGGGAATTCCATTAAGATTGTTTTCTATTGTATGGTCCACCTCAGATTAGGATCCTAGTCATTTTTGGAATCAAGCCCGAAAATGAGATGTGAAAATGTATGAACCGGGTGAATGGATGTCACATACATAACAATGGCCCCATATATAGTTAGGATCCGCGGACCCGGTGGATCCTGGATCTGCCCAAACCAGGCCCCTACGGAACACGAATTGCCCACTGATGCTGTCAGTATCCAGTAGCAGCTGGATGGTGCTAGGTAGGCCCCACCATGATATGTGTGTTTTATCCATGTCATTCAATCATTTGTTCTAATCATTTTAAGGTATGATAAAAATAATAATAATAATTTTAATTTTAATTTGAAAAAAAAAAAAACCTACTAATCCAAATCTCATTTGGACATATTATAGAAAACAATGGGGACTAAATGCTCATTGAAAATTTCTCCCGGGCTACAATAGTTTTGAATCAAACCTTTGTGGTTTCACATCGTCTAGGTGTGTTTTACCTAATCAACATGGCCAATAAACATTATAGCAGGCCTTGGGAATTTTTTAATTATGGGCATTAATCACCACTATTTCCAGTGTTGGGGTTCACATGAGATTTGGATACACATGAATAAACCATATATATTATGGTGAGGCCTGGAACTTTTCCCACACTTTACAGACTGTAGGTGCATGCAGTGTGTACATTACACAATAATCTCTTTGGCTTTTTATAAAAATTCAGACTTTCTGAACGTTTATATTGCTGTCCTTTTTTAATCAATTCAGTCTACGAATTGATGTGTAATTAAAGAAGCTAGATATGACCAAACTTTGGTGTAGTCTATTTCTATATATATGTATATGTTATGTCCTAAAAATTGGTACTCAAGTATAGAGATTCTAATCTCGAGCTTTCAAATGTGAACCAAATAAAAACGCACACATGACTTTGCTCAAATTCACATTAATTTCACGTACGAATTATTAGAGTAGTACGTTTTAACTCGGCAAATCCAACACGAAGTAGAGATAGCAAAAATCTATAAATATATGGTTAACAGTCAAAGTACAATTTCCGTAGTGGTGATCATTTAAAACGATAATTCTACAGGCCATAAATTTATACAACAAAATTAACACATACAATATGTCTAGTCGGAAACTCCAAAATATGCATGCACAAAATTTAAATAAAAGCAAAGTCTTTTAGTTTCTCATGTCACTCTGAAGATATCATAATGAAAGTGCAAGCTAATCCAAGCCTACCCACCGAAGGCCTCGATAGCATCACAAACAATAATGTTGCATGGTTAATGTTTTAAAACACCAGCTTAGGTAAGAGTGAGTAGTTAACTCGGTGGTTCTATTAATTTTAAGTTAGACATGTTTTCGACACCATTAACGAAAGTATTGATAGACATGTAAACAATCACTTCTAAATACTCTTGTCAAATGCACATATAAAATTATGATATGATACATGTCCTTACAATCCAACACTCCTTCACAAATAACTTTAATGCATATTTCGCGAGTGCCAAACTTACTTACAAACATATCCACTGCCCAATCGGAATATTCTATCTAATGTAATGTGATTGATGTGTATGTTAGCTAAGTAATTAAAATTTCATTCATTTAACATATTAGGGAAGCTAAGATACCACTATTTTATCATAATCTCAACCGAATTACAAGGTTTGGGGCAGCCGTAACTGCTCTTCACCTGTGTCCCTTGATTCGTTTCTAGGTTCATCAACTAAGCAACAACTCCCTAGCTAACGTAGAACTAACATTGGCTGATAGATTTGCCTCATGGGAAGTTCTCATGAAGTACTTCCCATGAGGTTGACATCATATATATATATATATATATATATATATATATATATATAGAGAGAGAGAGAGAGAGAGAGAGAGAGAGAGAGTTTACAGAGATTTTCTCTAATGGTGGCCTTTTTTAATGA